>CALSBV010011200.1:19689359-19708523 GCA_943590825.1 Bovichtus diacanthus
CTAGGCTCCCGACAACACAGCCCTCAGGTTCATAGGAGCACCCAAAATAACAAATTACATTGTGTTACAGCAATCTTTTTAAAACTGAGGTTCAATATTGTTCTGATCAGTTCATCTGACAAATAGGGTCTATTATCTATTTGTTGTTTATTTGTTCAGAGATGATTGAAATATTAATGAGACAAGCTTTTGATATTTATTTTGGGTAAACTAATTATTCTATTAATCGGCTAATAGAAAAATAAACTTTAGAATAATTGACACATAAATTAATCGAGTAATTGAAAAAAGAATGATCAGATGAATTAATAAATGGTTGATAATCGTTAGGTGCAGCTCTAGATCTGACCGTGAGTATGACCAGTGTATTGCTAGCCATCCCAATCATCGGTAATTAAAAAATATATATATTTCTAAGATGTTAAGTGTGTTATACATGTAGAAAACTCCTAAGTTATAACTCATATGAACATGATTCTTTCTCCTTAGCGAAACAGCATTCAATATCGTTTGGATAAAAGATATTTCCTACGGGGCAAATCATTCAGTGTTGGATTACAGCAGAACAGTGAACACATGGAACATTATGGAAATGTAGGCCAGCAATAATAGTGTTCTTTCATCAAAAAGCCTCTAAGCTATCATGATAAACCCACAACAAAAGCTCTACATATCTTTCAAACTGAATACTGACTGTGGTTGCATGCATGACACCCAACAGGGTCCCACCAGCTTCAAGGCCACGGTCAACCTCGCGGAGGACCATCTATCCCTTCCCTGGTGAAGCCTGAAAGAGGAATCTTGGCCACCGGCTGTCCCAATGGACAGCTTTATCTCAGCCCTGAGGAGGAGATTCCTGTCAGCTGCTACTTGGGATAAATGGTTAGACCCTTTGTTGTTTGCAGTGCAGGAGGTGCCTCAGGCTGTCGTTCGGAAGGAAACCACAGGATGTCTTGGACCTGGTTAAGGAAAACTGAGAGGAGGGTCCAAGCGCAAGCAAAAATGAATTTCAATACATCCTTGACCGGAGAGCAAAACTCCATTCACTTGGGCAGTTATCATGTATCATAGTCATATGGGCAGAATTTGCTCCAGCCCCAGGAACATCAGCAGCGCTTGTACAACAGAGGGTCTAATATAGATTTTCTATTTACATTTACACGTGGTTTGAATTTCTGGTGAAGTTTATGATTGACGTTTTCAAAATACTACATTTTTGTCATGAAATTACTTTTGTAATTTTGTGAATTGTCACTAGTTATGGCCCCAAGGACTATCTTAATTCGATGGCCCCATTTAGCCAAGAGCAGTCCAAATGCCTAGTGTTTTTGCTCCTTCAATTGTATTGGGGGTGCTTAGGGAGCTGATATGTGTAAACTTACGTACATCGACAAATGTCTCTGTTTACACGTTGTATTAACGTTAAAAATAACAAGTAAAAATATCTCCCTTTTTAGCAGCTTCATGCTCCACTATGTTCACCAGCTAGTCACTAACTCTGTCTGCTGTTTGGTGTTAAGCAGGTAGTGCACAGTAAGTTTATAAGACCTTTAAGACTGAACAAAAACAAAGAGCTGAAAGGCACTAAAACACCAGTGCTGAGGGGAACTGCAGGGTCAAGTGATAACGCTCGCCACAAGCGACCCATTTGACACTACACACAGTCTGTAATATAGTATCTAATATTATCTAATATAAATGTATATTATATTATACTCTTTTTATTGTTGGTTTGGCTGGGGACAAGCTATCAAAAAAGATGTACTGAAAAGATTGGACATCACACATACACATCACAACTGCCAGCCTGGATGGCTGGCAACAAAATTTCTTTTACATTTGTATTTGTAAATACAGTATACATGTTATACATTAAATGTGTCTGGTCACTCCTGGCACGTGCATTCACTCTGGCCATAAGCCAGATTCTCTTGGGCGCAGTCATATTTTGCAGCCATATGTTCTCATTTGTTTCAGCTTCCAAGTATGGACAATAAAACAGCAGATAAGGCATAACAATTCTCAGCACCGGGTTAAAGGGGGAAAGGGAGCAGTGAGCAGAGGACAGCGACCAGTAAATTGTGATGCTGCTTTTCTTATCCGTTGCTTGGTGATGGGATAAGAATTTGGCCAAGAAGTAACAATAAATCATAAATAACAGTAGTTTTACTGAGGTATGGGGGCATGTGTATTCATACTTTTAAGGCCATACCTGCAGGCCAGTGTAGAGGGAGCTAACAGCCACTGTATGTCTTCGCACTGCAGTACTAGTTGGCTTCTCGCAACAATACAAACAGCCCTTTGTCTATTGGAAGCAGAAAGCTCAGATTAGGTCCATGCCTTTGATCTCATGATTTATGTGCCTGACTCTCTGAGGGGAAGAAGAAGCAATATAGGAGTGGAGCGAGGCTTGGACTTGCTGGAGGTATTTAGCATTTCCATCCCAAAGCTCAAATTGTTCTCCAGATTCAGGAGCCTCTTCAGGGAGATCCACTGGTGAGGAGGGGTAGTGAGGTTACCCCTACTGGGATGGCGCTCAATTAGTTTCCCCCCTTTGTATTCCTTTACATACTTTTTTTCTTCCCTCTTCGAATCCTTTCTTCCTTGGCTCATGTCAATCCGCCTCTTTGACCTTAGATTCACAGTCAGAGAGATTGACATTATAGACATATTTACACGCATATATGCCTAGTCGCCCAGTGTGGATGACGCTTGGCTGCCTTCAGGTGTTCTCTGAACACCTTAAATCTGGAGTTTAAATAGAAGGCTATATAATATTGGCTATATTTACAATCTGACAGTACAGGCGGGACTTGGAACAAAGCAACAAAAAAAAGTAAAAAGCAACAACTTCCATTTGTTGTGCACTCTCAACGACAAGATAATATTGTAGTGATGGCCCACATTTCCCATCATATGTACATACAGTACCTTTTCTAGTGTCTTTTTTGTGAAATGGTCTTTTGATATTACAACAACCTTTCACAAAATACGACATTGAAATGTGCATTGCCGTTGTGTTTGGTGAAATGCTTTTGGGTTTTTTGAAACGTCGTTGTGTTTGGTGAAATGTTGTATTTTGTCAAATGTCGTTGTGTGATGAGAAATGTCGTTGTGTTTTTTGAAATGTTGAGTTTGGTGAAATGTCGTATTTTGTCAAATGTCGTATTTTGTCAAATGTCATTGTGTTTAATGAAATGTTGTTGTGTTTTGACCCTCAGGGCCACCGTATACTTCAGTCATGTTGATAAACATTCCTGACTTCCTCTTGTTTCATGCTGTTCCCACGTTGTCCTGAGAATACTCAACCTTACAGTTTGGATCTGTTGATGCCTTCAAGTGCCCTTTGTAAGATCCATGAGATCCAAGTAAAAAATTGTATTCCCATAATATGTGATTATTTAGTGTGGTGGTTGTACAAAGTGATATACAGTAACCTAATGACATAATCTCCTTCAGTGCCATTCTAGTTTCCATGTAGCCTGTATTGTATCTGTATATAGTATTGCAGTTTTTGTATTTATTGCAGATCAACATTACCAGAACTACTACAGTATCTGTACCATCTACCGTCAAATAAATATTAATACGATTGTCCCAAATCCCTCAGGTCAACATAGGAACTTTACTGATACAAGTGTATATTAGGGGTGGGTATCTTTGAGAATCTCACAGTTAAACTCAATTTTGGTTCTTAGTGTTACGATTCTTACTTCAATAACAGTAAAGGGGCAAAATGTTCATAACTGTCAGGAAGCTAACTGGTCTTGATCAAGGTCAATGTCTGAAAAACACCAAAAGCAGAGAAAAGTCTGGCGATACACAGCATTTTCCTATAATTTAGTTTGATCAATTTGGAAACATATTAAACTCTCCCTTTATGAAATATCAAATCAATCCTTTTCCTGATCAGCATCACTGGCTAAATGTCTTTAGAAAAACAGAATTTTCCAAAAGCACATTCCTTATTTACTATACTTTAAATTGAGCAGTACATTAACTTTTTGGACACTTATTACTTATCATTTTGCATCAGGCTGTATGTATATGTATATTTACATTTTGAGGGCATTTATATTGCATAAATTTCACACTAAAACAGTAAATAGGAAGAGTTTACCACAGTGCAGTTACTAATGTGTCTCCGGCATGGAGAATGGAGAGTGGCTTAAGTGCTAATTCTGAAGTTGGGTGCTTCAGATTGCTAATGGGATATTTTGTCATTTTGGAGTCTCTGCTGGTTGAATTGCAAACTCATGGTGGTTACAAGGCAGTTAGTGCACGCGACCAATTCTTGGCTGATTTTGACAGATTTCTCCAATGAAATTCTCACCAGTCAACTGCCTGCCTTTATAAAAAAAATAAGAAATTATCCCAAATGAGTCTGAGTGGCTTCACCAAGCGTGACAAGCCTCCAAGAAAAGCCTCTACTGTCTGAGCGGAGGCCTGAGTAGACACAGCATAAAATATTGTCCACGCTACAAAATCTTTTGTAAGCTCAGGCATGTCCAAGAGAAGCCTGTCAAAGACTAAGTATCGTCTGGAAGAAAAAGCTAAAGCTAGTGTATACACTCTAGTTAGACAGGCAAGGTTTCTTTAGGTTAATGAAAATCCAACTTCATATTTGCATGTCTCTGTCACTCTGTTATTTAGTGTGTGAACTCCGATGTGCTCCACTAATCTTTAATGGCCTAACAGTCTCTGTAACAGCAACAGAGTGGAGATGACCAGGTGGGACAGCAGCAGCTGCCTGTTTATACAGGACATGGTATAATGAGGCCCACACAGGCAAACCAGAAAAAATGTACACCTCGACAACAGCTTGGCGACAGATGTTCAGCAAGCTCTCTGAGGGTAGCCTTGGCACGCAGGAGTGGGGAGGGGGGATGAAAGGATGTATGTATGATTGAGACTGAGGTAAGACAAGGTAAAAAAAAACAAAAAAAAAAGCCAGACTGCCATCATTTGATGGGTGGTTGGGACAGGTGGAGGTGATGGAGGAGAGGTGGGATTGATGACTCCTTGTTTAAAGGGAGGCGAGGTTGGAGACAGGGTGTAAACAAGTTTTGTCAAGTTTAGGTCATTTTTTTCCAAATGCTGGCTGGGATTGGTTGCACACCAAAATGAAAACAATTGAATTGTTTCCTTAAGAGATACATAATACTTACTGATGAATACGATTTGCTAGTCAAATTATAGCATCTTTCTATATTTTATTTTACAAATAATTTTTGGGCTCTTTTGCCTTTGTTGGATAAGACAGCCGAAGATAGAAACAGAGGACGACATGCAGCAAAGAGAACATTTATCAGCCCTGAGTAGTGTCTGGAGGTATTCCTTTCAGACCGCACAGAGCGCCCCAAAACCCATGAAATGTATTGACTTGAGTCTGCCACCATTTCTCTTTTGACACTGCTGTTTGGTAAAAGTTGAACATTTTCAAATTCCGTACATATATGGTGAATGGTAATTGTTCTGTATTTATATAGCGTTATATAGCGTTCTAATCTTTGCGATCACTCAAAGCGCTTTACAACACATCAGCATTCACCCATTCACACACATTCATACAGAGTCTGAGGCGACTGTACAAGGTGCCACATGCTCATCAGTGATAACCATTCACACACACATTCACCATTGGGAGCAATTTGGGGTTCAGTATCTTGCCCAAGGACACTTTGACATGCTGACCGCAGAGGCCGGAGATTGAACCTCTGACCCTCCGACTGTTGGACGACCTCCACCTCCTGAGCCACGGTCCTGCAACACTCTCTTAGTGTTCCTCTCCATCTATTATCAATTGTCAGTACTATCAATGACCCATTTACTCGAGTTCCTTCTAACTCATTCCATGTTTTTGATATCTTCTACTGTTACTTCGCAGGTGCTGATAGATGGTGCAGCTATGCGTATGATTGTATACAGGTATTTATCTCCTTCCGTCTCTCTTTCTAATGGGATTATTCCTAATATTATGTTGGATGGTTGCAACGACTTCTTTAGATGAAAGTTTGTCCCCCAACACATTTTCAATACTGGACAGAAATAAAAAAAACATTTGCATGGTTATCTTCTCGTTCCGCACATTTCATCCGGCATTCGGCGCTGCCTAAGATTAGCCTGTATTTTGTTTCCCCTTTTCCTTTTAAAATTCCAGATAATTTGAAAACATTTTATCCCATCTTTTAAAATTACTATGTGGAATGGGTATTAGTAGAGTTTGAAATAAGAACAGGGAATGTGGAAGAATCATCATTTTCATGGTTGTCAGTCCACTCAGTTAGGATTCTGGTACTGTTTTCCATCTGTTGAGGTCTTGTCTAAATTTCTTTTTCAGAATTTGGTAGTTTTTGATAGTCTCCAGTATGATAGATTCCCAAAATTTAAATTTTCTTTAAATCACATTGGAATTTGAATCCATCTTTGAATTCCGATGGTATCTGTTTCCTAAGTGTTAATGCTTCGCACTTACTTTAATTTAGTTCATAGCCTGAGTGCTAACTATATTCTGGGATTGTTTCCATTAAGTTTTATCTGGAGATGTTAAATAAAGCATCACATCATCTGCATATAATTCCCATTTATGTTCTTTTATACTCACGCCTTTAATGTTGTTATTTTTTCTTATACTTTCTGCAAGTGCCTCTATGCAAATTGCGAATGTAATTGGTGAAAGAGGGTCTCCTTGTCCTGTCTCTTTATCTTCTGGACAGTGTGCAATTTATCTTAACTCTAGACATTGAATTTTTATACATTCCTTGGAGCCACATAGTGAACTTTTCATGGAAGCCAAAATTATTTACAATCTCAAACATAAATGGCCACAACTCTCGAAAAGACGCTTTTCCCTGCATCCAATGTTAAAAGTAAGAGATTTGTATCATTATTCTGCGCATAGTCTATTATATTTAGAGTCCGTCTAATATTATCTGACAACAACCTGCCTGGTATAAAGCCACATTCATCTTTGTTTATTATATCAGGCACAATATCTTTTAATCTATTAGCTATAATTGAAGTTATTATTTTATGATCGGTATTTTAATAGAGATATTGGTCTGTATGAGGAGCACTGTGTGGCATCTTTACCTTCATTATGAATGACTGTTATTATAGAAGAATTCCAAGTAGTTGCCCAGGTTCCATTTTGTAATGCAACGTTATAATCCCGTAGGAGTAGTGTCAGCTGCTTTTTTAATGTTTTGTAAAATGCTTTTCTTTCATTAACTCATGTCTCCTTACCGTTACCTGTTTTAGATTAGGTTCATCTAGAAATAATTTAATTAGTTTCAAATATATGTCGCTTCCATCATCTTTGTAAAGCTTTTCATAATATTTGGCAAACTCTTCAGCTATTTTCTCCTCTTACAATTTCTGGGCTTCCTCCTGCCTTCAATTTAGTAATATGAGCTTTGTTGCTCTGTTTTTTAAGTATATATTCTAAAAGTTTAAGCAACTTCGGCCCTCCATCATAATATTTCTGTTTTGCATAAGTCATTAGCTTCTCCACTTCCTCTGTGCGGATCCTATCAAACTCTTTTTATTTCTTTTTTTACTATTTTGATTGTATTTTTATGTTTTTCTTCCAAAAGTTATATTTGTTGTTCAAGTGTCTTGCGCTTTTGATGCTTTCGTCTTTTCTTAAATGCAGAATATGTTATTATGTGTCCCCATAAAACAGCTTTAGCTCCCTCCCATATAATAATGTCCCCAGTATCATTTATCTTCCTTTTCCTTTTCATCAACACTTCCTTAACAACTGCTTGCTTTCCAAACAATCTTAAAGAGGCAAGAGTGAACCCTCTCCTAAAGAAACCCACACTCAACCTTTCTGAAGTGAACAACTACAGGCCTGTCTCTCTTCTTCCATTTTTTTCCAAAACACTTGAACGTGCAGTCTTTAATCAACTCTCGTCTTACCTTCACCAGAACAACCTTCTTGATCCGCTCCAATCTGGTTTCAAGGCAGACCACTCAACTGAACCTGCCTTCCTCGCTGTCACTGAGGAACTTCACGCTGCTAGATTAGCCTCCCTCTCCTCTGTTGTCGTCCTTCTGGACTTTTCTGCTGCATTTGACATAGTGAACCACCGGATCCTCCTTTACACCCTCCAAGAACTGGGAGTCTCTGGCTCTGCTCTCTCCCTGCTCGAATCCTACCTAAAGGACCGCACTTACAGGGTAACTTAGAGAGGGTCTCCATCGGACCCTTGCCAACTCACCACTGGGGTTCCTCAGGGCTCAGTCCTGGGTCCCCTCCTCTTTTCTCTGGACACCAATTCACTTGGCTCTGTCATTCACTCTCAAGGCTTCTCCTACCACAGCTACACAGACGACACTCAACTGATTCTGTCTTTTCCCAAATCTGAAACCCAGGTGGAGGCACGGATCTCGGCTTGTCTGGTTGACATCTCTCAGTGGATGGCTGCACACCACTTGAAACTCAACCTTGACAAGATCGAACTGCTCTTCCTTCCGGGGAAGGACTTTCCCATCCAAAACCTTACCATCAACATCGGCACCTCAGTTGTTTCCCCAATTCGGACCACAAGGAATCTGGGTGTAACACTGGACAATCAACTGTCCTTCACTGCCAACATCGCTGCAACAGCCCGCTCCTGCAGATACACTCTACAACATCAGAAGGATACGTCCCCTTCTGACTCAGAAGGCAACGCAGGTTCTGGTCCAGGCCCTTGTCATCTCACGCCTTGACTACTGCAACTCCCTCCTGCTGGACTCCCTACAGTGAATGAATCCGCCCCTTCCTACATCCAGGCCATGGTAAAACCACACACCCCAGCTCGCTCACTTCGCTCGGCATCTGCCAATCGGCTCGCTACTCCCTCACTGCGAGTGGGGCCCAGATACCCCTCAAATAAAACCCACCTGTTTGCTGTCCTGGCCCTAAATGGTGGAACGAGCTCACCATTGATGTTAGGTCAGCTGAAAGTATTCACACCTTCCATTGCAGACTGAAAACCCACCTGTTTCGACTGCACCTTGGTCAATAACATTTTTTTTTAGAATAATTTGCACTTAAATTGTTTGGCTTATTTGAAGCTATTAGTTCAATTTGTATTCTATTTTTTCTCTATGTTGCTCTTACTTTGGTTTGGCTTATTTTAAGTTATTGTTCTACACTTGTATGATTTCACCTATTCAAAGCTAATGTACTTGCAAGATTCTCGCTGTTTGGAGTCGTATCCTCATGATTGTTTGCACTTATTGCAAATCGCAATTGACAAAAGCGTCTGCTAAATGAACTGTAATGTAATGTAATGTAAAAACTGTTTCAGTGCATTATTTTCTTCTCTACAAAATGTTATCTTGCAAAAGTGAGTTGTTTAGCCTTTATATTAAGAATTTAATTCATTGTCACTGTGGCATGATTTGACAAATCCCTCGTGCCTATAATGCACGTTTCAATTAACTCTACATCTTTTTTTAACATGAAAAAATTGTCTGTTGAGACTCTACCTGAATAATATGTATATGCTTTTTTGGCAGGGTTTAGCATCCGCCATGTATCTACTAATCCAAGATCTGAGATTGCTCCCCTTAAGATCAATGATGCTTGTCCGTCCTATGTGCTTTTTTATTCAAGGAGTCCAATCTTGGATTTAATGTTAAATTCAGGTCTCCTCCCGTTACAGTAATTCCTTTGCATTTTGTCATCAACAGTTTAATTATTTCTGACATGAATGTTGAGCCTGGTCGGTAGTATATGTTTAAAAAAGAAACCCTGATTGACTCTATTTTCCCTAAAACTACAAAAAGAAACCTGCCCTCTTCATAAACAATATAATGTTCCTCTTTAAGGGCTAAGTGCGTCAGTACACATATAGCTACTCCCCTCTTTTCTTTATCCATATGAACTGGAGTAAATTAATCCTTTAATTAATTTGACCTAACTTGTCATGCATTCCAGGTGTTAGGGAAGAAATAAGAGCACGAAGGGGAGAATGAAAGAAGAAAACATTTAGCACAACAACATCAACAAAAGAAACAAAAAGAAAAACACACCTTCACAGATTCCATTTGTACCATCTTGACATCAGTTGGTGTTTATTAGTGACCATTGTTCCAAACTGGTCATTAGGGCGCACTGTATCTGCCGCCAGTATGTGTTCACTTGATATTATCAAGCCTCCCATTTACCTTTTTGATTAGCGTTTATGTGACTCCATCTTTGCGAGTTGTTCTTCCTTTTGTTTGGTTTTAGTGTGTCAGACGTCATTGTTGCTCCTGAACGTGAACTCGTACCTCGCCAGACAGTTGGTTTCGCATATTCTGTTTTCTTTGTTCCAAGTTTAATTATTATTTATTACATTATTTTCGGGTTTGTCGAGAGAGCTATCACGTTGCGGTCACCATTCTCCGCACCGCATCCTCTATCTGATATTATATTCTCGACCGGGAAAGAGTGAAGCTTGGGAAAAACAAAAATAGAACCTCAGATCACAAAGATGGGGATTCGCACGTGACTAATATCATGACATGACCTCGGTGTTTGGGGGAAAAAATGGAAGGTAATTAGCGCTGGAATTTTTACTTAACAAATTAGGGACATGGCAGATTCAGACGAGATGATGATCACAGACGAGCACAGCAATTATCACAAAATACTAGAGGTCCTCAGGTAATACTAGTCCCGTGCAAATAGGTGTTAAGAAAAATGGCTCCCAGTCCCTCCGTGTCGACCAGTCTCCGTTCAGACACATGAATGGAGGAGGCATAATAACTCTGGATTCAGCTATTAGCACATTTAACAACTTTTAGGACCTAAAGATTTAAATAAGGGCTATTCATGTGTTCACACTGGGAAGTTGGTTTACGTAAAAAAGGTCATTCTTCAACCCTCTCAAGCTCTTCATTCTTGTCACAAATATTTCCCTTTTCCGTGTGTAAATCTGAGTGTAACTCTTTGAATGCTTTGCAGGACAGACTCTGACAAATGTGTGCCCTTATCCCAGTACTTAAACAATATGCATCTCCCCTCACTCTTCTATCCTCGAGTTAAGTTGTTTGGAGCAACTATAAACACTATTGATTTTTGTCGCATCATACATGTTCTGTATTTTAAATCACCAGCAGCAGTACACAACTCCACCGCAAGAGGTTCTAGCCTCAGATCCTACCCACAGGTTGCTGCCATCTACCCAGTACAGTATAAACTCCTCACACAGCCAAAGAGGACGGACGAGTGGATAAATGTTTAGCGATTAATATATTATTTGCTAACTAGTGCCATAAACATTGTTTCAACTATTCCCCATTTCTGTTAGATCACTCAGTCACTATTATTTTTTCCTCTAGGTAAAGCCTAGATAAAAAAGACGCTGCCCCATCCCGCTGGCAGATATGGTGAAGGTTGGAGGACAATGGCTAATGTTGAGCCTAAAAGCATGCCGTTGAGTATGAATCATCTCCTAGTGCTTTTGGTGGTGATATATGCTTCCATGAGTGGCACTTACTTGGAAAAAGGCAATATCTGTCTTTGAGGGTATGCGTGCGTGTTTCTGTGTTTCAAAGCAGTGTGTATTTTGAGTATGGGATTGCGTGTGAGTGTGTCTGCTGTATTTCTTAAGCCTATTGAGTGACAGCCTTTTTCAGACAATTGTACGCCCCCACACAAAACTAAGAGGCAAAGAAACAGACAGAAAAGAGGGAGAGACAGGCAAAGGGATAATCGCAGAGGGGCGCACAAAGAAATTACCATTTGCAGCATATGTCATTTTCTTTTGTATTCGCGCACAACTTTATCTAATTTTACTAGATGCCAATATACACGTCTTATCTCAGAGCATACCAGTAGTACAAAACAATTGACACTGAGATTTCTTTCCAGGAGAGCAAAAACTGTGCCTGTTAATTAGACTGAAAAGCCATTTCCTTTGACTTCATTCATTCAGCCTGACAGTGTTTCATAATAGCCAATTTCCAATCCAAGTGACATAGAAACAGGTAATGCTTGTCATGGTAATCTACTTAAGAACACATTTTTTTCTGTAAGTCGATTTACAATAACCTGTACAGCTATGTCTCTATGATTTATATTTGCATTTTTCTGATGCTATTTTGTATTGATGTTACTAGGTAGATAACTACTGTAAGTATGTAGGAAGATGACATCCCCATTGTAACCCTCCTTTCAGTGTGGCCAGCGGTTTCTTCAGCCTGGGGAGACCGTTGACAATCAGCTCAAGGGCAGAACCATTGGAACAACTGAATAAATCAGATATGTGGACTGCTATTCAAGGGTCAGAACGAGGGTTGCAAAAGTCTGTGGATATTTAAGGTGGACACTTCCCATAGGTATTAACAGGAATTTATGGGAATTTACAGAAATATATAGGGTTTTTTTTGCTCAGGCTGTATTAATGATGTCATACAGTACGCATATAGGAACAAACTGTTTTACCATATAGCAGACATAATCCATTAATTTGCAAAATAAACCCATTCATTTGGCAAATACATACAATTTGAAATGTGCCATGTGGTGAGTGGGGAAATGTAGTTTGAAAGTGTGCAAACTTAAGGTTTAATGTGAACAACTAATTCATAAAAGGAATGTTTACAACAAAGAATGAATGGAAATAGATTAATTAAAATGTGTGTTCATGAAAGTTAATTGTAACATTTGGGTCACCTTAAAAAATGTCTTGTTCAGCGTTGGGTTGCCAAAGTCAAGGCTTCAAAATTGTATATAATCTACGTTCCCACATGGTAACAGGTCACGTAACAATGTATAAACTGTACATAACTGTACATTGCTTTAGACTACTATCTGCTGGTTAACTAAAATATTATAAAAAATATTAAATATATTCATTCCATAAAAAAAGTGGTTCAGACAGTGGAGCAGTGATGGCTGTGCATGTGATTTCATTTCACTGAATTCCTATTTAATGGGATGCTTAAATTTTAACCCATTTGTAGTTTTCCCCCAAATAAATTCACTACTAAAACTTACATATTTATATTGATTTTGCACTAAAATCCCAGACCTAACATCCCTTGGCAAATTTCATGAAATTTGCTGACCCGTTGCAGCCCTAGTCTGGACCAGGCTAGCATAAAGAATGCTGCTTGTCAATCACACACCCTGACCAGCAGTCGCCAGGTTTTTTAAGAGGGCTGGATAGCTATGTCGTGCAAATTTGTCCAAAATATATAATATCAATAAAGGAATATTTATAAATTGTTATTGTTTGTTTAAAAATGTACATTCTTCAGTCATTGTTCATACCCACTTAAATTGTACTTTAAAATCTGCTTAAAAAAAGATTAAGCATAGATAAATTAAGAGAGGGGATTAATATGCTATGGAAGCTTTTTTATTCTAATTTATTCAACAAAATTATTTTCATTGCTATGCATTTAACAAAAACAAACTGTTTTGTGAGTGGTAAGGAGATTTTGCTTTAACTCAAACATTCTAATATGTACTGTCATATATCACAAAAACTATATTTGGAGGAAAACAGCTTGTGATAGAAAGAATGGCAGTGGGTAAGTGTGCATGGATGAATGTGTTTGTGTGAGTGTGTTTGTGTGAAAGCTGTATTTAGCTGCGCAAACCTTAGGAGGCTTGGCTGCCATCGTACCAAGCAGGAACAGAGAGATGAAGGAGAGGGTGAGAAAGTGTGGAGGCGGGGAAAGAGAAAGCAGACGACGAGGAGTCAAAGAAGTTGAATTCACAGCACAATGGAGAAAAAGAGAGCGAGAGAGAGAGAGAGAGCGAGAGACAGAGAGAGAGAGAGAGAGGGGGTTGTGGCAGGGCAGTGGATGATGGTTGTAGGTGGAAACACTCACACAGCTCTTTGTCGGAGTGTCGCTGTTGTGTTCTCTGTTGCATATTTATAGCTGTATATATTTGTTTCATAGATCCAGTTGCCTCTTGTTGTTAGCCACAGGATAGGCGGGCAGCTCTGACCTTAACTCTGAGGACAGATAAGGTGTGTGTCCGTGTATTTTTATCCTTCTGAGAACCTTTTAAATTTTCAGACCTAAGACGTGGTGACATTTCTTTTTTTTTCAAGTCATTACTTCCTCAAGGGGTGCCTTAGGTTTAGGACTTGGATTAAGATGAGGTTTAGGATGCCTGATTGCCTGACCCGCGCGAGACTTGTGATTAAAGGGGTACTTTAGAAATACAGAAATTTGCTTTGATGTTTTAGTGACATTTAGGAGAGATTTTTTTTTTTTAAGAATCAGCTGCGTCACCAGTTTGGCCAGAATTTCTGTTCAGGTTTTATCAATCACCTTGAAGTTATAGGGTGGGTTCTTTTAAAGGTACAATCTGTAAAATATTCCTGAATTTAAAATTAAAACACAAAATAAAATGTATGTTATCAACAGAGTGTGAAGAGGTAGCAGTGTTGACGTTATGTCAAACACGTCTCTGTGTTGTGTTGCAGAGATATCTACTGAAGTTAGCATGCTAACAGCTAGCCGCGCTCCGTCCAGTGTGTAATACCACTTGTTCCTCTAGAGGTGATAGTGAGTCAGTGCAGCTCCAGTCTGCCTCAGTACAGAGGGGGAAGAAGTGCAGCTGCCTGACTCGGGCAGACTCAGGGCTCGTCTACATCACATCATGATCCCTGCATGCTTAGATAGTTTTTCAGAAACGAGAAAACGACTCACACCCTCATTCTCACCATCCGTGGGAAGCAGCTCCATCTGCAGTACGGTGGCTGTTTTTTTTAATTCAAACTGAGATAACCCCAATGACATTATATGGGGTTATTTAAGCATACTTTGGAAAGCTCCTCTTAAACCACAGAAGTCACATTTTTAAAGGCTACATAAGACTTCCCATGACAGGATAACTGATCTAGACCCGTACACTTGGTGGAGTTCCCCTTTAGTGACACACAGGAATCTGTACACTCATCAAGTAAGTCCGATTCTGGTTGCTGAAACTGGGAAAAAGTTGGCCCAGGTGTCGCTAACGGCCAATGATTTTCAATCCAAATCGATCACGTCTGCACCCCCAAATCCTAGCTAAATCTAGCGGCCATATAAGGGCCAGAGCTGGCTCACATTTGGTCCTCTGGCGCCAGAGCAAAGCTGAGTGTGCTGGAACTCAGCCACAATTGGCCTGACTTGGCTGGCTGGAAAAGGTTCAGGGTTTCAAGGCAAATATGTACCTGGTGAAACAAAATCCAGCATTTAATGATGCTCTCCTTAAAATGCTTATACTATGTTTAAAACAATAGTTGGATATTATTATCCTGTATATTAAGTGAGTTCGGGTGACTTTACTTGCCAACATACCACACGGTTAATGTTATGTATAAGGAGTGAATTGGAATTCACTCCAAATCCAATGTTAGTGGTGAAGAGACAGCTGTGCATAATTTTCTCTATTTCTGGCTCCATCTCTCTTGCGATGCGCATCGTGAGAAAGAATCACTAGTGTTTTAAAAAGCAAGATTCACTTTGGAAAGGGAGTCGGAGCGAAACATAAAATGTAGCATTTTAGAGAGCTGAAGGCTTTTCATTTTCACTCCCATTTCCTTTGCCTATAGCTCCATCAGCAGTAATGAGAAGCGGAGATCCATGTGCAATTCATTGTCACTCATCAGGAGGAGAGAAGAGAGAGGGGGTGGCACAAGAGAGAAACAACCATGCTTTTACATTGTGTTATCAATTTATTCAAATATTCGTTGACTTGTTGCCTCTTACACTGTCTTCTTGCTTTTTGATTGGTGCTTATTGCAAACTTAAATGTGTTGCTGCCAAGTTGGTGCTGGCAATTATAAAATATAGGTGCTAAAATATGCCAACTGCAATTTGTATGATTTTTTCCGAAAACATTTTTATTTTGTCACTATATAGTCGCTAGATGTGCTCAGTAGGCTACGCGAACAGACCAAATCAACACAGATTCTTCAAGCTGAACCTGAGTTTATTAATTCACCAGTGTCATTGAACACATCTACAGCTTTTAGCAGTGGAGCTCCCCTCATTGGTAACTGTAGCCCCATTCGTTATGAGCTCTATAAGTTAAAACCTAATGAAAGACCTTGAAAACCACAGATAAAATGATAATGTCATTACCCTTACCTTGATATTCTTACCCTAACCTAACCAATCTCACTCCTCATACCTAGACTTAACCAACCCAACCAATGAAGCCACAAGTTTACATGTCAATGAACAACCCTGTCTCCTAGAAATGGCCTTTATATACTACTAAATGGTTTTGCATAATATGTTTTGGAGGAAACATAATTCCTGCTTTGATTCCGTTCATTGGCAAATTATTTTCTAGTCCACATACTGCTACTGTCTTTTTCAATTTGAATCAAGATCTTAACCAAGACCATTACACAACCATCGCAAGATTAACTATGCTTTGGTTGCCACAAACAGATATTTCAGGAATACAAATGAAATACGTTGTCAGTGAACATTTCACAGATGCGTTCAATATCAACGTTTTGCGAAACGCTTTTGCTTTACGAAAAGGTGGTTGTAATTTTAGGTTCAGTTTATATTTTTACATTGAACATATGTGTTGAGATTAGATGTGTAATGGTAAGGTTGTTATGCAACATCCTTTTTTCGGTACGTCCTGTACTGCCACATGCACACACGGAACAGAACTTCTGGAGTGCAAATTTTACCGGAAACATTTTTGTCAGCGCACCAGTTGTTGTCAGCTGTAGCATGTTAGCAGTTTTAGCCCAGTTAGTCGGGTTAATCAAGCTTAATGGACAAAGATTTGTGTCAATTAGTGGAACAACACAATAACGGACCGGAGGGCGAATCCATCTCCCCGTAGCGTTTGGACAGCCTTCCACGGCAGATTCAGACTGTTTCAAAGTGATACATAATGCTATAGTATTCTTAGCGCTGCATATATGCCACCACACCCTATCGTAGACAATAGAGAGTTAAAGTATAGGGTCAAAGGGTTTTGAACCCTGTTACAAAGTGCCACTGTTCCCTCACACGTGCATTTCAGTCAGTCAATTGTGCCCGCCCTGTATACACTAAGCTACAGCCGTTATATTTACATCACAGACATTGGTGTTGTTATTTGTTTTTCATTGACATTACGCAAGTTTTTGAGTGCCTTAACTGTTCAACTGCAGTGAGAATCCTGGCCATTGAGCAACTGTCGAATGTTCAGTATTTCCGCATTTTCTTTGTTTTCCCAACTGTACCGAAAACATGCCGAACCTTGACCCCAAAACCAAGGCACATACCAAACCGGGAATTTTGTGTGCCGCTACTCCCCTAGTTTAAATTACTTAAAAGTAAGTAACACAGTCTCTGGGTTTGGGTAGTGGGTGCTAATTAATTTGAGGTTTACGAGCAGATTAATCCAGCCATGATCTTGTGATAGGGTTAACGCATCTGTGGTGAGTTGGCAGCCTTGGAAACTCCTCATTATATTCTGCCTCTCCACAGTCAGCCTCACCCTGCTCATCCTTCGTAGTCCTTTTAGCTGCAGCTCTGGAAATACAGTTTTAATAAAGGGATGTGCTGTCACTCCATATTGCGCTAAACATATAATACAAATAAAGAATATGAAGATTTAAATAGAGAACCAGTTTATAGCTCTTCGTAAAAGTTCCACGGTCCTTATGTTTAATTACTAATGTAATTGTGTCTTCCTCGGCAGCTCCCCTGTAGTTTTCTCTGGTTTAAGTTTCTATAAAATTTTTATTTGGTCTTTGGCTCAATATAAAGATATGTAATATGAATGTGTGTTCCTCTTTCCTTAGGAAAACTTCTCTGGCTGCTGTCATTCATCTCTTATTCTCACTCTGCCACATAGAAGAGCACAAATGTACGGATAAAGCATATACATCATACTCACTGCTCTGTGAAAGTAACACATGACTTAATCTCTGCAGCGGCAAAGGGAACGTAGTATCACTGAGTGGGTGTTTTCTCTGCCTAAATGAAAGGAATCTTGACTAAAACTTTGGCAGCTGTATTGTTATACGCTGCAGCAGCACTGACACGTAGCTGCACTCACCTCAGCTTCCGTGTAATTACACTTTAAATGAACCTGTTTGCATCTACATTTCGTTATGTTTTTCAGTTACCAAACATAGTTTAAGCCCCAGCTTAGACTGCGCTGAATCAGAAATCCTGCTGCAGGGAACTCAGCGGTAGGCGGCCTCTTGGCTGCTGCATCCTGTGTGTGCCTGTGTTATGTGTTTTTACCTTTTGGTCGGTAGTGCGAAACGATACGATAATTGTCGTATGTCAAATGTCAAGTCTGAAATTTCCTCTTGCACCACAGCAGCTCCATTTACAACAAAGACAAACAGAGGGACACAACGAAAAAGTATCAGACATAACGTTACACTCACTGGAGACGATATGTTAATATGTGAGATAAAACACAACGTTGACATTTTATCACCTTTTGAAGTTGATAAGCTAATATAAGTTTCCTATTCACCCATTCGACAGACCCAGAGCAACATTGCCACCACAGTTTCTCTCATCTGATGAATTTCCAATATTGACTCCAGCTCTGTTTTGATCCCTGCCATCTCCTGAGAAAAATGTCAGGCTCTTCAATTGCACAATATGTTTGCTGTACGTTATATTCACTTTGTCCGTCTGCTGTTTGGTGTTAGGAAGGCTGAAAGCAGCTATCTGCTGAATCAGAATCAGAGGTGAAGTGGACAAAAGAAAACACAGAAATTATTAGCACTTCATCAGCCTCTTCTAGCCGATACTGACCCTCGGTAACTTTTATAAACAATTACTTTTTGTCATATTTGCTCAAACTGTCGTTATATCCTGACAGTCGTGCATGAGACAGATAGTCTAAACAATCATGTTCCTCTGCCTCCTCCGAGTGCTCCTCATGGCATTTGCTAAATTCCAGGATCTGAGCTGAAGGCAAATCTGCTTTAGGTTCAACTTTACTTAATCACTCTCAGAGTATAACCAGTTCACTCAGTCTCTGTCCCTCTATAACCAGTCCACTTAGTCTCTGTCCCACTATAACCAGTCCACTCAGTCTCTGTCCCTCTATAACCAGTCCACTTACTCTCTGTCCCACTATGACCAGTCCACTCAGTCTCTCTGTCCCACTATAACCAGTCCACTCAGTCTCTGTCCCTCTATGACCAGTCCACTTAGTCTCTGTCCCACTATAAACAGTCCACTTAGTCT
>CALSBV010011200.1:19708533-19739617 GCA_943590825.1 Bovichtus diacanthus
GTCTCTGTCCCAATATAACCAGTCCACTCGGTCTCTGTCCCACTATAACCAGTCCACTCTGTCTCTGTCCCACTATAACCAGTCCACTCTGTTTCTCTGTCCCACTATAACCAGTCCACTCAGTCTCTGTCCCACTATAACCAGTCCACTCAGTCTCTGTCCCACTATAACCAGTCCACTCGGTCTTTCTGTCCCACTATAACCAGTCCACTCGGTCTCTGTCCCATTATAACCAGTCCACTCAGTCTCTGTCCTACTGCACTCATCAAAGAGTTTAAAAACATTGAGCTGAATGAGGCTCTGCCGTCACATCAGACATTAGACATTCCTTTGTCACCTCACTGCAGGTAAATGTTCCTCAGTGAAAGCAAACGTCAGAGCATTTAGCATGTTTGCCAGAACAAATATCATCATAGTTCTGTTTGATTTGTGTCGCTCAGCGTGCCCGCCGTGTGGTTCACCAGACCAGTGATGAATGAAGGTAGCCTCTGCTGCCTTCTCTAATGCAGCTGCTGATTTGGCTTTTGTTCCTCACACAGCTTAATGTGACTTTTTCATGTAGCTTTTGTTTTTACTCTGTAAAATATGCGCCTTGTAATGTAGTGAAGTACAATGCCTGTGATAAAAAGTACTTAGGTAAAAGGAAAATTACTGATTTTTTAAAATACTCAAAAAAGCACAAGTACACGGAAAACAACTGTTACCGTAAGCAGAGTAGATCTACTTTGTTCCTTACAGCCCTGCGTACAACATTGAGTGTTCAATCACCTTTCAGTGCTGATTCTTCAGTTCAACAGTACATTCAGTCTGTTGCTAGTCCAAGCCTTCTGTTTCTGTTCAGTACCAAACTAAGCTCTGTATGTAAGGTTAATAGCTCAGGGGCCTATCATTTACAACACTTATCAGATTATAATCATTTCTGTGGCTTTCGAGGTTCAACAAAACTTTTGACAAGGAAGTAACGTATTGTGTATGGCTGAGCACACTGCTCAAAGCCTCTGATTCCTTCTGTGAATATTCAGTGTAGTCAGTTGAATTTAAAGACTTGTTGTGAAAGAGTTGCTTGTAAATGTACTCAACACCTGTAATATAAAGATACAACATCACAGTACTCCCATATTCTAAAAATGTTCCCTCTCAGACCTTAATCCAGAGGTGTGAAATTGAGTCACATGACTTGGACTCAATTCAGACTCAGATCACACATTTTGATGACTTTAGACTGGATCAAAAAAGACTTGCCACTCGACTTGGACTTAAACACTAATGACTTGGGACTTCAGTTAGACTTGAGCCTTTTGACTTACTGCATACCTTCCACCGAGGAGGTGGGCCAAGGTATGTTATTTAAAAAGTGTGTCACGAATACTTTCTCTTCATTTCCTGTAACAACAAACGTTAACGCTATTCATTCCCAGTTAATTCCCCTGGATCCACTTTTTTTGAACATCCAATCAAGTAGCAGGAGAGAACCATGAAAAACGAACGGTAAGTTGCTGAGCTTCAGTCGGAATAAATTATATAAGAGATAATTTTGTTCGCATGCAAAAACTATGCAGGGGTCAACAAAAGACGAATAGAAGTATCGAAACGATGCATTATGACTTGTTTTTGACTTGAAACTCACATCTTAGAATTTAGGACTTGAGATTTGAGTGCAAAGACTTTCGACTTAGTCCTTGCAAAACAATGACTTCTGCCTCAATCTTGAGCAAATGTTGGTGGGAAGCAAGTGGCATAGTGGTTGTGGGATCGATCTCAGGTGAGCACCTAAACATCAATGTGATCATTTTAAATTGTATGGTATTAAAGGATTGATTTTAGAGCTTTTCAGTATTTTAAAACCTTGTCATGAAAGCTTTCTCTTTGCAAAGCAATGACATTAGTATTATTGTAATGGCCTATTAAAGGGCTTACAACACCATGGCCATGCACTTTTCTGTTGATTTCAATGCGGTTGAAATTTAATAACCGCAAGATAAGTGTCCAAACACAAACCACCCAGGGCCGAGCATTTGTCCAAATCTGTGTGTGTCCTGGATGTAAGGTGATTTACCACCCTGGTAATTACACTCTATGGGGAGTCTGCGTCCAAACAACACACACACACACACACACACACACACACACACACACACGGAAAGGTTCAGGGCTTGGCCATCCATAACCCTGACATTGCCGCAGTGGCATAGCCCTCTGAGACCACACAGTCTCTGTTTCCCTCTCTATCTAACATGCACACACCAATAAACACACACTTCCGGGTAGCATACCATCCTCGCGCCTTTATGTGTCACTATTTTATTGATCCACCAAACAAGTGACGGCCTCCCGCATGCATACAAACAATTAAGCAAATAGAGGGTTACACTTTAAATTTTTATAACGCAGCCATTGCAACGTGTCGCTGCATCACACACTGGGGGAAGATATGATGTATCACGGGCAATACATTCAAGGGATTTTTTTTACGGCACACCTACGTCACCCACCTCTCGTTTAATTTGAAGTGTTACAGCGTCATTTGGGACCAAAATATACTGAGGGTTCCAAGTGTGGCTCTGAAATATTTCCAGAGTACCTCTCGCATCCTCACACACACATTTACACACATATTGCTGCTCTGGGTCTCTGGAGTGTGGCCCTAAAACATTTCCTCATCCCTTTTTTACTTTCTCTGCACTCTATTAATCTAGCCAGCAGATACTTATCCCACTGATTTACCTGCAGATAAATCTGCTGCCATATGGATTGGATTAAGTGTTGGCAAACGGTTAAGTTTATAGTGCTGGTTATGATTGGAAGCTGAGGGGTCGGTGCCTGGGTTTGGATTAACACTCCAACTCTCTCACTTTCTGTCATTGTGTCATTCTTTCTCTCAGTACAGGAGATTATATCGGGACTGAGATTACAGTCAATCAATTATGTTCTCAGTGCAATGGGCCTGTATTTGCAGGACTAATTTTCATATAAAATGTTTTAAATGTGACCAAAATTACCATATAGCTCTCTATCAAGTCTATGTAAACATTTGTGCATTGTATATTGTGACGGCATAAGAAAGGAAGAGGAGCTACATCAGGACTAATGATTTTGGAGAAAATGTCAAAATGCTATTTTTGTTTCAAATATTGTGATCGCAAATCTGACAATATAAATATTAATATAATATTTTATGCAGACACGGTGGGTCTGTCTGGGCAAAAATACACACTCTGATTAATAATTAAATTAATAACTTTTTAACAAATGACCATATCGATTGTTAGGGAAGGTTTGATCCAGCCTGTAAGCTGCGGTTGTTGAGGAAGCAGAGGTTTGATACTATGTTTAAGGTTTCGAACATTAGGTTTTCATTTTCTTGGATGCTCCGTGCAAATATTTGTAAATAACACAAGAAAGATCCATAAATGTTGGTGTTTGATAAGCTCATATGTAAATAAAATGTAACCATTTTAGAAACATGCTTATATTCTATGTAAGTGTGATGTAAGCGATTGTAATAAGCCAACATATATACTGTGAAAATTCCATGATATCAGTTGTAATGGCTAACAATGCAGTCAGCATTAATGTCACACGACTCAATACATCTTCAGTCACTTCGACAGTTCATCACAGTGGATACATTTCTATTTGTTTGTTCATCACATTACGGGGTGATAGCAGTTTAAAAAAACATATATTAGAGTGAGCTATTTTGCTTCGATATGGAACTGTAATGTTCAGATTTGTGAATATCCAAAAGTCCAATTCCTCTTTTTGCTGCGTCTTCCAGGAAAGATGTGAGTCTGCTCTGAGTCTATTTGTTTGTGTTGTTAATCAGTTACAGGCTGATGCATTTAATTAATATCACACTCCCTTTTTGGAAATTCATTTTATGTTATTAACCATCTTCTCTTCCTCATCCTCTTCATCAGCTGTCTTTTTGGAGGCATTTGTGTTTTTTCTGCTTTTTAAAAAAAAAAAAACTAAGAGTGACACAATGTAAACTAAGACCCCATTTGATGTCGACATTTTTCCTTCACCTTTTGGTACAGGTTGGAAACATTTTTTTTTTTTAAAGGGGGAACCCTGTGCTCAGCATGTACTTCAGGGCTGGAGGTGCTAGCAAGTGCGAGATAAACATGGTCAGTTGGAGAACAAAATACCAATGTGTTTGTGATAGAGACTGTACACTAAACCTGCTAAAACATAGTCAAGAATCTTTTATTTACTCCACCAATCAAAATCAATTCAGTAGAACCACAGATATCGTCTTTTTAATTCCATTCATTCTTGATCCTTGTCAAAACCTGGTGCCTACCATATCCATAATACTACTCAACTGCCAAAAGCTGTTAGGAACGGCTAATGTAGCCTCGAGCAGCTATTCTCAAGCAGAAATGAGGATCAAGCTCAAATCAGATCAAAATTTTAAAACTTGTACTCTTTAGCCCCAACCGACGCTGACTCAAGTGACATCACTTACTGTCACCCCTTGTCACCTGTTAACGGGTGGCGTGAGGCAGCAGTGTTGGCCCCCAGGAAGAGCGCCAAGCCAATTTGTGTGGTGGCCAAACCGTGGAAGTACATCTTTCAGGTCAATCATGTGATGCAATTGGGTCCAAAATGACCATTGTATGCATTTTAATGTGGGCGGTCTGTGGAGATTGGTTCTTTTGGAGCCAGCCTCAAATTAACTCTTTGGAAACACTTGGAAGTACAACTGTATTTTTCACTGTATATTACATTAATTATTAAAATATGGGTGGTGGGGCCATAGAACCGGCCTTTTAATTCACTGAACTGTATTGTGTAATCTGTTGTATTGAGCTCTCCCTTTTAACTTAGCGACACACACGGACAAGGACTCAAAGCTCCCACTTCATATGTCCCCTTTGTTCTACACATGTATGTGCGGTGTACGCAGAGCACGTAGAGGCGGTCACAGACCGTGCACACATTCTTTTTGCCGCGCCCACATAAACTCTCTCTCTCTCTCTTCCACACACTCTCACATTTGTGTACATATTCCCTTTTGATTGCTTAGTATTAGATATTGTGTGCTTTGACATTTATTATCTTATTAATAAAAGATTTTTAGAAAATACTTGCTGGTTTGTTTGATGTTGTACATGAGTGATAACTGCTAACCTCTAGTATCAAAGAATTCCAAAATCCTTCAGCCGTTACTAGCTATTGATATGGTTATTTTGTTTGATATTATTCATTTAATTAAAATCAGATTTCCTAATTTATTGTCTAGTTTATTTTATGAGACTACATTAACTGGCTTTCATTTTGCTCTGATTTAGAGGTGGTGCCCTAGAGGCGACTTAATGTTAATTAAGTCCTACTAATTAATATAATTAATAATTATATTAAATATAATAATTAATAATAATTTATTCTGTCTGATAGATATTTTAATGTATTTTTGAGCTAGTGCACCAACTTCATTGTTGTGCCAGTTATAATTAACCCCTTTTTTTGATTTTCTGAATATTAATAGTTTGAATAATATTAATTATTATATTATCTGGTAATATCCAGACATGCAGATCCCCAATATAACCCCTGGCGTGAGACATACTAGTGTTCCAACAATATCATGTAACTTGTGTTTTTAAAAGTAAATTACAAATCCAGACGCGAACAATGGCCTAGCAGTCGGTGCTGGAATGAAATGTTTAAAATCAAATCGAAAATAAATTGAATCGTGACCTTAAAATCAAAAGCCAAATCAAATTGTGGATTCGCAGAATTGTGACACCCCTAGTCATAACCAAAAAATAAAGTACACAGTAGCCCTGCTGAGCCCTATTAATGAGCTGAGCTCTCCATATGCCTGCTCACCAAAACTTTGCTCAGCATAAGAGTAATTATCGATGTGATTTTGATTATGATATTAATAGACAGGGATGTATTGAACGCCATTTATTTACGTTACAATGAAGTTTCAAATATGTGGGTAAAATATGATGTTGTGTTATTATGGTTTGTGAGACAACCGTGCTCACACCCAGATGAAAAAAGGAGAAGGATGTTTGGTAAAACAAAACACCGTTCCAACACAATCTCTCCAAAGCATTCACACCCGAACACAGAGCCGGCTCTGGCTCCTTGTCAGGCGTATGGACCCAGCCTACTGCAAGAGACCAGAACCAGGTTACCTCCACGCTTATATTGTGTGACTGATTACCTGATTCTGTCCGGCTGTCTGATCTCCAGCTGAGACACTCCCATGTCTCCCCCAGCAGCCGGCGCCGTAACCACCCCCCACTGCCACATGGTTATATAATTGTAATTAATGGTGCTGCTAGATTGCTGCTAGAGCGTTTGTGTGGTGCAAGCGGGACAGCAACCAGTTTTTCGACCTCAGTGAATTTTGTTGGATAAAAACATGTTTTCAAATTTGGAAATGATAACATCTACATTTTTTCAATACATTTTGACATATGGATCGAGACAATGACAGTGTCTGTTAGAGAGAGAGAGAGAGAGACATAGAGAGAGAGAGAGAGATAGACATAGAGAGAGAGAGACATAGAGAGAGAGACAGAGAGAGAGACACAGAGAGAGAGGGACATAGAGAGAGAGACATAGAGAGAGAGAGAGACAGAGAGAGAGACAGAGAGAGAGAGAGAGAGAGAGAGAGAGAGAGAGAGAGAGAGACAGAGAGAGAGAGAGAGAGAGAGAGAGAGAGAGAGAGAGAGAGAGAGAGAGAGAGAGAGAGAGAGAGAGAGAGAGAGAGAGAGAGAGAGAGAGAGACATAGAGAGAGAGACACAGAGAGAGAGAGACACAGAGAGAGAGAGAGAGATAGACATAGAGAGAGAGACAGAGAGAGAGAGAGACAGAGAGAGAGACACAGAGAGAGAGAGAGAGACAGAGAGAGAGAGAGAGACATAGAGAGAGAGACAGAGAGAGAGAGAGACATAGAGGGGACGAGAAGGTGGACTATTTATTTAAGTTATTAATAATAATAATAATAGTTGAAATGTCAAAAATATGAACACATGAGCACATTGATAATTATACTCTACTCTGCCTCTGATTGGCTTACCTTATCTTAAGCTACTGTCCGTATATCAATGGGGAGATCCTTCCAATATTTCTCTGCTTAATTCTGATGACCAACAAGACTCTATATACTAGAGTACTACTCTATACATACTAACTAGCTAGGCGTCACTGTGTGGTCAGTGTCCAACTTGAATCTGGATGTAGGATGGGCCTGAGCTATTCGCTGCATGGTAGCTGTCATGATCTTGGTTTTTCCTACGAGCGAGGGAACAGTTCCTGGTTGTCGGCATCACAAACGACCTGACATGGTCATTGCACATCTCCATCCAAGTGGAAAAAAAGTCAAAAATGGCTTAATTTCTTAAGGAAACTTAAGTAGGCAAACATTTCTTAAGTTCTTAGGAGCAGTAGAAAGCATCCTGACTCGAAACATCAGCCAAACTGCCATGGGATGTGCATGGCCCAGGACAGGAGCGAGATCATTGGTATTCATCGATGGAGCATAAGAGGTATCGATGAGATGAGGTGCCTGCGAAACAGCCAAAGAATAAAAACTAAAAGCTTTTTTTTTTTCTAATGTAGCATAAAGAGACTACAACTGAATGTTGTTGTGCAACCCTGCGTTGTACAATGACACTACACGAACCTTGAATCCAGAAAGTCGGTAAAATTAATGTATGTACACTATTTCATGGCAATTAATCCAAAAGTTGTTGAGATCTCTCAGTCTGGACCAAAGTGGTGGACTGATCCTCCATAGCATGGCTAAAAACTAAACAGCTATCAGATGCACAAAGCAGACACTGTGTACTGGGAAAATGTAGAACATTCTACAATCCGATTTGGATTGATACTAGTACTGCTGAAAGTATAATCTGCTATCATTGTTCTTCCTCCAATGGCTTTATTTGATCTTTGTCTCCTAATGGCTGTTATCCTCTCTCCTCAACAGTGTCAGACCACTCTGGTCTTAAAATGCCATAAATCTGGGCTTTTAACAACTTCAGATCCAATTCCCTGTAATGTTTCCCTGTCTGTTCGAAAGTGTAAATTGTGCTTTCACTGGATTTTGAAAAACTTTCTTGTTGCCTCCTTCAAGAACAAATCTGATTCCATCTCTCATAACATATTATTGATCAGATTAGGTGCAAGATGTGGAGATGAAAATGATGCTCTGCTATCAAGAAGTGCGTGTGCTTTCAGGCGGTGGCCTGGGAGAGCTGCAAAGGTGAGAACATCCTTCTTCTCACAGCTATTTTCTTCCACTTTTAAAACTCGGTTTAAGGATTTTCTTCCCCCATTATCCTCCGCCTCATTTCCTGGCAGAAAAAAAGAAAACACATTTAAGAACATCAACTCTGCACTTCTGAAAGGTGTGCTTCCATGCTCTCTCAAGCGAGGCGATACAATGTGCCTGTCGGAGGTTTTTCAAATCTGGGACACCAATACCATTTCAGCATCTTGTTTTGGAAAGAGGTTTCTGTGTGTGTGTGTTTGTTTGTGTGTGTGTGTGTGTGTGTGTGTGAGAGCATGCGTGCGTTCATTTGTGTTGCGTTTGGTAAAACAAAATCTGTCGCAGCCTGGCAGTTCTAGTGAGGTGCATGAATTGTATGATGAGCTGAAATTAGGGGGAAAACGCAGCCACACTTGATTAGTTCTGATTATCCTTTAAAACCCTTTCTCAATAAATATACTTATGGCTTGTTTCTTTAAAGATGTGTCCTTTAAACTTTGTGAATTTCAAAGTTTATTAAGCTCCTAACTTGAGCTGGGCTAAAAGATGCCATTTCATTTTGAAATAAAGAATACAAATCTAAATATAAACAATAGTGATTGGACCATATTTCATAAAAAAAAAAAAATCTGAAATCTCGTTTTTGTTTCGTACCGTATTCCCATTAGTCATGGCATTGCAATTGCACAGCTAATTTTCATCTTCAAATTCTAAAATAATCTGTATTTCTTCCTGGATGATCATTTGACGATGATCATGTTGTTTCATGTTTCATCAGTTACCATAACTATAAAGGAGAATATGGTACATTCATATCAGTTTAACTTGCGTATCTCACATGCGACAACCACCAATAGGGTGTTGATCTACAGATGTAAACTTCAAGGTAACTAACCATTTCCAAAGGATTGTGCTGCAGAAGATGTACAGTAAAGTGCATCTCTGTATGTGTGTGTGTGTGTGTGTGTGTGTTTGTGTGTGTGGAGACACTGTCCAAAGCAGACAGAGATGTAAGTGCAGACAACAGACTATACATTTTAATGTCATTTCAACAGACCTTTTTTTTTTTTTTTTCTCAAACTGTATAAAAAATAAAAAAGTAAAATGATCAATTTGTTACAATGTCCTTGATGTGCCTGTATGTGCCTGTACAGCCATTTTAAGTGAACATATTCACCAAGACTTATTCAATATATGTGTTTTATATAGGGCTGTCAATTATTTAAAAATACTTATTTTCGATGAATTGCATAATTGATCATAGTTAATTGACGTAATATTTTTTATCTCTTCAAAATGTACCTTAAGCAAAGATTTTTCAAATAGGCTATTTAATAGTCTTATCAACATGGAAGTGGACAAATACGCTTGCTTTATGCAAATGTGTGTGTATTTATTTTTGGAAATCAATTAACAGCCCAAAATAAAATATTGTTCAGAAACCCTCCAAATTATTGCTTTTAGGGATGTCACAATACCAGAAATGTAGTCGTCGATACCAATACAATTGAGTAGAATACAGTACATAATACAAGTTTCTTGCCAAAACCTACATTTTATAAGATTACATTTGAACACATCATGATATTGTTATAATTTACATTTCCCAATAGCCCTTTTTACTTTATAGACCTTTAATGCATCATAATGTTTCCCAATGGCACCTTGACGTTAGCTGTTAGCTGTTAGCTCCGTGCAGGATTGTTCTGCAGCGTCCATCCTCCGAATCTATCGTCTCAGGAGGAATAAAAAGAGTTAACTAACATCCACTAGCTCTACTTATTACAATTTCAAGACTGATTTGTTGTTTGTAATATACGCTACCATTTATTAGGGAAAAATAGGGTGCTTCATAACACAGCACACAAAATGGATGTTATTATTTTGTTAACACTGACAGCCCTATAATAATGTTGTTTTTATTTAGTACAGTATTTAAAAGGATTGCTGAGTCTGGTGTGACACCACCGGTGTAGTAACAGCAATGATAGGCACGCATCAAAATATATAAGCCTCAGGACTGTATCTAGGATTTGTTTTAGCTCGATGGTACTGACATCAAAAGTTAAAAAAAAAAGGAAAAAAATTCCATCCTTAAAACTCTGGAAAATTATAAAACGGCCTTTGGTGATGTAGCTGTGTTTTATAAAAAATGAATCACTTGGTCATTCCGGAACATAATTTGAAAAGATGATCCTGTTTGAAAGAGAACTTGAAAAAAGAAAACATGTCTCGAGGGAAATAAGGTAATGTTGGCACCTTTAATGGCGTCCTTGTCATTGAGGGTCGGTGGGGCCCTGACTAAAAAAAATATTAATATTCTATCAATTCTAATTTCAGTCGGCTTTGCTTGCATGAAAGAAAAGAAAAATACTACCCAAAGAATTAACATTTGTACATGAAATCATTTCAGGATTCTGCAGTCAGGACAAACAGGGTGGAGACAGTTATATGATTGACTGCTGCTTTTGTCTGAATAAGCAGACATATCATCATCATCACGATCAGAAATAATGAATCCTAGCATTGCTGCAAGAGTGCTGTGTGGATTTCTTTCCAAAAATGCAAACTTTTGCAGCCATTTTGGCAGCCAAAGTATGACCAAAGGAATGTATAGCGAGCGACCGTTATTGAAAGTAACAAACTATAATAACAAATGTATATTAAAGCGAGAATGTGTCTTTAGGGTGTGCAGGAGGGCAGGTGGATGAGTCAAACAAGCACAGGACTTTAACTAAGGAGATTGCTGTTCGTGTTTTATACCAAAGGCAGTTCTGCAGCGTTAATCTCAGGGCATTATGCGTTTCTGCAGGTGCCATACAAGGTTGATGTGAAACGTATCCATGAAACATATTTGAAACGTTGATATTCAATGTATCCGTGGTTTAGCAGAGACGTAAAAATGCCAAACATATTCTGGCGACTGGGTTGATTCTCAATTACAATATTTAACGAGGAAACTTTTTTTTTCTCTTACAAAGAAACATAAGAGACGGCTTACAATCAGTTTTGAAACCTGTGGTTAACATTGTAGATTGAAACATAACAAAACAGAATTACAAACAAAGGTTTTTATGTAATTCCTATAAAAAATAGTTTTTACTTTATTGATTTCAGGCATGTAAAAGGGCCAAACACCTGTTCCATTAATATCTGAACATAAGAAACACAACACATGTCTCTGTTTCTGAGTCAAACTTTATTACAGAGTAGAGTAATATCACTATATTATCTTGATGATCAGCAGCTTTGACAGACATTTCGCAGCATAAATATGGCAATAATTGTCTGACAGGTAAACACTTTTAAAGTGAAAAGATTTTGTTTCTCCTTATGATGTGTTTTTGTTTTGACTTGCTTTATTTGCATTTTGTATTCCCTCTTAACATTTTGATAAACTCAAAAGTTAGGGAAATATGAATTATCTTTGTTAAATTACACCACCACCTATAATGTCCAATAGTGTTTGCCCAAAACACCATAAATATGTTAATAATCTCACCTAAGGAGTTACAGCTGAGGTCAAATGTTTACATACACTTTTAAAGGGCATTTATGATCTGGGCATTAGAGGATTTCAATGATTAATGTGGCATTGACAAACAATGTGTGATTCTAAAGGGCAAGTGCAAAAGACACATTTAGTCTTTTAATTTGTCAAGTTAGCATGAAATCCACAGTATACCTGTGGCCCTCTGTTCCCGCCTCCACAATCATCCCTTCCTACTCTTCCTCTTTGAAGTTTTTTTAGGCATACAAGTACCGGAGCTACGGCAAAAATGTTTTTTTTTTTTTTTTTTTTTTTTTTTTATTGTTTTACTACATTACAGTCATGTTTCCATGTTGTGTAAACACCATTTCCATCAAACCCTTCAGTGACCCCTTATCACATACAGGGAAGCATCTGCACTCATTTATTATTTTTAATTTTTTTTACCTGTTTGTGTGAGTAGGCCTATAGAGAATAGCAAGATTAGAGAAATTGCCAAAGTACTTATTATCAAGACAAATAATGGTGATCTTTATTAGGAGTACTTTACTTTCCCGGCATCATCATCATCAACATGTTTGGACAATCTTTTCATATTTGCCAAGTTTTATTAAGGAAACTGAGTATTCATATTATTATTCATATTATTTTTGTTTTATTGTGTTTCATTATGTTGGTGTGTTTGGTTGATTAGAAAAGGAGCACTGTGATTTCCATATGTTTATGGCTGATCAAACAGAACATTCAACAGCTGAAATGACAAGCGCAGTAAACGAGTAAAGAGACAGAGACTGTAGCTCAGCTTTCACTCCGGCGAAGGAGCCAGTCCAAAGGAAAAGTGTATTCAAAAAAGGATTATTCAACTGGTCAAGACCCCCAAAAGTAAACAGGACATGGTTTAAAGCCTGCAGACACCGTGGTACACCGCCAGGGCGCAGACCGGCAACTCTCGCATGGTTTGATCTCTCGGTCCTGTTTGACAGTCCGCTCACGACAGCCGCGGGTCCATGAAGGCAGGGAGGAATGATCGATGTTCAAACTTTTAAGGAGAGGACGGTGGAGGTTTTTTTTGTCTTTCTCCCAGCTCGGCTTGACATTGATCCCTTCCCCCCTGAACTATCCCGAGGTGCACGGCGGAGAGGAGGAACGTGTCTGGGTTTGTTTGTCAGAGAGTGACCGACTGTCGAAGGGGAATACAGAAATCCACCTCTGCTCCTCTAATCTCTCAATCTCGCTCTCGTTGTCTTTAACGGATTGTGGATTTCCCCTGGCGAGGACACGCAACTCCAACAGGGTTTTTTTTTTTTGCTTTTAAAAAAGAAATGTTATTGCTCTTCGCTGCTGTGTGGACACTGGAGGAAGATTGATTCACAGCACAGGTTGGTGGAATGTTTTGGGCTGCCCGTTTTTTTAGGGAAACGTGTGTGTGTCTGTGTGTGCGTGCGTGCGTGCGCGTGTGTCTGAGAGGCTGTGGTCTATCTGCGTCAACAAACTGTGACTGTGCTCCCTCTCCCCCCTTGTCAATGTGCCGGACACCAGAAGTCTCTCTCTGGATCTCCGTGTCATCTGCGTAAACGTGCACGCACGTCGGCGCGAGCGCACAGATGCACACGCACGCGCGATACAGGCGGAGGAGCCAAAGTGCAGGCAGTAACCCGTTCATCCGCGCCAGTCTGGCACTGCGGCGCTGTCCGTGGTGCTGAACATTAACCCCACTCTCTTTCTCTGTCTCTCTCCGCTCCCTACTTTCCCGATTTGCCAAGCAGTTTATATGAACTGGTATCACCAACGTATCTTTTTAAGGCTACACATGAGTTGCATTAAGTGTAGATGATAGAGAACTGTGTGTGTGTGCGTGCGCGCGCCTCGTAATGCATGATTTAAGTTGCAGTGTATCCAGCGCAGCCTCAGTCAGGCTTCATTGTAAACTATCCGTACTATTTTTGAAAATGTTATGTAACCCTTTAGTTCCCGTTGAGGTTAGAAACCTGCTTCGCTAAGGGGAACTTGGCCAACGTGGCAGCATCAGAAGTTGCAGACGACACAAAACCAGAGCTCAGAGAAAACGGTATTAAAGACAAATGGATACGATGATCATGCTCACATGGATGAACAACTCTTGAGTCATTCAGCATGTCATTTGTAGTCTTTCATTCTGCCAGAGATATTATATTTGTACATTTCAATTCCTTTTGCAGACTATGTTTTTGGAGCAGAACACTTCTCCATTGATACATTAGAGGCAGACTGCAGTTATGTCTCGTGATCTGAGAGGACGACTGCGAGGTGAACTCTGGGAGAAGTTGGAGGAGATATGATGGAAGTTTGCCAAGAATGGCTTCATACAGTACTGATGTGTATCATGGTTGTGTCTCTTGCACCTGCTATTCCTATTATAACAACTGTTACTGCTAATACCATTGGTAATGCAACATACAGTTGACATGACCGAAAGAAAAAGTTTAAAAAATCAAGGTAAATGACCACTCACTGCCGAATGGTGAAAGCATTGGCTGTGCGGGGAAAGCAGGTGGATATTGTTGTAGGTGCAACAATTATTCAATGACAAATGGTATACAGCTTTTAGCTCACCACAAATTTAAGTCAAGCTGGAATCTATGCTGTGTGGGCTACCAGTCTAACAGCATTCTGTGCGCTGGGATTATATGAATTTCTTGAAAGTTGATTGGAATCATGCTGGCCACAAATTAGCCAGCGGGTTTGCCTAAATCACATGAATAAATGAAATAAAAAATCAGGGACTTTTTTTTCTTCATTGCATTGAGTTGAAGGTGTGGAGAAATCTAAGACCTGGGGGAAAAAAAACTTAGTTATTAGTCCTAGTTATTATTAAGAGGTAAGTGGGGACAAAATAGGTGATTGTGAGTTTGGTGAACCAACCCTTTAATGGCAGTGTCAGGTATGAGTAAATTCCAAGTGCTTACTTGACTGTGAGCTATTGAACAGGTACTGCTGTTGACTCCATCCGAACCCAGGGCGTTGTCAAGGAAGCGCAACGCTCACCCTCCGGTTCTCGCCAAGAGTTAAAAAAGAAGAGCAATACCAACTCTTAAGATAAGATAAGATAGAAGGGAAATTGTTGTGCAACAGTTCCAATACACAGTAGGAGACAGTATAAGATGCAAAGATTTACAAAAATGTACAAATAGTGCAAAATTTGTTATACTATATATATATATATATATATATGTAGAAACATTTTAAAATAAGATGAGCTGAGATGGGGTAAGGTGCAATATTAAGGTGCAATAATCAACAAGATGAGGTAAGGTGCAGTATTTGGCAAAATAACAACATAAAATAAAGAAGAATTACCAAACCAAACTAAGTATGAAGAGGGGAGTAAGCTACATATGAAACTAAATATAAAGAATATGAAGATGATGAAGAGAGGAGAGAGATATAGTGTCTAAAGTAAATGCAAGGCTACAACCAGCAGATTGAGCAGTCAATCGTGAGCTTCCCAAAATGTTGAACTTTTCATTTAATAAATTGTTAGTAAGTGGATTATTAGTGTCCTGACTTTTCACAACCTCACAACCCAAACATTGTTCTCAATAATACAGTAGTTTACCTGCAGCATCAGTAGGAATATTCATTATAGCGCCATTAGTTCCAATTTATGAACACTTTACTAATGGGGACTTGGACGCGGAAAGTGGGGCCTGGTAAGGTGGTGGTGATAAAGTGCAGTTCTTCATGGTCTCAGTGCGAGACACTGGTTGTGTGCAAGCACCAGCACTTCATCTTCGTCTGCTGATTGCGTGATGGGAGAAATCGCAAATGTGATCGCCTTCGATACATTCACGACTGGAATTCTCCTTTGTGAAAAAGCCATTAATGCTCTTCCTCAGATAGTTATTATGCCAAGTGTTTTTCATCAGCATCAAAAGCACATTAGCATGACACAGCACGGATAGCAGTTAGAGACAGGAGCTCACCACTTGATGGTTGCCAATTCCAGCTCGTGGAAAATATCATCTCTGATTATGAAGTGTGTGATATTGTTAAGATAGCACAAAAGCAGGAACACAGTGATTTTTTTTCACTGTTAATGGCCGTGAGCAGACGTTTCCGGTTCACCGCGCACTGCACCAGATGGTTGAATCCGCCGCTCGTTTAATCTGGGTCTCATGACCTTTTCCTGCCCCGTGGTTGAGGTAATGCACTGCTAATGCCCTGTGTTGTTAATGCTTTTTTTGAAATATTTTCGTGTATGAAACACCGGGGACGTAGTGGCAGGTAATGCCATATGAGCTCAGCCAAAGTCTTCTTCTCAGGGTGAATTTAAAGTTCAGGAAATGACTCGTAAAAAAAAAACAAAAAAAAAAAAACAACGAATAGATCTTAGAAGAGAAAGGGAAAGTGGAGTAGATGTATGTTTGTATTACATTGCCTCATGGTGACTGAGGGTCATAGTTTACCCACATTTTCTACATCAGTTATATCGATAAAAACACTCTGTCTCTCTCTGTCTCTCTCTCTCTCTCTCTCTCTCTCTCAGCCACAAGTCAGATTGTGAGTCAGATTGTACTGAAAAGAGAGCAAACAGCTGACACACAAGACTGCCCGCTGAGCTCAATCAATTCCATTTGACTCAGTTTGATTCGAAATCTGGGCACTTCTTCCTTCTTTGTGTCATGCAGCCAAGTGTTAAAAAGCTCTGTATGTGCTGTACAGCAGCAGGGTAAACAGGCTGTCGCTGGGGTTTGCTATTGTCTCTCAGTATTCTTTAGGCTCTGCGCAGGCACCAAAGGGGTTTGGAGTCTTATTTACAGAATGTCTTGTATTTGTCTTTACAGAAAATCTGTGAATTTGAAGGAAGCCATTTCTTGATGAACAACATTTTTTCCATCCAGCCCGCACTTCTACTGTGCAGCGTATTTAGCGACAGTGTGGATTGCCACATGCTAGCTGTTTCCCTCAGCTTACAGTCTTTGTGCTAAGCTAGGCTAATTATGGCTCCAGCTCCTTTTCTTAATGCACAGACTTTAGCCAGATATTTATCCCTTCATCTCACTCCTGGAAAGAAGGCAAATAACAACATTCACCAAAATGTTGAACGATGTCGTTAAAGCTCATTTGTCATATTTTTATTTATTGTTTTCTAATACATTTATTTTTTCGGAGGGCACATAGGGTTGTTACATGTTGGCACTGTTATGCAACAGTTTGGCTAATTATGGTGGCTGCTGTCTGCACGGAGTGGGGGCTTGATTACTGAAGAGGCTGTGTGTTTGGCATCCACACAGCACCGAAGTAACACACACACACACACACACACACACACACACACACACACACACACACACACAGGGTTCCCGAGTCAACATGCAGCTATTATCCATTTTGGTAAACACTTGAAAAACAGGTGATCTCCCATCTGCCGCTGGTATTGTACAAATCCACTTGTTAACTTCAGTGTGGGGCTTTAGCTTAACACGTCACAGTGAAATGAACTGAGTTGAACCACTCAAGTATTTCGACAGCCACTTTTGAAATTTTTGGTTCTAAGAAGTTTGAAGCTTTTTTTCTACAGTTTCCTGGTCCACAAAATTACTTCAAATTACTTAGTTGCCTTTGGTTTTGGACATTTACTAAAGAAGACAATTTGTAAGTTTTATCTGAAATCCACATTAACCCTTTTACTTTAAAATATATATTATTTATATATATATGTATATATATATATATATATGTATGTATATCTATCTATATATATATATATATGTAAATATACATATATATGTATCTATATATATGGACAACATTTACTACACTTTCACTGGGCTAAATGTATGCACATAAAGTGTGGCACCAATTTGCCCTGCACATTTGAATCAATTTGCACCCCCAATCTGCGTGTAATTAGCGTGTGATTTACTAAGGCAGCAGCTCATTATAGAATCAGTGACTGGCTGCCCTCTACATGCATTCTGTGAGCTCAAGAAGTGCAGTTCAGAAAGCTCAGGCAAGAAATCTGAATGCATTCAGAATGAATGACATTCCAAACACATTTACTACGGATGCACTATAAATGATCTATTACTGATAACATGCTTATCATTTTTATTCGTAGAAATGCAATTAAAGCAGTGGGAGTCATTAAACCACAGTGCAGTCACCGCAGTGCAACCAAGTGAGCAACAAGCTTAACTTTATTGACAAACCTGTCTCTTCTGTTTGTATTTTACACACGGCATATAGGCTTTAACAGGAGCCACGAGGAAACGGTGATGCTGCACACATCAGCCAGCCATTCACCGGCACCACATTACATTTGTTTGAAGACTTACTAATGGCTTTAAAAAATTAATCAGTCAGTTCATTTTCATTTCATTATTCAATGAATTTGTCTTTTGAGCAATGAATAGCTTTGTACTCCAATAGATACAAGAACATGTCAATTGGTTAAAATCTTCAATTCTAAAAGGTTGTTGTAGATGTAGAGTGTCCGACTTCTGTACACACAGAACACATCTTCAGGTAACTGTTAAAGGTGCTTTGTGGAAAGGCAGAATTGGTTTTAGTGAGTGAAAGGATGCAATTGTACGACAGAGCATGCACATGTACTGTGCGAACAGATCACCTCTCAACCTACCTTGCTTTATGTAGCACGTTTTTATTTCGCAAACAGCAAACACATGTTGAAAGCAACATACTTAGTGTTGTTTTTTCTCGATGCAGCAAATCCCCTATAACTAACTGCTCACTGATTCCTTTTGAATTCTGTCCAACACGTTTTTTCGTTGTGCATTTCTGTTGCCACTGAGACGTCTGTCAAGTGACGTTTAATTCAATGTACCGGTTTTTCTCCCGTTTTTAAAAGCAAAGAATGTTCCGACACACACACACACACTCCAAAGTGTGTGAAGCCTCGTGAATCTGTCTGAACGCACAATCAACAACATACATCTCCTCCAGCCATTTGCATGCTCCTGCTCGAATGCATACGTATCTCCAGGCAAGTGTAACTGCAAACGGCAGCTCAGTAAAGTGTCTGGAATCAGGTGCAAAGAGCGCTCTTACTTCACTTGTAAGTCAAAGTCGTACATTTAGATTTTTTCTCTAACCAGATCTGAAGTTAATCTTGAGGACAATCTCAATATAGACATGTACAGAACCTGCCCTTTTAAGTATATTTAGGATTTCTGTTGTTTGTAGCTGTTCCTCTCCATAGAACAATACCAGCAGTGAAAATGAACCTCTGCATTATTTATAGCATGTATACGTACACCATTATGAAACCATGTAGCAGTAGTATGCTAGTGTACTGACAAATATGAAACAAAACACCTCAATTTGTTATCATAATCCTATCAGTAAGGGACATGCAGAATTACATCCATTATAATGAATTTGCTTTGGGGTTATTAATATTTACACAGTTCCCCCAGTTCATTTTGAAGATTTATAAGACAAAAGAAAACTGATTTATTGTATGCACATTTATTCTCATCTTTCTAACTTTTGTGACGTGAGCCTTGATCTTGTGAATTAATGAGGTTATGTCCAGATAAAACACATCTACCACTAACCTAGGACATTATCCATGTTGCAGAAACCCATTTTATTTTTCATATGGCGTGAGCAGAATTAGTGCTCCATGACTCCCGTGCTGCAAAATGCTATGACTACAAAACCAGCTTCACTGCATCCTTTTGTAAAAAAAAGGAAAAAAAAGTTTTACATCCAATACTTAAGAGTCTTACAGTCAACACCAACTGAACCAAATTCATATTATCGTGTTTGTCTTGGCGAGCTGTAACAATTAGTCGATTAATCATTAACAATTATTAATTAATTAAACATGCTCTGATTCCAGCTTCACAAAAGAGTGTTTGCTTGTTTTTGCGTGTTTTATATCACTTTAAATTGAATGTCTTTAAGATTTGGAAAATTGGTAAAACACAACAAACTAATGAAGGACGTGAATTTAGAGACACAACTTTTCATTGGAAAATTGCAGCCATGATATCTTCCAGGTTTGATTTTGTTGTTTTCTTTACAAAAATGTAGCATTTACTTTACTTGATAAAGGGACATTAACAGCTTTTAGCTTAAAATCTCGCATGACTGACTTTTGTGGGGCAGTTGAGTATGTGCAGCACGCTCACGCCGCATACTCTATAATCGCATAAATTCTTGCTAATGTAGAAAACATCTGCGCTTTTTTGCTCACAAAAAAATCCACAAACTATGCACTGTGAACTACATACTCAATGTGACATTACAGTTGATATGAAAAGTATGTCAGTTTGCTACTTCAAACACATACGTAGTCATTTGATCCATTGTTAATGTACACATATTTATTAAGACAGCTTTAAAGTCCCAAACCATGTTAAATATCTCTTTTCAAAGAATATGAGTATCTCTCGCTCTGTAAAAATCCAATCATGCAAAATCACTTGTGTAGTAGTTGGGATAGTTGTAGCATCAATTGTACAGTGTTTACACCACACTGTACGATTGATGCTACAACTATCCCAACGATGTGGAGCGATGTGCACACTTTTCTCCACACTTCTGTGGCAAAATCCAGCCCCACCCCCCTACCTCACATGAAGACACAGCATGGATTTATACAAACATCCACTCTCATCCACGCTCCTCCATCCATTCTGCGATAATCCCCTTCAGTGCCCCTCCAGTGCCCAGGAGACTAATGATGAAATAAACCCAGAGCTTAACGTCAGCCAGACCTGAACTAAGATGACCTGACTCAGATGATACAGAGCAAACATAATTCCTGTGGCATCCATCCAACATCCACTTAACTGTAAAACACTGTCCAGAAAGCCCAAACTATTTGCTCTTCAACGTTTCTTTTTCCTCACGTACATTACGGTGATTTATGAACTGCGCGGTTTGAATACCACTCACTTAAGTAGAGCAAATTATACAGAGTACTTGTTGAGGGTGGCATCCCCCACTGCTCAGATCTGGGCAACCAAATGAAACAATTTAGGATAATGTAAAATATGCATCTTTATCGAGCATCCGTTAGAAGTGTTTAAGTGTTTGAGCAATTCTATAGACACAAATGTTCTATGATGAAAGACTAATGCCGTAAGAAAATGAAAAGGGGCTAATGCTGTAGAAGTCATGTTTGGAAATAAAATTAATCTCAAAGTCATGAGGGACAAAATCTAAAGCTGTAAACTTGATTCTCGTTGACACATGAGTGTCATTTTTGTTATTTGTTGCACTTCAACTGACTCACATATCACACACCAGATGAGCCATACATACAACGGAAGTAATCAGGGTACAGTAGCCGGGAGAGCTGAAGTGTGTTCACCGGCAGCTTTATTTTAGAGTCAGCAAGTGGCGTTGGGCAAGTGATGTAATCGGTGTACGCCCGAACATCGCCTGACACTGGTAACACCGGCTACGTGGCAAGCCTGGTGTGTATGCGTGTGTGTGTTCACCTGCCAGCACTCGTTGTTCACATTGACAAGGATGTGAAATGAGCATTGTATTTGATAATGTGTGTTTGTGTGTGTGTATTATATTTTGTGTGGATGGTATTGCAAGTTAAGAAACCGAGGTACCTGTGTATGTGTCTGTGTGTGTGTGTGTGTGTGTGTGTGTGTGGGGGGGGGGAATTTGTTGTGGAGTGTAAAGGAAAAGGTTCTCAACATTGATCACTGCCAAGAGTTCCCCTTGGAATCAAAAATCATGTGTGTGTGTGTGTGTGTGTGTGTGTAAGGGGCGTGGAGATGTGCCCAAAGTTCATTATCAGAGAAATAATTTTGCAAATGTGTGTTTGGGTGGGTGTTATTGCAGCCAATGAAGTCGAGAACTGGTTGCAGATTCATATTCAAAAGCTGTGCTGTTGGTCGCCGTGCCTCCTTTCCACTTCCACCCACACACACACACACGCACACACACACACACGCCCACACACACACGCACACACACGCACACACGCACACATGCAGATTGCAGCATAAACACAAGCACACACAACTGCTTTGTACTCACTTATGAAATTCCCTGCTTCATTAAAGAGTGGCTGACCCCTTCAGTTACACACAGAGATGTTTTCGGGAGATGGAAGCAGCACATCTGGTTGGTTATTATAAATAAGAGCCCCCTCTCCTCCCTCAGCAGTAAGTGCCGTATGTGGGGAGTTAAGTGTTGATCAGCGCTGAAGTCTGTGTCTGAAATGCATTTCGAGTTAATTATTGGGTTTGCATAAGCAGTCTCTTCACATAGCTCTGATACTGTACGAGTGACCAGTGAACAGGGAGATAAACATTCATTGAATGGCAACTGCAGAAAAGAGAAATGTTTGTTGTCTCTCAATGTACTAATTAGTTATTCGACTAAACCCTATTAATAAAAATAAAAAAAAAGAGCAACGCATATCTATAGGAAGGGACACATTTGTCAAAGAAATCTGAATTTCTGAGGGAATCAAAGGGATGTAAGCTACCTTTACTGTTAAGGTCTTTGATAGACAAGCATAGATTGCATAACATATGGACGTTGTTTTTTTTGTAACAGGCTGTCACAGAAACTTAAACATGTTTATAGGAGGCGAGGATTGACTCGCTTGTGGAGCCAGCCTCAAGTGGCGATTCGAAGAACTGCAGTCTTGCCACCTCCGCACAGGCTTCATGCTCGACAGCTCATCCAAAGCTTGCGTTTTGTAAATTAAGAAACTAAACTACATTTTGAAAAGGAATGAGGGACCAGTCCATGTCTGTCACTCTGCATAGTATGGATCCTGAGGTGTTCCATTGTATACGCAAAATTCAGCATGAAATAGACAATAATGTTAATACACTGTAAAATGTAATAGATGAAATCTATTCTAGTCATTTTTTTATTTCATTATAGATATTTTTTCCTCAAAATGCACTTTTTTCAAAAGTTGACACTTATTTCATGCCACATTTTGTTTCCACCTGCCACCTTTGTAATTACTTTTCACAACTAGCTAAATGTGGTGGCAGTCATTGAGCTCGCTCGCTTAAAAGGCATGTGGCAGGTGACCGCTAAAAGTTGAGAAAAGTGCTCCATTTATATATTTCATATTATTTATTCCTGTCATCTGTTTCAGAATGATTTTATTTAATATTGAACTGTTTTGGGGCTCTTAAGTATATTAGTGTTTAGCTTGTGAACCTGACCACAGGCTGCATACGTCTGAGAGTGAGGAGTTCATCCAAAGATGTTCCTTTTTCAGATTCTTTGATATTGTTGTGAAGTTTGAGAGGTCTGAAGAAGCAAAATTGCCAAGTATTTCACAGCAAAGAATCAATGACTAAAGAAGCGGCAGAAAAAAATTTGCTTTATTTGTCTGGCAGAAATAGGAATTTTTTTTTTTCTTCTTACTTCTTGTCTTTTTAATCTTTTTGCGACGCTTCAGATTTTTCTTGCAAACTCTTCACAGTAAAAGAGTCACTTGTAGTGTCCCTGCTGAGCCCTCTTCTTCTTGTGCCACTCTGGCAGACTACAATTAAAAGTTAGCATAAAAATTAACATTAGCAATGGTTATGATGGGAAGAGGAAGTGTGTGGTAGTGTCAGATGATGACAATGTGAACAATGATGATAACATCATATCCAACATGTCTATCTTCTCCAGGAAAAAGTCCAAGTTAAAGAAAGAGTGTTAAAGAAAGCAATCAAAGGGTATCACGGAAGATGTGGGTAAAAACTAAACTAAATAACTGAACTCACTGGGGTGAGATGGGAGCTACCACTCTAGACACTGGTCTCCATTGTCCTTACATATTTATATTAACCCCTCACAGTACATTACATTGACATTAAATTGGTATAGATGCTCAAAGTCTGCGTCCTCTTTGTAAAGCGTCCTTGGGTTTCTAGAAAGGCGCTATATAAATCAAATGTATTATTATTATTATTATTATTATTATAAAGTAGTAGTAAATGGTCTTCAATCATCAGCAGCATCATGATTTCTCAACACGGCGACAGTATATCTCAGGGTGAAAACAAAGTCTAAAATGAGACAATTAGTGTGTTTGTGCATGTGCTTTGACATAATGCTTTAGGCCAGAAACTAGTTTTTATGCGAGTTTGTGAGGACCTGGCCTTGCAGGAGATGAATCAAACACAGCAGATCAGAAGAGAGGTAGAGTCAGCTGGTCGCCAAAAATAAGAGTCACTTTATTTAAAAAGGTGACAGGAAAGGTGCAGGTGTAAGTATAGCTGACATTCTGCCGGGTCAGGGGGCCCCAGGGCTCAAACACAGGTCTGCTGAGGGAAGGAGCTGAATAGAGGAAGGAGACATGAGGGAGGGGGGGTCAGTTTGGGCTTGACCAGGCAACACAGTTACACGTTAAAGCCAATTGTGTCGGTAGAGTACACCATGATGGTTCATTTTTCGACCGACTTGACACAGTGAATGCCAGCTCAGAATGATACAATCTGAAGTAATGGGTGAACATCCTTTATTCACTTGCTTAGAAATGTGTGTGTATTTGAAATACTGTTTGAGATGATAAAATACAAATTGACTTTTATAAACAAAATACCAATACCAACCAATTTATCATTTTACTGTTGATGTTCTAAATCAAACTAAATCAAACCTGGCTTCCCAGGTGCACCCCCCTCCACTTTTACCCCCCTACTGACTCATCTTGCCGGCCAGTTCTTGTCTTTTATTTTCAGCCAGAGACAGTTGCTGCTTCATTCGGCAGCTTCTGTTAGTCACTAGAATCCCTGCGGCCGATCTCCACTGGGAGAACCCATGTTCTGCAGGCCTTTAGCGCCGGTTGCTATGTATGCTATGAGTACTTCAGCTTTTTGTGTTCCTACGCTTCACCAAATGTATGGCACCGTCAGTTGTCAGATGTTGAACGGGGCCTTTTGCAAGACTGACCAAAGGATAAGATCTTGCCTGAGAGTGGTTGTGATGATTTGGAATGGTGAGCTTCTGGTCTAGATCAACCTTCATCTTCCGAATACCGGGCTGTATCCAGTAGCCTTGTTTTGCCTGTGAGTCTGCCTTTGTATTGTTCTGCCTCCTCCTGCTGCCATATCTTTTTTATCACAAGCCCTGTCTTTTGGGTAGGTGTTGCTTTTGTGGGACGTGGTTCTACTTGTGCCTAGCCTGCTGCTTGGAAGAGGTCTCAAAATCTTTATGCCTGGGTGCGGCTTTCGCCTGCTGTTACTCTGGGAATGGCTGCCTGCATTGTGGAGTCCAGACATTCTGTCAGGGCCATGTCCAGACATTACCATGGAGTATTTGTATTTTTCAGTAAGGCTAGAGCGAGGCAGTTCCAGAGCCCCATTCCCATACAAGCCGATACTGCTGAGGCAGCATGGGAGTCCAAGCCATTTATTGATGAATGTGCTGACTGTTCTCCAGCGCCTCGACTTTGGTTATGGGAACCTCATATGTCACCAGAGGACACATCAGATGGGAAAGAAATCCAAACTGCAGGCACCAAAGTTTCAACTTCCCTGAAATAGGGTCTTCTCTCTTACCTGAAAAACCCTCACAGACCTACTCCTGGACTCCCTGCAGTTCGCCTACAGAGCCAACAGGTCTGTGGACGACACAGTCAACATTGCTCTTCACTTCATCCGCCAGCACCTGGACTCAGCAGGAACCTATATGCCAGGATCCTGTTTGTGGACTTTAGCTCTGCCTCTACCACCATCATCTGCTGCACGAAAAGCTCTCCCAGCTGCACATGACCAACTCCACAGGTGGATCACAGACTTCCTGTCTGACAGGAAGCAGCACGTGAAGCTGGAAAAAACACGTTTCAGGCTCTTGGACCATCAGCACTGGTTCCCCTCAAGGCTGCGTTTTTCTCCCTGTACACCAACAGCTGCACCTCCAGTCACTGGTTCATCAAGTTCACAGACGACGGATATCCTCCCATAGACACTATGCTTTTCATTACATTAACTCCCATCTTTCTGACCTTCCTCATACTTCTTACTGTAAAACTTTGCACATCCCTATGACTACTTTGCACATTTCTGCACAATACGACACTTTTAAAACTGCACAGCTCTTCCACTTTTAAATTCAGAACTGTACGTATTTTTTCACAGTAATTTGTCAAATTCTGGTTGTATTTTCTTTTTTTTGTATATTTATATTTTTTGTAGAATTCTTTTTAAATTTTACAAACGTTTTTACAACACAATGTTATAATATTTCTATATTTGCTCTTACTTAACATTTTAAATTCTTTAAAATGCACCATTATACACCAACTCAAATTCCTTGTATGTGAAAACCTGCTTGGCAATAAACTAGATTCTGTTTCTGATTTTATGTTAGCACAGCCTTTGATGGTTTCTTCCTTCAGATGTTTACTCCTGTCTGAATCCCTAAAGCTTGCATTTTGCCACAGCCTTCAGCTCACGACTGGCATCTCTGACACCATCGGTGTCTTTGAGCTTTCCTTTGACAATGGAGATGAGCCTGGATTTGCTGGGCTTCAACTTCATCCATGCCATGTAATATTGGAATAATGTTTTTTCACAAGTCACTTTATGCATGCAATGGTTGTGGTCAGAGTAGTCATGTTATCTATATAGGCGCAGATGGGAGGTTGTCGTTGTCCGGACTGCAGGCGTTGACCTCCTACCACCTGATCTGACGATCAGTTCCATGGCCGTGGTTAAGGCTCGTGGCTCGATGGTGCATCCTGCCATTATTCCCTTTTCCAGAGATATGGTATAGTCTTATGTTGTGAGGCAAATCTTGAAAATAGTTTATGACTAGTTTTGTGATGGTCACTAGGACACAGAAGAACTCAAAGACTGAGGATAGTTTGAGAGATAGATCCAAAAGCATTGGCCAGGTCAAGGAATGTGTGGCGGGAATTGCTTGTAGCAGATTTAATCATTAATTAATAATTATTTATTTAATTTAGCAAAATGCAAGCACTCTACTCAGACTATCAAACCTGGAAGTTTACTATGAATAAAAGACTTTAACATGGAGTTAACTCTAATCTCTAAATGTGAAATGATCAAGGAGTTCACTTGGTGTACAGAGGCATAAATACTTCAAACACACAAAAGCACATAATCAGGTTCTTTATAAATGAAAAATGTATTGACTACTAAAGATATACAGACTGCTAAATAAACATATAAAGTATAAAAGTATAATATAAATGACGTGAATGAATAATGAATGCATAGATTTCAGGTTACACAATTAATAACGTACAGTAAATGAGGTAGTTGGCAAAGTCCTAGTGGAATGACCCTACTCCTAACTCTTACCATTATAATCAATATCTGATGGAGCATTTAACCCAGAATACAGAAACGCAGAGCTTGACCTACTCAATTGAAGGCCGGGTGGCAGCGGGACTGAGGGAGGCAGAGGAGGTAGTGGAGGCGTTGGATCTGGCGTACTGGAGCGTTCCAGCTCAGCTTGAGCTGCATCTCTCTTTCATCGAAGCTGATAGACTCTGTGTTTCACAACCCACTGTTCCGAATTGGGCTTCAGAGCACGAATATGGGAGATACTGAGCACTGTTTTCTTCAGTTCCTGGCTTGAGGAACACCGGGATAGAACAGGCTGGAGCAGTTGCAAGTTGCGATTGGGCTCCAGACAGGTTGATTACTTACTTTAAAAAAAAGGGAAAAACTCAAGAGAGAGAGAGTAAAAGTCAGGAGAAGTTTAGCTGCTTTGTTTAAGAGACATTGAATGAATTTAAAGAAACGTTTAAGAATTTAAATTTAAATTTAGCTTCTCAGGATAACTCAAATGCAGAGCATAGATCAGTCTGAACAAAATCACCAGCGAATTTATCCAAGATCTGTGAGACATTACAACTTGATCCTTGAGGACTATTGATGCGCGATGAGTTTCAACGGGAACTCCTGCAGGGACCACTGCCACCGGAGCCACTGCTCCCTCCTGGGTTGCCTCCAACTCATCCTAAAAAAGGGAATACATGTTCAGTGTGTGTGAGTGCAATTCTACAAGTCATCAAGCTTATAAAAAGGCTAATGATGTGAAAGAAAACATTATTATTTTTAAATGCAAGTAGAAGCAATATCCAAAAAGACAAATGTGTAAGCTTAAGTAAAGAGACGCTAGGCCATAATTCCATACATTAGTTCAGCAACGTGGTGTTTCACTGTACAAACATCTTGTAAAAAACTAAGATTTTTTAGGGGGATTACTACCTTCAATTTGTCCTTCCATATGATCTGGCGAGAGTTTTAGCCCGAGTCTTCACTTGTTACCAACGTTTGGCTCAGAATATCTGATAAAGTTGACGGATACGGTTTACATTATTTAACTGCAAGACGTAATCAAGGCCACCCTGATTATTTAAATATTCATGAGAATCTGGACTAAATATGAAGCTTCCTGAGTTTAGAAGAGCACAAACTAAATACACAATGACTATCAAATCAGCAACACAGACAGATAGAAAGACAGATAAGTAGGAGTTCTATAATGCTTAGTTCTTTTTTAGTCTTTTAATTTATGTCCCAAATTTGGGAGCAGATAATCTGTTCAATTTGTCTTGATGTGATTAAATATGATCTTTTTTTTAAGCACATCACTTAATGGAAATCCTAACCAACCTTTATGCAAGACTCACATGTCATATGTTCATGTACAGAGCTGTTGGTATGTAAAAGTATTCCTCCTGTTTATACTGGCTGTGATAAGATCCCTTCATAACACAACTTAATGTCAGCTGCAGTTAAAAAAAAAAGGCTCCAACAATCTAAGTTACACTCATGAAGTGTTATTGATACAAAATGTGTTGCCCTTCATGTCACATGTAGGATTATTGTCAGTACAAAACACTGCCAGGATGAAGATCCTCTATGAAGCGTTATGTAGGGATCTCTTTAGAGCCAGTAGGCACAGGAGGAGTGACCTAATATCAATAACTAATAATCATTCATTTACTCCTTTGTCCCATCTCACTCTTGTTGTTTACTTAAGGCTACTTCAGGATAAAGGCAGCACTATCTCACCATTCTTGCAATAACTACAACAATATTAATATTCAACAGTCAACATTCAATTAAGCGAGGGAGGGGGGGGGGGTCACAGCCTTTTCTAATTTGACTCGACACTTCCTTGACCTATATACTAAATATCATTAAGTGGAAGTACAGAGTGTCGTTAAATCTTATTCTCTGTAGCACTTCACAGCAACAATTACGTAATGTAGAGAACTGCTCTAAAGGAAGCCAACAGGGCAACAATACAGCAAAAGGTTCTTTAAATGTGATGTTTATTAGTGATTTATCTTTATAAAATAGATGATGGTATTGAGCTATCAAAAAGGTAAAAGGACAATACAAACATACAGTACCTTGCAAGAGCCCTGATGAGACCTCCATTAAATACAACGGTAATGTTCTATAGTAGCTGCTGTGATGTCGTTCTTGACAAGATATGGATATGGGATGTTAGGGTCTGCTGTTCACATTCAACCTCACAAATATTTTACCTTTTCCTCACAAGCCATCAAAACGTCTTCCATCTTCTCACCAACACTTGCCATCTTTTTCTTTTGTCAAGTGCAGCAAAGAGGGAGCATGGAAGATGTTGATTGGTGATTCACTTATTTATTTCAATTTACATTTCCACAGGATTTGTAACCCCAGCAACAACAAAAAAAACAGGGCAAGATTAAAAAATATAAAACAATAAAAGTTTGATAAGTCTATGTAGTAACTACTAACCTTGTTTTTTTTGTATTGAAATTAACCTTTTTGTATCCATCTAATAAAGTTACGTTTTTCTAACAAGTGGAGAATGTGGCCGTAGAAGCGCCAAAACGAGCAAAGTCTAACTAACGTTATAAAGTTAGCTTACATAAACTTTAGTTTACATGTAATTTTTAGAACATAATTTCATGCACATTCTCTATAAATGGTGTTTATATTGGTCGCTCCCTCGTTGTGCGCTTTTAAATGACTATAACATCAATAGCCTTTAACGTTAACCGACGTTAACTAGCTCTACATTTTAACATTAAACTTTCACAAACTAGCGTTAACATTACTCAGCAGGCAACTTTTAACACATCAATGAGTTTGCCAGTGACTTTCAAGTAATTTTTGAAATATATTTTTTTCTCACTTAAGCAGGAATTTGGCGTTCTTGCAAGCTGACGTTTGCACAACTCAGTAAGCTACGTTATTTTTAACATCACAAACAATTTGCAAAGCACAAATAAAATACCATTACCTCGCATGGAGGACTAACCCATCGCTGTGTCTTGCGTCAGCAAAATAAATTATTTCTGCTACAAACACACAAAGCAGTGCAGGGAGTCATATTGGTCTCAAGCTTCTCGGTTATTCCAATGCTGAGTACAAACAGGTCAGAACTATTAAGAATAAGAATTATTAGGGTGCATTATTTTATTTACTGGGACACAAGATGATGTTTTATAAACGGAAATAAAAACAAAAATCCTAAACCACACTTTTAGCAGGGTTTACATTTTTTTTTCTGATAAAATAAATCGACTCAAAGAAAACAAGTCAATCGAACAAACCAGAATCATATCACCGATACTTAAAATTCCCCACAAATTGAAGTGCTTCAACAATTCATTTTTGAGCTAGGATAAATTCCCGGGAATGAGTCACTCCACATTTTTGGGAGGATTAAACGATGTGAACTTACTTCCTTTACTAAGATTTGCTGTTAGGTTTTACAGTGTAGGTTTGTGACAGCGCAGCCAGACTGCTCCTTTCTGTACAGCTCACAAACACCTTCATATGTCAGCCCCCCTCCCCCCGGTTTCTTCATGGGGTCAGATCAGAGTCAGTGCGGTTGTAACGCAGAAGTTACCGAGGGTACAGACAACACAGATGTAGCCGGTAAGATGTGGAAAATGATTTTGCTGGCACAGTTTATGATCAACTTTAGGTTCACACATTTTCCGTTAGGGATTAAAGTTACGAATGGGACGAATACCTATGTTTTGGGACAACCGCAAATTGTAATAAAACAAAGTTCCAATGGCAGAAATGTTCCAAAGTTGCAGTTTGGTTGATGCCTGTCATGTCATGGTGCATGTATTGATTGATTTCCTATGATAACAAAACTGTAAAGGATACAGACTTTTTATGGTACACTTAACTGCAGAAACAAAGAGAGCCGAAGGGAAACCAGAACTTCTGGGTTTTGATAGTTGGACCGCTGACAGTGTGTGTTTAATGTGCAGCTGTGTGTGTGTGTGTGTGTGTGTGTGTGTGTGTGTGTGTGCTCAAGCCTTGAATAATATAGTCAGCTTCCTAGCTATTTATTCTTCTTTCTTTCTCTCTCTCACGCACACACACACACACACACACACACACACACACACACACACACACAC
>CALSBV010011200.1:19739627-19774627 GCA_943590825.1 Bovichtus diacanthus
ACACACACACACACACACACACACACACACACACACACACACACACAAGCAGATTATAGGACAATGCAGAAGTAATATAGGGTCACTATCAAGTGCCATCATGACTAACACATGCCCACTCCACAGAACAGTACTTGTTGACTAAATTTGGCTTTCCTTTATTTTTGAACATAGGTAATAGAATTTGCTGAAATGGAAAACTTCTCCACACATCTTCCCCTCGCTTTCTCTCTCTCTCTCTCTCTCTCTTTCTTCCCCCGCTTTTTGTCTCTTTCACTCAGTAATGAGTTTCACCTCAGTCTTGGGGTTAACATTTGTAGTAAGTACAGAATGGAAAAATGTAATTATTCTAATTGTTTATTCTCCCATTCTCCAACTCTGTAAGCTAATGGCCTGGTACTATCAGCATTTGTCTCAATAACCTCCTGACCTTGGCAAACAAATAGAACTACTATTCCACTGCTCCCATGTGTAAAACTGTAGCCCGTTCAAAAACATCCTTTCTGGATAGAAATCCTGGTCAATGTGCACAAAACTGTGAAATCTAATTTGTTGGATTTTCTGGCGATAAACTTTCTGTATGTGGTACTCTCCCCATGGAGCAATTACTATTCATAGAAATTACATAAAAACAATGAATTATGCACTTTATATTTCCTACATGATTTTTATCAGAAAAATATCTACTAAACACAGTTTTAAGATAATAAAATACTATATAAAATATCAAACTGGCTCTAGTCAAATGCTCATTGTGAGAAATGTCATGGATTAACTTGAGTAAAGGCCTACGATCACATACTGTACATTCATTTCTTTCCATCAGATAAAACCTTCTGCACCTCCACAACTCTGTCCTTTGACAACATCCCTCTCATCTCTCTCCCTTTTCTTCTTTTTTTTACTTTTTGGCTGGCGAGACAAGGTTTGCAACATTAATGGAAGCTTGAAAACATCGACCACAGGCTTTTGAAGCGGCAGAGAGAGCCTCTTCTCCCTCCTTCTCTCTTCTTTCCCCTCCCTGCTGCTGCTGGTGAGCTGATAAATGTTGCATGGAGCCTGCTGGACAGATCCTTCTCCTAATCCTCTGGTCAATACAACAACCCTCCATTCTGTTGGTTTGAAAGTGTTCCATCCCTGTCACCCCCCCCTCTCTCTCTCTCTCCACCCTGAAAAATACAGCAGAGGTGAGCAGTGTTGGTCCCCACCCCCCCTACCGTACCCCCCCCCCCCCCCCCCACCCCCCAGCCCCACACGCATACACACACACACTCAGATGACAGTGATTTCCAAGGTTTTGTAAGAAGTATTGCTTCTTATTTTTCTTCTCACCTCTCAATTTTCTTTTTTAGATGGCCTCATTCATGTTCTATGGATTGATGGTAGAGATGGGAAAGATTCTGATGTTTACAACTTGCGGGTGTACGTCACTGTAGAAGTTAAGAAGGTTGCAGAATTGGTTGTGTGATGTTTAAAAATAGTGGAAAATATAGGAAGAATGTCTTGAGTTTTTCAGAAAAATAATAAAAAGAGATAAGTCTGAAACAGAAATGAAGTCCCATATGAAATGGAAGCAAAATAATACAATTAAAGACAAAGGAGTTACAAAGGAGAGTACTCGGATTACTTTTTTGTTGTAACGACTAGCACAGAACGTTAGTTTGCAATTCAAGTAATCAGCTATGTATTTACATTTTTAAAATAAGTAATCTGTTAAAAGGACATCGCAGTGAAATGCAAACTGTGAGGGATAAGCATCCGTCAGCTGCAAAGAACTCGTACTTTATATCTGAAGAAGCACCTGCATGCACACAGCTCCACAACCCTGCTGGCGAGGCACATCGAGGAAAGGAAGGATGCCGGTGCTACAGCTCCGAAACAGCAACAGCTGGCTTTTAGTTCGGCTGTCACTCTAAGGGAAATTAACTGGCTCGCAGCTGGTTACATGGTGGAGGAGATGCTAGTACAGCATCTTTCCGTAAGTTCATTAATAAAAAAAAAATCTCTATCATGCGTATGATTCAAAGCTTCATCATGATGTTGACATTCAAATTATTACTATTAATAATTTACAGAAACATTACGTGCAATAGTCCACCTTCTCTTCCCCTCTCTCTCCCTCTCTCTATCCCTCTCTCTCTCTCTCCCTCTCTCTCTGTCTGTCTCAGAAACACACCACAGATCAAGCCCTCTGTCCTGTCTCTGTGATTCTGTGACATGTTTTTATCTAACAAATATTCGGCTTCCATTCATATTTGTTGACGTTTATCCCTTCAAAAACAACATTTTCACTGTAGTCAGAAACCTGTTTCAGGTCGTGCGTGTAAAGTGACTAGGTCCATTGGATTGCCTGTACCAGCTACTAACAGGCCATACGTACAAAAACTGCCTTTGGCTGTCAATCAAACAAACATTAGGTTGAAGGCCCTACTGGGAAATCAGGACGAATCCAAAACAACTTTCCGCCGTCGCTTCACCCGTTTCCCTCGACTGGTGACTGGATCAACAGTGTTCAGGTCCACTCTGGTTCTATTTTTGTGTCCAGGTCATTAAATAGACACAGACTGAATTGAACCAAAAGACTTCAGGGATAAGGGTAATCGTTCATTGTCAATCACAATCCCAACAAAAGTTGCTCTGTGCATTCATCCGCAGCACACCGATCTCAGGTGACTCTTTTGTCTCTTTTTTCCTCTTCCTTCCATCCTGCTAATACCTGCAGTGTTTCTCAAGCACGTCGCACTCATGTGCAGTGTGAGGATAAGTGCTATTACACATAATTGAATGCAGACCAACACACACATTTACACTCTTTCATCAGGACATTGTCATTGTAATCCTGGATGCGGCAGGTGGAAGCTTGCATTATTTTATCCACTTTTAACAGCTTGAAACATTAGTAGAAATTTGATTTGGTGGAATGCTCAACAAATGAATACATTAATTAATACATAAACATATTTACAATGCTTTAAGGTTAAGGTAATGAACAGCCATTTAAAAGAGGACTTATGGTTAATTGTCTATGCTGCTGATGTGGGAAATTAGACTGCGCCTGTACTTGTGCCTATATGCACTCAAACCTAAGACACAGTGTTTCATGTACAGGCTGAGTATTTCTCTTTATTTTCAGTATTAACTCTTTAACCAGCAGCTAAATGCGGGATGTTCAGTAAAACACACAGAGTACAATGCAGGTGCACAGAATTGCCACTCGCATGGAGAAACAGCAAAACCCTTTGACATGCGCACAGATGTTGTGTTCACTGTCTGCTGGGCGACATAAATAAACATGAAGCAGGAGGAGTTCTGCGACCAACCAGTGAGTTGTAGAGTTGGTTTAATACTGTTAGAACTCAGCTTTAATTGTAAGTGGACCCAAGCGCTGGACACAGAAACAGGATGCAGACAGTTTGTGGTTAGACAAAAAACAGTTGTATTGCCTGTGAGCAGGGTTGAGCACAATGTGGCAGGAATGGCTGTAGAGCCAAGCAGTCAGGAGAATGGCTGGAAAGGCAGGCAGGTAGGCAGGCAAGCGAATGCCCGGAAAGGCAGGCAGGCAGGCAAATGGCCGGAAAGGCAGACAGGCAGGCAGGCAGGCAAGCGAATGCCCGGAAAGGCAGGCGAATGGCCGGAAAGGCAGGCAGGCAGGCAGTCAGGCAGGCAGGCAGGCGAATGGCCGGAAAGGCAGACAGGCAGGCAGGCAGGCAGGCAGGCAGGCAGGCAGGCAAGCGAATGCCCGGAAAGGCAGGCAGACAGGCAGGCAGGCGAATGGCCGGAAAGGCAGGCAGGCAGGCAGGAAGGCGAATGGCCGGAAAGGCAGGCAGGCAGGCAGTCAGGCAGGCAGGCAGGCAGGCGAATGGTTGGAAAGGCAGGCAGGCAGGCGCATACTGTCGACGGATAACGATCTGGTCCAGAGTGGAGGAAAGCCCAGGGCAGATATAGTGTTGGTGATGAGGTGCAGCCTGGTGTGCTCAATTAGAGCAGAGACAAGGACACACCCACACAACACGACAACACAGAGAACAGACAAGGGTCTTGTTGGCTGTAACAAATACTAAATGTTCAGCGATTTTATGCTTGTATGAAACCAATTTCTTATCCCTCTATCATCAGTCGCACCATTTAATATGTGAGTTTTTCCCAAGAAAATAGAGTTCTCCAAATATATGAACAATTATGTAATAATGTAAAGACACAGAGACGTTTTCTGATTGTGGTCATACATCTGTTGGTCACGGTAAAACAAACGGTGCTTCCGTTCTAAAGTCAGACGTTCTGTTGATCCATCCATCCACCTCGACCTCTCCCTACGCAGACTTTGTGGCTCCATAATAATGTCACCTGACTTCCTCATTTGCTCCCTTACTATGGCCGCCTAAGGTCTTGATGAATTTAATGAAACGTTTGATGCTGTGGTTCTTTGTGGGCCAATGTATGTTTTCATCCAAGTAACTGATTCTTATTTTGTACTTCTCGGGCTAGTTGTAGTAGTCAGAAACAAGAAGTTACGAAGTCCAACAGTGTTCAAAAAGATTGAATGGTTTTGAGAGAGATTGCAATGTTCAGGGATTTTAAACAAACTCTGAATGATAAGGATTCAATTAATATAATCAAATAGTTACACAGAAAGGAATTCATATATTCGAGAATTTGTCAAAAAATATAAAAAGTTGAAGGAAATTACACCTCATATCGGCAAATGGAATGATTCAATAAAATCTACAAGATGTAGACGATCGGATTATTAATTTAAATAATTAGTTTTTATAAAATGAAGGTGGATACAAAAACAAACATTATAAAATAAAAGTTCTACAATACACACAAGTTAATATAGAAATAGCCAGTGGGCACAATTATGTTCAACATACATAACTTCTCATCAAAATGTTGCTCCTAGTGCCACAAGTGGTCAAAAAACGACATGCAAGAGATGGAAGAAAAGAGTCACAAAAACAAATCCCACATTACGCAATCGTACAGACTACATGAAAGACAGAAAAACAGAAATAAAGACACTCAGGAAATAAGGCAACTGTGGCAGCAGGCACTAACAGGGTTGAAATAAGAAGTTTTATGGTGTGCACTGACGTGGAATAACTTTGAGTACAAATGCAGTATTGAAATGATAAATTGGCTCACACAGTGAACAGTGTAGGTAGATAAAAATGTTTCACCTGGAGTGTCGGCCAATTAAATTTGACGTCCTGATTCCACAAGGCTCCCTCTGCTCCGTTTAATTTGGACTTTGTCAGGTGGACAGTGACAAGAGTCTTAATTCTTCATGCAAGTCTCCTCTGCTTTTAAGTCTTCATATTGTGTGTGATGTTGGTGCTGGTGTAAGAAGGTAGGTTGTATGGCATAACCGCTATTTTAGTTGAACGATCTAAAGACTTTCTCGTAGGGTTTAAGGTAGGAGGATTACTTGTTATTCTAATTTATATCTTGCTGTGCCGGACCTATCTCTACTAAATTCTGAGATCTATGTAAAAATCCTATAGGTAGTATGACATTGTTAAATATTCAATGTGGTCAAGGTTGGCCATAACTGTAATATGGTCTTGCTAAATAATGTAGTGGAGGACATTTGCACATTACTTAGCACTTGTCTCATGCACCTTTCAACGTTTCATATGTGATTTGTGACTTTTCCATCATTTGCATTTGTTGGTTGCGTCTTTAGTGAGCTGTGAAATGTGTTCAACATGCTTCTCATGTGCATTTAGGTAAGCAACTTACAAACGTTCGTAAAACCGTGTAAGTTTACAACAGAACCTTGACAGGCGGGGGCGGGACAGGCCAAGTGGTGCTCTCTCTGTGGGCCCTTCTTCCTCAATCCCTAAATAATATCATCAGTGATATTGTTAATAGATACAGTAATAGGCAGTCAAAAGTGTGCCTACTAGTTCACAATTTATCATTTTTAAGCCCTGTTTAATATTACTTTAACATTCCTATAATATCTCTGTTGGGACTTGGAACATACAGTGCATTTTTGGGACTTACATTGAGCCTAACATACTGTAATACTTAAAATACCATTATTTGAAATCCCAGGGAACAAAACATTTAACTATTCCGTTAAAGGCAGGGGCGTGTGAAGGCGAAGAAGGTACGTCATGGCCTTGGAGTTTTCTACATTTGTCAATTTGACACCATAAGGATCAAATTCAATGGCATGAAATCACAATAGAGCGTACGTATCCTTTTATTAACCATACCGTGTAGACAAAAATCTGCTCATACAGTCATATTATGTGTTCTAGGTTCATTATGGGACAAAAAGACTTGTTTGAAAACTTGAAGTTTAGTGGCGGTGATGGGATTATGCACGTACGGTAGTGGATATGGTTCAGGGAAGTCTCCAGGCAATGAATAAGTCAATGAAATAAGTAAATGGACTGCATTTATATAGATGGACTGCATTTATACAGCGCTTTTCCAATCTTTGCGATCACTCAAAGCATTTTACAACACATCAGCATTCACACACATTCATACAGAGTCAGAGGCTACAAGGTGCCACATGCTCATCAGTGATAACCATTCTCACACACTCACCGGTGTCAAGTCAATCTGGCCATTAGTTATGAAGGTATATTGGTCAAAGACGCATAACTGAAGGGACAGAGGCGAGCATGTGACCTCCTTGGCAGAGTTAGGGGTTCTCAATTCATCCCATTGCCACATTAAATACAGCACAAACTGCACATAGAGAAGATGGACTAGGAAGGAAAGATGGAGAATATGACTCACTCTCTTTTTGTCTCTTTGTGTGTGTCTTTTTAACTCAGTTTGTCCCCTTCTCTCTGTGCTTGCTTTACAAGGCAGAATTACCACTTCCAGGGTGTGAATGCCATAAAGAGGCGGCTGAATGTAAATGCAACCTGGATAATGGGGGTGTGATAGGCAGTGCTGAACATTTTACTGCCTGTTAGTACCTGTTACATGTTGCTTTTATTCATTTATCCCTCCACTTTATAGAGAGGGACACTTAACTGGGGATACTGCTTGATTTAAAACTGCCAAGCGTAATGGTGTTGCTACGGTCCAAATTGAGAGTGTGAACAACTCTCTCCCAAAGGACTATGCAAGAACCATATTGAAATATGCTTTGTCCACAGAATGTAAAATGCTAAGCATCTCCTTAAGAGAGGGCTGCTTTTCTCAGTCTACATACTGGGGATTTGAGCTTTAACTGTATATCAAAATGAGCTTTATTACATTGCACTGGTAACTCGCTAAAAGGTGGTCCCCAGGAGTTAAGTGCGTTATCAAAAGAATGCTAGCTGTGCTCTTCCCAGCTTTGCATTGGACTTGCTCACATTACACACTTGCAACCGGGTGCAACATCAAAGGCTTATGTGAATAGTTTTTAGTGCGTTATGTGATTAATTGATTCATAGTTATGCGGTATGAAGGGAATTATGCTTCCGTACAGAAGGTGTTTTGGTTTGCTACTGTCACGACCTGGCTCTGACAACACAGGGAGACGTAGACGGAAGGAAAATAATAAGTCATTTATTTACCTAAGGTCACAATAAACCCTATATAAACTAACACAAGGATGAGTTGTGGTTATCGGTAATTAGTGGTGAGAGTGTGATGTGTAGTGTGAGGAAGAGAACAAAACAATAACGCATACGAGCAAAGAGGGCCTTGTGGCTAGGAAGGCGCAGTTTTATAGTTGGAGAGCATCGGGCCCAGGTGCTACCAACTCGACACTCCAGATACCTGGTGCATTATGCAACATATAAACAAGCCAGTGGACCGTCAGTACATTAAAAAGAGAACACATTCTGTATTGTGATGCAAATATAGTTTTCTGCAAATACGTTATAACCCGGGCCATATCTTTTGGCATGTGTCTCTAGAAAGCACGACTATCATATCAGATTTATTTAAATTTTGAACTAAAACTCCAGATGCATCTACTGCACTGATCTGAATCTTCTCTGAACCTGAGCAGCAACAACTATGCAGGAAAGCTGTAAACTTCCTTGTCAGGATGATGCGATTTATCTGCTCACAAGTGACCATTGGGTCCGCTGACCAACCCCTTTTTTTGTGCTAGAGAAGAGTGGAGGTTTTAGTTAAGCTTAGTTAAATTGTTAAATTGAGTGTGTTCAATATTTACCCTCCCTTTTGCTCTGTTTTGGTATTAACCAACTCCTGAGAATATATATATATATATTAATTAATATATTGGCCTCTAGCTTGCTAAATGTTGGAATTTCTTTTCCATCTGGCCCCTACCTTTACATGTCTGCTGCTATGTGCTGCAGAACTAATGTACAGCAGTGACACTGAAACAAAGAATAAATGTATGTGCTTTAAAATCAAAACAAAGAGCTAAAGGAGGCTAAAAAGCTCCATACTGCAAAGTGATGGGATAATTATTTGTGGGATTGTTTCAAGGCTGGATTAACACTTTTGTGGCGTCCCTTACTTCAGCCCATCTCCTGTCAACTATTCGAGGTGCAAGGCTTAAATAATGGATCATGAAGTGAAAACTAACATCAGTCAAGCTTCATCCTTCACTAAACAACAATTCTGGTGAAAATTGACGAAATGTTATGAAGGATGAACCTCCTTAAAGTAACACCGCGGATTCCAGTGGAAAGCACGCCACCGCAGCATCGGATGGCTCTCTGATCAATGGACTCTTTCCTTAATGGCAGAGGATGCAAGCGCCTGTCCAAAGTAAACACGTTCAACCCATGCAGCGACTCTCCACAGCTGGCTAGCCTTCACAAAAGGAGCAAAAAGTAGTTAGCAAGGAGCTAAGTGAATTCTGCAGGATAACAAATGGACGGAAACCGGTTTCCTCCGTCCTGCTCACAGCTGATCGAGCTGAAACAGCAATACGCTGTCACAAAAGAAAACAGCATGCTGATTTTCTTCTAACTCAAAGAATTTGCCATCTAAGCTAACAGCTGAGAGCTAAGAAGCCTTTGTATTCATGAACTGAACCTCCACTGGGCATATTATATTGTTCAGTATGTTAACTTGGCAAATGTTAACTATTGTTGTAAATGTATTAACATGTGCTGGTTTTTATTCACTAAACTGTCTTGTATAATCTGTTGTATTCTGCTATTGGGTAACATTAGGTTGTTTCACCTAATGTGAGTATTGCCAACCTTTACTAGTTATTGCTATGTTAATTTTGTTCACAGTTATTAATTTAAGGTTAATCAGATTTCCTAATTCATTGTCTAGTATATTACATTTTTTGCCCACAATCTAAGAGACAATCTGGTTCACTCCTCTAACAATGGCTATCTAATCCACCTACAGGCTTTTCTCTGCTGTTACTACTGTGGTCAATGTTCTGACTCAAAATTCTTCATGAACTGCAGCAGCACACATGTTGCCTGGTTTGTGTTTGACTAACCAAAATAGCTTTTAAAGATGTGCATATCATAACACAAAAGTGCAATACGCACACAAAACATGGATTATGCTATTGCTGGACACTATGCACAGGCTAACATGACTCTGCAGTGTCATTAAAGTTCTGGGCAATAGAAAAAATGTCTCCTAGAGGACATTAACATTGACCAATTGGATTCATACTCTTAACACAGTTGAGCCCTTTGACCAGAATAAAGAATTGCATTTGTTAGGTTTCCTTTAATCTGTTACACATGATGAATGCAGTACTAGTGCTTTTTATATTTTATCATTGTAACTTTGAGAGATGTCTGTCTTAGTTTGCTCCTGATGTGAATGTGGTGCATGGGGTGTGGCACTTGTATATTGGCTGTGGCAACTCCCATCTTTGGATCCACTATCCAATAGATTTGCCAATTATCCAATGAGAATCACACACCTGTTGTAGGTTGACTATACTGTATATGTGCTTGCCTGTTTCACTCTGATGAAGACACAGTTGTGTTAAAACGTTAGTCTGTTTGTACAGTTAAAGGCTGCAAATCCATCAACGTGCTCCAGTCCCGACTTTGCAGTTTGCAGAAGTTTGCGGTTGTTGAGATGAGCGCCACCTGAGTTAGCTGCACTGCACACTGCTGGAACCCTGTTTCAAGTAGGCTTTTTTTTACGTGCTTTTGTACCAAGTTGAGATAAACTTAGCCTCACCTGCATCCTACAGTGGGCATATGCAGCCTGTGTACTGGTGATGTGCTTTCTGCTTTGGCGAGTGCAGGTTTGAGTGAAAGCGTATGAGGCTGTGTAACGTGTGGGCTGCAGAAGTCTTTCCAGGACACTGGAGTATAGTGTGAAGCCTGCTTGAAGTGTGGTGGACCTAACCCAAAGGAAACAACAATGAAGAAAGTTAAGCAGCAGGTAAGTGGTGAATGTGTTTGCCTGTCTTACGCTGCATCTCTGCTGGGTTTCTCTTTTATGCGGTTGCATATGATTGAATTTAACTCCGAACTTTGCCTTAATGTTCCTCAACCTTGGGTAACTTTACAACTTTACAAATCACCACTGTTGTGTATCTCGACATACACTATGTGCTTTGTATTGGTTTGAGATCACTTCTCCTGCCTCTTAGAGTGATAGTCTTTGCAAAACCCTGTCTTAAAACTGCTTTGTCACTACGCTTAAAAAAGTGTTTATTCATTCGTTCATGAAAGTCCTGATTAGTGTAGGTCAGAAAGACTTTGTCATGTATGTGTATTTCCTCACATACATCTCATATATTATATACTATACCATATAGTATACTATATGGTATATCTCTAATTTTCTGGCATTCTTTTATTCTAGTGGTGAATGAGGTTGAAAAATGTATTCTGAGAATAACTGGATGTTGGTTTTTCTGCACTTGTACTCAGCTGCCATAAATCAGCTGCAGTGGCTCCTTTATGTATGCCTTATCATGCATATAGGATGTCTTCACCATATGTTACAGCAGGGACTGTAGGCTGCCTCATCAATCAAGCCATATTTAGCGTGCCTGTACCAGTGATACTGACAACTGTGTGCTCCAGAGATATGTCCATTCTATATGTTCGGTCTTATAATGCTGTCAAGTATTAAGTAGACGTGATAGTAGTGGTAGATGGTAGTCCAGTGGTCTAGTAATCAGGCTTTCAAATAGATAGGTAATAACACCAGAAGTTTGTGAGTTCAATACCAGGCTGCCACCATTGAGCCCCTGACCAAGGCACTTAACCCTGAGTTGCTCCAGGGGAACTATCCCTGTAGTTAGTTCACTGTAAGGTGCTCTGGATAAGAGTATCTGCTAAATGACCTGCAATCCCTGTGACCTATGTTTCCCTAAAAAAAAATATTTTGATTTTAGCTTCACATGCTGTGTGTTGGTGGGGCAGGGAGGTAATTTCTCTTCATCTGTATAATTACAATAGGTAAATGATATGATAATTTGGTGCACACATTTATACATGAAAGGTAATGAAGAAGACATTTTAGCTTCAAAAAGTATGCTACTAGTGATGGAGTCATATTTCTCTCCTTACTGAACAAAAGAATGTGTACTTAAAGAAACTGTCAAACTATATTTTAGAATAACAATTGCAATAACACAAATAACTGTACTTATTATCTTTATCAACTTTAAAGGCAACCAGAATCTACATCAGTAAAAGAAAAAACTCTTGTCACTTTCATTATAAAATGTGTGACTGCTCATTATCTCTTACTCCAAATGCACACTGACAATCTTTACTAATACACCAGCAGTGCAAGTGTCAAAAACAGACACAATCCTCCTGCTGTGGACTGACGAAGCATTTTGCCAACTGGCAACTTTGGTAAACTATTTTCTTTATAAAAATAAGGAACATTTCAAACACTTTATTACACCGAACGAACACAGAACAAACTATTTCCCATAAGGCATGTTTCAATTAGTTCCACCTTGACTACATGCCAATGTAAATGCCAATTACTTCTGTAATTGTTTTATCCCGTTCTGCTGTATCCTGCTTTATCGTCTATTTCACTTTACATGGGACCATAATTTACTAAATCAACATCCTGCTGTATTTAAGAAAGACTTAAATCTAGCGATTGAAACCATAAATTTGTCAGGAAAATATTGACTAAGGTAATGATAAAGTGAGAAGTAGGATCATTTTCTCATAGACTTCTATACAACCGGTCTTCTTTTTTTTGCAAGCAGTGGAGTCGCTCCCTGCTGGATATTAAAGAGAATGCAAGTTTAAGGCACTTTCGCATTGGCCTCAATTACAGGCCTGGAGGTTCAGTTTGTTCTGGTCTGGCTACGTGAGACTAGTTGTGCTGACCTCAGCACATGTTGCTAACGGCGTATGGCCAAAAGATTCTGCATGGAACTAAGAAAAATGTTACGTGTAAATTATTTTTTTGTGTTGGCAGTAAAAATAAACTGAATGTGACTGGACATATCATTTACTTTTCACTGAAATTCATCTGTAGACAGAGCTCTTGCACCCATGTTTTCGAGTTGGAAGAGCGGAGGGGGGAGAATTTAAACGCAGAATGAAGAATTACTAACCCGGGTCACTTTGTCAAAAACTTTTGCGAGCGTTGTTAGACTTTTTTGAAATTGGTCTGCTTTTCTCTCTTTTTTTCTTTTTGGCTGACTCACTTTGAAACTACTTCGTCACAGTGACTGGAGGTGTTGTTTATATCATGAGAAAAATTTAATTGAAATATGTCCACTGACAGGATTAAGGAATATCCTAGAACAACAATGGAAGACGAGACATTTTATAGAACATTGATAGAAAACAAGACGGATTCATTTCCCAATGTAATCCATATGGTAAGGCTGCGTTCAGTGTCTGAATCCATTAGCCTTCCCTGCTTAACAGTTTGTTAGAATGTCTCCGATGGGATGGAAAAATATTTTTAGCACCCCAGAATTTCAAGGTAGAGGCTGATCCATGATTTGCATGATATGCTGCTCTCTGCTGGGCAACAATGAAATGCAATACACCTCTTCACTTTATTTCCTGTGTTGTGATTTCAAAAAGGATGAATTCATGCATTTAGAAAATGCTTTTAAAAATGACTCTATTTATTCATCATTTATGCACATTATGAATTGTTAAGGGGGCACAATTAATGGTTATTTTCTCTTAAAACTGAAAACTAATTCCCTCTGAGAGAATCCAAACCGTCCAGCCAACCAATGCAAAAGACAACTCACTCACCATAAAAATCAAATAATAGTTTCATTCATATCAGTGGGTCACGGTATCAAGACAAAGGCAGGAGGAGTGTTCTTTGTTGTATAATTTAGTGATTCCGACTGTGAACAAAGGGTGCCATTTGATGTGGTTGCATATCCTACGGCAACAGGTTGACAAGATAGGCCAGTGATTGGATATCAGTCCTCAGGGTCCGACTTTTTCCTGGGTTCAAGGCTCTCCTGCTGGGGAGCTCCTGAATTTGGCATGGGATGATGTATGCATTATGTAACCATGAAAAATCAAGTATGAGTTACGACATTGCAAAAACTAGTACGAAAGGGCAGGGGCCGGAGACAGGAAAGCAGGACAGGGGACCGACAAGAGAGCGGAGACGGCTGACTCATTATCTTGCAGGGCAAAGTGAGAAGTGGCTGGAGACAGGTGTCAAGGGCCAAACTGAGTTAAACATTAATAAATGAGATGGACATTGTCACATAGATGGCTTGTTGGAAAGAGAGAAACCAAAGAGCATTTATTATTTATTGTTCTCTGACAAGGTAATCTTGTCATAATCTCATTTACCGGTGTGGTGTCTATTACATCAGGAGTACTACATCCATCTCTGTCTCTCCTGACCGGTAACTTGCTGTGAATCACAGAGAGAGAGACGATTTAAAAGAGGAACTCTAACCATTACCCTCTTAGCATACAAGCCTTTTTTTCTTACTTGATATTGAACCTGTTTTTTTTTTCTGCTGTAACTCATTCTTTCCTTCTCACTTCTTTTGTGGGGGTGATGGCAGCAAAGGATTTTTAAAAATATTTTGGCCAAGAATGGATAAAAGGGGGGATGAGGGGAGTGAGGTGTGTACAAGAGGTGCAGACAGACAGAGAGATATGGATGGATGATTTACTTTGTTTGCACAATATTTGTATGCACAGTTCACATCAGTCAACGTTTTTTTATTTTTTTGTCTTGCCCTGCTGCTGTGTTTTGTAGACGAGTTAAATCTGAATTCTGAAGCAGAAATTGCATACCTTGTTTTTCCAGACTTCACAGGGGCCTAGAATGCAACATTCCTTAAGCATTGCACAAATATAAATGAATATGTTGGTGCATAGTGGTGGCCCAGAGGCTCAAAACAACAGGAGACCATGTATTGTAATGATGTTACTACAATGGCACTTGTCGACTATTGGAAATACAGTTAAAGAAAAAAGACATTTTCGTTGATGTAGAGCAATGATGCAGACTTATTTAACAGTAACAGTAATTTTCCAGTGCAAAAAATCAGTCATACTACTTGTGAGATACAGATTTAAAGTCAGTTAAAAATACAAGGTGCAAACGGTGAGCGATCCTGACTTTTAGTGCCTACTATGGGTCAAGCTTCCACACTTCCTACCTGATCAATGCATGCTATACCTGGTGTGTATGTTTTATTAATTGTTGTACAACTCCCCCTTCGCTAAGCCCCGCCCCTTTGTTGTTAGTCGCTGCTGCTGCCATCTAGCTGTCAGGGCTATGGGGGGGTCCACCCCCACCCACTCGCCTGCCCACACTGCGATGACAGAGTTGGTTGGAAATCATTTGATATCGATGCAATGTAATGAGGTTGAATGTATTTTAATTGAAATGTGAATGTATGTGAAGAGCTCACTTCATTACTTTGTAAAAGCTGGACATGATGTTCACTGTGAGTGGTTATACACATGCAAGCATTTATATGATATCTTAATATAATAAATAATAAACAAGTGTTCACATTTTTCTTTAAGCAGCATTTAAAGTTCTCAGTAATTTATGTCCTCAGGATCAAGTAAAGATTAATTTAAAGAGTAATACCACACAAGGGTTGGATTTGGCAAGTGGGTTGTAAGAACTGGGCTCTAGGAACATGGGGACTAAGCCATTCTGAATGGCTGTGAGAGATATTTATAAAAAAAAGGAATCTGCGGGCACATCAGATCTCCTTTGATGTCCTCTCACCATACTCCTTGAAAGCTCATTGTGTATGGAGGAGGAGGTATGAAAGAAGGATTCAAAGGCTTTATTGTCATATGCCCCAAAGCTACAGGGTAGTTGTTGGCAATGACAATCTTAAATCCCAGGCGCCTCCAACAATGTAACATACAAGTAATAAAATAGTGCAATAAAAATAATGCAAGAGACATAATGGTGCAAATAAAATGCAGGAATAAGTCAAATATATAGATATTAAATAAAATAAGATCAAACAGATGGTAAAATGTTAAATACTCTACAGTGGAATCCAATACTATGTACAATAATAATATATAAATATGTGGAATAAACAGATGTATGAACTGTAAACACATGTAAGTAGTGACACTTCACAGAGCTCAGGAGTTTGGCCTGTGGGATGAAACTGCCCCTGCGGAGGAAGAAGAGCCGCTGTTTTGCTGTCTTTGTGATGGTGGAGTCCAGGTCGGGTTGTCACTGATGAACCCCTTCCTCTGGGTTCACATCTGTCTGCTGTCTCTCTCTGTTGCTTCCTGTAATCCACAATGAGATCCTTCGTTTTGCTGACATTGAGATTGAGGTTGTTGTCCTGACACCAAGATGTCAGGGCTCTGACCTCCTCTCTGTACGCCGCCTCTTCGCCGTCTGTGATCAGACCGATGACAGTCGTGTCGTCAGCAAACTTGATGATGGTGTTGGAGCTGTGTGTGGCCACACAGTCGTGTGTGAACAGGGAGTAGAAGAGAGGGCTGAGCACGCAGCCCTGAGGTGCTCTAGTGTTGAGGGTCAGAGTGGAGGATGTGATGTGCCTGGGGTCTGCCCGTCAGGAAGTTCAGGGCGCTGGTGAGCACGAAGTCCTTGAGCTTAGTGACGAGCTTGGAGGGCACAATGGTGTTGAATCCTGAAGGCGACGGCCTTATATCCATGGCAGAAAGGTGAATAAACATGGTAGTGTACATTCTGTAGTGCTGATAGTATCTCGGCAGGACTTTCTTCACGTTAGTGCTGTTAAAATTCCCCGGCCACAATAAAAACAACTTCCGGCCGCAAAGTCTCTTTCCGGTCGATAATCCCCTACAGCTCCTCCAGCACATTGGACATTTGCTAGACAAATAAACAGTCTGACTAGAACTTCGGCCCAGGTCCCCCGCTTTCTCCTGCGCTCCACCAGCTGAAGCAGCAGCAGGTAGCCACGGATTTCCCCCATTGTTTGCCGTTCGTAGTGGAAGATTGCTGTCCATCGCATGTTGCGAAAAAAGTGAAAAACAAAGTAAAACAATAAAAATGCGGTGAGAAGCGCGAGACAAGGCAGCCATTCACGGCGCCATCTTGACAAGAAAGTGAAGAGTGTGTGCATAAATACATTATTTAAATTTTTATGATGCACCGAGTGAAGCTCACGGTTGAAGGTTGCGTCACAAAAAGAGAAACACGAGCAGAGCGAGCAGTTTGCAGTGCTCTTGTGTCATTGCAGCTGTCCTTTTGTTAACAGAACTCTTAGTGAGCACTGTTGAATAACAAATGGCTTTGGGAACAGCGCATTGTGAGGAACATTAATAGATGACTAAAGCTCTTGTGAGTGCTTTCCCCACACAAACTTATATTGTAGGCTGCTGTTTATCAATGTTACTCTAATGCAATGCTGCTGCATGGAGCCGCATGCAAATGCACCGCTGGGAAATGTTACACTTTAAGCTGTGTAATGAAAAGATAGTGTATACAGTATATGCTGGATTAATGACAACGCACTTTGTGCTAGGCTAAATGGTTTACTCTATAGAACAGGTTACTGGTCTGAGACCATGGCCAGTTCATGTGAAGTTCCTCTTTTCTTGCAGTTTAAGAACACAACGAGTGAGGACACCAACACACAGGTTTGTGAACAGCAATTAGAAGGTAGAAGAGGCAAAGGACAGGGCAGTGGGCTTTCAATTTGTCACTTTCGGCCTTAGTAGAGTACATCAGTTGTTTAATACATGATGTCAAGACCGTTTACAGACATTGTGCCGTCATGCACAACAGTACAACTGTATTAAAGTGGACTCTAAGCCCTTCGGTATTCACGTGTGCACATATCTAACTGCATACTGATTGCTTTTACACAATTTACTCTTTTGAAAGTATTCCATTTTTCCACTCAAACGAGTTTCGATGGCATCTAACTCTATTGGCAGACATGAGAGATTATATTGTGCATTCTGCAAAACCCTACATTTAGGAAAATTGAGAAAAATCTAATTTTCTAAAATATATGGACAAATAAATGGGCACAGGTAAAATATAAAACATCTTTGTTTGATGAAATAGATGAAGATATTGAAGGTTAGGGTTGTGGTTACGGTATATAAATTGTAGTTTGAGTATGGGGAGGATAGTTAATGTAAATGTGAACATTAATTGCCTCCCTCATGAAAGTCAGATGTCCTTCAGCACCTTCCATTTTCATTGCAACTTGGCATTAAACATTTCATTGGCAGAATCCCCCAATAAGGAACATGATTCCATGGGGTTCTTGGTTGTAATATCTACTCGCACATTCTGCTGAGTTACTGTATGTATACAGAGATGGTTGTGAAGTTGATATCAAAATGCACATAAGCAGCTTATCTAAAATAAAATGAGGTAAATACAAGATATTATCTGGAGGGGGAAGAAAAATGTTTTACCAGGATAATCTTTCTACGCTTTCTTTTTTTTTTTTTTTTATCTCTAAAAACGGGATGTTTTTTGTCAGAATCAGGAGGCTGAAGTGCAGCACTGCAACATGTTTTAAACAGGAACATCGCTAACACACAATATATGTACCTTATGTTTAGAGTGCATGGAGAAATTAAAACTCAATTGGAAGAAAACATCCTATTAAGAACAGTCGTGCGCTTCAGCCCCTTGTGGCTGAAACAAATATTACAACAACAAACAAACCAGAATATTTACCTGGCAAATCTTTTTTTTATTGACAGATGATTCACTTTCTTTTCCACCTGTTTTTAAATTCTTACACTCGAGAGAAAACAATTAAGATCGGACTTAGAAAATGGATCGCAGGAATGTTTTTCCTCTCACTTGCCTCTCAGACATGAAAACATCCTTTTTAAATCAACAATCAATGGCAATATCTATTCATGAATATCTACAGTAAATAGAGATGGGAGACTGATGTCGTGGTGCAGTGTGTAGCTGCGAGACTCTACTACTGGGTCCATACAATCTAGATTTACAGTCACCAGTCAAAGTATACCATAGTATGTTAACCTGTTTATATTTTAGCTGTAGTTGTTTGGTACATTTATTGTATTCTAAGTTTTAGAGTGTTCTAATTCAGTCTTTTATAATGTGTATCACATTCTGAAGTCATATCTCTGTATATTTACTTTTAATTTTAGTTTTAAGTATAATATTCAGTTAGCGGCTGTGGAATCAGCTCTCTACACCTGAACAACCTGAACACACACACACACACACACACACACACCGAACACACACACACACAGAGCAGTCGGCTGTTTGACTGGCAGCCGGCGCTTATGGAAAAGTGACAGCGCTCTCTCGCTGCCTGTCCATGTTTTATAGATCCAACCCAGATATTCGTGAAACACATTTTTTCGATGTGGCAATTTTATGATTTGTTTAATCAAGTGTGTGTGTGTGTGTGTGTGTGTTTGTGTGTGTGTGTGTGTGTGTGTGTGTGTGTGTGTGTGTGTGGGGGGGGGCTTAACGAATGGATCATCTTTATTTACGTGGGGCGTTTTACAGCAGAGCATCACGAAGACGCATTGCAAACACACTAAAACGGGTAATGTTGTCAAGTCACATGACATATGAGGAAGATGTCGGCTGCCTCCGCTTCACACTTCATGTCCTTTTACACTTTTAAATGTCCTTTTGATGTTGATGATGTGTAATAACCTATACATATAGACTTATATAGATATATATTTAGTCATGTAAACTAACTGTATGAAAAGGTGATACTAATAACTTATTGTTAGTTATTACTAAGCATTATTATATTAGAGAGAGGTTGTGTGTGAGCACATTGATTACAGTTCATTTATAAGATTCAGTGCAGCTGCAGCCACTGTTGAATTATAGTTATGTTAAACACTCAAACACGGAAAACAGACAAAACGCGTTACAGGAAGAAACCTGAGCTGGACACTGAAGGGTGTAAAATTCACTCACACTACAAAGTGTCGCTAGATCAGGGCTAAAAGTCTGAAAGTGTGAAAACACAACATCTGCAAATGGAAAAAAAACAAGAACTTAAATATCTAAATATATATGAAAATACATTATTTATTCCAAAGAACTATAGACCTGAATCAAAATAATATTCAACCTGAACATTTTTTTTTTCATACACTTATTTTTAGTTTGAATACATTATTGTATTTTTCAAATGATCAAAACTTTTGGCCCGGATTTTGCTCCATGGGGACTGAGCTGTAACTCTGGATTGCCCTGACATGGCATTTGGAGAAGTCGCTGAGATCGGAGTCTTGCTGTTAGGAATGAGGGAGATGGGACACAGAGACAGGAATGGCGAGGAAGGATGAAAGGAAGCAGGAAGACGGACAGATTTGCTTTCATGGAAAGTAGATGGAATGTGTCAAGAGGTTGGAATTCTGCTGCAACTTAGACATTTTAAAGAAGACGAAAAAAGGAAAGGGAAATAAAATGGGAGGATGAGTACAGTAAATGTTGGGGGGGGGGGCAATGAAAAGGAACAACGACGAGGAAGTTCCTCAACTGTAGATGAAGAGGAACTGGAGCTCACCGAGGCAGAGAGAGCGAATGAGGAGGAGACCAAGAGATTGAAGCGTGAAGCATCCACCCAACTTTCTTATTCGTTACTGTTCTCAGGAAAGGGGCAAAACCTTCTCATGGAAATCAAAGCCTTTAATTATTCTTCTGCTCCATTTGGCCATGGCTCAACAGGATTGGATGCTTCCTCTCATCTCACAAAATCAGCCGTTAACCATCGGAGCCAGCCACCATTTGATATCGTTGATTGAAGTCTTTTTTTTTGTGTGTGCTTCTTGCTGCTCATGACGATCCTCTGAAGCAGTGCCACACGAATGGCTTTGAACACCTTGTGTCTGTGTGTGTGTGTGTGTGTGTGTGTGTGTGTGTGTGTGTGTGTTGAATTGCCCTATACGGCTGAAATGTTCGTCAATGTTCCAAATACTGGTCCTGTTATAAAAGTGAATTCAAATCAGTTCTCATCCACCTCCAGATGAGTCGTTGTAGAGTTCTTCACTTCTTGCCTTCTCTTTATTGCAAATGTTACCACTTGTTGAAACCCATCGTTTTTTTTTGTTTTGTTTTAACAGATATAGCATTTGTTTGGTCCGGTATGACCAATCACTTAATGTTTGCTAATATTGGCACAATTTGGATCATCATTGCTGTATAATGGGACAATGAGTCAGTTTATTGTATGTTTATTTGTGCTGTGGGTATTTTACGTTTTCGCATTTCTTGTAAATGTCACTTTTGGCCACAGTAGCAGCTATTCCGAAAGAAAAAGTTAAATTATGTCAGTTTAATGTCCACCTTGCAACTTATTTACTTCTTTTATTTTTAGAATCGTTTTTAAGTCAAGGTTATATGATCAGAATCATCAGTCTGATGAATAAGATAATGTCATTTCTCACTGAGAAAATTAATCAAGTTCTTAGAGTTACAACACGTATTCTTAATGAGTATTCAGAACAGAAATTGTTATTAGACTTTAAATAATAAATACAATAAAACATTTTTTTTTTAAAATATATGTATATAAATACAAGTTTTAAATAAACATTATTATTAAAGTTAACCATAAAGGTCTAGACAAATTGAGGGAACCCTACAACACATTGTTGAGCATGATTATTGTTTTGTTTTTTTTGGAATTAGTGTTATTACACATGTCATTTTGTAAGAGAGAGACTCAGAGACTCAGACTCACTCACAAAGATTCATATCAGGGAAAAACATTCTTTGTACAAACGTTTTAAGTTTCTTTGTCGCAGGTAAATATTCTTCCATAATCACAACAGTGACTTGGTGTTCAAGCTTTACTTTCACCTCCAAAGCAATCACGTCTGTCCTTCACTTTTCACCCAGGCTCGCAGCATAGCTCCAGGGAGGCAATGTGGGTCTTTAGGTCAGTTAGTCCAGACTGTAATATCTCAAGTATTGCATGGATTTCAATTTTATACGGATATTTAAGGTCCCCAGAGGATGAAATTATAATGACTTTGACAATCCCCTCACTTTTCCCTCTGGTGACATTTCTGGTTTTGAATCAAATCACTCAACAACTATTGATTGGATTTTCTTTCGACTGTGGTATACACATTACCTTACAGGCTGAATTATGATCGTTATGAGGACCTCTTAACTTTCCATCCAGGACAAATATTGAATCTGTCCAATACTATGGTTTATTATCAAATACTTGCGGACATAATGAAACATTTCCTTCCGCTTCGGCTGCACTTGTTCGGTGCTGATTAGCAAATGTTGGCATGCTAACATGCTAAATTGTGATGGTAAACATGGTAAACATTATACCACTTTAGCATCGTCATGCATTCAGCTCAGAGAACTCTATAGTACTATACTATAGTGTCTATTATACTGCCTCACAGAGCCGCTTGCATCACTGTTTATTTTTTCTTTTTCATTTCAGTTTGTTTGTAAAACCATTTGTAACTGAGGCCCAACAGTTCCTTATATACCCACCCAGTGGTTACAGAGCAACATTATCATTCACTGAAGTCCAATATTCACCATCTGTTAGCTCTGTTTTTGGTCTTCACCGACTCCTGAGGGAATATCTGGCTCTTTAGCTTCTCAATGCTCCACTTTGTTCACCAGCTCGTCTCTCACAGTGTCCTGGGTGGGTTATGTACAGTGGAGTTTTTTTTTTTTAAATCTTTTTTTTAATTTATTTTTTTTTATCTGCTAATTGCTGCAGCCAAAAACAAAACAATGGGTGCATCAAAAACAGCAAAGTTGTTGGCCAGACGGCTAAACGGTGAGCTGAAACCTGCTCTAAAGCTCCATAAATTGAGGGCACCTGCAGATTTGAGTGAAACTTATCTGTATAATTACAAGTCACTCTTGTCACATTGTTTTCACATTGATTATAACTACTTTAAAGAATAAAGTGGAGAGGAAGTTGTGGAGCATTTATTTCACTTTTCCTTCAGCTACTCTTTTTGCCTTTTCATTTCGTGTCTTCCCTTGCTATCCTATTGTTGTTGTTGGTGTGGATCAGGTGGGCGAGTGGTCAGGGACTGTTTACTTTGACTCTGCAAAAAGTTTCAGGGTCATCCATTAATATGCCTAAAAGTGGTTTAGGCCTGGGTGAAAAATATTGAAGTGAGATGCAACAAAAGCGGCGGAGATAAGTCAGAGCCAAGGACAAACAGATTGCCGCTTTTTATACTGATGCCAGAGCAGGAGACGATTAGATTATATGTAAACGTGAATTCTCCCTCCAACATTTGACGAGGGCTGAAAACGGATCCATATTTTGCTGGCGTGACCTACACAAAAAAACAAAACGATTAAAAAGATGGAAACTTCATTATTCTGGTGCCACTGCCGGATCCAATGAGGCATGCATTTACACGTGCAGTCTCTGTCACACACTCGCATACTGTGAAGTAAAATTATGCTGTGAAAAAAAAAGGCTCCAATCCAATAATGTGTGTCTATTTGTGTTTTATTCTGGAACCTACATGTGGATTTCTAACAGTAAACTCTATAATGAAGTTATAATCGATAATGTTGTCTGATGGTTGGACGGTTTTCTTTGAGTTTCTCGTCTTAAACACTACAAATCTATAAATAGTTTGATAAATGTATATTTCATCTCAAAAAGATTGACAAAGAAGCCTCATTATCCTACTAGACAAGAGTGTATACAGGACTGTACATGGTCCTGCATAACACTGTCCACGTCAGGATCTTATAACAATAACTTAGTTTACAGTCATTTCATTGAGACTGTTTTTGGTAAATTGTTCCGCATAGGTTACCATGGTGACCCACTCTGGTTATAAGTGAGCCAGCTTTGTTATACTGGAAAACCTGAGTTATTCCCAAAGAAAGTTAAAAACCACCTGACTAATTTGTTGCTACTTTAGTTTCATAATACTTGCTCCCAGTTTGAGATTATAAAGACAAGACATTTCCAGGTGAAGGAATCGCCCAACAAAGTGTTTCCAAACTATTTAACTGAGGTAATGTTCACAAACGCATTCCAAAATGTGGGTGTTTTCATATAATATTCAGCATTGTATATAACTTTAAAATAAAACAGCCTTTTATTCTTTTTTACATTCTTAAAAAAAAAATTCTGCTATCTGAAGCCCAGTTTATACCTTGAATATGTTTTAATAATTTAACCTAACTCATAGCCATAACATGAATGTTTACAGTACTTATTCAACCCTGAGTAGTTTCCCATATTAGCGTGGCTCTTGGCTGATTTGCCTGCGTTTTAAATTCACTGGCGGGTGTCACGGGATGCAGGATGCATGCTTCACTTGCATTCTGCTGTGTAATTAAAGCATACATCCGGGCATGTGCAATCAGCGGTAGGCAAAGCATACTCTCCGACATGCAAGAGTCAAATGAATGATACATTATCGTCATATGACATGCTGTTACTACACTGCACACTAATGTGGAGGGAAAATGTGGTTGGGGGTTTTGGGACTGAACTTTTCTCATGGTTAAATGGTGAGTGCCAGGCCGGATGGGGATTAGAATTAGGCAGTAGAGTTGTAAAAAATAAAAGTATTTCCCCTAGAGAAACTAATCCAGTCTGACAAGGACTAAAGATTGGAAAGTAGAATCAAACCCAACAAGGTTATTGCCTTCAAGCAGCACATAGGCAGCACAGGGATTGTGACATTATTAGTAGTGAAATACATTTTTATTCAAGTAATATTAACGCTTTAAAAAAAACGTCAGTAACTGTTTAAAAAAAAAAAAAAAAAAAAAAGTCAATCAGAGTTTGTGCAAGAATAAGCAGTATAGGTTGCGAAATGATATGCTGCTGTATATGACATAATGAAGACACGGCTCATTTTCACACGTTATAATCAATAGCTGGACTTTTTAACTTCAAGAAAAAAACCCAATGATGCCATGTTTATCTCAATTTGTAAAAATGACAAGCCTTTCATTTTCCAGAAATGTCTTATGAGCATGACACTTGTGGCATTGTCTGTTTGTTACAATACATTCTTTGTTCACCATGAGCCAGAGTGTCTCGTTCAGTTACCAAATTCTACCACATGTCCTCCCAGGTTGCTGCTCTGTTGACTTTGAACAGCCAGACAGATAAGAGCCAGGAAAAGCCTTTAATTACAGCCAATATGTATTCAGACTCCGTAAATAACGTGAGGCTAAATTAAGCAGCTACAATAGCAGTCTTTGAATACAAAAAACTATCAAATATAAAGCCCAGAGGACCTCCCACCGAATCCAACCGCGTATTGCACAACACACAGTTCAGTGGAATGACTGCCAGTCTTCTAATGAAGGTAATAATTGTAAGTACATGTATAAAAACTAGACAATGTGTTGCTTTCCAAAGGACCTTTGGTGAGATCCAGATGGCTATTTGCCTTGGAGAGGTCAGTGCAATCAGTAACTTGATTACTTGGTTTTGTGAGTAGCAGATTATGTAATCATTACTCTATTGTATGAATGAACCCAACAGAGTCTTTAGCATTTGAATCGACCGGCTGAGAAGCTTAGCTTTTAGAGTCTGTATCATCTTTTAAATTGTCTCTTCAAGCTTATTTTTTTTTTTGTTGTTATCATTATCAAGCTTCTTGCCTTAATTTCATCGTTCTTACCTTGTTTTTCATTGCATTTGCCGTCTGCCAATTTGAGTTTTTCAGTCCTTTTGTAATGGAATTTGAAAGTGATGCATTCAAGTGATGTCATTTCACATGTTTTTTTACTAGAGAAAAACTAGAAAAGCCTTATTATTATATATTCTTCTATCAAAGCTGCCAAAGATTTGTGTACAGCTCATTTTTATTAAATGTCTGCCCCAGTTTTGCAAGGAGGTCTAAAGGATTCTTAAAGGTGAGTCATGCCTTCGTTGACTGGGAAGGTCTGATGATGTCATTCTGCATAATAATTATCTGCCTCTGTTACTATACTTATTTGACTTCATGCATGTAAAAGGCTAAACGAACCTGGTTCGTTGAACATCCTGACTATGAAAGAGTTTAGCTGGTAATCCTTTACTACAGGTAGTACAGACTGACTGTACGACAAATGCTTTCTTCTTCTTCTTCTTCTTCTTCTTCTTCTTCTTCTTCTTCTTCTTCACTGGGCTCTGTAAGTCATTTTTCAGACAAACAAAATCAGGTTCTATGTTTATGGCTTTCAGAGTTTATGCACGAATACTAAGCTAACGTTATAAGATGGAGACGTATAAATAGCAGTATGACGTTGATGATTTCTCACAGATTTTGCATCAGATTCCCGCTGGAATGTGTCCTGTGTGAAGTTGTTTTGGTTTAGAAGGGGTTATTGTGGCGATATTTATTGTAGATGTGCAGCAAACCTCGGTTATAGTGATTCCCCCGGTGCAATAATGTGTGATCCGCTTAATACAGGTGTATGAAAGCAGAAGGTATGAAAAAAAAAAGTGTTCTTTTAACATTAAAGCAAGGAGACAATCGTTTTGTCGAAACCCATAATGCAAATATGACTAGTTGATTAATGCTGTAAATTCTACTGAAAAATTCTTATTGCACTGGCATATTTTTCACTTGTTTTGAGAGAATAGTTTCTCCGATTTAATTATTGCAATAGATAAGACTGAGACATGTGTCGTGTCGGATGCATTTATTTGCTTTGAACCATAAAAAAAAAAGTGTGTGCAGGTGTGTGTACATGTTTTTGGATGCATAGTGGGGCGGCCGTGGCTCAAGAGGTGGAATCGGAGGTTCGATCCCCTGCCATTCAACCTGTCGAAGTGTCCTTGGGCAAATTACTGAACCCCAAATTGCTCAATTGCTCCCGATGGCATGTGTGAGTGTGCGTGAATGTTTGTCACTGTGTGAATGGGTTAATGCTGATATGTGTTGTAAAGCGATTCAAGTGGTCGCAATGATTGGAAAAGCGTTCTATAAGCGCAGTCCATTCAGTGATATCGTTTAGAAATGACCACAGATACAGTGTCACTTGTGATGCCAGTAACCTCACTAACTTACATTATATTTAGTAATTTAGTGTAATGCACATTTCCACGGGACTACTCCCACCAGTACAACAAAAGTCTAGTATATATTTTTGTTTTTTAATATAAACACTGTTTTCATTCTCTAAATATAAAAAATGTAAACGCCTTCTCTTCAGAGAGGTCGGGTTAGGTCCTGTGAGCCGCAGATGGTCTTTTAATTTTGACTTTGATTGAAAGTGGCTCAATAATGATTGAAAAGTTGATTCATGGAAGCAACTGTAAACAATTCCACGAAAACAATATTTCTGCCAAACGGAGAGAAGGAGACGAGTGATTATGACATAACTATGTTGAATTTATCGAGATGACGGGTACAAATTGAAGAAGCTTTTAGTTTGCATAAATGGCAAATTAAACTACAAAAGGTCAGAAAATGCGGATGAAATATAATTATGTAGACTGTATATACAAATTTATAACCGTTATTAAAGTGGGTAAATTCCGAATTAAGCACATTTTAGACGGAATGCATTTTGGTGATTTTTAAGTAATTTAAACACAAGTGTATTTTATGCAAGGGCTCCTTACGGCAGGACATTTAGAGAAAGACGCAATGCTTGTGTGATATCTGGCACCTTGTGCTGAGAGCGAACATTGTCACTGTTGGAAAACAGCTGAGGGTCGAAAAGTGAAGTCGGGGCTCTCGTTTAATTAATATCGGTGTGATGCACTGTTTCCACACTTAAAGAACATCACAGTGAATGTTGTGGAAGTGTGGAAGTGCAGCATCGACGTTCAAGAACTCATTTTGAGAAAAGCTTAATTCATTTCATTGCACTTTGTTCATTGAATTAGAGCAGAGTCACTCGTTACATTGGATTGGGCTTGTTTCCTGCTTAACTCGGTGTTGAGACAATGGTAGTGAGTGCAACAGACCGGTGCCACATGAAAGCCAGAAGGAGAATTTTTGCCGTTTCAATCCACATGATGTGTGTAATGACGCTGGTAGATCGATCAACATCTTTATCAGTCAAACAGGCTCAGCTGATGGCTCACTCGGGTCTTTTCCACTACGGGAACTCAACGTGTCACCTGGAGTTTCCCGTAATCTGAACCTGCAAGAACCCGTTAGGTCTCTGTCTCCAAGGGGGGCATGGGCGCCGGACGTAAGATTTGCCAGACCGACGAGATGAAAGAGTGAATTAGTATCTCAAAGTGATGAACTCATTGAAAGTCTCACCATAACAGCCAGCCTGCACACTTGGAGCATGATGACAACATAAGAGAAGTGCTCAGGTATTATTGCAGAAAAGTTGGAGTTGCCTATTTTGGAGCACTTTCTCCCTTTTTGAGAAACGCTGTCCTTCATCTGAGCCGTGAGATCCCGTATCTCCTCCAGAGTTTCTACTTCACTTGTCGCCTTCTGGAACAGGCATTCAGGGCCAGATGTGTAGGCGATGCTTGCACACAAAAAAACACTTATCCAGACCATCTGCACGGGGCTTTATACTGTGGGCCTGTGATATGTTGAGGTGGAAATGTAAAACGTATTCTTTTTGAGTTTCTTTGTCTCTCTTCCCCGCAGTCTACCCATCCAGCAATTTAGATTATGCCTGTCAAAGCCACATGACAAACTATTTAATGGCTGTTTTTGTGCTCGATGTCATGGCACGCTCCTTTGTTGTCATCATTTCCCTTCTTTATGCACTTAAAAAAATATATATCTTATCCTTAATTGCGGAGAAATCTTTTCTAACATTCTTTTTCTGACATTTGATGATGATGATGATGACTGAGATGAAGTATTGGCTGTATCTTTTTTTCATTTTCATCTTAGTATTACCGTGGAAAGCAGGCTGGTACACACGTAATACATTTTCCCGAAATACAGTATGACATTAATATTATATTATATTAAAAAAACATGCATATGCAGGACAGGATGCATGTGTATAATTCTGTCTTTTTGGACCATATACATCATTGTAGTGGGTCTTCAGAGTTATTTGGCCCTCACTTTCTGAAGTATCCTGCTTGGCAGATTTACGGCCTTTACAGATGAGCCTTACAGCGCTCGGGGGATATTCAGTGCCTTGAAGTGTTGGAAGTGTTCTTCCCTGATTGGCACTTGTCACACATTTGTTTGAAAAATGTCTTGGTCCCATACAGGAGATGATCTCTGTGTGTCATCGTGAAGGGAATGAATGCTTGTAGCATTTCGGGGTTTCATTCAATTTGAAAAGATTTGTTTTCACTTGACATTAAAATATTTTTTTTCTTTCTATTAATCCGTGTCAGAAAATATTACTCTACATTATCATACATTCATCTATTGTGAATCAATAATAGATTTTGCGATAAATATTCAAGACCACTAGAGAACAAAACTAGTGCTCAGTGTTAACTGAAATGAATGCTGTATTAGCTCTTGAACATTATTCTTCTTATTCCCTTCAGGCCTACTATTCTAAAATGGCTTGAAAGAACATGGTGAACATTTGTTATGCTTTTTGATTATTTTAAACTGCAAAAACATTGTAAAAAAAAAAGCTACCAATATTGACTTGGGTGCCAATCTCAGAACGTTCTAATGTTGATGATTTGACACAAGTCTGGATTTTTCGGTTCCTCAAAGCTGGTTTAAAAATGTATCTGGAACTGTTGTAAAAACAGCAAGTTTTTAAACCCAAACCTGCAAAAGTGAATGCTTGTTGAAAGTTACCTGGACCATGACGGGTGAACCAATTGCACACAATACAAAAACACATAAAACAATGCATGCTGGGTGGGTTCCAATCACACTTAATGTAACTGAAATCACATGATCTTTTTGCAAGATAACTTCATCCAGGATTAAGGAACGAATAAATTCTGGATTTCAGATATCGACTGGATTTCTTTGATACATTGAAAACTGTCTTAAACTAATTGCTGTTTTTATGTTGACAATGGCTATGCGTAATGTGAAAGCTGTCGCTCAGAGACGGCTCCACAGAGAATTATGTCTCTACACTGAACAGGCAGTGTATGAAGTCAAAACACACAGAGAGGGAAAATCATGCTCTTACTTCGCTCCCTTTCAGTCTCTTGTGTATCTGACACTCGCATATACACATTACAAGTCTTGACCACCGATATTGCACAACAATTTGTATCCAAAATACATAACGCGTGAAAGTGTCAATTACTGTCAGCAGGTGAGTGACAGGCACTGTGTCACTTGCGCCATTTAGCTGCTACCTTAAGAAGACGCAACATACAATCATCAGCTGCCTCGTTGTTATGAGAAGAATGTTTTGCAGTCAAATGTCAATTTCTTGGTTTGTAAATTACACATGGAACAAGTGAAATGATCTAACCTGATTGGCACCGTTGTTTGTAGTTTAAAACAAAATGAGCTGAATCTGAGACAAAATTATATTAAGAAAGATGTTTTTAAATGTTTTGTTTGCTTTTCTTCTTCACTTGCATACCTTGGTCTATCTTTTTCCGAGATTTCCTTCCATCTGTCCTTCCTACAGTATGTCCACAACTTTGTAGTCGTATTCCCCATTGAATGAAAAAACTAAACATATTTGATTACTGCTCCCTGACTACCTTTTTGCCTTAATACACATAATATCCATTTTCAATACACAACCACAGGGGTATGAAAATGAGAAGATTTGATCTTAGTTCAGAATCAGAAATTACTAGTTTATTAGTCCCACAGTGGGGAAATTTACATGGTCACGGCAGAAAGGTAAAAAGAAAGCAATAAAATAAGTGGACACTAAAATTAAGTGAGAATTAAATAAAGGGCAAATGCACACACTAATACAAAAATCACAATAGCAACAATAAAAATAACAATAGATAAGTAAAATTAAGAAGTACTGCACAGAGCCGTCAGAATTGGTGAGTGTGTGGTGGTCTACCAGGGGCCGTGGTGGTTGTACAGTCTGCAGCTGCAGGGAGGAAGGACCTGCGGTATCTCTCTGTAAGACGCCGCGGGTGAAGCAGCCTGTCACTGATGGAGCTGCTCGGTGCTGACAAAGTGTCCTGGAGGGGGTGGGACATGTTGTCCAACAGGGATGACAGCTTGGCCCTCACCCTCCTGTTTCCCACCACCTCCACAGTGTCTGGAGGGCTCCCCAGGACAGAGCTGGCCTTCTTTACCAGTTTGTTAAGTCTCTACCTGTCAGCAGCAGAGATACCGCTGCCCCATCAGACCACTCCATAAAAGATGGCTGAAGCCACCACAGAGTCAAAAAAGGTCCTCAGTCTCCTCAGCAGATAGTCGGCTCTGGCCTTTTCTGTAAAGGTTCAGTTTACAGGTTCAGTTTATTGCTCAGGTATTTGGAAGATTTTACAATGTCAATGCCGGTACCCTGGATGTTCACTGGTGTGGAGGGGAAATGTTGGCGCCTCCTGAAGTCCACCACCAGCTCCTTGGTCTTCCCTGCGTTGAGCTGGAGGTGGTTCTTCTGGCACCAGAGGGCAAAATCCTGGTTAAGTTCCCTGTCAGAGATGAGGCCGACGATAGCAGAGTGTAGCAGGAGACAGAGTGGATGAATAGGGTGACTGGGAGCTAGGAGTTGAGGTATGAGGGTGGGTGGAGGTGGTGGAGGTAACAGGGCCGTATCCTGGCAATATGGGCAATGGGGGTAGCAGCAGGGGGGAATGGGCCGGGGGAGGGGTACCTGAGGGTTCTAAGCAAAATTACACAGCTTTCGATTTTCTTTTTTCTTTTTTTATGAAATGAAAGTTGTTGCCAAAAGGAGACTATAACTGCACATTTTAACAGGACTTTAAGGTCAGTTGTTTTAGTTTTTGTTGCTACTGGCCTGTTATCTTTAACCTTACAGGAACTCACACAGCCTTTCTGCGCTCAACACACACTGCATGACTTCAAGGAAAAGAAAGCAGGACTCCCTTAAATGGCTGCTACAACATGCAAAGGGTCACATGAAAAAAACGGGAACATCCATAGGAATCTGTAGGAATGCTAACATGGCTGACATTACTTACCAAAATGGACCCCTTAACAGACATCGCATTATGTTCCTTTGATACCACAGTGGGTGTCTGTTCACACTTGTGCAGTCAGAGCATATGACCTGCACGTACAGGCTGCTCTGTCATACATTTTGGGAAGCGGCCAAAAATGCTTGAGGTTTCTTCTTGTTAAAAGCATGTTTTTCCTTGCCACCGTCGCTCATGGAGGGGATGTTGGGTACCTGTACATTAAAGAGTATTGTCTAGAGCTGCTCTGTATAAAAAGTGTTATTAGATAACTTCTGTTGAGAGTTGGCGCTGTATAAATAAAATTCACTTGACTTGACGTTATTGCTCAGCTTGCACGTCAGAATGTTCCTTTGAGTCTCCCAAGGCAACGATGCTTCACTTGAAGCCCCTTTTTCCTTTACCGCCATTTTTTTTTTTTTTGAGGTGGTTAGCTGACTTTTCAAGCGTGACCGAACTCTTCAGATTGTTGCTATACCCGACTGAGATCTGGTCCGAATGTGAGATGCAAAATCATGGTTCTAAGTGCTTGGTGCAACAACATTTATCTTGGCCATTGATCCCTCCACCTATTTTTCCTCCTGTTCATTGCTAAAGGAGGTTTTCAGAGACGTTCTGAATGGATTCATCCAGATTTGATGTCCTATATTCACGTCACACTTAGAATAAGGAAACCATACAAGGGCTTCCCCTGACTTGTCAAGTGTTCGAGCAGCTAAGAAATCCGCTATATCACTTGTCTTGTGTTCATTCTGTTGGTGATTATGTGTTTTTTCTGTGTAAATTATTAATGGACTGCATTTATATAAATAAATTACATTAGTACAAATGTCAAACCTTTTTGCTGTCCTGCCTTGTACTGTCTCATCGCATCCAAATCCTGTCCTGATTTGACATTGTTCCAGTTTGGCCTCCTACACCATAGTAGGTTTGATTAAAAAAAAAAAAAAAAAAAAAAAAAAAACAATGTTTGAACGAAACATCTCTTCATGGATCATGGTATCAGGCCTAAATCTGAGTTGAGACACACTGGCTCATGCGCCGAGAATACCGCTGGCCAATTTCATTCGCTGCCAAAGGAATGTTGAGAAAGAAAAAGCCTCGGAAGAAACTGGTTACCTAGTGACGTGGAGGAAGGGACCGACAGGCATTTGGCAGCAGTGTCAGTTTCAGTCTGTGTATCCAGGAAGAAAAAAAAAAAGTTCATCAGAAGGTCAGGAAGTGCAGCTTGAATAAACAGAGAGCGCTCATGTTTACAGTATTTGGTAATGCATTCAATAAACGTGTAACATTAGTTAAGTCATTCTCTTGGCTTAGGCACATCAGGAGTCTGGAGCTCATCTTTCAACAGGCTAAGCTTACTGAAGCAGCTGCACTGCTCTCGTATTATACCTTTTAATGATCACTAACCGGGTCAGGATACTGTCATTCATCATGGATTTATTTTTGAAACCTCTGCTGCATAATACTGCAATTCCGCCAAGATATGGGCCACATTTTCCATTCGATCTGTGCATTATAGTACGGAAGCTTAGCAAGAGATCGCACAAAAGGAGAATTGGCAGCGGTATGTATTTATCTGCATGTAGAACAATGTCTCTCATCACAAAGAAATGCTCACTAGCCAATTGTCCCTGTTTTAAGGATAAGACGCATTTATAGCTCACAAACTGGCAGCATTGTTTCTCCTGGCTAAGCTCTTCATCCACAAATGATATTCTAGACTTGATGAGGAGAACATTAACAAATGAGCTGTACGGATGCCATAATAGGATTTCAGGATGAGGTCTGTCTTGTATCTGGAGGCAGTGCAGCCATTAAAGGCACACCTTTTAGAGTTCGTATTGTGCTGCATTTAGGCTCGACTATTAGTTTTTTTTTCATTCAAACTATTTGAATCTTCCACTTTCAGGATGGGTTTATTCAAACAAAACATTGCAACGCTATTGGAACCAAATGCCCAGTGGTCCACCACTGTCTTTTTCCACCATCTAAAAACCATCATTTCCACTACAGGTATTTGTAGATATTTATTACTGTCAAAAACTGACATCATATCATATCGCTCTGCAAAACTAGTGTTTTGACTTGCATAAGAGTGATGGGATAATAATCCTAATTCTTTGGCGAACCTGTAACAATGGCTTGTATTCTAGCAATGATCGCTGGAGAACTGCGTCGTTCCCATGAGTTGCGTGCGGTGGGCAGCGGGTGACATAAATAATCCCATGCCACAACAGTGTTTATATGGTTGTATTAAATGTTCTTTCTCCTGTGTCCCTTCAATTAGGGAGCCTACTCCTTTCTGTTGTCCTGAAATGTCTGAAAGAATGTGTGTCTTTTGGATTCTGACACTGTCCTCACAAGTGAAATGACAGCATAGGCCATTTGTTGAAATGCTTCTAAGGAATGTATAAGGTGGAGCCAGCTGTTCTCGAGAAAGATAGTTGATATTTGAACTCGACACCCAAACAAATATCCCTCCCACTGCCTTTCTCTTTATACATTAAGGCCTTTCCACGTCCTGTGAGCGAGCATGAACGCCCCTTGTTGCTGATTGGCTGGAATACTGTTGGAATACTCGGCCCGAGCCACTTTGTTTGTTTCCCATTTACAGAGCCAAGGCTTTGTATGAACACTGGATTATTTTCAGCACACGCACAGAACAGACAGCGAGCAGACTGTGAGGAAATATCCGCTGAATTAGATTTAAAAAAAAAAAAAAGGAACATTTGACTCCGCTCTTCTGATAAACAACCTCTTGTGGTCATCCGAACAGTGTTTGTCCTTTCTCAGACTCAAAAGGTGGGCCAGCGACAGGGTGGAAGCCTTTCGCAGCCCGCCACCGCTCGCCGAGATACGAATATTTTAAAAGGCGCCAAGTGCCACTTAAAGGGAAAGTAATGCAAGAGACGACCAAGTAAATGCAGGCAAAGAAAGAACTAGAAGAGAGAGAAAATCACGGCCTATTTTTTCACCCTTTCTTACAATCAGCAGGAGGTCGAATCATAAACATAGTTTGTAGACGAAAAAAAAGGGTTGAAACGCCACGCATCACGAAGAAGACATTCAGTTCTTTAAGGTTTTACGTGCATCTTAAATTCTCTATGAACAAGCCAGACAACACTTAGTAACAACGAAGGCTGATAGGCTTTCAGATTTATTTTCTTACCATGTCACCAAGTTTTATATTGTACGCATGTCTTATCACGGCCAGAGGTGTAGCATGAAAAACTGGAGGAAGACAGACAGGGAGAGAGTGAGCGCGTGTGAGAGAGAGAAGATCTATGGAACGCACTTATTTCTGGTGAAACAGTGTCACGATTGATAAAATGACAGACATCCCTTTATATCTAATGGCGGATTTAGATCCTGACCTGAATATCATCGTACATTGCGATGTTTCACTGTGGACATCATCATAGCCGATTCTGTGCACATCACCCAGCCCTACTTTGTGTGTTTTTCATTTGTATGTAGTTGAATAGTGTTAATATTGCACAAATCACAGTAGAAGGTGTCTATAATTAGCCCAAATGGTTTTGTAAAAGTTTCAGACCGTTACTGCTGTGTCATGCCTTGTACTTACCCAGTCTTACTCAGCAGATCTTTGGTATCTTTCCTACTGTCCCAGTGCGGCTATACAGCATCAAAATGAAGCTTCTCTCTGCAACCCCACAGAAGCCACCCA
>CALSBV010011200.1:19777127-19796158 GCA_943590825.1 Bovichtus diacanthus
GTGTGTGTGTGTGTGTGTGTGTGTGTGTGTGTGTGAGGCATTGGGGGTGGAAGACAAAGCGAGAATCAAAAGAAACGGAATTATTCAAGAGGCGTTGGATTATCTACAGGATAAAATCAGGATTAAAATGTGTATTATTAACATGATATCAATATTTCATTTTGTGAGATGTGTGACACATCTCAACCTGCCAAACAACACTACTAGAATATTGGTCACAACTAAACAATTACTGGCCTTCCTGGTAGCAAACCCAATTAGTAATACAGTTTTAACTTTTCATCTTTGAACTCTTTTGATGTCATCTTTTTCTCCATCGGTGTCATGTTTGTGTACAGTGTCAAAGGGAGTGGGACCGCTGTTTACTTTTAACTGGCTCAGTTTTATCAAAGCTGACACGAACTGGAGGGTACAGTGAGATGGAGAGCAAGACGGGAGGCCAGAGGCCGCCAGAGCCCTCACAAATAGTACCAGAATGATAAACACACTGAGTAAATCAGAGAGGCCATGCTGGCAGACATCTCTGCTTCGGAAACGTCACTGAAGCCTGATTTAGGATTCACCACTTCCAACACATTAGCGGGTGCCATCTGGAACTGCAAACTTGTGCCATGCTGCCATTCAAACACCCCTAATTTGTGTTGAAAGAAGATATCTCAGGTTTCCAAAATAACATTTAGGAGGTTTGTATACTTTTTTTCTTTTTTTTTTTTTTAAATGATACTTTGAACTGAATTCAACAAAGCTTATGAGTGAGTGCAGTTGAAAAATAAAACAACTTGCATGTTTCTAAAAACTCTTTCTTACTTTACATCTTGCGAATGACATATTTTTCTATATTTGAATGTCATTTTCAATATTATATGGACGTTGTATCAAACAGCATCGCTAAGTCAAAGGGCCCCCAAAAAATGGGTTTGATTTTATTTTACTTTTAAAAACCTTTAAACAAAAGAAATTGCCGCTGCGTCACTTGAAGAAATGACTGGCACGTGGATCAAAAATAGATGGAAAACTTGATGGAAAGTGACAACAATTCACTCTGTTTCACAAGCCTCACTTTTCAACCGTCTCAACTCAATTTACGAAGGTGAAGGATCCGACAACACACTAAAGAATTCAGTGAAAAAGCTTTAATTTAATAAAACTCACAATGTCATTCTCAAAGTTGCAAAAGACGACACTTTTGCTTTTACTGATCATTTTTGAAGTATATGTTGAGTGCACAATGTAATGGCTGTAGCATAATGACACCAGACCGTCAGCGTTGAGATTGATTTCCTATAAGTCTCCCTTTCGCTCTTTTCCCTCTCCCTTTTTTCTGTATTGCTCACATCCTCCTCCTCTCCATTCTATTATTATTTTCATCCTTCTCTCCATCCTCTCATACTGTAATGTATGCTATAAATTAGCCCCTCTTGACTCTGTCAAGCTTCTCTCTCTTGGCCGACTTGTAATATGGCTTGTTGAAACAGTTGACCGAAATACGAGATCGGGAGGATAATTGTCTGGATTCACAAACACTGAAGACATTGACTGCAGATGGAACTCTACACTGACTTCCAGTAACATTACCCAGTCCTGCACCACTCACCCATCTAAAGCTATTCAAGTACACTTTTTAAGTGGATCATGTTTAATGTACTCATTAATAAACATTGGATTGGAAACAAAGCAATGCAGGCGAGTTTCATTTATCATTTATATGAGGCTGTTTACATTCACATCGAATGAACTGGGACCTAATAAAGACACTGAAACACCTTTTTAAAGCTTTCAACCTTTCAAACCTTTCTGGGGGTGAACACTAACTTTAAACCTAATTTAACCTTAAAGTATGACATATCAATCAAGTGTTTGTGCTGCAGTGTAGTTTCAATACAATGAAAAACATCTAACATCTGTGTCTAAACACACATGGACCACACGGTAAAAACTCTTCACTGGTGTTTAATAGATGTATGAACTGAAAGCTGATTGGCTTTTTTTTTTTTTTTTATTCCTCAAATTACTGTGTTCAATCAACTCCGTTATGAGAGCCTGAACAATGAATGAACATTCTAAGCGCCACAGCTGAAGGATTTCTTGCATGGCTGTTATGCTGCATTATGTTGAATTTTGTCCATATACGTTATGTATCCTTTGATTTACATACAATCAGTTTAAGTCTAGTAAACAGGACCATATCAATGTAGAAATGTAAAGTGACAACATTTCTAAGCGTACACATACCATCCCAGGTCCTTGCCTGCATGTGTAGCTGGTTGTTTTAAAGGCAGGATTATAAATTGGGAAGCCATCACAAAAAAGTCAGTAGAGTTGATAAGACTGACACAGCTGTACAGTAAAGTTGATTTACAAAACATTTTTTAAATTGTTGCAATAGATTTTTTGATTAATATGAAAATGGGACAGATGTATGCTTCATTTGGTAATCGCAAAATAATAACCCCTCCTGAACAGAAAAAGCTAACAATAACATGATGTCAGACTGATTGATAAAATAAAACTCAATGGCAATTTATGTGATTATCAGGCTGCGTTCACCTATGTTGGAACACTGGTACGCCTCAAGCCAGTGTCACCATTAAGTTGGGGTTCTAGTATGAGCAAGTCTGGTTATTAACAAATATTAATGATAGTTAATATTGATGAACCTTAATATTCATAGTCATAAATAGGGGTTTATAATAACTGTCACTACAAAGGAGGTACATTAGCTCAAAAAAGCTTTAAAATGTCTTTCAGAATTAATTAATAATTATCAAAAATAATTATTATATTTAAAATATTTTTTTATTATATTAATTAGTAAGACTTAATTTACACCAAGTCACCTCTAAGTGCTCCAACTTTGAAACAAAGTACAATGATAACCACTTATTGTAGTCCGATAAAATAGTCTCATAAAATATATATAAGTATATTATATTATATTATAATATATTATATTATATATTATAGTATTATTAGAAAATCTGATTAATAATTAAATTAATAACTATAAACAAAATTAACATGTCAATAACTGGTGAAGGTTGAAGGATTTTTTAATTCTTTGATAGTAGAGGTTGGCAATACTTAAACAGCATGTATATTCCAAAAAGCATTTATTAATAAGATAATAAATGTCAAAACACACTATCTAATACTAAACAATAAAAAAGGAATATGTACACAAATGTGAGAGAGTGTGTGTGTGTGTGTGAGTGCGTGCGTGTGCCTGTCGGGGACACGCCAAAATGAATGTATGCACGGTCATGTGGCCGTCTGCTTGTGCTCTGCATCCACGTGCACGTACGAGTGTAGAACAAAGGGGACATATAAAGTTGGAGCTTTGAGTCCTTATCCGTGTCGCTGTGTTAAAAGGGTACAAATTCACAAATTATTGTGAGATCGTAACACGTATGATAATGGTGCCGGGTTTAGAAGATGGTTAGTGTGCATGCGACTCTGTCTGTGTGTACAAAAACTAACCCATCACCTGAAACAACCTAATGTTACCCATTAGCTCAATACAACAGATCACACAATACAGCTCAGTGAATAAAAAACCAATCAACACATCTTCATACTTTTACGACAGTATAGCAGTTCTATGCTTACTTAGCCGTGTAAAGTTAATGTATACTAAACAATATAATATGCCCAGTGGAGGTTCAGTTCATGAATAGAAATGCTACTAAGCTCTCAGCTGTTAGCTTAGAGTGCTCTCTTTTTTGTGGCGGCGTGTTGCCGGTCGAGTCGTGTCTTTGTGTTGTTTACTGTGTGTTAATCTGTGTGCAGGATGGAGGAAAGCGGTTGCTCCATTTGTTATCTTGCAGAATGCAGTTATTGACAAGTCGACATGACATGTTTGACATGTCCCTTTTTAACAAAGCTTCAGTAATGTCACGCAGTAATGTTGGTTTTTCCTTTTAATAATGGAGATAAAAACAGTATAACTCAGATGCCAAATGTATTATTTTCATATAAAATACTTTTGGCACCAAAAGAAGACGAATGCAATGATTCAAACTTCCTTTTGTCAATGTCCTCACAGTGCTCACAAAAGAATACTGTTGGAACTTAGATTTTGAAGTTGTGTTCCAGTCCAGAATAAGTGTGAGTGAGTGACCCTCAAACATTATTGAACCACATCAGTGCACTGGGTTCTAAATATTTTGGGAAGCCGTTTTTCTTTGGCCCTCTGCAATCCACTCAGTGGTTAGATTGAAGAGGTTTAAACTGTGACTTGTCAGTCCATACTCAGCTGATGTTTCCTGATCCAGTTCTAATAGTGCTAACCCTAGACTAACCTTCTATTTTTATTGTGAAGTAATACCCTTGCTAAAGCAACGAGCTGCCTGTCAATTGCAGCGTATTAGAGACATTACTGTGAACTTGACACTCAATCATTAACCTGTTCATATTGAAATCTGATTCTAAGCTTCCAATTAGTTTTACCAATGACTGGTGATTTATTCTATTCTTATTGAACTGCAGCTCAGATGGGTGATTTTGTCTCTTTCAATTGTCTGTTTGTTTAAACTATTGTATGGCATTTTGTTCTCCATGTACAACATATACATTTTTTGCAAACTCTTCATACAAAATAACATGTATTTCTAAAGAGGACTTTCTACTGCTTAAAAGCAAGGAAGACCAATCAAAAATAGAGAGTAGTCTGTACCGAAACAAGCTTTTGTGGCAGGCGATTCCAAACTTGTGTTTGTCTTGTCTTCTGTCTGTATGATGCGCCTGGTGTGTGTCCATTATTATGGACACCTCGACGGGCGTCCCGCTTGTACCGTGGTCAATTGCCAATTTTTTTTTCTTTTTCTTACAGTTAACTTGCTCTCCTCCCAATAACAGTAATAACAGCATGAGACAACTTGCAAAATGGGGCTTTGACTGTGTCCCTCCTGTTGCTATGGTTATTTTCGATACAGCTAGGACGTTAATTTAAAACAGTGAACACACAGTTTCAAATAAATTCCATACAACTTTATTAATCCACGAAGGCTATTTTATTTTGGGCAGGTAAATGCAGACAGGAAACCGACATATGCACTGACAGACCTTTACAAGACAAAGAGCTCCTTAAGATTGGGTTGTGCAATTGTTCAACAAATGTAATAAATAAAAGTCATATTGAAATAATTAACTAATTAGTAGGTGCCCTTGATCAAGAATTAATGGACAACCTGTGGCCAATCAGCATCAAGTATTTACCCAGATCATGGTATAAGCATGGTTAAATGACTTAACCCTATGGCTGGAGTTTCACTGCCCAACAATCCCTGCATTCTGAAGGGCTGTGTTTCTAAACTGTCGCCTTTTTCATCCCATTTGAGTTTGCAGGCCTGTTGGCCAATAATCACAAATTCAAATAAACCGAAATAAATCAAACTTAAACCCCTGCCTTTGCCTGTGATGTTGTGCCAAGCTGCCTCCCAATAACCTGGTCTGGACACATCCTGCATTATAAAGTTTTTCATCACATGAACTCTCCCTCCCTCTCTCTCTGACGCTCAGTCACGTTGAGGTGTTTTCAAGTGCTTCTCAAATGTTTTTTTTGAGGATATCCATAGTGTGCTGTGCATAATGGCTTGTCTCTCATCCATTATGTTGAGACCTAAGCAGATCAAAGTGCATTATGGGTGGAGAAACAGTCCGTAAATGATACAAGTGCTCTGCTTTCACCAAGAAAGAGTCTGTATTCCAGCATGTCAGACACAATTACAGTACATCAGAGGAGAGCAGTGTGGAGAAGTAGTTAGGAGAGAGGAGACGGAGAGAGTTAAAGGAAGCAAGAACGCCATAAGAAGACACCCTTCCTTTTCAGTAAAAAAACAAATTAGACTGCTTTTACACCGCCTTTTATTGGTGTCCTTTATAGAAGTACACCAGTTTGAGAAAAATGTATTGACATGCAAAGTGATCGCACGAAAAAAGAAAACACCCCAGGTGTGTGAAGGCCTTTAGTGTCTGAGTGCAGGAGGGTATAAGAGCTCCAAACACTGTATGGGGAATGGGAAATAAAAAAGCCATACGAAGTCAAATAGTTTTGTGATTTCACAGTGGAACAGGAGTCTATTTAGGCCAGTGTTTCAGTTTCAAACGCTAACTATCCATTTTTATATATCTATTTATGCTTTTTGGTTATAATAATGAAATGTACAACTGCTCAACCTCAATTTTAAAGCTATTGTTTGCAAAGTTTCACTTTTGTGCTGTTTAGGTTAAATTGGAAGTGTCAGTTCTGTCATGCCGCGTGAAACTACACATTCAAACATTAAAGCAACCTTAAGCAACAATCAGATTTTTTGCGATTTGGTGCCATTACAGTTTTACAGTGCAATTCACTTAAATGCCGCTGTAATACATATGGACAGTGTTACACATGCATTTGTTCTGATTTACATTTCTTATGAACTACAACTAGCGAGCCGACAACTTTACTAACATAATCAAACATCAAGCAAGTGCAAAAACACAAGACATGGCAAGCCAGCTAATATTACTTACTAGTCCACCACCAAGAAGGCCAGCTCGGCGTCTGAGATTTACTCTTGCCCGACAAGGTCTTTCGATCTCTTCTTAGCCTCCTCCTTCAACGTCTTCTTTGGTCTCTTCTCCTCTGTCATGATGTCCGTAGATGCTGCTGAACCAGGTTATGTTGTCCAGCTCCGTTTTTTGCACGACACCAGCGCCACTCCCCGCCAGCATTACCCTCTGCCCCCGGGCCTTAATACTTTCTCATCCCAATGGGCTTCAGAGGGAAAACTAGAAAACATTTTCTCAATGAAATACGATGCAGTTTCACCAAAAAATCAGCAAGATAGTTGTTGGTGTGTGATTTAGTCCCATGAAGCCTTACACACTTCTCGTGGGAGATTGTAAACCCTCACCAAAGTTACATAGTGCAAGAACAGGCATTCTGGCTGCAGAGTTGGAATGACCGTGGCATCCCCATTACAAGTCAGCGTACCATTAAAAATTAAAATTAAACTGTTATTTCAAGCTAAATTATCATGCAACTCAAAATGTGTTCTTCTCTGCAAATTACACTTCTGACTTTGCGGCACCTGTGGACCAATGACAACTTATCAAGAGTGGAGGCAGAACAAGCTTGACAAACTGTCTTCCTGGACTTTACTCATATAGACGATAAGAAAAAAAAAAGAAAGTTATATTGTATTTTTAAGGCAGGGGCTATGGCAAGTTTGATTACAGCTTTTACAAACGGTGTATGAAACACAATATATTGGTCTAACCTAAGGGTAGGGTGAGGTTCTTCACCAAGCACTCGAGTAAGATATTGTCTTTCGTTATATGAAAGGAAATGGATTGTGAAAGCTGGCGAGGGGTAAGGAGGTGGGATGCGAAGCAATTTAAATTAGCTCTCAAGATTTTGGTTGCACGGCAATGACAACAAATATGATCTCAATGTCGGAGTCAATTTTGTTTGGAGATGGAGGTTGTAAAGAAGGGAATGGGAAAGATGAAGGACAAGCGTTAGTAAAAGAAAGAGGAGGAGGTGATGTAGTGGGTGGAACTCATCACTAGACCTGTCTGGTTGACCTTGCTAGAAAATGACAGAAACAAACTGTTTTGGATTCTCGCATTTGCTCTCCTTCCCAGTCCTTCCCCTCCCAACAAATTCTCTCCGACCCCTCCATTTTCCCCTCTATTTCTCTCCCACACCAATCGGAGAGCACTTAATTAGAGGAGTCATTTGAACGTAGGCAGGGATTCTCAGTTTCTCTTTTCACCTTTTTCATTCTCTTCATCTGTTCAACTCTTTCACTCGTTGGTCTGTTTCTCTATTATTTTCCCTCCCCTTGCCCTTGCTGTGCTCCCACCCTCTCATACTACTCTTACCTTCTCCTCCTCCTCTTCGTCTTCCTCTCTCATGTGGTAATAAAACTGGACTGTTGTGGGCCCTGAAGGCACTTTCACTTGTTGACCTCATGGTGTGGGTTTAAAGTTGATTTAGTGTCAGTCTTTTTGTGCCAGGTTGCCTTCCTTACTTCCACCCACTACATCACAGGCAATATCCAAACATGTCTGAACTGGTTGTGGCCAAGCACTTGAGGACAGCGTTTGAATGCAAAGGTACTGGCCAGCAAGATAATAACTGCATGGCAATAATTTCTCAGCATGCACATTTTGTCTTATTCCTTTTTTGTTTATTGTTTTTTTTCTTTCTCAATAAAGTGAACAGTTTTGCTCATAACAGGCCTTACATGATCATAATGTACGGCTGCACAAGACAATGTCAGCTGTTTATGCCCTAAGATTGCAATAATTGGCTACTGTGTTTTAAATGTTTTACATTTTAAAACCAAGAAATCCTGCCAAAGACTGAAAACTTAAAACCTTCATATATACCTGTGAAAATATGTCCAGGAGTTCTGGAGCAACAGGCAGGCATACAATTCCACATGCATGAAAAATAAATATCTCACAATAAACAAATGACAAAGACTGTATCTGGATTTAAATTAAGCTGATTACAAAATAAGTTTAAGAAGTGGTTCTTTGTTAGCTATACAAATTACCAAATTATATACGTATTTCCAGGAAAATTATTAAAAGAATAATTAGATAAAGCATTAAACACACTTTAAACTGCATTACAACCCAATGGCAAAGTAACTTTGACAACATTTAAACTAGATTCAATGGTTATTGTGATGGGTTATGTATCTCCAGCATTGTCAGAGCCTCTGTAAGTCGGTTTTCATATCATATGAAAATTAAGGGCTGCCTGAGAGGTAAATAAAAAATACGTAAAAAAATCTGTTATACTTCTCAAAAAACTTGTAATGAAGTGTGATAAAATACTGGTACCTTGGCACACTAAACGTAAAATGCTTACAGGGGTTATTATACCTGCAAACCAATATCAACGTCAGAATTATCCTTTGTTTGTACTGGTAATGGTTAGAGATGTCAGTTGGAAATGCTTCCAATTTAACTTTTGTCAGAATTCAGTATTGGTGTTAGCCTGACATTGCCAGACCAAATGACAAATGCATATTAGTCTGGGACCTCACAGTTAATTTACGATTTCCAAGGGTAGTTATCAAAGGGCGAAGCTAAACATGGCTTCAACAGAAAGTTCCACATCATTTTAGGCCATTTTTTCAACGACGCTCCTCTTTACAGTTATCTTATCAAACATGTTAGATCAGTTGTGATTGGTCCGTCAGATCTCAAGTTACTGGAAATCTGTCCAAAGCAAAGAGGCACCAGATGCGTTTGCCAGAGCAAATAAAACATGAAATTCATCTGGTTTCCAGGCAAGACTAGTATCTGATTGGGAAGAGATGGTGAGGAAGCTCAGCCATTGTTGTTTCATTGTCATTCTTTTCACACAATCAAAGCAGACTGTGCTCCCTATTATCAGTTCCAGCCGTTTACTGAAAAAGGTTTTGATTTGAAATAAATTCACCTTACGTTTATGGAAAAAACTCACTTTTTCCCTTTAAAACGTCTTATAATTTAATCAAATTAAAGCCTTTTGAATCAGGAATAGCATGAATTGTCAGGTCCCAGCTGGTTTCTGTCCCTTGGGCCAAGATTGCTGGATTTGGTCAGACCCTGAGATAAATAATCCATCTCACTTTGAAAGATCAAGAAAATAAAAGTGCCCAGTTTGTGTTGCTTTAGACCATAATTAGAGCATAATTATGGAAATGAAAGACCTGTAATTTAGAGGGCTGCCTAACATACCTGAGTTTGGTATCTGTACGTCCATTATTGGAATATCTGGGCATTCTAGGGCAGGAGTAATGGTGTGGTTAATTGAAGCAGACAAACCTGGACCATGAGAGATAATCATTTCATCACACTATTTCAGCACTTAGATGGCTGATAGGTAATTGAATTGTAATATGACTCAGTTTCAGACCAGCTGGATAATGCAATGATTTTCATTTACAGCTTGTCAGCAAATCACTACAGCTGACAATAAAACTGGAAATAATTTCTATTTTGAAATAAAAAATTACCTACTACCTGATGTCAATTTACCTAATGAGGATAAATCAGATGTCGATAACCCGACAAAAAGAGCAGGCAGGGAGAGGAGTATTAGAGGGATAGCTAGACCCAGTAATGCAAAACTTTCCTGTGATTTTGTTCATTTAAAAACTTGTTTTGTGTGGCCAACCCTAACAGTTTAGCTGATAACTTATAAACCTGCCATGGTATGAGGATTTCCAATTGCTAAGCCTGGCTTCCCCACATCCGACTTACAGTACACTGCACTCAAAGATGAATATGTCCTATTATTTTTTTGTGAAAACAAGGCTAGGCATGAAACAAGATACCAAAAAACAAAAATGTGTTAAAATAAAATATTTTTGTATTATTACTGTGTGTTCAGACAGAATGTACAACGGAAACTGGTGATTCGGGCCGGGCCAGTAGGAACTGATGCAAAGAACCAGAGTTTCTGTTGAGTTCAGCTATCAGTCAGAGGCTGAGCTGAACACAAATACACAGTCACACTCTTACACACACATGGTTGACGTTTCCATTGCTAGCTAGCCTACTGATGCTAATGTCTGTACCTTGTGGTACATTGGTGGTTTGAGGTGAATCAACAAATGGTCCATCTGTCATATATTTGCGCGGTTTTCCTTGTTGTCTATAGCCATCATAACTACCACTAGTCCCACTAACTATCTCGACTGCCTTCACAAGAAAAACAACAGCACTGGTTCATCTTGAAATTATGTTTTAATTTTTCTCAGAAGGACCTCTCGAGGCTGTGCGAATAAGAGCTGTGAGAAGAAACAGTGGAATTGGTGAGACGTACCACCAAACCTCCTCGTGAGGAGGAGATAGTTGGGTCAATCAAGCATATGACTTTGACCTCTGTTCACATGGAGTACTGTCACGCTCACAGGTTGACATTTAGTCATTACTTACATAATATGGGCCGGTCGGAGGCAGACTCTAAGGCCACTAGACCTAACAACACATTTTACCAGTACTACCTATGCTGTGTAAAGTTATTGGTTTCATTTAACCAAAACAATGATCTTTCCCTAACTTAACCCCATAGTTTAGTTGACGAGGGGCACCAGACCAGAAAACTATGGGTCATTTTGGGTCATATATTTTTGTACATTTTTCACCACACATTAATCCCCAGAGAGGGGAAATTGTATTTATTCACAGGCATTGGTGAATAAAATGTTTTTTAACACTGAATGAGTTTAATGTGTATTGTTAGTCTCTTGGAGAACCAAACCTTTGGCCGTGGTAGTGGTATGTAACGGTTGCACTTATTCTGCCAAGGTGTTGTCATACCTTGGAGCTGAGAGAGCGAGAGAATATATTTGCCTTTTTCCAATAATTTATCCGCCCAGCTTCTAATTCGTCCCCTTCTGCTTTTTCTTTCCACCCTAAAAATCCTTCTTTTTCCATCTTTGTGTCTTGCCACTTTCACCTCCTTTTTCCTTCACTCTCACACCCTTGTCCCTCAACTCTCCTCTCCTGACGATATAGATTCATTACAGTTTGATGATATCAGATGATTGCTCTCTCCCAGCTGGAACAATAGGTTCGTACCCTCGCTTCCAATTCCCCCGGGCCCTGACCGACTCAGTCGTGTGACGCCTACTTTCCCTGTCCCCTCTTCTTCTTCCCAACTTCCTTCTTTCCGTCATCTCACACTTCCTTTTTTACCGATCCTCTTTTCTAGAGCCATATCAATATGTGATTTATGAAACCAATATCAATATTAGAGAGTAAAAACAAATCCAATAATAAAAGCCCTCTACCAATTTCCTCTTTTTATATCAAGCAAACAAACTTTTTTAGTAGAGCAACCTCAAAATAGTTCTGCAGGAGTTGACAAAGATACATTTATCAATGAATTCTGGACAGTAAACATAACTGGGAAGTAATATTTGAACCTAAGTTAATGAAAAAAAAAAAGGTCAAAAATGCAACTTCTAAAACATTTAAGCACTGCAGTTTCTATTCGCCTTTTAATCCCATGCTTCTCCATAGAAACGCCTGGGGAAGTGGCTGTGTGCTGCTTTTTATTTCAGCTGGCAAAGTTGTGCCTTGTGTGCCTTTTCCAAACCAACCAGTCTTCTTTCTTGAATACTCTCTCACACATAATCGGAATACATTGCATACTAAAGCATACATCTAACTTTTACCTTTAAAAAATAAAAAAATAAAAAACTATGAGGCTGTTACCAATCATAATTTGAGTTGGTGTTTTCCCCCATTAAATACAAGAGATGGCAAGACAACCTCACTTGCTGAACAAGAAGGATGCAAATAAGAGGCCACACTTGGAAATAAATTTAGACAACACACACACATGGTAGGTTGGCCCACCATCTTGGACCAGACTGAATGAACAGCTAATGGATGGATTGCCATATCATTTTGCACATTCATAGTTTACAAACAATGTATCCTGATGACTAATTAAATTGCCTTCAGCAGGCTGACTTTGGAAGTTTTCGGTGAAATGTCTTGACAAATATTGGATGGGTTGCCATGGAATTTGTTACAAACATTTATACCCCTGTCGGGATGAATTGTAGCAGTTTTGGTGATCCCCTTGCTTTTCATCAAGGGCCATCCCCAGGTCAAAGTCTTCATTTGTTAAATACTTTGGGTTATGAGCAAATGCTTTCAGAAGTAATGACATTCCCACCGGCCTCAGTTGTACATTTTAGCAAGGCTAACGGGGACAGAAAGAGTACAGGCATATTTTACTCAAGCAAAAATACTGTTACTGCAAAGACATTTTACTCAAGTAAAAGTCTATTTACTTCCGTAAAAATGTACTGAGATAAAAGTAAAAAAGAAGGTCCGTTGAAATGTACTCTGGATTGTCTCCCATGCAGTGAATGACACAATCCCAAACAGGGCTACTTGTCTATCAGACCGCATGTAAGTAAATCTGAGAACTGTGAATAGCCAATATTGGCCAATAATGCCAGGCTAACTCTCACTCTCTTTTCTTTTACTTTTCTCCTTTCCCTCCTCCTGTTTCTACGTTGCCAATCTTTTTTTCCCCACTTCTTTTATTTGCTTATTTTATTTTCCATCCACTTGCATCAACATCCTTCATAGAGCAGGAAAGTCATGACTAGAACAAAAGTCTCTGTATTATTATTTAATGCTTAATCACCTGAAGGGAATACACTAAGAGGGTCGGCCCCTGGGATTGTCTGTTTTTCTTTCATGTTTTATTGTATTATACCTCCACTCGTGACACAGGTCATGACACATGGGATGCACATTTTATTTAATGCAGTAACTTTCCTCTATTCATCACTGGGCTTCCCAGTCACAGCAAAGGACAATGAAGCAAAAGTAGTGTGAACACTGGCGCTTATCAGATGATGAGGCTGTTGCGAGACAGGAAGACATGAGCTAGCAGGGTTTAGAGCCGGTGAATAAGCCAGCCATGAGAGGATTTGCACTCCTTGATTTCAGATGGAACATGAAAATAATATGAATACAAAAATTCTGACAAGGAATATGCTTTGGTATTTGGTGCATAACAATAAACATAGTTAAAGGAGATAAAACCTAAAAGCAAGTAATGCAACAGTCAAAAAACGTTAATTAAATGGAAACAAATATTATAGAACATATGTACAATATTTGTTAAAATGAATAGCTAAACAGTTTTGTGCAAGGAATGTGCCAAAGTGCACCCTATAAAGTATAAAGAATATATGTAATGTACAGATATGATAATAACCCCAAATCTGCTGAGGGCACATCCAAAAAAGCTATTTTAAACTTGACAACAGCAGCATCATCATACTACAATTAACGCCCTTCTCCGACCGATGTTTGCTGTGTAGAGAAAATACAAGAACATTGTCCCTTCCAGCCGTTGAAAAGATGACTCTTTAAAGACGTCCTCTTATGTCTCGTTTTGGCTAAAGCTGAAAAGTAATTTTCTCTTGACGTGTCCTTCAAACAACTGAGTTTTGAGTAAAACAATGTTCTTAAAAGCCATAGAGATGATGGTTTAGAAAGCTGTAACCACTAAAGAAAGTAAAAAAATAAGTCAACCCAAGTGAAAGAAATGTTAATAGTTCAATTGCTAAACAGAGACAATATTGCCAGTTTACATATTGAGCTAAGACCACCTGAAATGACAAGTGTAAATTCTTGTGCCTCCAATTTAAACCCATCCGCGCCAATCTTAGACGCTCTGACAAAGTATGTGACGTGGTATAAAAAAACGAAAAATGTCCGCTTCGGACGGGACAAACAAACACAGCTGTTGCTGTCCCATGTGAAACCAACAATGTGTTTTTGTCTTTGCCTTCACAACGTTTAGTTCCACTTTCATAGTTATTTTAACCCAAACCACGATCTTTCCCTAAACCTAACCAAGTAGTTTCATTGCTTAAAGCTAACCAAGTTGTTTGAACACGCAACGTTAACCACAAGTTAACTGCAACCGCAGTGGAGCGTTGTAGTGTGACGCGCTAGGCCACCCAGTGCATGAGAAAGCAAAGCCAAAGAGTCCTGACCCAGAGTGAGAACGAGAACGAGTTGCGTAAATATGTTTGACTTCTGGGTACATCCAAGCAGGTTCCTAATCTGCTCTGATCACATGGTGTAATGTCATCATCACTTTTTACATAAGGAGCGTGAAGTACAGGAAACAACACATTTCTGCTCAATCCCTGACACCTTGAAACTACAGTATACTGTCTGTTTTGAATGGAACCTGAATTATCTCCCAGAACGCAATATTGCTGTTTACAGTGCTGTGAGAAACGCATAATAATAAGCCATTAAAAAAGGACACTTCAAATTTCTAGATTCCTTGGCTGAATTTGGTTTTTGCTTGCCATGATGCCATCATCTCGCTCTCTGTCTTCCAACTTCTAACCTCTCCCTTTCTTTCTGTCATTAAAAAGCTGACAGTGCTGACAGGCTGAACATGTTGTTCCGCAGATAAACAGCTGCTCTGTGGTTATTCAGCATGCTAGCTGCCTTGAGGGACAGCGCTGCAGCCACCGAGGTTCATAAATAGAATAAATAATCGCACTGCTTTTGCACTATCCTTTGAAGTATGATTTTCTTAAAAATGTTTGTTTCAATTTGCAAACACTAATGTAAAACATTGTACTTTGTAATTACATCGGCAGAATGAAACGTGTCCCCTTGATGAGGCAGCTTTTTCCAAAGTTGAGAGTATGGGCAAACGCACACATACTCATACATACCCATTATAGGGCACCTGCATCACTAATGACTGCTGACAGCTCACTCACTTCCTCTCTCAAAGAAACACTCACATACTCACACACACAGCAGCGTCAATCGCAAATGGTAGCGTTTTCATTTCCATTAATTTGGCTGTGGATTAAAGTTGACCCACTTTTGCTAATGGAGCGTGCTGTGGACAGGAGCAATGGGGGAATGAGGACAAACCATACCAAATGGGCTTCCTCCATCTACATGAAAGGTGAGGTGTACCTGCAGGGCCTGACAGACAACAGGGTCACTCCTTTTGGGTTTTTAGTTAAAAAATCAAAAAAAATAAAAGTTTAGCCCTAAAGAAATAATCTGTGCATTAATTATGTAAATAAAGGTTTTGCTATTCTCTGTCTCTGATTAATATAACATTATACAGCCGTAGGCAAATTATTTAAACTAGTTTAAGCATTCTCTGTTATAATCACTATAGCTATGATTTTTCTATTTTTCTATATTCCCAAGTCATATTTTTACCCTGTGCACGCAGGTTTCTATTCGACTGCTTCCTCCTATTTTGTATTTTGGGGACTCACTTTAAACTTGACTGTCAGTATCACAGAAATGCAGTATTTAGAGCAAGGATCCAGTAGCACAGTGCAATTTTGGTTTAGAGGATTACAGGGATTTATGGTCGCCCCACCTGCCAGACCACGGCCTCATTTCTCAAAAGCAGTTCTGAGAAGAATGTTTTTGACGGTGAGAGGTCATTTTTTTTTTACATGTTTCCCTGTTCATTTTAAATGTCACTTGAACTTGGAGATATTGTGCATTTTTACAAAATGTTTTACAGCCTGTTATTATTCATAACATGCAGTCGATTGGCAGTTTGATAATACTAATTATGCGTATAGTTAGTTATTTCTTGGTGACCTCTTCAGAAGCAATAGAGTGCAGCATTAACTTTGGTCAGGAACTTGATTTTACCCCGTGGGTCCTGATGATGCAGGTTGACAATAAGCAAAACTGTCCGATTTACCTGTCAGAATGTACATAATTTACATATTTTGTTTGTAAACCCAAACGTCAGGTGTGAAAGAACCCTACGACATGCTGACTTGGATCAATTATTTTTATTCTGACATGGGTTTTCCACAACAAATGAAATTATTATTATTTCGATAGCATATATACTAAAATTGGAACAATACAGAGAAGATTAGCATGGCCCCTGCGCAAGGATGACGTTGTGAAGCGTTCCTCATTTTTGTAAATTTCCCCACTGTGGGACTAATAAAGGATTTCTGAGGATTTCTGATACTCCTTTTCCCTCAACTACAAATCCTGAATCGATGAATACGCAAATATCTTTAATTTTCAAAAGTTGAACTGCTTTGTCGCTGAAAAGTCTGTTTTTAGTGTATGTGTACTGTATGCTTCAAGTTTCCACATCACACTTGTGTGAGTTGCATACTGGACCATGGTTGGCTTTCAAACTAGTTGTGTTGTCAAAAGAAATGACAAGCGTACGTACACGTGCGTACGTGTGCGTGGTAATTGCATGGTGTAAAGGAATAATGCCGACTCTTAAAATGAGTGAAAGTGTTTATTAATAGTCTTAAATAAATTAACAATTTTTACAAGGCAGACGATAAGTTCCTTTTCTAGAATGTTGTTGTTTCATACCAAACTGCCTTTTTATGGCATATTTGAAGGATTTATTTATTTTCCTAAGTCATGTTTTTTTTTATTGTGCACTTGAGGGAATATTGATCAAAACGGCTGTTGGTTTATTCCTTTTAAGAATGGCTTTTATCTGTTTTTGAAAATGAACCCTTCATTTACTTATTTACAAATGCTAACACGAGTAAAGAGTTTCTAAAAGTGAAATCATTTTGGAGGCAAGGGTATTCATCACACCAAACATTTCCCTTCTTTTTTTTTTTTTTTTCAAGAAAATCTGTGCTTTATTTTTCCAAGCATGAATATTTGATTAAATGATTTAATACTGATATTTGTGTTCTGTATGGATTTCAAAATCACTTCAGAGGAATGAAAAAGCTGTCTTGGTTTTTTTCTGACTTCAAGGTTGGGGAAGCTGTGTACAGAATGTTAACATACACCCACACAAGAAGTTTTCAAACTGTCTGGTAGATCCACTTTTTCAAAAGACACTTTCTCTCAACTCAAAATAGAATGCACAGGCTACACAAATAACTAAATGTATTCTCTTTTTATTCTTTACCCTGTTGTGTGAGCCTGCCCTTTCCATGAAACAAGCAGGTGAATCCCATTGGAAGCATAACTGCTTGTCATATGCAAATAAAGTGAAGGCAGCATTGTAATGGAGGGACTTAACATCCTAAGATAGCAGAGACATGGAAGTGCAGTTTAGCATTAGAAAGGTGCTCATGATATTTTCTATATATGAAAGAACAACGCTTTAATGTTTTATCTGCCGTACATCGCAACAATATTGGAACTTTTTAATATTACAGTTTCAGTAGCTTCAAAAGGTAATCTAGTCCACAATCCATAAAATCCTTTTTGTTTTGACCTAAAAACCACAACCATTGCCTGGCCAAACAGAGATGGAAGGCGTAGTAAGGAGAATGTCATTCATATGGCTGTTGGTTAAGCCTTCAATGACCAAAATGGGTGGCATTTCATTTTGTACTTCAGTCATTTTGGAATCATAAATGCATTTGCTTCTTGGGTTTTGGCCGATAAAATGCATCAATGCAGCCTAAAAAACAAAGACTGGGGTGACACAACTTTACAATGACAAGCCCTAAAAACTATGGAAGCACATTGCATTCACCGAAGGAAAACGATACAATCGGCAACATTTTCTCCAACATTTATCATGGCTTGCTCCGCTGGTGATTTGGTGTTAAACAACTGATTACAATCTCTTCATCCGTCTTTTTGGTACATTTTAAAAAGTAATTGTGGCAGTGGGGTGAGGTCACGGCGCCGTCTGCTGGGGAGTGACGAGAGTGGCTCAGCTGGACGGAATCAGGTAATCAGCCACACGATATAAGCGAGCTGTTAACCTGGTTCTGCTCTCTTGCAGTAGGCTGAGTAGGGTGAGCAGTTTACAGCCATACATACCCATCTCGTCGGATCGAAGAAGATAAGCAAGGCTGGCCCGTGGCAGTTCCAGGAAGACATTCTTAGACTGCCTGAAAAGGCTGATTTTTATTTACTCCTGACTCTCCCCAGCAGACGGCACCGTGACTACATCCCACTGCCACAGCAATTGTAATTGAAGATTTTTAAATTTCCATTAAATCTGTTTATCACCAGCCGGGGCAGTGCATGGCAACCGTGCAAGATGCAGTCACAAAAACTTTATAGGTGTTTGAAGATGGGTGTGGTCTGAGCAGGGTGCCAGAAGTAAGAGGGTAGGAAGCAGGGAAGGGGCCATTGTCCCAAATTTGCGTTGCGGCTGGTGCGATTACATCCAAAGATGTTTTTTTTGTTTATTTTGTTTTGTTTTCCACTGCACATAAATAGTTTCAGTACAAATTCCCAGTCTCACATCTTGATTTGCTTCACACATGGCAATCACAGTTTAACCCAATCCCTGCGAGTAAATAGACTGTGTATGTACGGGTATGGGAAAGCGTATGTACAAGAGAGGCTGTACGCATACACTTGTATGTGCATCTCTATGAATATATGTGTGTACAGAGGTGTGTTTGTTTACTTGCCAATGGTGGCCGGTCCCCAGACTCTCTCTGTCTCCACTAACATCTGGCCTCTCACAGACTTAGCCTCGAGACACACACACACACACACACACACACACACACACACACACACACACA
>CALSBV010011200.1:19796168-19842555 GCA_943590825.1 Bovichtus diacanthus
ACACACACACACACACACACACACACACACACACACACACACACACACACACACCAAGCCACATGCAAACTCAGACTGACTCATCCATTCTATCTTACAAGTGCCCACTCACTCACACACGTCCGTACTTTGTTGCTCATTTAGTCTCACACAGGCTGGCTTTGGTGCTACAAGCCAATACATTTCTCTCGTCGGTGTCCCCAGCTCCTCAAGTGATTGAAGTGAATAATTGTTTGGTCCGACTGGGACTAACACATAACTGCTATTATCACATTAGTAAAATATCGGCCCTGGCCTACAGCTGATTGGTTCCTATCGGGCAGACATGTCAATTACACGTATTGCTTCTACAGCGAGTGGTAAACATCATACAGAAGCCTCCTGGTGAGTGTTAAGACTGCCTGGACATGAGTATAATTGTTTCCATCCAACACCATTGACTTCAGCTTGACAACCTGCCATTCCATCTATCACAGCAACAATGGATACAGCTATAGGGAATCTTGTTAAACTGTTTAGTCTAGTGACCTAGTTTTTGGTGTTGGGCTGTGCAGTATATGGACGTGTTACCGCTTTTAGAATGACTGAGGTTAAATCATACTCCTGACACCTACAATTAGTCAAGAATGATGGGGGCAACACCAAGTCCAGCCCAGGAAGAGCGAGATCCAGTAATAACTGAGACTGAGACACCTACCTCGTTTGGTGCGTCCACAGACTTTTCAGTTGGATAAAAACCAAATTACAGTTGTCAAACCTCCCCTGGACCACAAGTCGAACAGCCGAACCTTGGTCTGATGAAAAGAGGTGGTCTCAGTCTGGATCACATTAGTAATGTTGTTTCTACGCAACATTTGTTTAAGTTGTCGCTAGAGTTTAGAATATGGGCCCAGTTGCAAGTACCCAAGCCCATACAATGGAGTCAACATTTACATGTTGCCTCGCATCAGCAGGTGCTGCGTGAATACACAGATTTCGTTGGACGGGCCGACATTGAGAATTGCCTTTGCGACTCTACTCGCTGACTGCTACTCTCGCTAATAAGGTGAGAAACAGAAGTTGTTGACCAGAATAATCTCTTTTGATTTCCACAATGCTTTTGGAAAGTGTGGACTGGCTACCTAAAGTGATAAAAGTTATTATAAAAGTCAGTGTCACACACAGCTATGCTCAGATACATAACAAAGAGGGCTGTGTACGGTCTACTTCTTGTAGAACACCCCTATAGATGTAACTTTGTGAGATTATTGTGATAACTTTAAACTATATAAATATTGATCTATAGAAAATATTGATCTTCCCTGGAAATAAAGCAGTCAACCAAGTTAGGCTCATTAACTAAATGCATTTACACTCCAATAACAATTATAGAACAACAATGATAAATGTAAGTATTTAAAAAGAGAAAAAAAAAGAATAGCAAAATGAATTCTGAAGCCCACGTTATAGCGTTTGTGGACATGCAACTTGTAAAACTTTTTTTCTTTTGCCTAATGTCACCAAAACAATCACTAGAGACATTGTCGGCCTGATGTCCCTATCTTCCTCGGTCGGCTGCTGTCAGCGCCAGCACTGGGCGGTGTGTGGGCAGGGGAGCCCCGGTAGTTGCACAGCTGTTGACTCCACATACTCTGCTTTCCCATCCACTGTTTATCCCCCAAAACAGATGTGACTGCCCACTGTATTTCCTCAGCGCCATCCCTGTAGTGTCTTTAAGATCTTCCCGTGGTCCTCTTGTTTTAGGATTTCTTCTTATGAACGTTTCTCTCTCTTTGCGTCTTGTATCATGTTTGGGATGTATTCAGTGGGATTAACACTGTGTATTGCTGCCGCATTTTTCAAGGCAAATAATAAAACCAGCCTTGTGACATTTGCGAGCTAAACATCTAGGTAGAAATTACAATATATCTGTGGTTTTAATAACTTTTTAGAATGAGATTATAGTTAAGGTGGCTGTTCTAATAACACACACACGTTGCATGTCCTCTTTAACCTTCATCCTACCAACCTAGTTAACATACAAGGACTACTAACTGAAGAATAAACTACTGTAAGAAATACCCATCATAGAAAATTATGAACTTATTTCTTCTTAAAACAGTAAAAGTTATGTAATTAATGTCGTCTGAAGAAGAAAAACACCTTTCTTCTTCAAACTAAAACTGCAGAGGCAGCAATTGGGTGCTTTTGAGTGGGGTTCCTCTCAGACCAAAATACATATTGGTATTTTAAAAAGCACTTATTAAAACAGAAACAGAAAACAATAACATGAAGTCAGCCATCGGCATGCTTGTGAGCCGTTTGAAGGCAATCCCTCTGCTCTGAACTTCGAATTGAGAACCTTTTTAAAGGTAATATGATAATGCATAAGCATTAATAATACATTCAAGCTATGGCACCAACAGAAGTGGCAGAGAATCCGCAGGTAAACAAAAATGGGGTGGGCAAAAGATGCAGGCACAAGTACAGATTTGTGTTAATGTTTTATAGGCTGGAGAGCAAGTAACAAAAAGACATTGATGATCTGGCAACTGACTGGTGAGGGGCTGGTATAAATACTGACAAGGCGATGAGCAGGTGTACGTGGGAGTCAAGTGAAGTGGTGAGACAGGTGGGGAAGTCGAAAGGGGCATCTGTGGACAGGTGGAGGATGGCAATGACTGCAAAGCTTCATTGGGCTGCAGGCACCTGGGAATGTGTAAATGAGGCTGGAAGGAGGGACAGAGAGTGGGCAAAACAAGTCGACCTCGTTCAGACTGTGTGTGTTGTAGGGTCAGCTGGATGTGTAGTTGCCATCTTACTTGTGTCTAAGCTTGTTTGTTCATAGCTGTATGTTTTTTTTGTAGAATTTTTTTCCCATTGACTTTTCTCGCCTAGAAAGATTTCTCTATAAAGCGTATATTAAAGTGTGGACCGTGGCAGTTTGGGGGCATTGGATAAGGTTTTACATACAATTTTTTCTTTCTAATTTTCTTTCCCTTTTCAACCAGCTTTAAGAGCTGCACAGAGGCAGTGCATTACTCTGGGAGAGATTTTGGATAGACTCCCTTTTTTTTCCAGCAGCCTTTAATTTCCATGCCAATAGGAGAGCCAGTGATTTGCCTCGTGGCTATCATCTTGGAAAGGCATATGGAAGCAATGGCACAGCATGATGACACAAGAACCAGACAGAGATTAGATGAGGCTGAGAGAGGAAGGGAGGGAAAGGAAATCTCAAAATTAGTAAGAGAGCTGCTGATGATGTTAAAACTTAAAAAATTATTTAGGCTACAATTACATAGGCTAATGTATGTATTTTGTTTCTAGATAATGTTTTTACTTCACGTTTTTGCATCTTTAAACATCATGAAGGGTGTATTTTCTTACCTCATGTTGTAGTAGTAATAATAATATTAATAATAAAAAATAATTATTATTATTATAATGCATATTCTTCTTCTTTGTTACTTCTAAGTCAATTGTATAATCATATTAGATAAACATGTTGCACCATTAGGATTGCACTTGAAGTAATAATCTCCAGTTGATCATTTATTAATAGCTGTTAGTACATAATCTAGCATCTTTATTACATCAAAGATCATCACATGTCCGTGTGTTTAATGGGACATTTCGACCAGTATTTTATTAATTAGAGTTGGAAGAACTATTCATATACTTTACTGAGTAAAAGTACCAATGAAGCAAAACATACCATGTTACAAGTAAAGGTTATGCATTCAAATTACTACTAAAATGATTATATATAAGATATTATTAGCATGTACATGTACTGACATGTTGCATTATTACATAATTTTTTTTAGATGTGAAAACCACTGTTGTGTGACTGTTCAGCTGTCAGTGGAGATGCAAAATGACGATGATTAGTGTCTGGAACTCCAGAGAGTAACTATTGTGTATTCTAAAGGGAGGAGTGAGTGAGTGAAGAGACTCTCTGGCTAAGCTTAATGCTAAATTCAGCATACTCACAATGACAATGCTGCCTGCCATGTTTACCATCGTATGATAGCGTGTCCACATGCTAACATTTGCTAATTAGAACGAAAAAGTGATTATTCAATATAAGATAGAGGAAAACTTGTGGGGACCTTGAATGTCTGTTCAAAATGTCAATTGTAATTCATCCTGAGAGTCATGCCTGTTAGCGTGGCTAAAAAACTAAGTTTCGCAACACAAATGTGTATTTTTTTTACTTTTCTTTAATCTTGTCTTCATCATTAGGCTTCATTACATCTGAAACATGACAAGAAAACTGGAGTCGACCTTGTTTACAAAAAATTTAGTAAATGTAATGCAGTAAAAAGTGCAATATTTCCATCTGAAATGTTGTGGCGTAGAAGTATAAAGTAGCCTATAATTGCCTACGATAGAAATACTAGATAAATGTTTGACATAAAATACATGTATGTCAAACGTGTACTTCATTACTTGAGTGTTCTGTACTTGGTTACTTTGTGTCTAACTGTCCACTGTATGTAAGTGCAGTAAGATGATTGAACTAATACAACGGATCAAATCAAAAATAAAAACCTTTTGTCGGACTAGTTTAAAGGTTCACTGCTCTCACAATCCACAGACATTTGCAAATAATGACCGGCTGTTCTCTCGGTCAATGTCAGCCAAAAGTTAAGGGGGTCACAAAAATACCCACTGTGAACACAACAGGCCGGTCGGTGTCCATAGATGATGAAATATCAGCAAGGCACCCTCAGTCCCCACTGCTGGAATAACAATAGCAAGCAGGGGAAGGAGAGAAAAAAAGAAAAAGATGCAATGAGATGATGAAAGAGGCGGGGAGAATGAGAAGACATGCCATTATTGCTGGGAGACATGTCATTTCTCCATGCTGAAGGTCACACCAGGACTTGTAGACACTGAAAAATAAAAGTACATGAAAGCACCTGGGCTAATGCCCTCATGCAGTTGCATGAGATGTAAAAAGGTGCCAGTTCATTAAAGTGCAATTTTTAGAGGCGCATTAACACCACAATGAGCGAATCACCTCTGCCAGAAGAGTGATGAGGTGAAGAAGTGTCACACCATACTAAAATAGAAACCTGTATTTGTAATTATTTACAGGAATAGATCTGTTTACACAAGTCCATGAGAGATTTGAGGTTGTCATATGTCAAAATGACGTGTCAACATTGCGAGTGAGAATGACTCGTAATGTGCTTTCGACTAATACAAAAAGTGAAAGAAAAAGAAAAGAAAGATTGGTCACAACTTAAATGAGTTGCTGATTATGAGGCTGATCATCCAGTGGCCCAAAAGTCTGAAAAAAAGACTTTTGGGGATGGCAGTCGGAGCGACCACTTTGGTCCAGACTGTGCCAAATTACACAGCAATCCGTTAAAAAATGTGTTAAAATATTTCAGACATTTGTCCGCAGATGATGTATCCCACTGATGTTGGTGATTCCCTGACTTTTGCTCCGGCGACACCATGAAAGTTGACCCTATCGTCTCACGTCAAGTCCGCTCAAAGTTTCAATACGTCCAACACTTCACATCAGCCTCAACTGCACTCTGTGTTTAGTCGTGAGCATTAACATGTAAGCATTTTTAGTGCGAGAATGTTAGCATGCTGATACAAGTATTTAGCTGAAAGCTTGAATTGAATTGTTGCACTACATCACAGAGCCACTGGCAAGGCTGCAGACTCGAATATATTCAAAATAGAAATTTTCCAAAGACCGTTAAAATATATATTTTTTTAATACATTTTCACCAGCAGAAGCAGCTAAAGCGGTTTGGACTGATTGGGTCTGACTGATTGCTAACCCTACCCCCCCCCCCCCAACATGAGAAAAATACATTTGCATTCAACTTTCTTCACCAGCCAGCCACTAACTTTGTCTGAGCTGCCTGCTTCTGTTGGTAAGGGCTTGATAGCTTTTTCCAGTCTGTTGGATATGATGGATGAATGTAATTGTTGCGCATCTTTACATAAAAGATGCTTGACATAGCACAGTTGTTGCTAAATGCACATCGTCAAGGTTTGCCTGCTTTGTCTGTTCATATTGAATATAAACATGACACCTTAATGTGTTTGACGCATGTATACCAGGTTATTGGCTTTTCTTGTTCTCTCTTGCCTTGCCTGCTTATCTAGCAGATATGCATGTGTATCAGTATGTGGTTCTGCAAGATCATAATGACTTGTTGTACTACATAATCGATATTTGATTTTCTTGTGTTTATTTAGTATCTTGTAACCCCCGTAGACGTAGAATATTAACTACAAAATATATAATTTCCTACCCAAATTTGTACAGCATATACTATCCGAGTAACACATTGTAAACACATTATGTGGCTTCGACAGCACATGTTGACTCATCCAAGCATAAAGCAAAAAATGTACAGCTCTCTAAATTACTGTGCAAAAGCAAGAACCCTACAGCATGGAAATAATACTGGTGGACAAATACACAGGCAGTCCAGATGGTGACCAGTTAGGTGATATTTGAACACTAAGGTAGATGTTTGGCTCGGGCTTAGATTGTAGCGTCTACACACACATAGGGTACATCTCTATTCCCATATATGAAAGTGGTAGTGGAGCCACAGTTACGCAAACAAAGGTGGAGGCGGGCACCCTAATGTATGCAAACCAATACATGTGCCTACATGAGCTTGACAGGTTTGTGCTTTATTATAGTTATATGTAAATAAATCTGTATTGGGTCCATGATCCGAAGTACTTCATCTGCAAAGGAGCTAGCTACAAACTCTTTTGGGTCTGCAGGGGGGGTTGAGTTTTGGCAGACCATCGCTTTAATCAGGACTCATTTACAATGTGGTTTATTGAGACCGTCTACATTGTATGAACTGAGAACAAGCGGAAAAAAAATTCAAGCTGTCATAGAAACGAGCCTTCCGGAAAGATGTCAGCTGCAGGAAAGTTTGTCTTTTGCTTCACAACACTGTTAGCGAACCACACATCATGCTGCGTTTGCTCGTTTAGTCAATTGTCAGCACATGGGATTGATTGCTGCAGCGGAACACATCCTACCAACAGGTTTGATAGTTATTCAGGTTGATTAGTCCTCGGCTCAGTTTACAGTTGAGTGGCGTTACGCTACGAATCACAGTGTGTGAGGTCACCAGGCTCTATGTAGGAATGTGAATGATAAGGTTTTAATTCATCATGCCCGACATGCAACACAACTAACAGGAGAGTGTAGATTGTCAATCAGTGACTATATACACGCAGACAGTCTGAGAGAGCTCTTATCAAGCAATGTCCTGAACAATGTGTGTGCAGGGTCTTTGGTTTTACTTACAACACTTGCAAAAACACAGCATGCTGCACAGCTTCACTCAGGAAAGTGAACTATGTTTGCTGACAAAAATAGATGTAATCACCTATAGAACCACATCCGCGATTAAACTACACATCTTAAAGAACAGACATGGTTTTAAGTGCCATGTCATTATCTTTGGGCAATATTTGTCAATTCCAAACTGAACACAAAAGCAGAGGAATCACTAACAGTAATTCACACGTGCTGCTGTGTTTGTCAGATTCTGCAAAACCTTTTTATGAGGTACAGTAGGCAGATTGTACTTATTTTTTTCCAATGTGAATTTAGTACAGTACTCTGGTAGTATCTGTTCTTGTGGTAACACATTGCATTTTAAACCCAAACATTAAAATATTTAGCGCATAACCTCCCTCTGCTGTGGGTTTGTGTTTCTCTTTATGGTCTATGTTTACCTTCATTCATAAGAGTTATTATGTTTTTATAGTCCACTGCGGGCTGCTGTGTGAATACCTGACACTTCTGCTGTAGAGGGTTAATGTTCTTTGAGAAAGCTCCAACTTCTAATACTTAACAATTAGTTTCAGTTTAGTTTGCTTTTCCCAATAAATCAATGTCCAGAGATTCATACCTGCTCTACAGCTCCCAATGAATGTTTGCTACTCACACATCTGATGCACTGATGGGATATGTCGTTACTGAAAGCACTTGTTGCCAAAGTCACATTTTGTAGCTGTTGGCAGATGGAGTTGTTGTCATGGAATTGTGGAAATTACATTTTTTTTCAAAAAAATAAGGACTTCTCATCCACGTTGATTTAGAAGTTAATTTTTTTACCTTAGAAACAGCAGTTGAGAAACACATAACTAGGGTCCATTCAGTAGGGCTTCTGGAGCTTTCGGCCCCACCACACAACGTAATAGTTGTGGTTTCATGAGTATTTGTATTCACATGCCAAGATTTGTTTTAATGGAAAATACCAATAAAAAGAAGTGTATGTTGTATGTTGTGCGACTCATTCAAAGGGGGAAGTAACACGAGATATTACTGTACTCGGGTGATCGTGGATTACCTCCCTAAAAGTTGAAGCCGTCACCCTCTCCTTCCTTAGTGAACGCTAAGTGCTGCACTTTGGAATCTTGTTGCTTCTTCAATCTCGTGCGAGACTATTTAACTACTGTTTATTAGATGCCCTTAATAACAAATTGTAATACATTTATACAATTGATACGAATCATAATGATGTAAACCCCAAGCAATGTTGAAGTTAGCGAACTGTTATGGACAGCTCATGGAACGAACACCGTACTGTTATGTAGGAATGTCACAATACCAGAAAATGTAGTAGACGATACCAATGCCAGTGATATTCCATGATTTTTGATAGTAATTCGATATCACGGTCAAAAACAAAACCATAAATTCGATATACTTCAACACTCCTTTGTTAACGTTTGCATACTGGCTTTTAATAGAAGGTTTAACAGATCATAATTCCCTCTGTAATATCTATTCCATATTACTGAGAAAAGATTTCCTTCAAACAATGGTATTTATTCAAGTTATCACCAAAAACTGAACTTTACAAAACTACATCTGAACACGTCATAATAATGTGATAATTTACCTTCGCCCAACAGTCATTTTTACTGAATGGAGCATGAACGCACCATAATGCAACTCTGTGGAACCTCCGTTCACCGGCTGCTGCTCACAACTAAAAGAAAAATGAGAACCGGCCACATTTAGAATTTGCATACAGCCGTTTTGTCTCTAAGCGGTCAGAGAAACCCAGGACTATGTTTCAGCTTTTCAGAAAAATTAGAAGATGCATGTCCTCACAGGTGTGTGTGTGTGTGTGTGTGTGTGTGTGTGTGTGTGTGTGTGGTATTGCACTGTAGATGTGTGTCATTGCAGGTGCACCGTGTGGATACTGGAGATGTGTGTGATATCACAGGTGCTTAGAGGTGTGTGTTGTCGATGGTGTTTTGTGCAGCATCTCGAGTTCCATACCTGCTCGTGGAAGCCTGTAAATGTGTGCCAGAGCCAGGTGGCGAGTGCAGATACTGAGGATGTGCGTGGCATCGCATCTGTGTGTGTGGATATCCGAGGTGTGTGTGACATGTGTAGTTGCTTTAGGTGTGACTTTGCCATTGTGTGTTTGTGTGTATTGCCCTTGTACGAAGCAGATATTTGTGGTATTAGGGTGTGTGTGTATGTGTGTGTGTGTGTGTGTGTGTGTGTGTGTGTGTGTGTACGTGTCATCATGCTGTGTGCATATGGGTACAGCACAGGAGGACTTAGGAGTGGGTGGAATGACCAGTGAGTGTGCATATATGTTTACATGTGTGTGTGTGTGTGTGTGTTTGTGTGTGGCATTGCAGTTATGTAGGTTAGTGCTTGAGATGTGGCTGGCATCAGCATTGTGTGTGTGTGTGTGTGTGTGTGTGTGTGTGTATGGGTATTACACAAATTACCACAAATGTTTTGATTGCTTGTTTGCATATGCACAGTTGATTCTTTCATGCTCTTGCTTTGTGCGCTCTCATTCACACACACACACATTTAGATTGCTCTGTGGAGGCAGAGGTGTGATCAATACGACCCGAAGGCCTCAGGAAACACTGAACTATGAACTACAAAAACTTGAGTCCAGAACTAGGCAGAGAACACGTTGGCGGTAATCCACTACGTGTGTTCGTCTGCAGTGCTGAAAACTCACGACGAAACAATCGATCGTGCTTGAGAATCACAATCTCTCTGAACTTACCTTGTAACATTTGACCAATTAGGGCAGAGAAAAATGAGTCGGTTTATTTGTGTCCTCTTTGCAGTGTGTGAGCGAGGATTGTATGGGTGATGGGGTCAGATAGGGGGCCCAGTAGTACTTATTTAAGGGGTCGTTGCCTTCTCTCAGGGGGCCAATAAATGATACTGTGAACACTGTACACCTGCTGAGTGCTACAAACTTAGATCAAAGTGATATGACAATTGACAGGAGACCATTGGTTTTCAGAAATGTGACTTTGTTTCATTTTCAGTTTCTCTAGACTAAAAACATTTTATAGAGACATTTCAAAATCCTATGCATCCAAAATAGGGTGGGGTACACCACTGTGCCACTGATAAATTTTCTAATTAGTATTTTGCTTTAAGTCAACGTCAGAGTGCTTCATCATTTATGTGGTTACTGGAGCTCACATTTTGTAGTCGCAGCCATATCACAGTGATGTTTAAAGGTATAATATTTAACATTTCCGCATTAAAATGTCTAAAAGAAAATAGATGTATGCGGTATATTTGGTTGAGTTGTGCTCTTACATTATCCGATGTTCAAACCAAGTGAAATCTGTCATTTATTATCTTTATTTAATCATTTATTTGAGGGTAATGGTTCGTTTTTTTTTCTGGTTGCCTGTCTTTGACATCATGTCTCTTTAATCCATCTAGTAGCTCTAACTCCCGGGGGAAACATTGCGGGAAACACCAGATGATACCTCAACTAAATAGTTATGTGTAAAAAACTTTAATACATGAAATCATCCGTGAACATGATTTCTGCCTGAGTCCCGTCCGATAGATTTTCACTGGCAGTAGCGGTTGTTTCACGATGAGGACAACAACTCCAATGACGCTATTTCACGACTTCATCAAAGTCCGCCCTTTGTTCATGTTTTGATTGAGAGACCGCATAGCAGCTAAACCTACATGCTGTACATATTAATATTATATTGATCCTCTTGTAATTTTGTAGTTTGCCCAACTCAAAAATATATGTTGAGACAGTTTGTGAAATCTAAAAACGTAAAAATGTGGGGGCAACGAGGTGCAGAGTGAGTGAGTGAGTGAGTGAGTGTGTGTGTGTGCGTGTGCGAATCCGGCACAATCTATAAATTGTAAAGATATATAGATATATATAGACTGGGTAAAGTATTACTGTTTGTACTGACAATCATACAGCCAGAGATTTAATATCTGTGCAACTTTCTTACTGTTTTGCATGACTTCATCTCAGTAGAGATTCTGGAGTTCCGAGTCAGGAGGAGAGAAAGACATCAAAGCTAATGCAGTAATGGAGACCTGAATGACAAAAGGTAATTACAAAGGTTTTTGCAATCTGTAATTCACAAAAGAAGGATCCAGATATGAATAAGAGAAGATGATTGACTCATCTACAGAGAGAGAGAGAAAGGCAGAACCATTTCCGACAGTTATTTCATTACAGCTTCTGTTTACACTGCTGAAAATAAAAACGTCTACCCTTCGGATGATGATGTAAGACCGACGGCAGTCAAAGTTCCAAGGTGTGATTCAAATCTTTCAGATAGCTACCTTTAATTGAACAGGTGAACAATTCAACAGGTGTGTTTTAATCCGACCTTCATGGACACTGTAATGTTCCTCACATGAACATTTCCCACATCCTTTTTCGTGTGTTTGAAGTTTGACCGAGTCAACTCGTTGTGCCCTCTTCCTCGGCAGTGGTTCAATGGCACTTGGCGGGAGAATTAGCTCCACCGAGTGTTTGACGCGGCCGATTCAATAGTGTTTACATAAAAGAAGTGGATGGAAATCAGCATTAAGTTGTGTTTCCTTTTGTCAATTTTATTTTAGAAATTTGGTAAGAAAATGTTGCTTAATTTAGATGGAAAAAAGTGAGAAAACATGACATTCATTTTCTGACAAATTTCAAAAAACTAAAATGAAATAAACTCCTTCTACGTTAGAGACATATTCTCCTCCTAGTTTGACATACACAATTACTGGAATCGCATGACTAAGATTAGGACACACGACATATTCGAAAGTGAAAACTCAACAAAGTCCAATAATCATGAAACTCCACAAGGTTGAATGAGATTGCACTGAGCATATTGGCCTGTCAGGGAACACTAGATTTGAACATTGTCTCTGAATAAAGAACAAGCACGGTCGATCATTGCAAGTTGGCTCCGTTATGGACAAAGACAATAACTTCAAATAATTATATTCGGTCAATGTCATCAACAAGAAAGCACATTCCTGAAAGTTCTGCTCTAATCCCCACCAATTGTTTTGCAATGAGTATAAAGTCATGCACAGTTTCAATTGCGATTATCAGGTTTACAAGCTAGAATTCTTAATCTTTTTTTTATGTTGTAAAATAATTGGGGGGGGGGGGCGCAACCTTTCTGTGACTGCTGAGTACCCACTAGTGTTTCAACATCCCATTTTAGCTTAACTTCCTGCCTGATGCCTGCCTAATGTTATTAACACCAGTATGAACAATAATGGTGTGAGCACTTTGGCAGAGGTCAGCGAGAGCCGGGATGAACTCGAGCAGATCAAGGGATTTAGCCACTCGACAGACAGTGGGTTAATCCACTGGGCAATTCACAAATCTAATCATTGAATCTAATTGTATTCTCCCAGACGAAGGCATTGTGAGCTGTTTTCTGAACACCACTGTGGGCAGGTTTGAGTGAGGGTAAATGGGACATGAAACAGCCTTACTGTTGGCTCTGCTGACTGAACATATTCACCTGATGGCTCTCTGAACTAGGATTCCTCTGAAAGCACCTTGCATTGTCCGGCCCATTTTCCCAGTTACATTTTAGCACAAGTTTGAATAGTTTTAATAGTGTATGTCCAGATGTCCAGGGGTCAAATGTGTTGTTTTCAGACGACATACTGTAATGTGAATGGAACATTAATTTCAGCAAATGCCCGAAAACATCCTCTTTAAGTGACAACGCCGTCGTAGTTAAGATTGGAGCAAAGGAGGAAACGCAGGTGAGGTTATTATGGAGCAACAAAGGGAGGAGGGTGGGGTGGGTGGATGGCACGACAAAACATCAGACTCTCACACTGTTCATCAGCTGTTTTCTTGTCAACGGTCGATATTGATTTTTTTTTAAATGACCCTGATTGTTTCCTAACCTTTACCATTTTTGTAACCATGATGACGGAGGTTAACCTAGCGTTTGTTGGGGGAATCCATAATAATGAATTTCCCCCGGGGAGAGGTGAGTAATAAAGAATTAAAGACGATCGTCTTTGTAGTATTTTATTAAAAGAATCCACCAGGATAATGTGACCGGGTTCAATAAGTCTCAGCTAAGAGCTCCTACATCAACTGGTGCTGCAAGAGGAGGTGTCAAAAAGCCATTACAACGGTAACTAAGGACTTGTTTTGAGTCTGCATCTTAAATCACTTTTGGTTTTTGGATCTATTTTAGAAGAATGCAGCAACTATGCCAACGTGTTTTGTTCACAAATATGCAAAACCCATGTTTGTTGCCTATATATATGATTTTTTCTCCCTATATAAACAAACCTACATTTATACATATGACGGGAGAGTACCGTACTGTGTTAAGTAACATTGAGGACATTAGGACAGAGGGGGTCTCATGCTGTACAGATTGTAAAGCCCCCTGAGGGCAAATGTGTGACATTGGGCTGTATGAATAAAATGTGATTGATTGCAAATGAGAATACAAGAATGGGGAAATAATTTCCCAGCATTCCCCCCCACCTCAAAACTCTACAGATTGACAGAGGTTACATCAGATTGAATATTCAGACATGTACAAGTCCTGTGAACACCACTGGAGTGTACATGTATAGTGCAGATACTTTACTGTGGAAATAGATAATAATGCACAATGTTTTTGTGTCAACTCAGCTGGCGTCGATGTGGTTATCATTGGGGGGGCAGGTGATCATGTGATGCATTCATTGTTACCATCGAATGCCCCACAGCACCGTGTCAGTTGTTATTGTCCAAGTCTTTCTTTTTTTCTAAAAGAGAATCTGAGTAACAAATCTACAATGTGGTAAAAAAAAAAAAAAAAAAAAACTCTAAAATGTAGGCTACATAGCATTTTCTTTTTTCTTTATTTATATTATACTCCTTGAATTTGATGTAATGTGTCGTATAATTTTTTTTATTTTTTATTATTATTTTTTTTTTCCTTTTTAAAGGTGGTGGTGGTCTAGTGGTCAGGCTTCCGAATAAAACACCAGAAGTTTGTGAGTTCTATACCAGGCTGCAACCATTGAGCCCCTAAGCAAGGCACTTAACCCCGAGTGTCCCTGTAGTCAGTTCACTGTAAGTTGCTCTGGATAAGAGCGTCTGCTAAATGATAAATGATAGCCTCGCTATCACTAGGCCCTTGTTAATATAATCGCTGTACAATTAGAGGGAAGATATGGAGAGTAAAGAACACTTCCATCAAATGAATGAATTATGTTCGAGTCGAGGTAAAAGATGAAAAGTCAACAACTGACTTTCCATCTCTTTGAAATATTGGGGTTGGGTATTTAATATTCAGAGGAAAGTTGGATCCAAATCAAGAGAAAAAAAATGCCTTCTTTTTTCAGATATCATACCACCTGTATGACTGAAGTGAACGTTTGGATTGTTGGGGGGTTTGGGAGTTCAGAGAACATGGTCTAAAAGTCTATCATTCCCCCATCCTGCCATTGCCCCCCTCACAATGTGATATCTTTCTGTTGCTCTAATTATTGTTGTTTTGACATGTGCATTTTAGGAAAGCTGCTCTGTTTTTCTTCCGTCGTTTCATTTTTGTTTTAGTCTCGTTTCAGTCAACAAAAAGTAAATTAACGCAAGTCTTTGTTTTTTTTCTCAGTGAAATTTAAGTCTTAATTGTAATGCATTTTTTATTTTCTCTTCTGAGATTTCTGAGATCACAGATGCCGCCATCTATATTTAGTAAAGTTACCATGGTTGCCGGTTTCGTTACCCCCTATTGCGAGGTTAGTGGAAAACTCACTGTATACTTGTTCCTGCAGTGTCCATATGAAAGCAACATGACATTACCGACACTATATATGGAAGGAACAGGACATCAACCAGAGATCGAAAAAGATCTTTATGTTTTTACTAATCAGTCCTTTGTGATTCTGCATATGCATGCAGGTTGTGAGAAAAAAAACGACATTAAATCAGTAAAGAATTAATTTGTCCGTCTTTCACATCGTTGTAGACGCAGGTTGTCCAGGGCTGCAGACTAACTTTACTACTGGTCGCATCAGCACATGATTTGTATTAATCGATCAACCTTGCATGCTGATGGATAGTTGTCTTCATTTGCATACCCTAGTTTTGCATTAATGTAAAGATGGACAGTGACTTCTGAATATTCAGTTTTCTGCCTCCAGCAGTGACTGACAAAACAGTTCCTGTTCTATTTTTTCATTTGAAAAGAAAACATAACCAAAGTGCTATCGGATAAAAGCAACAGCACCATCCCTTCACCCCCTGCAATTCAACACGGAGGGGTCATCTTTTAAAGTTGGGCCTCCTGGTCCTCTTTCCCTGGGAGAAGCACAGCCTGACATCCAGCCTGAGTCAGAGCGTCATAGTCCATAAGTTCTCCTTCCGTCCCCACCTGCCTCCTCCTCTCACTCCTCGTCTTGCTATTCAAATTGATTGAAGTTTTTCCTGTTTACCACTATGGAACCGGCCTGAAGTATTTAGGTTGAAAAATTGTATGATACAAAATAGTTCCAATGGCATCCAAGAGTACAGAAGGTGGTAAAATGCATATAATCTATGATACGATCATAAGGGGGTCCCTGGGATATGTTCTCCCCTGTAAGCGGTCCCTGGCCCCAAAAGGTTTGATAACCCCTGATATAAGTAAGTAAAGCTTTAAAATATGTAAAAAAAAAACAAAAATGGCTGCATATGCCTGGAGCCTCGTTGTTAACTACTATTTTTTTTTTGTCATAGTTTTCGTTGACAAAATGAACACTGGATCTGCGCAGCTGTACATTCAAACCAAAGAGGCCTGACTGCATAGTGAGTGGACCTTTTCATATTGGCGGCAATATCATCGAAGAATGTACTTCTCTGAGTTTGATCCAGACCACACATGGCTCGCGTTTTAAATGGACAGCGGTAGTGGAACTCAGAAGTGTGTAGCTCTCCAGTGGTGTGCTCATGGAAACAAAATGAGACTCACACCAGTATGACGCACACGCTGCGTGGATCTGCTACAGCAATGACCGGTGGAGTAGCATAAGGGTGATGGTTGGATGGGTCACAATGAGTGACAGGAAAACGTTGTCAAATCATCTGGTGTGATGTGCCGGCTCTATGATGAAAAGCTGGGTCCAACATTCTGAAACAACCAGACTGAACTAGATGACGAGATAAAGCGGACATGGAAGAGCAGGTCAAAAGCTAGAACAAGGTCTGCATCACATCAAGTTTATTTATATAGCCCAATACCACAAATTACACATTTGTCTCAGGGGGCTTTACAGACTGTACAGGACACGGCCCCCTCTGTCCTTAGACCCTCGCACCACACAAGGAAAAACTCCCCAAAAGAAACCCAACAATTAAAGAGGAAACATGTTATAAACCTCAGGGAGAGACTGAGGAGGATCCCTCTCCCAGGACGGACAGACTGTAACAGATGACGTGCGTACAGAATAAACAACATAGTTAAATAACAACATAGACAATCCATGGGACATAAATTATGATGTGTTTGTATGTATTTGCTAAGCCAAGTCAGTTGAAATGCTATATATTGTCTCATGGAAGAGAAGTAAAACACCACAATAAACTGTCCTTGTCTGTGCAAACACAGTTGCACTGGTGACAGATATGTGTCAGCTCTGAGACGTGTGGCATTGTACTGTGGCCCAGTTCAATTCCCGACCAACATGCTCTTTTTCCTTCTGACCTCTTCGACGCCTGAAAGCTGCATTATGACTAAAAGTAACTAAGAGATATTTCCGGCCAGATTGAGAATAAAGAGAGGCGGTCGAGATAAAGATGTATTAAAAAAGCTGAGTGAGACATATCCGCTCCGCTTTCATCTGAGTGGCAAATGATTATTCTGGCTCCAACATTTGGAGAGTTGAGTTTAACATTCAAGGTCAAGCATCGGAGGTCTTCCGAAAGTTCAACAATGGCGCTGGGTGGAGAAAACATCCTCAGACTGGCCTTCATGTAGTTGCAGAAAGTTTTGTGATGTCCAGAACTTCTTATCAGCAAGACGGAGGTTGAGAGCCGCCAGGCCACCGGGGTCGTTCCGCTTCACGGGTAGATACAGCTGTGTATGGTCTGCATATCAATGAAATAACAATTTTTTAAAAAATATATATATTATAGAGCTCAGTTGAGGTATATAGACTGAAAAAGAAAAGGAGTGAAAGATTGAACTCTGAGGTGAGTTTTTGCAGATGCTTCAGGGGTCAGGGGTCAGGAGCTGCACCGGGCGGGGGGTGCATGAGACGAAGTGGAGATGCTGAGAGATATTACTACGGAAGGAAATCAGATTCCTCCAAATAAAAACAACGTTTATTATTTTGACTATTTTTCCATGTCACATAGCATTTCATTTAACATATTCAAAAATTATTTAAATGAAACTTTTTCAAACATTGTTATTCCCTCGCTGAAGACATCCTGTAACAAGGACTCGGTTGCACGTTGACAAATCTCTTAAATACGTTACATAAGAACTGCCCTACTGTCTTTTTGTGGTTGTTTTCTTTCTTTTTGGCCATCTTATGTCCCTTTGGTTGTAAATAAAGCGCAATGTTATTTTTGTCCCGACCCCGGATAAGCGGTTGAAGATGGATGGATGGATGGTTATTTTTGTCATTTGGTAAGTCAACTGATTGGTAACTATTTTGATCATTTTATTAATTTCATAATGATTAATGTGCCATTTTTTCAAGTAAAAATGCCAAACATTACCCCCTTTTTCTACTTTCTCAGTTTCAGATTTGTTGTCAGTTTTATGTAATAAAGTAATACAGTGAATCTCTTTGTGTTTGGGACTGTAATATAAAGGCTTTATACAATTCTAATGGCTTTTAAAAAAAATATTTTCACAAACTTTCTAGAGCAAATATTTAATTCGAAGACACATGTTATTAAACATTTGATAATAAAATAAGACAAATGTTATTAAATATTTGATAATAAAATAATCAGCACTATATATTCTATTTTAAGTTTATTGACTCACTTATTATTGCTATTCTGTTCCGCCATTGCTATTTCTGTCTACTGGACAACATCTGTTGTTATTCAATGTATTCTACTCTCGCCTGAAAGAGGGTTTCCTCTTGTTGCTTTCTCCCTTTTTCCCTGTAAAAGGGTTTTTGTGAGAGCTGGTTTAAAGATAATGCCATTTGATGCTGATCTGGAATTTCCCCTCAAACAATCATTATTGTTTATAATATTTACTTTTTCATTCATGTCATACTCTTCATAATTAATCGATTTGTTGTTTATTGCACCAGTTGTAGCACCATACTCAGATATGTTTCCTATAATATAGATTGTTTAACATGACCAATGCATAGTCCATCATTTGCCCCCTGGAAGGCACACGTGGATGAAAAGTCACACTTTTCCCGTGTGTCTTTAAGAGCAGTCTGTGGTCTGTGGCGGGGGGTGGGGGGGTGAACTCATGTGGCTGTGGAGTTCCCTTCGAGGCCGCTAGGCGCGTCTCTGCTCCATGAAAGCTGCCGAGAGAGACCGAGGGCTGGAGGAGAGGAGGAGGGGGGGGGGGGGGGGGTAGAGAGGAGGAGAGAGCAGAGAGAGAGGACGGTGTTTTATCAGCCAAGTGCAGCCGGAATCGTGAGGAGCGGACGATGGGGGGAAAATTCCCACTCTTGTTTCTTTTTCTCCAAGATCACCGTCATTAACATGTAGACTGGTGCGTGTCAAAAGACCCGGAGCGCAATGGTCTTTGCTGTGTAGGAGAATATAATTCTAATTATAGTTGTGAATAAAAAAATAAAAAAAAAAAAAACCTTTTGGATTAACAGCGGACTTGGGTTTTTTTTTTGGACTAAAGGGGTTTCCTTTAATTTGTTTTCCGCGCGTGTGTAAATGTTGGACATCATTTAACCTGAGTTTCTACCCTCTGGAGTGAAAAGTGCGCCAGCCTTGTTTCCCAGGCTTATTTCCAACGCTTGAGCGTCGGTATTTTTTTTGGGGGGGCTATGTAGCTTTTGGATGGAATGCACCTTATCCCAACGGGACATAACGCACTGAGGAATATTGTCCGAGGTGGAGAGAAAAGAATCAACGGATGGGATCCTGCCTTAACGGTAAATACACATTCAGACTTTCATTCTGCAAGCTCCACCAGGCAATAAGACATTCTGTTGAGGGCTTTGACACTTTACCGGTCAAATCAAGCAACTGCGATGCAAATGGGCTCTTTTCCTCAGTTCGTGATTTATTTGGAAGAATTGTTCAGAGGAGGGGGTGGGGATGGAGGGACATGTTCAAGTGGATGTTGAGATAATGAGTGCCTTTTTCTCCACATGACGTTATTTCTGCTTAGTGGAAGGGTTTAGGGACGAGAGGTGCTGCGAGGCTGCTGGAAACGTCCCCGTGCACAGCAGAAAGCAAAAAGCTCCACTGCCTCCGTCTGCCACTTTGGGCTCTCTCACTCTGTTCCAAGCGCATGGACGCACAGAGCTGCGCAAAATTGCCGGGTTCGAAAAGAAGGCTTTGGCTGAAATGGCTGTGTGGCACATTTCTTCTCTGGAATATTACCCTGCTGAAGAAATGAATGAACTATCTGCGCGTGCGTGCGTGCGTGCGTAAATCTTCTGTCTTTAAACTGTCGCTGCTCAGCATGATCTTCCATTAATGAGAGACAACTCGTTTTCATCCATGCTTAATCGAAAGGACCAGTCTGAATGTATAGGTTTTATACAGTGATGCTGTAATCAGATTCATTCAAATATACTCGCGCGGATTCCCCGTGGTTAATCAAATTAACGCAAACCTCCTCTCAGGCTGATTGCTGGTAGTCAGGGTGGAGGGGGATTGAGAAGAACGCTGTGTGTGCGCGCGCGCGTATGGTGAATGGAGTCTCTCTATCCTCTGCGATCCAGGAGGAGGAGGAGGAGGAGGAGGAAAGTTGCGCCCGTCGGCCGCTGCGGGGGCACCATCACCGTATAAAACTGGATGAATGCGGTATTTGTGTGTGTGGGCTCCAATGACTTGTCTAACCAAAAATGAAGTAGAAAAAGAGCCTTTGGAATGCCCCGGCAGATAAATAGTCTTTAATGACATTACCCCGTCACCTCTCACACTTACAGCGAGGAGCAAGGCTTTGGTCGGGCGACATGTAGCTCATGTGCAGAGATGTTAGTCATGGCTTCAGCTATGTGGGCATTGAAGAAAAAATAAATAAATAAATTGCCTTGCTGATGATCCTAATCAAGCCTGAGTGAGCGTGCATATTTTGTGTTTCATAGAGAGACTGTGAGGCAGCTCAAACCATTGATGTGATCTCATGTGTTCAGATTCCACATGTGTGTCCAGACATCAGCCCGGGGAAGCTGGGTCTGCTGTACTTCATGTGATCATCAGATGACCTTTTAATGAAGTTCCTAGATTTGCCTTCCTTTCTTCCGCGCTGCGTTATTGTGTTCTCATATCACATCGGTGGTAGAGGCAGCCTCCATGGCTCCGTTTGAGAGAGGGGGGGGGCGCAGACTCCTGTGGTTCACACCACTCAGTCCCAGGGGCTCTGATCTACATCGCTCAGCCCTCAAGAAAAACATCTACTCACCGCTCATCGTGTCTTCTTCTCTTCTCCCTTCACTTCTTCCTCTCCTCTCCTCATCTACAGCCTCTGCACATAGGAGGGAGCTGGTTTGTAAATTGCACATTCCCAGTCGACTCATGCTGTGGCCCTGTTGTTCCAGGAGAAAGTGGCCACCTCACTCATTTGTTTTGAAGGGTTCTCTATGTGAAGCTGGCCCTTGAAATTGAAGTTATGCTTTGAACTGTTTCAGCACAGTGGCACACGAAGCCAATGGGCTACACAGTGGCTAATACCGTGGAATCATCCTTTTGTCCAGTTCAAACAAGGGCCTACATTTTGTAATCTGAACACCAAAAAAGGCACTGAGCAGTTGGTTTCGGAGCGAAGCTCGGACGGTCGATGAAAATGTAACTTGCCACAGTCACAGCAGGTGTGTTTACGACCATATGTCCTACAAGTTTGTCCCAATGCAGAGGTTGCCTACTTCCAAGGACGTGGCCTCCCGTAATGTCACAGTAGGCATTCTGGTGTTCGTCGGCTTGTTGGTTACATTAAGAAAATGCCAGTTTACCACAAGGATGTTGCCCTTGAACGTCTGACAACAGGGTGAAGTGTTTAACCGCAGTCTTCTGTTTTAGTTTCGATGTGTCATTTTATAACAGGAGGGACTACGTGCAAATGGCCAATCACCTTCACGGTGAATCTTGCTCAATTTCTATCGCACCACATAACCATGTGATATTTACGGGCTTCACAAAGCGGAGGAGTGCATATCGAGAGAGTGAGCCGCATGCAACCGATTTGACGACTTGTTATTTTAGAGAGGACGTATGTTGCGTGAGTCTTTGTGTGGTGTTAAATTGTATTGTTGCAACAGTTCAATATAGAGACGGGGAGCGGCTAATAACTATAGTAGAAGGTTTTCTGCTTTGAGCTCTGGCAGTGGTTTTTTTAATGGTACAGAGATCATGTGGTATTGAATAAAGGCTGTAGAAACCCTGCTGAATGCACAATATTTTTGTTAAAGACCTAATTTCACTGGAACCATTGCAACGGGAAAACAATTAGAACGTCTTAAATATGCATCTTTCTTCACTGAGACAGCAGAAAAATAAATTGGGTATTGACAGGGATACAGAGAGGGCACAAGTGGTTTCACCCGGCAAATCTATACTTTATTTAGGAAGAAAGTGGTTCAGTTTCCCACTTTAGTTTCCTCTCGCATGTTAAAAAATGGGTTTTACTGACAACTTCTGTGCAGGAATCAAAAGAACAGTTCTAGAATAGTGCACTGTTTTTTAGAATAGAACATAGATTGATCTGTTAAAAAAGCCATATGTAATACAACTTCAACTCCCCTACCCCCCCAAAGTAAAGGCAATTTGCATATTGCACATTATGCAAATGCTACAATCTAACCTCAATGGTAGCGCTGATACTGTATACAGCGAGGTTTACGAAATGAGCCTCATCCCTTTACAGTAACCAAAACAAACAAAGGAGACGCAGGATATTTACTCCGAAGATGTCCAAAGACTGGATGTTACCTAATGAAAGTTTGACTCGACAAATGGGGCAAAGGCAGTCCTGGTGCTGTGTTCAGTTCTCGCCTCACTCTGGTGGCTTCGCTTCGGCTGGTCATCAAAACACTGGTGATGATAAAACAACTTGTGACATAAAATGGGTTAATGATTATGCACATACTGGATGTGATGGTGACGCTGTATACCGCTGTACTGTGGTGCCGGCCAACTCTTTTTTTCCTTTACTGTGCTTCTGGCTGTCACTCTTTATGACGGGTGGTAATGGCGATTCTGATCTACTTGTTCATTAGTTTGAATGATTCAATAAATATATCTTTTTATCCATTTTTCATCTTCATTCACAAGGTCACATAGCCCGGGGGAAAATGTGGGTTTGTCATTCTAATGAAGTTACCGTTTGAAGAGAGCGAGAGGGTTGATCATCCAGATATGTTTCCGCTCATCCGTCCATGCGAATCTCAACCTCACCCTGTGGTTATTACAGCTCGAAAAAGCTTCTATTTCCATTTGGATCATTTGCAATGTGGGGGGGGGCTATGAACAATAGTAAAAAAAATAAAAATAAAAGAAGCAAAACCTGTCCCTTAAGCAGCAAACCACAGCTATTCTCCCGCTTTGATAGTCATGCAACAATTCTGCTTCAACATTTTTGGCAGAGCCTGGGCTGTACTTGGTGCACATAACCGCTCTGCTCACGCTGCTTCTTTTAATTATCGGAATGTTTAATTTGCATGGAAGGAAAATAAAACAAACAACTTCCATGCTTGTAATTTAACAAAATGCAAATTAATTTTCTTTCTGGAAAGAAAACAGGCCGTGTCGAAAATGTATGAAAAAAAAAGAAAAAGCAAGTTCATTAGAGGTGATCCACTACATAGACATCAGAGCAAGACTCCACCAACAGGCAGATCCAAATAAAGAAATTCAGAGATGGAGGACAGGGAGGATACTGTTGCTGCTCCAATAAAATAGACCCCAGGGTGCACCTGCATGTTATCAGTGATGACACACAGAGGTGATAAGAAACGCAGCGAGCAGCAGAGAAGAAAGAATACTATTTTGGACTTTTTCAGCGTGGGAACCTTGTTTATCGCGGGTTGCTGCCGATAACAATTCCATGTACCGAGAATCCAATTCAGGCAGTACAACATGTCCGCACTCCAGGCCGGGTTTTTGGTGAGGCCGGGAGGACTCCGTGTCTGTGTGGAGCCACACTTGTCGAGGCTCCTGGCAACTGTCACCTGCTCTGTATATAGCCACTTCTGTGCTCGCTGATGCAGATTGGTGAGAATATATGCAACAGAATGTCCTGAGAGCATTTTTTTCTTACCTTGGCTTGGGATGGGCACTTCTGCCTCTTATACCGCCATGCTGTCATTTTGTAGCTCCCCTGGCAGTGAGAACATCAGAGAGATGGCTGGTGGCAGTAGATTATTCTATATCAGTTCAACGTACAGCGCAGAAGTTTCGTGTCATGATGCATAAACACTCTTTCTGAGAATGAAATCAGTGTTGGCCTCGCGGAGAACTGAACGGATTCAGCACCTTTCTGAGAATTCCATCAGTCCCGGTTTCAGTGGAGAGTTTTAGTGTGATATTATATATATATATGTGTGTATATCAACATACTGCTGTTGAACAGAGTAACTACCATATTGTAAACATATTGTCACTGCATTATTGAAATAGTGAATGTGACATCTTATGACGTTGTTGAAAGTGAGTACTCCTAAAAGTTTTTACATGTTAGCATTTTTCAGTTACACTAAAACAGACATTGCAAATTGCGGTTACTCACTGGTTTTGTGAGGCTTACCTGAGGACCGGTGTGTGTGTGTGTGTGCGTGTGTGTCTGCGAGATGGCGGAATAGAGCAGCCTTCTTGATTGAGGTCCAAGCGGCGAAGGAGGAAGTCGCCACATTCAAAGGGAGAGACCCTGCACAGCGGATGGTTGAGTGTACAAAGAAGGGTTTTACGAATTTCCTCATGTCATTGCTTCGTCGATAAAATACAAAAATAAAATCTCATCCCCAAACGCAAGGTGGCGTCTTTACATTTTCCATATTTGCCTGACCAACAGTCCAATATCGGTTTTAACAGCAGCAAGTCATCAATCTGCAGTTCTGGTTTCCCAGTTTGGCGGCAAAGTCATCGAAACATTAATTATCAAAAATACTTGCCCATCATTTTCTGGCACCACGGGACACTGTGCTTTGCAGCCGTACTATCCGTGAAGATTAGTTTTCTTTTCCCCATGACCAACTATAACGATGCAACTATACCTTAACCATACTGTAGTTTCCATTTGCAGATATTCTATGAAAAAATTCAAAAATGTGTTGAACATAATGTAGTGTTTTTCATAATCGTCCAAATATCGAGTGAGTTTTGGAGCTCGGGAAAAGTTACTGGCAACTATTCTGATGATGGATTAATAGTTCAAAGTATTTTTTTCACGCAAATATGGCAGAAAATGCGGTTTTCAGCGTCTCAAATATGGAGATTTCCTGCTTTTCTGTTTAGATCGTATTAAAGTGAATCTCTTTGGGTTTTGGACTGACAAAACAAGACATCACCTTGGGCTTTGAGAAACTGGGATGGACGAGTTTTACCATTTTCCAACATTTTATGGACTGAACCACTAATCAATTAATGTAGAAAATAACCAGTAGATTAATCGATAATGAAAATTGTTAGAAGACAACCATATGCTTACATGTCCATGGTACATGGATCGTGTCCAGCCTGTAGTCAGCTGGAATAACCGAGCGAACACATATACAGCCAATCTCCAGATTGTCTGGCCTGTAGACGATCACGTTGGTATGAATCTGGAATATTATGCCTGAGGCTGGAGGATTTTGGTCTTAACAATTTAAGGTCGCATGAAGGTGTAATTGACCGTTTGCAAAACAAAAGTAACCCCTGGTGCAGTGCGACGTGTGACCTATTGGACTGCATTTAAGTAGTGTTCGTGATTAGCTTATTGTCACCAAATGGAACTGCCCCAGCTCTTATTGGCTTATGAGAGCATTCGGCTGCCACGCTGAGATGACTGAGCACAGAATATAGTGCCATGTTGAAAGCTATGAATCATGTAAGATGGGTTTTTCCCAGCCCCTTCCAAATGTAATCACCACGATCGACAATTCCCATTGACAGATTTACATGTGTGCTAAATAATATAATAAAAAAAAATTAAAACTTTGTCCAGTTTACATGCTCTAGACTAGCCTATGAACGAAAGATCGCCACAAGGACCTTCAGGAGCAGAGGGCCACCTCTGAAATCGAGTCAGGATTATTATTATAAGGCGAGTACCAGCATCCCCTTTTGTGCATTTTTGTTGAAATAAATAATGAATACACTTGGAGATGCAAGGAGATGAAGTCTTCATTCCCCCTCTTCTGTGTCTTGTGTCAGTCCCCGAGGGTGTCGCTTTTAAAGGCTTTGAATCTTTTCGCACGTTTGTGTCGGCTGAAAGCTCACCTGAGGATGGAGCTGAAAAGAACAGACTGTGCTGGCAGGCTGATAGGGCTGTTAAAGTTACATGGCCAGAAAAGAGTATGGCTTTGTGTGCGTGCGTGTGTGTGTTTACATAGCCGGAGAGTGTGTATGCGTTTGTGTGTGTTGTATGAGTCTATGTGGAGGCAAGCGTTTCCCAGGATTGGGGGTTTCCTGAAGAACAAGAGTACAAGCAGAGAAGCATTAATAGACGGCTCGGCTGCTATGAGACAAAGTTTCCAAGTCAATTTTCATTGTCCTAAAGACTTTTTAAAAATTCTTTATCTTTATCACATATTGAATGAACATATCTGATGTCTGGTGAGGATACAGAAAAATAGGATTAGTTTGTTTCATGCCACAGTTTTGCTGTCGGAAATGGATATGAATAAAAACACGGTAATAAACATACAGACCTCTTTAAGGGCCATACTGTTGAACTGTAATCAATTATTTTATGTCTGTTGGCCAATTTGCCTGGGCATTCAAACCTCACTACCTCTGTGAGGTTAACCTAGGACCATACCTGGGCTGTTCTCACAATACAACTTCAATGTCCTCAGAGAGAATTCACAACTTTAAGCCAACAGTTATATAAAACGGCAACAAAAAGTTGCGAAAACACGGTAGGCCCCAGCAGCATCCGTCACAATCCGACCACAGCCTCTGGCCTCTTTAGGCTCCCTGTGGCACCCCAGGGATGCAGGTTTTCAGATATGTACCTAGAACTAACCGGCTAATTAAGTCTTTGAAGCAGACTTGAACTCTCACGGGGCGGGAGTGTTTTAGAGAGGAAATGAATTGGATACAGAAGAGTTAGAATGCAAAAGGTTAGGGAACCAGATATAATGATCCAACCGGCCCAGGTTCCCCCAAGATTTGGCTGTGCAAATTAGTGTATTTTTAGGTGTGATTGTATTAACACTTGAATGTGTGTGAGTGTGTGTGTGTGTGTGTGTGTGTGTCTGTGTGTGTGAGCTTTCTGGAGGCAGCTCAGTACTCGCCTGTGCCTCTGTCCCGAAGGGATCCATCTCACGCTGAGCCAGTGTGGTGGCGAGGAAAGCCGGTTTCACGCCAAGCCCACCGCTTCCCCATTGACCTTCTTGGAAACCAGGCGCAAACTGTCTGCCAGGTGAACCGAACGGGGAAGGGAAAGCTCGCCGCTTCCTCCACCCACACAGATAACCTGGTCGCTCTCCACTTTATCCATGCTACGGTACTCACGGCACAGGCCTGCTTAGTATGGACGCCTACTGACATGACTGTGTGACTGAGAGAAAATGTCCCTGCATCGATTCTGCTCCGTCGAGATGATGGAATTGAATATAGTGTGGGCAGATTGTCGCTTAATGCACTCGTACTTCTTCGTGTGAGGTTATGAGGTTGCTCCTGTTGATGTAGCAATCGCATTTTAAAGCAGGTGTTTGTGTGGTTGTGTGTTTGTGTGTGCTGCATATATGTCCAGTCTAGTGTCTCTGTTACAACCGGTTATATCATCTTGTATTGTTGATTTTGGGGTATTGTTTTTATTACTGAACCTTGATTTTTACCAGAGTAGATTGTTCAAGTTTGCACTGCAAGCAGGCAGAGCAAGTGAAGGACAGGACAGGAGGAAAGAGGAGGTGGATGAGAAGAGGGTGAAGAGCGGACGAGGAGCAGAGGGGGAGGAAGTGAGCCGACACGTCCTCTTATTACTCATATACCCTACTGCTCCCTGGGCTAGTATTTGTGTGTGTGTATGTGTGTTTGTGCTCGCGTGGGCTATGTGTGTGAGCCGCTATGCTGGAGTTTAACTCGTTGCAGCCAGGGGCACACAGCACAATGATCCACACTGACGGGCCGGAACACAGGCTGCGTTCTCTGGTCAACAGCCTGAACAACAGTCAGCCAGCTTCCACAAGCAGGCAGTCTCAAGATGGACAGCTCGTCAGCTGATGGACAGGATAAATGGGGAACTATGTGCACAAAGGCATTCATTGGAAAAGGAGAGTTCCTATAAGAGTTTGCAGTTTATGCAGTTTACTTTTGTTGTCAGGAAGTTAATAAGTATTGCCTCCACCAAGGGCGTGATGTGTTTTCCACTCTTTGTTTTTCATCTTCAAGAGTATTCGTCAAAAAAAAGCAGAAAATACGTTTCAGCTAACATTTGTGTAAATTCGGCCAAGATTGATTAATTGTTAGTGTGAATCCAGGATTACTAAAACTGGAAGATGTATATTTTAACCACGCTCTACATGTAAAAGCCAAAACTAGGGAGAACAGTTGAAAATAAGTAATAGCTATAAACTCTCAGTGTAGCCCTTCACTTACATGCGCGGTATTGGAACTATGTTAAAATGCACCGTCACTATCGAATAAAATACATTTATATTATTATTGCTGTTTTTATTATTATTTTTGGACTTTGCCTTTATTTGATAGTTGACTGAAGAGACAGACAGGAAACAAGGGGAGCGAGGGAGTGAGAGATGTGACTGCAAGCGTACGAACACATAGATCCAGGGAAAGAATATATTTATAACTCCATATTCAGTATGATGCAACATTTCCACGAATAAAATACTTCCAAAATGACACATGAGCGTTTTCTGATCTGAGGCCCCTATCAGCAGGATGACATCGTTTGTCAGTGCATTCCAAAAATCATTCCAATGAACTGTAAGCCAAGAACGTGTAGTATCAAAAAATGAACCAAAGAAAAACATATAGGTGAATCAGTCTAAGGCCCAATGGCTGATTTCAGATACAACATATCAAATCAAGGAGGACTGAGTCCAATGTGAAACAATCTAAATAATCTATACTATAGGCTCCAAATAATTTCATTTCACATGGCTGTGTCTGTGAGTGTGCTGCCGGCCGCCCTGCTGCTGAGCAACTTGAATAGTCTGTTTTACTCTCGTCACAATAAGTGGTTGTGGAATGTGGATGGCTGCCGTGCCACACAGTATGTTTGTGAGCGAGACAGATAAACAGACACTTCGCTTAAATGTGTTGCCTTAAGCTACAGTAACTCAATACCTTTTTCCTTTTATGTCGCTCCTACAGTTTTGTCCCGGAGCTGTGTAGTTACATTCCAGATGAGTCGCATTGTGCCACTTTACTAATTATTTATTGTTCAGTTATGTCCCCTCTTAGTCTGCGTGTTTTACCTCCTACACATCGCCTGTTGCCCTCTTTTTCTGCGGTTGTTCAGAAATGTACTCCCCTATTGAGTGTGTTTCCGTGCCGTTAATTAAAATAGCAACTGCATCCGACAGCTGTTGGGTTTCTGAGAGGCTCAGTCAACATGGTATTTGCCACTGCGTGCACTTTATTGAATCCCGTTCTGATCCTAATTCTTGGAGACGTAGGTCAGTCTTGTACTCATTTAGACAAGAGTTTTCCATGAAGGTATTCAGAGGTTGGGTAGAATTGTCCAATAACGATGTTCTTGTATGGCAATTGGGTTAGGGTTATACGGTTTTGTGATTGTTAGACCACATTGAAAATATTTGAAAGTCTAAACAAAAACAGTTAGTACCTGATGACTGAAGGGGAACTGCCCCGTTGTTCTGATGGCCTATTATTCCGAAACCCCAATATTACGGACAATGTACCGTAAGAAGCATTGGCTTATTATTATGCAGAATGACCGTTTCTTTTTCCCCCTACTGGCTAGTAATCATCATGCCTTCGGCACAAAGAGCAAGATTGGTTAGGGTTGGACTAAGGTTGAGGTAAGAATAGCAGGGTCAGCCAAGCAGAGGCAAAGTAGGGCGGGTCATGCCTTCACCATGGCGGAAAAATGAAAAAAGTTCAATGATGTCTTTCTTTATTGCAGGGTCAGTGTGCATGGGCCTTCAGAACAAGGCGTTTGTTTTCCGGATAATGGGCTGTTAGACAAATGGGCTATTGGTCCAATGAGACAATTTCTGACAATTTGGGTTTCAGAATAATGGGCCGTTGGAACACAATGGCATGGCACCAACTAAAGTGTCCAGGAGCCAACAACATCCTGCACACTGAGGAGATTGTAGCTGGATTATTGAAGCCTGGTAAACGTCCCTTTATGGACACAAAGTTAATTGTACAAATGTGATGTGAAACTATTTATAGTGGACTTTGTCATAGGAGTTCATCCTCCTCTCCCCTCTTCCTCGCGCATCTTGCTTTCTCTCCTTCTATCTCTCTCTCTCTCGTTCTCTTTCACACACACACACACACACACACACACACACACATTATATTCTCAGGCTGACTGGTTCTTTCAGACCAGCGAGAGGTTGAAGCTGGACTGACCTGCAAGCTAAGCACATCCCTCAAATAGTCATAAGCACCTCTTCAATAAATCCCTTCTACAAGCCCTGTGTGTGTGTGTATTACAGAGGTGAGATGAGATGCTTAAAATAGGACAGACAAAAGGATGGAGGGATGACTAAAATGCTACGATGTTGTGAGGATTTATCCCACGACGGTGGCGAGTGGAACGATGGATGGATGGATGATGGGGAATAGAAGGAGGATATGGATGAGACTGACTAAAGCGCAGGTTGATGGAGTGTTTAGCTGGGTGACTGACTAAGCCATAAGTCTCATGTGAGTCCTTATTCTCTCTCTCTCCCTCTCTCTGTTCTATCCCTCTCTCGTCCTCTCTTTAAAATAACACTATGTTCTGTGTGGTGACAAGCCAGGATGAAATGATTGGCCCTTAGTTTTCCCCCGACTGCCCTCTCAGATAATCACTACACCTACTGGCTGCCTCCACATGCTGACTCTACTTTATTAAAGCAATCTCTCCATACATTATGTTACTGTGGTTAAATGTCACCGCTTTGACTTAGATGTGTTTGAAAACTTCAAAGTGTAGTTACCTGACTTTTTGTGCCACACAGTATATGTTTATCTCTGGTCAGTCACTCCATCGGGGCAAAGACAATGAACTCATCTACAGTAAACCTGGACCTTTATTTCACCACATAATGTGGTCGCGGACTTAGACTGACGTCCCAGCAGGAGAGTACGATATGGAAATGAAAATGTCCCCTGACGAAAGCTCCAATTCTGGAAGAAACACTGCCACAGCCACTTTTAAGATACTAAAAAAATTAATAATTGTATGACCTTCAAAAACTCAAAACGTCAAAAGAATATTTAAAGCTACATTTAATTGATTATTTTAGCTTAATGAGGGAAGATGAACATGCTGAAATGTGTTAGCAAAGTTGCATATTTACACATCCAGCAAAGACCGAACATTAGCATTCATTTGGAGTCATGTTCGTTTCCACCTGACAGTTGTAAGTTAAAAGGACACCACTCTCCTTTTAACTCTGGAGTGAAAATCTGAGAAAATGCTCCATTATGTTTCACCAGCCAGTCGCTAACTTTGTCTCTCTGTGGTTTGGTGTTGGGCCTATAAAGAACAGCAGGTTCTTCAGAGCTTTTTTTCCATTAAAAACGCTGCCCTGTGCTGCCCTAGTTTAACGAGAGTGGTCTTTGTGGGCTGGAAAACCAAAACAATTAGCCAAAAGAGGCCAAAACGCGTCTCTGAGTTCATCACTATGTTATATACATTCAAGTGAACCATTTGAGCATGACAGTTTATTCTTTACCTTCGTCTCAATCATTGTTTATACTGACAGAGATCAGGAAATGCAGGCGATAGCTTGGATTTAAGAATATTTTGTCTTATCTGATCCATTGTTTTTGTAAACTCATATTTATTATTGCAGCTTTAACACACTGATGACTCCAGGTCAAACATCATCTAAAAAAAAAAGAAAACACATACTACTTCTCCTGTTTTTACACATCGGATGTTAAAAGTTGTCATTTCTTTTAGTACTATAGAATTCCCATCGGGAATAGGCTGGAATACTGATCTGCCAGTGTACTGCGTTCGCAAAAAAATAAATCATTGTTGCACCCATTGTACAACACGACTATCGCGTCACAGATTGCACTGAAGTTTAACAGTTAAGAGTCTACTGTACATGCAGATCGTCCATGTCACTACCCATGAGTTTAGGTTCCAGATATGCTACATTTGTTTTGTGTCTCTTAAGTGTGTTTCTGAATATATGATGAGATTGCTGTCACTGCCTCCACATGCGACATCTGTCTGCTTGTTACTGCGCTGTGAGTCACGTCAGCATGTGGAAGCTGCATGTGTTTAACTTTCACAGTGCAAAGCCTGCTACAGGCTACTGGTGAACCTTTTTAGACTTATGCAACACGACTCAGTTAGAAACCTTTTTTGGAAAGATGTTATAAGTCCATGCTTTTGTTGCATTAAAATGTTCCGCAAATCATTCCAAAAAATCAGAGCTTTAAAGGTCTGACTTTGAACGCCCTCTTATTTTTCAAGGATTCATGGCTTTAAAGTTATACATTTACTTGTATATCCTTTCCACTCCGGCTTCACTGCAAATGCGTCAGTTCTTTGGCAGACCAGTTATAATGTAGTTAGGAAACGTTTTGTCACAATATTTCCAGTTTTACAAACACAAATTTACGTCTGTAGCTGAACTCGAATATGACAGCCTTTTGTTGCTGCTGTCATTGACCTGTATTTTGTTTCTTTTGTCAAACGATGTTGTGATCGTATAACAATGATTTGTCTGACTGCTGCTTACATTCTGCGTTTCTCCTCCTCTGTCTCTCTGTCTCACTAACTACAAACAGATAACTACTTTTGCTGTGTGTGTGTGTGTGCGTGCGTGCGTGTGTGTGCGTGTGCGTGCGTGTGCGTGTGTGTGTGTGTGTGTGTGTGTGTGTGTGTGTGTGAAGGTAAATTCAGCAAAAAAAAAAAAAAAAAAAATCTTATCTTTTCAATTGCCAATAAATACAGGCATTTAAATACACTTAGGAGTGAAGCTGCTCAGGCGAAAATAGACCCGGCATGTTAATAAGAATGAAGCTAGGTAGAGCTGCGCTTTGAGATGCTCCCAACCCCGGTGGGTGAACACACACTCATTAATATTCATATAAATTAATTAATATTCATTTATTAATATCCCTATTGGCTGTGGCCGCTGGAATATGACGGAGCCGGAACGCGACGGAGCCGGATGCTGCATCAGGGTAGTATTTCAGCCCGTCAGGTTTAGCATCTCTAGTTAAGCATCATTGTTGAAGCTGTTTATTACTTTATTAAAATTAGATTTTCTTTTTTCATTTTTGCACTAAGCAACTTTAACTTAGTCAACATCCTCCAAACAGTCCACACACATGCAGAGCGGCATAATATTTGCCATACATACATACATGTGCAAACCCTCCCCCCAAATACGCCGGACATACACACACACACACACACACACACACACACACACGTCACTTTAATAGCTGTCATTGAGCGTGAGTGAGATGGCATCAGTGTGGCTGCAGGCCGCCGCGGCTGATCTGAGCTCATTAGAACAGCAACTCAGACTGAGGGGATTCAGCAGGGATTTGTTACACCGCAACAGCACTCCTGCCACGGCCAGGAGGTGAAATAGGGGGGATGAAGAGAGGGATAAGGGGAGAAAAAAAAAAAAGCAGTTAGGTGACGAGGGATGGAGGAAATTGGAAGCAGAAACTGAGGAAAAAGAGAAGCGGAAGAAGGTAGGAGAGAGATGAGAAAGGAAGAATGTAAGAGAGAAAGGGGCAGAGAATGGAGAAGGGAAGAGAAATGAAGAGAGCCAAATGGAGAGAGGAAGTAAAAGTGCAGATAAAAGACAAAGAGAATAAGGTTAGACATTGATGAAATAAAAAAATAAAAATCGGAAGAGGAAAAGCGATAGGGCAGTCATGAAGAGCCAGGAGAACAGTAAATAAGTAAGAAAAAGTGTGTGAAGTGTGTGTGTGTGGATGAAGAGAGAGGAGAGAAGGAGGAGTAGAGTGGAGAACAGGAGCTGAGAGGATGCAAAAAAGATAAGATGAAAACCTTATTGATCCCCGCAGGGCACAGCAGCAACAGAGATGAGTAAACAAAAAATGAAACAGCAGAATACAGATAAGACAGGAAGTATGAGGTTTATGAATAAAATCCCAACTTCAAACCATGGTCATGGTAAGCAGAAATTAATGAAGGAAAATATGCACGGTATGATATTCCAACAGAAGGAAATGATGAAATGGTCCAAATGATTTCACATGAATATCAGTGTGTGTGGCAGGCAGCTTCAGAGTGTGTATGCAGAACAGGCCGTGGAAAATGTCCACAGTCAAAGGTCAACGGGGGGTAAAGCGAGGAGGGCAGGAACGGAGAGGATGGGAAAATATTTTTTTTTTTAAAATGGACAGAAATGAAGAAGTGCAAGTGGGGGAGGAATAGGAATAAGGAGACAGGGAGGAAATGGAATGAAGACGCGAGGTGAGGATTGAAGAGGGATTTTCCAGTTGGTTACCCGGTCCCGACCACGTGTGAAATTTGCTCTGAACACCCGGTGGCGTTCAATCACCAGTCAAGTGAAGCAACAAGGGAATTAATTATATTAGTAGAGAGGGAGGAATGGAAAGAATGAAGGAAAAATAAGGAAACGGCAGACAGAGAAAACGGACACGTACATTTAAAAAAATAAAATAAAATATATTTTACAGCAGTATTCTTCGTGCGGTTAGTCTAAAGCATTTAGATTGAACACAGAGTGCTGCAAAGAAAGTCTCCAAGTCAACTATTGACGAATGCAATCATCAGTCAACAGTTTTCAAATGAACTGATTTCATCCTATTTAGATCAAGTCTGGAATTACATTGTCGTACTGTTGTTGTAATGAGTGTTTTTCTGCCTTGTTTCCAATCATTTATGCTTTGTTTCTGTTAATTATTAAAACATCAGACACTGCTGTAAAAAAATAAAAATTAATTGGAATTGTTCTTCACTTTCCACCCCGTTTGAATTAGTTTAAGACTTGGTATGTCTTCAAGTGTTAATCCCCGGGATGCGTTTTGGTTCATTTAAGGACACGCAAGTTTCAAATGGTGACTTTTCATTCTACATAATCTATAATTCAATTTGAAACACTGTGGGGGGTAGAAAGCCACTTTGCATAATCTAGCCCGCTTAGCTGTCATTAAAGGATAAAGCTGGTGGGTATTTGATCTCATTCTTCGTTTTTAAGATGAACAGATCCCCTGAAGACACTACAACCAACAATGAATGTGTCAACAAGCCTGATGTATCTTTCACCTCCGTACAACAGAGCTCCACCCTTGTCCAAAAACCCTCAAAGACACATAAAAGAGCTGATGAATTTCCCCGCCATTTTTATTTTGTTGCCACGAACACATGGGCGTTCACTCCACTCTATTAATGGTAACAGTGGCAATGCTGCGGCGCTAAGGGTTAGGGTTAGGGTTAGATTAGTTAGTTAGTTAGTTAGTTAGTTAGTTCATCACTTAAAAAAAGTGATTGGTGGACTGCTGTTCATTCTATGCCAATAATCCAAAAAAAAAGACTGTTTTGTCAAAACTTTTAATTTCTGAAATCTGAAAAAAACATAAAACATTTCGTCTTTAGAATCATTCAGCTTGACACCGTGTTTGTAGTTGTCCATTTCCGGTTGGGAATGGAGGGAGTGTGAGTTTTGTTTTCCTCCAACCAATAGGTGGTGAGGAGGGCACGTCTCCGCGCCACTGACGCCAATTTCAGTTGACACAGATGCTGCAGCAGTGGAGCGCCTTGGAAGCCTAGTGGTTAGAGCGCATGCCATATGCATGTCATAACCCACTCTCTCATTCTGCCCATTTCTACTGGGTCATCTGTCAAATAAAGGCAAAACATGTCAAAAAAAATTGCCTGCGGTGGTTGGAAGGAGCAGTTAGCTGGAAAACTGCGGTTAATTCTGTCCGTCTGTCTGTGGGTGATACTGACTGATCACATGTTACCATTTGGCTCAGACAAACTTGAAACTAAGAAGCTTCCGGCCTCTTTTGTTTCCCTTCTTTTTTTCTGACTTAGCAAAGGCCATCTCTTCACGTGATGGCAATTCCCCTGTCGCTTCACAATACGAGAGACCGAGAGTGAACAGAGGAGGTCGGTGAGAGGTGAGCTGAATAATGTGATGCCACAAAGAGCACTAATAAGACGGACAACCAAAAACCACTGGAGGTCAAAGGCCTTCATGTGGTGCTCATGATGATTTAGTTTCAGTCAGCTGACGCAGCAGGCATGTGCCTGACGAGCGTTCGAAATGTGTCGTTTCCCAAAACACAGCAAACGTGAAAACATGTACATCTGTAAGTCATGGTGTCACAAGAACACAACCTATAATACTAATGACTCCGATGAGAAACGATGTACGCAGATTGCAAGAAAAGTGGGAACGTAAATCTAGATTTAGATGGACGTAGACAAAGAGAAGAGAGAAACAGAAATAGATGGACACACGGGGGCACGGACGTTCAGACGTTGGCTTTGATCTGAGGACAGGCAGAGCGGGAACGACGAGAGCTATTGGCAGCAACACACACACACACACAGCAGGACTTGTTGACAGCTAATGACTCAACCCATGACTGACCCATGTACTTTAGATGGAATTATCATCCTGCACATTACAAAATCTGGCAGGAGAGGTGTGAGATTATTGCTGAGCCGATACCATTTTGTGTCATTTACTAATATCCCCATTGGCTGGAGCCAAAACAGCAGCTACTCTTCCTGGAGTCCACCATTGACTACATGAATGTGTATATATATATATATATATATATATATTGTATATATATTATTCAACTTCATACTTCTACTCCACTACATCTCAGAGACAAATATTGTATTTTTACTGCACTACATTTTATCTTTTTGTTGTTGTTTTTTAAGACGACAAAAAAAAAACACTTATCTCCATATTTGGGGATTTTGAATTTGAATGCTTGGGAAAAACTGAAGAGAAAAAAGTTTTTTTTTTTTTTTTTCAACAGCAAACATTCTTCTACTTCATAAGCTAAATCAACAATTTAAAGAAGCCTCTTGGAATGCATCGTCGCAAAGCTGAAAACGGGGCTGTTTTTCTGAGCTCATGAACAGTTGTTTTCACAGGACAGCAGTGCCGATTAAACGACCCAACAGCATATAAAGTAGTTAAAGTTAGCACAACCATAAACATCTAAATGCAGCAGTAATACTAATCCAAAAAATAGAAAAAGCAAGAGTAAAACACTGACCCTTTTACTGCACAATGACTTTACGTTTGATACCTAAACATCTGCTCATAACACTTTTACTTGAGTCAGGTCTTCATTGCAGTACTTTTAATGTAGTGGAGTATTTTCCGTGTGGTATTAGCACTTTAACTTAAGTAAAAGATATGGACACTTCTTCCACCACTGTATGAAATAATAAGGTCAACTCACTTGGCGGTGAGAAAGCTTTCAACCGTCTCTTGTGGGCTTCCTCAGTTTATCATGAAGAAGATAGAGTTGTTATCACGTGACCTGAATTTAGAATTCAGGTGGTGGTTGTATATGGGGTGGGATGGCGCCCCATCTCTGGTGCAGAAGGTGGACGTCCCCGAACTCCCACTCAATGAACTCTGAGCTCTTCCTTCTTTCCGTGCTGTGAGGGACTTGTTTGGTCTGATGTGCAGAGTAGAATAGTGCTTCGCAAAGGTCATTTGTGACAAGTTACCTTGTGAGGGGTTAGGGTGCGGTGAGAAGTACTGACCATCTCTTATCTCGAGGGGAAAAACTAATAAGATACTTGGTGACCGCACACACCTGGAGGATTCAGTCCAAGCAATTATTAACAGACCGTCTTCTAACGCGAACAGCGAGATGAGGTGAAACTTTTCGTCCCTGTTTAGCAATATCTATTTAGTCTTTTCTCCCGTCTCTGTTTCCCTGTGCATGCAGCGTGAGATTTCAAGGATTTGACTGAATCAAATGTGGTTCACCAGGCACGGACTCTGATGGACGAGGTGGATGTGGTGTGACACGTTGGTCGCGTCGATCGTGAAAAGAAGTTCCCGCGATGTTTCGATGCTTCCGAATGACCAGCGTTCAATTCGTTGACTAGTTTACGACCCCTCTCAGCAGTTCATGTGTCCCCAGATGAGAGAAAAAAAAAAAAAAAAGCAGCATGTCATTTCTTCCTCCCTGGCCTTGCTGTAAAGAAAGCAAAAAATCAAAAAAACAAAAAAAAAAACACTTGCAGCCATTTTTATGGACTCATTAACAAAACTGCGTAACAATCAATGAAAACAGCTTCCCTTTTCACCACTCTCACTGCCTCGCTCTCTTGTTGTCTGTCTGCTATTGTTCTGCAAGCGCTGGCTCCCCGCTTCGCAGTTGTTTGTGTACATATCGCTTTTTTTTTTTCTTTTGCGCCGTCGTCGATAAGCGCCGGTTTGTTTAGAAATACGGTTGCTCGGAGGAGGGGTGGGAGGGCTTCTGGGCTGGGCGGATGGAGGAGATGTGTGCCGCGAGTTCACAATTGTTGCTCCTCTGTGTGGTTTTGACTGGAGAGGCACAGCGTCTGGGATTACTTAGTCTGACTCAACAGATGTTTCACGGGGAGAAATGGGGATTTCTTATTCCTGTTTCTGAGCTGGCAGATGGAAAACACAAATTTGTACGCTGCCTTAATGCTTTAACCTTCTCTCCCACGTTGTTGCCACTTGACTGACTGCCGCCTGCATTCCATGAGGCCTCCGAAAGAAATAACATCAGCAGATGCTCACTGTCACCTCCCTGGGTTATAATACAACAACACAGACCACTTCAGAAATACATTAACTACCATATTCTGTCATAGCTATTTTATTTTTTTTTTTTTATAGATGACATGAAAGGAAAGGTCTGCCAATTAAAAAAATAAATATATATATATATATATATATATATCCCTATGTTTTTAATTTGCTTTCACACATTTCAGGGTTATCCATTTTTTTCAACAAGCAAGCAGTAGAGTGTTATCAGGAAAGAAAAAAAAAGTAGTTCAAAAGCCTTTTTCTGGTTTCGGAGGAAACTGTGTGAAGGATTATAACTGCCCTCAAGTGATGCCACTTGAATCAGTGTCAGTTGGGGTTTTGTACGTTTTGAAAACGAACCAAATCTGGGTGTGAGGAGTTCAGAAAGAAGTGCATTTACCAGACCTGTGGAACCTGCTCCTCACTTTGCTACAGGCTAGAGGCCCAAAGCCATATTAGCCACTACTTGCATAACACTCCCAAATTGCAGACATAAGTGTTGGCAAGTGAGTTGCATTGTGGGTAACGTAGGTGCTAGGTTTTGAAAAGGAAGAGGAATACATGGAATACGAAAGATGATATCTCTGGTTCTGCTGCACAGAGTTTTATCTGTTTTTAAACTGTCCGCTGAGAGTGGGACAATATAGATAAGTTATAAAACCAAATTCTGCTTCAGCAGAGAGAAAAGATGTGATCTTGGTACCCTGAAGGATGGGACATGTTGGTCCTAGATTTGAAGTGTTTACAAACGTCAAACGTCAATGTCTTAAGACGGCATATTACAAACTGCTTTAACCTCCACAAACAGAAGATATATTTTTAAAGAACATACATGAGATCCATTTTTACATTTCTGGAAAAAATTACCTAAATACGTTTATCACTCACAAGAAGTACTTTAATTTACAGTACTCAAAGCTCCGGAAAGCTTGTTTTTAAATCTTGAGTACTTCTCTATAACATTAAATATTCACAACTAATGAAAAACAATCAAAACAAGTCTTCCACAGCCGTCATCAGATTTTGATTCAAATATTGCTAAACATAATTGGTAAAACAAAAAAAACAAAAAAAATGCAAAATGGTGTGTTATGTATTTTCCTATCGCTCTTAGCAAAAAGCTGATCAAGAAAATACAGTTTCAAGGACGTTTAAATACAGTTTGAAACATACCGGACCTATACGTCGTCCTTTTGTCTGCATCACTGAGTGAATATCTTTTACTTCCAACAGCCTGCTGTGTTCGAAACTGTTACAATGTTCCATCAACATTCAGAAATGTGGGCATATTCCTCTGATTTCCTCATTTGACATGATCCAAAGGGACCATTTAGCGTGCTTCACTTTGCTAAAAGTAAAAGAGGTTTAGTAGGCAATTCTTCTGTGTCCCTGAACAAATAACAAAAACTGCTGACTTTTGAAGGCGGCTGACGAAGCAGTTTATCCTCTGGCATCAACATGGCAGCTAACATGATTTCATACAATGAATATGGATTGTATAATGCTTTCATGAAAGTAAACTTCAATTTTGCCGTAAGCTATGTTTTACATTTTTCTTTTTTAACATTTCACATCAATTTTTACATGTAACCAATGTGGATGAAATTACATAAGCTACAAGTCCAACTATATATTACATGTATTTATTCATTTGTTCTTCAAGATTTCTCTTTTTACCAAAGAGTGCAGATGTATAGATTTCCAGTCTTCAGCAAGATAATTGTGTGAAAAATGTGTGCGTGCGTGTGTGCGTTTGGGAAGGTATGTAACCTGTTACAGCCATTTATTTTAAAAAAAGCTTCTTGGTTATTTATTTATTTATATTTTTTAAAGATGCATATCATTTGAGTGTGTTGTAGGAAAAGCTTTGTCCTGTTCTAATAGGGAATTTGATCAACCATACTGTAAGATAAGATGGAACTTTATTCATCCCGAGGGAAATTGTTGTGCAACAGTTGCAATACACAGTAGGAAACAGTATAAGATTCTAAAATATACAAATAGTGCAAAATGCTTTATACAAATATATATATATATATATATATATATATATATAATGTAAACATAAGATGAGATGGGGTAAGGTGCAGTATTTGGCAAAATAACAACATAAAAAAAAAAATTATAATAATAATTACCAAACCAAACTAAGTATTAAGAGGGAAGTAAGCTACATATGAACCTAAGTATAAATAATGAATAATATGAAGAGAGGACCTGAGGTCACTGCGCCTCCTCTGTTTATCTCACGACCTGAGGTGGATGTGTTGTAAAGTCTTATGGCCACAGGGAGAGAGGACTTCCTGTGCCGCTCTGTGGTGCATCTTGGTGGTATCAGTCTGTTGCTGAAGGTGCTCCTGTATGAGGACAGCACATGGTGGAGAGGGTGAGAGTCATTGTCCAGGATGCTCCGCAGCTTGCACAGCATCCTCCTCTCTGACACCACCACCAACGAATCAAGCTCCACCCCCAGTACAGAACCCGCCTTCCTGATGATCTTGTTGATTCTGTTGGTGTCCAATGACCTCGACCTGCTGCCCCAGCACACAACCGCAAAGAAGATGGCACTGGCTACCACAGACTGGTAGAACATCCCCAGCATGATACTGCAGATATTGCCTCCGCAGGAAGTAGAGTCGGCTCTGGCCCTTCTTGTACACAGCCTCGGTGTTCAGGGCCCAGTCCAGTTTATTGTCCTGTATGCTATTTTTGAACCAATTCTTTATCACTCCCAACTTTTCTCTCTTGCCTGTTTGGGGTCCATCTCCCAGCACTGTCACAGCTCAGCTGACTCTCTGCCAGAAACAAGCAGTGATTGCCTGCGTTGCATCACATCTGTGACATAGACATATGAACCCGGATGAGCCAGCACAACTAACAATCCCGCCCGGCCATTGTTTGAGCGATGATGCTAAAATAAGGTACATGGGATTGATTGGACTCGATGTACTTATCTTGATCGGGTTAATGTCTCAGTGTCAGTTCCCACCACAAGAGTTAATGCCATTAGCAATTAAAGTTGTTGTGATTCACACAAATAAATAATCGAGAACGGGAGACATGATATGCAACATTGATCACTTCCTCACATTTAAAATGGATCAAGGATTGTACCTGGTGCTAAAGGTCATGCACTTGAACGGGTGCACCGTGGATCGATGAGGAGCTGGAAAAAGAAATGCAACTTTAAAAGATTTGAAGCAAAAGTAGGACTGTAGAACAACCCCACAATGTACACATGTGCACACACAGTGAGTGAAATCACTGCAACCCTCCACAAAGAGTTGCAGACAGAACTAGAACCTGTAACTAGTAATTACCTGGTCTTAAAAATAATCAAATACTAAGAGCATTTTATTTGGTACAAATCACTCCTTGAATTTGATGATTTTGATGATGAACCATATAGGTTTTGAGCAGGGACGAGCAACAGCCCATTTACATTTACATTTAGCAGACGTTCTTATCAGAGCGACAGTGAACTAACGGCAGGGACAGTCCCCCTGGAGCCGCTCGGGGTTAAGTGCCTTGCTCAGTGGCACAGGGGTGGCAGCCCCTCTATTTGGAAGCCTAACCACTCCACCACCCGTGACACCAAAACAGAAATAGAACCAATGGTCAGCTGGCAGGAAAATAGAGCAGCCAAACATGGCGAGAACGAGGAGGAATCGTTCTAGTACAGTTGGGTATCAACACAACAGGACAGGTTTTTGTAATGAGAATACACAAACATACAGTAGAGTGGATGGCACAGGGGTGTAAGTTTAGTTTCAGGAGTGCTTCAGGCTTCTTCATACTATATCATTTCAAAGAGACCAGATTGTTGCGAGTCACCCAGAGGGACAGGTTTGTTTAGGTGTACAGAAAAGTTTGAGAACCGCCGGTTTAGAAAGGTTTTAGTAACGTAATCAAACTGTAACCGTAAAAGACTTTGAAATACTCTTGTTGCATTGATGCATCGACTTGCAGTAACACAAAACCCACTGCAAATACTAGTAATCTGCAATTAGACCCTTTATGGACACATTAGTCTCCCTCTTGAAGTGTGTTTGTTTGTGTGTGTGTGTCAATGTGTGTGTTGGCTGATACATAAACTCATATCTTAGTTTCAGGGTTCTAACTTCCCCCTGTTATCATATTTCTCTAATTACCTCCAGTTTGTTGTTGTCCATGCTAAATGATCCATGATTAAACACTCTCATGCACACACACACACACACACACACACACACACACACAAACGCACACAGTGGGAGTGTGAACCTTTTTGTCTGTATATCACACACTCCAGTTGGATTCATATCTCCTGTCTTTGGCCTCCCTTGTCTTCCCATTAGGGTTTTTCCTTCTGTTGATGTTGTTAACGTCTGTACCCTTCATTGTTTCGTACCTCCCTGCCACTCATTCCCCGTCTCTCTGTCAGGGATGTATGTCTGCTATTTGCGAGGAGAATGGGATGTGTGGTTTCACATAAAAATGTGAGCTACCTCGAGCCAAAGTGTTGTGTGTGTGTGCGCGTCTCTCTGTGTACATGTGTGTAATCACGTCATATCTCCCTTGTCGGCTGTCTAAGCTCATTGAGTTTTGTGTGTGTGTGTGTTTGAATTGTGTATATTTTTTTTTATACAACTTGTCATGTCTGTCTGTGTGTGCGTGTGCACGTGTGTGTGTGTGTGTAGCTAAATAGGATTTCCTCAGAGTATGAAATCTGAAGGTGAGCCCATCCAGGTGGAACATTGACTCCTAAGCAATGAGGGAGAAAAAAAAAACACATACAGGGGATGGCAAGCCTTCATGTTCTTTATTACACACACACACACATGGATTTCCTACTGAAATACCTTATTTCTGGTTCTTAAAGGCGAGAAATTCATTTTGATTTATTTCAGTTCCCTTGCTTGATGTTTTTTTTTTTTTTTTTTTAATATATTAACTTCACTTTATAAATGGTATGTTAAACTACTATTGTGCTTTTTGTTCCCTGTACATGGTCTTTCAATTTTCCTTTTCATTCTTCATTTCCTTGATTGCTATTTTTATTTACGACAGAACAGTTGGCTGCCTCGCACAAATATTGACTAATTAAACAAAATTAATTATTTCACTTAGTATGGAGCCCTGAATTGGAACACATATTTTAATTTTGAGGAAAATACCAATTTTTTCAATGTCTTGCTTTCTTACAATATCATTTGAAAGATAGCTGTGTAACGGTACACATTCAGCTGTAATGTGGCCTATAAATTAGACATATATTTATTTATATTTATCCTACATACATTTTGAGATTGAGGTGTTAACCATATTCAACTGTGATTGTTAGTGCAGAAATCATCATATGTCTAAAAATACTCCCCATAACCTGTATCCTGTTCAATGACGTTTCTTTCTCTCTAATGATGTTTCTAATGAAGAACATTTTTATTCTTACTTTCTACAATATTTGCATGTGGTAACTATTATATGGTTAAGGGAAACCCCCATCCAACACCATGACCTGACTTTCTACATAAAGGTCAAACGACTCCTTACATTGGCAGTGAGCAGTGGTATAAAAATAAACCTGTCACAGTATCCACTTTTATTCTGAATGTGTGTAGTTTATACTGCAAGTGTTATTACCGCTGGCGGTATGCATCCAAGTCTATGGCTCTCTCCCAAAACTATCTAAACTACACTAGCACGGAGTGTCACACTGGCAGCTCTGGAGGGTACTCCGCATTAAGGGAAGGGTATAAAATTAAACTGTAAACTCCAACATAACCAGGAAACATCTGTCACCAAGCACACTGATGGACACCTTGCTTGTTAAGCTGTTGAGTAATATAACCTACTGTCATGTGCTATGAATAGATGTTGCTCTTAAATTGATCGATTGTTGTGCATATGGGTATAACACAAATCAAATGACCCGCCTACTAATTGTTGATATTTTAATGTCTTGCAAGAGGCGAGAAAGAAAAAAGTAAAACCAAAGCGTATTGGATTGAGAATAGCATTACCTCTCTTTGTGTGAATGCTGATTGTTGCTTTGTTTCTGTGTTGCAGGGGACAGACCTTGGACTGGACCGACCTACTCCAAGTATATCCAGGCAGTGGTTCACTGTACCGCTACTCCTGCTGCTGTACACCTGTCAGTCACCCCACAATGATGGAAACCCTCATCACTGACTGGCCTGTCTACCTTGTGAGAAGTGGGGCTTAAAGATGACACCTTTGCTGTTGTCTACTTCACTGCAGTGGTTGTCTGCAGGACCTTTTTGAGGAATTATTTTCCATATTGTGAGGAATATCAATCAGATTTGTCTTCACCAAGCTATAGGGAAACTGATGGCTGCTACTTTTCCACCGGATGGTTTGCACTGCCTGGATTTTAAAAAGGATCATTAGCAACCATCTTCTGCTCCGGAGTTACCCACTTATGCCTGTGTGTGAATGTGATTTTAGTGTGACTGCGTGTTTGTTTTGCATCTGCATGGCGTAAGTGAGAAATAGAAAATAAGGAATTTTTACTCTGAAAGGACAACAGAGGACGCAGCAAACAAGTTGAAAACAAGGAGTAGCAGCTATGTCCCAGTGGAGGCACCAGTCAAGGGCTGGGTGTCAGCTACTTCAGACTGCCAAGAGTGGGAGCAGGATGATTGGATACGTAAGGCTTGAAGGTTCTTTCAGCATCGGCCGGTGGGTGTCCTCTCTAATATGGCTGGGACTGCTGCTGCTGCAGGCGTCTCCGGCTGTTGTGTCGGCTCAGAAACTCGACGAGAACGACCCGGTGGTCACCACCGTTTACGGCAAGCTGCGGGGCGTTAAGAAGGAGCTCAATAACGAGATCCTGGGTCCTGTTGTGCAGTTTCTGGGCGTCCCGTACGCAGCTCCGCCCACTGGTGAGCGCCGCTTCCAGCCACCTGAGCCCCCGGCGTCGTGGCCAGAGATCCGAAATGCCACGCACTTTGCTCCGGTGTGCCCTCAGAGCATCGTGGAGGGCCGCCTGCCGGATGTGATGCTGCCGGTGTGGTTCACCAACAGCATTGACGTGGTGTCCACATACGTCCAGGACCAGAGCGAGGACTGCCTCTATATTAACATCTACGTCCCCACTGAGGATGGTGAGTTAGCCTGCGGGCCCAAGGTGGGATGATTGTGGGGATAGGGGGTGGCGGGGCAGAGGGTATTGAACCCACAACATACTGGTAGAGAAGGGTGTGTTCTGTCTGTATGTCTGTGTGTGTGTCTGTCTGTCTGTCAGTGTGTCTGTCTGTCTGTCTGTCTGTAGCAGGAAAGCATGACCTTGTGCATGTTTAATGTGCATGATACTGCTTATAGTACATGAGTGTGTGAGAGTGGTTTTGTGAAAGAGAGAACAGTGGTCATACACGTGTGTGTGTGTGTGTGTGTGTGTGTGTGTGTGTGTGTGTGTGGCATCCATTGAGGCCATTAATCCTCATTTTATTCCACTCCATAGCTGTCTCCGTCTTCTTTCTTCCATTTCCCATCCTTTCCATCCTTTACTCCTCCTCCACCTTTCTGTGGCCCTTTCTCCTCATCGCCTTATTTGCCCTCCTCTGCAGATGGACTCCCTGCCTTCCTTCATGTCTGTAGCTCATCATAGCCTATTGTGCTCTGCCACAATGGCTACAGTTCATTAAACAAGACAGTCGTTGTCATGATCATCACCGATTGATTTGGCTGACTGGCTGAATGACTGGCTAGTCGACTGATGGACTGAATGCTGTGCTGATTGAGCTGGCGTGTTTCATTCTTTCCTTCTGTCTTTATTTCTCCCTTCCCCTCTATTCTGTTTCAGTCAGTCAGCTGTGTGTGTGTGTGTGTGTGTGTGTGTGTGTGTGTGTGTGTGTGTGT
>CALSBV010011200.1:19842565-19871208 GCA_943590825.1 Bovichtus diacanthus
GTGTGTGTGTGTGTGTGTGTGTGTGTGTGTGTGTGTGTGTGTGTGTGCGCGTGCGTGCGTGCGTGGGTGTGCGTGTGTGTGCATGCCAGCTCCTGTGTGCATTGCGCGTCCAGGGGCTCCATGTTATTCTTTAGTCTTTTATTCATTTTACAGTCAAAAGAATATCCAAGGAATGTGCCAGGAAACCGGGCAAGAAAATATGTAGACAAGGAGGTATGTATGATCTAAACGCAACCTGTACAATGCCACAGAAAGAAGAATCTAGGAGGGAAAAAAAGAAGAACTGTGTGGTACAGCAGAGAGCAATCGTGAGATCAAGGTCTACGAATTATTCAAGGTCTCGACTCAGGGCATCTGCAGGTTTTCAGAATGCTAAATTTAAGAGACAGGACCTTTTTAAACGCTACCTGGAAGTAAATTTAGGGCCAATTTTAAAAACCAAAGTAGGAAAACCAAGCTGTCAGAAGCAGTCTTCCTCTGACTGAACACGCCAAATGCAGCGGAGCAGCAGAGACCCCTATTCAAATTCATAGGACCATTAGATACCCTGCAGATATTAGCAACAACAAATGTGCTACTTCAATCCTGAATCAGCCATGTCATTTGTAGACCTTGTGACGGCGCAGTATTGGCGAGGTTGTGTTGCACCGCAACTCCCCGATCCAGTGATGTGTGCGCTCTCTTTGGGCAGCACGATTGGGCAATCTTGGATTGGCTGCCAGATCAGGGGTCAGAAGGTGTGCAGTAATGATGGTCGATGTGTGAGGAGATAGCAGCATATTAGATCAGACACACTGTCACAAAAACACACGCAAACACACACACACACACACACACACACACACAGACAGTGATGTAGTTGTATGCAGTGTTAAACAAGATGAGCTCAGGCTGGACCTTGACTGTGTAATCTCCATTAAAAGAAAGCAGAGCTGTGTTCATGTTGGCTCGGGCTACTGTATCAAGCACTGTTTCATCAAGATAATGCCCTCCTCCTCCCCTCTGTCTTTCCCTCCCTGTCTCTCAGTCTCTCCCTCCCTGGATGTGTGCACGTTGTTGTGTGTAAGTGTGTGTGTGAGAGAGAGAGACAGTTGCTGACAGTGTCCTTGATAAGGTCTGGGTGTTAATGTCATTTTCTTGGCAGCTGCCTACATTATCACTTAGTGTGTACATCCCTCCTCTTCTTACGACACAGATACATGTAACCTCCCTTTGTCTTCTCCTCCTCTGCCCAAACGTGTTGCACACACAGATACACGGAGGAGAAATGCATTTAAACTGAGAGATTAAAGAAGCTTACATATTAGTCACACAGCATGGAGAATCATCATTATAAAACCAAGACCCAGACAATCTGTTGTGATTTTTTTTAATATTTTTTTTACATTGGATGGAAAAGGGAGCTTAGGTTTAGAAAACAATGTATCGCACTGACAAAAAAAAAAAAAGAGTAAAGCAAGATGGCGGATCTGTGGCCTCGGTACAGTCGAGGCTGCTTCGCTTGGGTTTCTTTCTTTAGCTTTAGGTCGCTCGCCACTGGCTATGCACTGAGCGAAAAAAGAACCGCTCTAATTTATAAACAGTACTCTCACCATATGCACTTCATCAGACAAAGTTGGTCTGCTCTTCTATACAGTACTCCATAGGTAATTCAAGTGTACATAAATTAACATTAATGCATGTAGGACACTTTGAATATTTTAATGCAGTATGATATGAATAATAATGTCTGTATGTAACTGAAATATAAGTGTGAAATGTCGTTAGTGCTCAGTGTCAGAAGAGGAAGCTCAAGAGTCATTCTAGCTAATTTGCGCTCTAATTATTATTACAGATAGGCGACACATTAAAGGAACTAAGTAAGAGAAACACAATCAGTGCAAAGACAGACGGTCACATTTCAGATGGTCCACTTTTGTGACATCTAGTTAAAAACACATGATAGAATAAGAAGTTGAGTCATGTTTCCTACTTTCACTCAACCCTGTTAAACCTAGGAATTACAGCCATTTTGGATTTGGACGCTCATGATTGCATTGTGGTAATACAGAAAGGTAGAAGAAGAGGTTGTGTTTGTGGACGTTTTTTTTTTTTTATCATGCAGGAGATTGGAGTTTGTTTCCTGTTACAGACCTGCAATTAACTTTTGCCTTTTCATTACATGTAACAACAATCTTTCCCGAACCTTAACAAAGTTTTTTTATTTGCCTAAATGTATATTTTACCAACGGTTACATCTTAACCATTGGTTACTTGTCATAATTAATGTTAAACATAGCACAAATATTCTACATAACACGATTTTGAAAATTTAGGCATTGGACTTCAAAATAAAAGTAGTTGGATTTTTTTCTGGTGATAGAGATTATAAATGAACAGGAATACTTGGACATTGGACATTATAAATGAACAGGAATACTTGGACATTGGACATTATAAATGAACAGGAATACTTGGAATGCCACGGACATCTCCACTTCTTCAAATACATATTTCTATGATGTGATTGAGTCACTATATCAAGACTCTTATGGAGACAAAAAGCAGTTCCTCTGTTAAGGTAGACACTGAGTGTGTGTATTGGTTGATGAGACATGTTCACTGAGTGTAAACTACAGCAGAAACAACATTATATAAGTTAGCTATTAGTAGCTGGGGGCATGGCTGTGTAGTTATATGAGTTTTACAGCCTCACAAAGCTAAATTGCTATTTCTGTGGATATTTTCAGTTCAGTCATTATCAGTAACACAGTAGCACAAAGTGCGGTCAGTGGTGCATGGTGTGAGTGGACAGATCATGGTGAAGGACTGGGTTCATTTCATGGCTGGATGTGTGCAGCCACAGTGGTAACAGGGTTGGCTCGGAGGAAATATATTGTCAGGCTGGTAGGGAGTCAAATCAGTCACGATCAATCAAATGAACTGTGTGGATTTGTTATCCACCTTTAAAAGTAGCTCGCTCAGTGCCACAGCGACACAGCTGTTGTTGTGTCGTAGAGAAACAGTTTCAACATCCTCATGGAGCCTTTTATTTAATTAGGGTGCGCGGAATCACGAATGTATGCCCACAATGTTCCCAAAAATCGTGAAAATCCATTGATCAGTTCCTGAAAAGGTACAGAGCAATTATTTGGACAGTGCCACAAAGAACTGGCGGCTGACTACTTACAATATATATTTTTGTCTCTAATTGATTGGGAATTTGACTGAAAGAGCATTTGTTGATTTCGCTCTGCATTCTAAGCATGGCAGAACTCACGCAGAACAAAGAGACACAAGGTTAAAAGGGGCAGCAGCACGAGAGCCAGATACGGGCAGTGATGAAGAGCAGCAAGAACAGGCAGACACAGAGTAATATCGGAGTCAGAAGGACAAAAAACAAAGTGAGGCCAGGACAAAGAGAGCCAACAGCAGCGGTGAAAGTGAGGCAGTGGGTAATTGCTGTGGGACTCGTCTCTGTGTCCTCATAAGGACTATTGTAGCGTTCTGTGCCATGCTGGTTCAAAGAAGTCTTCTGTGGTTAAAAGTAGTGTTTTTGATGTGTCTGGAATGGAGTACGGTCATTAAGTTATCACATGCTGGGATAGTGGTCTCTGTAATGAGATCCGAGGTAGCAGCACCGCGGTTGGTCTTCTCTCCCCTGCAGCATGCATCCACAATTCATTTTAAAAATGGAAGCAAATGCGGTGGAACCTCACCTTACACAAATAGACGGCTAACTTAACAAAAAAAAGTTGAAGTACAACAAAGCCTGACTGACACGGAAACATGCTTGAATGAAGGGGGAAAAAAAGGCATTCATGTGGTGGGATCATAGACAGGATATACAAATGACATGCTTCCTAGGGAAAACCATTGCTTAGCATCTGTCAGGGCTCTTGAGGATTTTAATGTGGTATTTAAGGTACGCATGTACTTTAGTAGAAGAAAAAAAGATGGAGAAAGCTCCAGCTTGTTTGAGGTCATATTAGTTTAAATGATATTCCTGTAGTTGCTTGGTAACGATACTTAAAATACATTTTGGTGTTTACAAATGCTTTTATATATGAATTTCAGAGGCCTATAGATCTTAATAATTGAAAATATTAACTGTGTTTTTTTTTTAATTATATCTAGTACTGGTAAGCTGTAAAATATACATTGATAATTAATATTTTTTTAAATACATGAACAAAAAAATAAAAGAGTTGAACACCTTTTTTTCTCTCCTTGCTTGTTCCGTCTCCACCTAAACCAACAGCTGACTAAAGGAGTGTTCATGTCTCGACCCTGCGCGTTGTCAAAAGGCATTATGGGTAACGGAGAAGCACAAGCTGATGCAGAAGTACATCGAGGTTGAAGGAAAGTTCAAATCACACGAATTATCACACTTTGAATAACAACAGCAACTACACTATAACTAAGATTATTAAATATTTTAAGATGAAGATATTTATCACAAACTGACAATATGCGGACAGAACAGTGTCACAATATCAGAGTTGTTCCGTCTTTAACAAGGCATTGGTTTCAAGCTGGTTTAGCAGTTTGTCATGAGGCTGCTCTTTGTTTAAGCATGTTTCTTTGTTTAAGTTTCTTTCTAAATGTTGTCGTTTCACTGTCCAAGCACCTTATAGTATATGACATTTTAGCAGCTAGTGACATAAGTCGGTCACACAAAAAATGTCCTGTTTTCTGGAAACAAGGCAACATTCAGCTACATTTGAGACCGTAGAAACAACACACACATATTGCTGCTGTTGAATGGTGGCTACAGATGTCACTGGTAAAAGGAAATCAGAAAATTGACACATTCTAAAAACTGTTTTAAATTAATCTTGTCCAGTACAAACTCCTACCTCATCCCCCATTCGCCAGTGTTAATTTTGTCAATGTCAGCAACCTTTTGTTTTTCTTGACTAATTCTAATATTAATACAAACATAAATCCACTGATTAACGCGTTATATCTCATTTGTTTAATCTGTAAAAATGTTTTTTAAAAAACACATGTAAAAATGTGAAGTTGTATTTCAGTGAGTTATGGCTGGGCTATTTGCTGGCCCGGCGCAGTGTACTCAGACAAATAAAACAACTGGGACAGAGCTTCCTACTCTCTAAGATAGCTGTTCATTAACTAACATATACAAGTTGATTTCAAGTTTGAAATAAAACTTGGCACGGGTCACAGTGTGTGAACCAAATTCACAAGTTAGAAATAATTGAAAGTCAGATTTCCTCCAACAATAAAACCTTCTGGAGCCAAATGGGTGATGGAAGACACTTTTCTTACCCAAACATTTGTCAATTGAGTTCCAAAAATAATTGCCATTCAAGCATAAATAATCAACACAGGCTATTGATTTCCCCGAGATCTGTGGTCCGTAAAACAACCCGATTAGACTAATACTTTGGACTCAGGGCCTGAGTCGAGGTGGACCCGTGACAGCCTCTACTACTCTACTGTGTTCAATAATGACACCCTGCCATTTGCTGTGTAGTCGCCGCCTTCACTGTCGATGCCAGCTCCTGGCTGAGTGCTGGGTCTTACAGCGCACTGCTTTTGTGCCTGATGGAATCAACTGCTCACCCTTCAACGCTGTCAGACCTTGTAAATCAAAGGAAAAAAAAAAAAAACAACTCTCTTTATGGTGTCTCTGTGGTGTGTTGGAACTCCCTTTGTGTTGAATTAGGCATTTGAGCTTTTAAAACCCAAAGTAGGACATTTAACTGCAATCTAGGCCATTTCCCAGCGCACGTACCAGCTGTTTAATATCTCAAATATTTCCGGGAATATTTCAACACGTTGCATTATTCTGAAGTTTCCGTGCGCTGTCTCCACTCCGGAGGGGTTTAAAATAGAAGCTCTATTGTTGATGTGGATTTCGTCAAGATGCAGACAACTTCACAGTGGGTTGAGTTTTTCACTGTTTCCTCTCATGGTTCCCTTTCTCCCTCATCTCTTTCTTCTCCCTCATCTCTTTCTTCTCCCTCATCTCTTTCTTCTCCCTACATTTCTTTCTTCCCATCTGATCCACCTCTGCAGCGGTGGGCCTTTTCCCTCATGTCTATCTCTGTCCGTCTATCCATCCTGACCTATTCACTCTCCCACGTCTCACTTTCCCTCCCCGTCCTTTTTCTCTTCCTCCCGCCTTTTTCTCTCCTATTCCTCGGGCTTTGTCCCAGTTTTGTAGTTGTTGAAGAAGGATCCTGCGGGAGTGGGCTCACACACATCCATCCAAAGACACACAAACAGAGTGGAGGAAATAGAAGGCAGGAATAGCCATGGCCCGTCTTGTTTTTGGGTCTCCCTTGAGGGGCTCTGTCACCTCCACTCACAACTTAACAACTCAGTTTCTTCTTATGTTTTTGTGTGTCTGCCTGGATGTATCCATGGATTTGGGTATGTGTGTATGTGTCAGGATAATTTTAAGTTCTGTCCTCTCTGACAGGGGGTTTTGTGTCGAAGCTTGGCTGACTCGATGTGCTGGCTGCTGGGAAGGTGCTGGACTTGTCGTTTTCAGCTCGGCCCCATTGGACCATGCGTTAATTCTGAACCAAACTTAGAAACAGAAAGATAAAGAGAGGGAGAGATACAGAGCTGAGTGAAACAGAGAATACAGCCGATCTGGGCCAAATCCTCTCTCTCCGTATTGTTTTGTAGTCTACTGTTTAGTTACTTAGTTTTGGCCATGAAGTAACAAAGGTCCATCTACCCAACTGGGACAAACTCGGCTAATAAGTAACACCAATGAAATAAACAAATCCCATGAATAATATTGGCATATATTACAATGTGATAGAAATTAATTAATTCATTGAAACATCTGATTCCATTATTCCAAGCCAATATTTGTCCCCAAACAGTTTGTCCACTAACTGTGAACATCATTGGTTTTCTATCCATCTCACTTTGTGATGGGGTCAGCCGACTCTGAAATCAGTTTGATAGTTGATTCTCTGCTGAGCAACTATGATCTTTTACCAAGGCTGTCAGAGAGTGTTATGTCACTTAATAGTAGAAAAAAAAGTAGCTGTTGCTCATAACCCTCCAAGCAAAACCTGCCTTTTATGTTTTCCCCGAACAACTGCAGTAATATATGTATCCGTGCAACATTTTCAACAGCAGCTGTTATTTAAAGCATAGCCTACCATTTAAAGCCTCTCTGGAATGCAGGATGGTGATGTCGTGTACCGTTGTCGTGTAGGTTGTTTCTACACTAGGTGGTTTGGATTGGAATTAATCTGGGAGAAAAGCAGACTGTCTCTCTGTGTGATGGTAACAAGTATTACATGACAGTACCATAGAAAAAATCGAACCAAAAACAAAAAAAAAAAAAGAAAAGTCAAGCCCTGTTGATTTCTGTCCCAGGGGCTAGAGTGAAGTGAGAGGGTAACTATACACCTGGCTTGGATTAGAGTATACTGTATCTACTTATATATAATATAAGTCAGTATTGCATTAACAAGCCCTGCTTTAGGCCCTAAAGTTGATCTCACCAGACAATACTAAACCAATTAAACAACATTCCTAAATGTTCCTTTGCGACAGCACTAAACATGTGACCTTTGTCCTGGAAGTAGCGTTCAAGGAAAGGTCATGGGATCGTTAAAATCAAATGTTGTCCTCCTCTTGGACGCATGCTTGTGTTCTGCAAATTCCGTGGCGGTCTGCCTCGTAGAATATGAGCGGCTGTGTGTGAGACACACACCATGAAGACCATGAATATGCATGCCAAATGTTATTGTGTCCTCACCAGTGGTGGACATTGAGGTGTGCTCTGCGTGGTTACCCCAATCTGCAACAGAAGGCACCCTATTTGTATTTTCCGGCCGAACACCAGTCAATATTCCTGTAAGGAAAGAATGTTTAACAGACTTTCCCGCATCGATTGGCAGCTTCTGGCTGCTGTTCCTTGACAGGTGACATGGGATCTAGCTGTCACAATGGACGAGGACAAACGGACGAGTTTCTTTATACTATTATACTGTCCACTGCGAAGCACAGTCCGGATTTCACAAAGAACATTAACACATTTGCTGGTGGGCTGTATGCTTCATATTAATGCTTCATTGTCTACATAAACCTATACATGTGTTAGGTTTGTTGATGGTGGTCCGCTTAGCTGGTGTGCTTTGAAATGAAGGCACCACTAAACAGCTATCTATACTGCACTGGTCGACTGTAAAGAAAGGGCTTTAATCCTCAGTTTTACTGCTCTGTACTGTTTGAATAAAATTCACATGTAAGTGCTTCCATGTGTAAATTCAGAGAGAACTACTGAATAATGGCACAACAAACTACTTTCCAATCACAGATTACAGTAAACCGTAAATTATTAAGCAAAGCAATTTAAAATATTTAATGGGGGAAAAAGGAATAAAACGAAAATCCAAAGTAGACCCAAATATGATTTAGTAAATAATAGAGATTGTGAATTGGCAGGAGAAAAAAAAAGAACAGAGAGCAGAACCGGATATTTTGAAGAAAAGAGATTAATGTGCCAACATTTTTGATATACTTTCTCTGAAATGTAATAATGATCTTGTGTGGGCTCTCATTTAATCAGCCTGCTATTTCCAAACAACGTTCACTTTTTATGCCTGCGCGTTTGCTGGAGGCGTTATGTTTCTGGGTTGTCCGTCCATCCCATTTTCATGAACGTGATATCTCAGGAATGCCTGGGGGGAATTTTTTTTTTAATTTAGCACAAATTTTTCACTTGGACTCACGGATAAACAAATTCGATTTTGGGGGTCAAAAGTCGAGGTCACGGCGACCTCACATCTGTCCTACTCTAGTGAACGCGATATCTCAGGAAAGCCTTGAGTCATTTCTTCACATTTGGAACAAATGTCCACTTGGACTCAAAGATGGTCAAAGGTCACAGTTTCCTCAAAAAAACAAATGAAACGTAGAGTTTACGATCGTTACATTCAAACAGTCCCTTTTCAAAATAAACTTGCAACGCTTGTTTGTTACTTTATTTAGGTTTACTTTCGCAAAACAAAGACAGGGCTTCTGTTTTTTTGTTCAAATAAGTGTGTTGTCACGTAATTGGCGTTTGTTAAGTACGTAAGTTACGTAACAAAAGTAAGGTAAAATAAGTCAACGCACGGGACAGGAACGGCGGGTTCCTGGGTGAAAGTCCTGTGTTCCCATTGTCACCTTCCAACTGCCTTAAGAGGACTTTTTTTTTGCCCTTTTCACTCTTTATACTTCGTCCGTCTGACCATCTAATAATGTTAATAGTTAAAAGGGCTTTGTGTGTCACACAGACGCTAAAGGGGGCCTCGGAGCGTTGCTATCAGACGGCAAAGGGCACTGACCAAGCGTCCGTATTGGGTTGGCCCAGCATGAACATACAGTACATCCGCTATTAATTATACAACACACAGCATGTCCAAGATCCCTCAAAGTTATAGGAAAGTTGTCTGACTTGAATTGGAAACATTCTTTAAATGTTGAACAGGTCCAGTGCTTTTTAGAACAGTGTGTTTGTTGCCTGGTCAGGCAAATGTCAAAAGACAGAGGAGAGTATGACCTTCGCTGGTTGTATAAACTGTTTTTCCAACCTTTTGTTTTTCCAAATAGTTACACACACATCAGTAACCACCCATTCAAACTCAAACATGCGCACACACATATACACACACACACATGCATGTATCTCTGCTCAAGGTGACGGCATTGATAGCTGCTCATACATATTCATGACAATTGCATTACAATAAATAAATAAGCAGCTTATTTTTTTTTCTTCCCAGAATATTAAATGAAGGACATTTGAACCTTCGGCACGCTGCCAATACCAGCCATTGTTGTTCCACAAATTACAGCTACGGCAACTGCACAAAGAGGCAGGGATACAAATGCCATAACGTTGCCCCATTTCTAAGATTCATCTCACGGAGAGAGAAAAAAAAAAAAAAAATCAATCTTTTATTCTCCGCTCCCGCTTTTCTTTTGCGCTCTGTCGCTGTAGCAATAGCGGGGACACATTTTGCCTCATGTATATTTCAGACACAGCACATTGTGAACAGCGCAGATAGACACGCCGTGGTGAAAAGTAACAGCTTTCCCCATAGTTTCCATTTCATTTCTACTCATTATTTATGGGGACCCTTTCCAAAACGGCCGTACAAGTATGTAATGCATGAAGCTATTTGCTTCAATGATGATGGAGAGGCAGCCGTAAACTAACAGTAAACAATAATGTTAGCCTCTGCACGCGCAATGGCAGGAGAAAGGAAATAAGAGTTATTAAATGCATTATGACATTGTTTCTCTTGTACCACGTCCTTGTTTTGATCATTATAATTGTATGATGCAGTCTGACTCAGTATTGTACTGAAGTGGCAGAAAAGGTGCACGTTGAAGGGAAAGAAGAGAGAAAGAGGGAAGACAGAGGAGGAAATTGTTTTTTGCTAATGCGTAGAAATTAACATAGTACACAAAGAAAGCTACAGCCAACAGCAGGCTATTTATAACACTTTGCAACTTATAGATCTCCATAATGCTTAATATTAAAGCAAAACTATGTAACTTCTGCTGAACAGTTCTCACAGCCACATTATATCTTACTTCCATATCCAAATTTCTCTTGCATCAGATTCTTCATCATCATCATCATCATCATCATCATCATCATCATCATCATCATTATCATCAGACGTCCTGACAGTGTGAGTGAAATGTGACCACAAGGAGGAAAGAAAACCAACCTGTTTGGTGTGTTGACTTTAGTGATGGAATAATGAATGATGATCATGAATATGATGATAAGTAATACATAAATGTTTTCATAGCTCGTTTGCTGTGACCTGGTCATGGCACTCATCTTGTCAGAAACCGAGTAAAGCAAAACAGTAAAGTAATGAGGAACTGTACCTTTTTTATTTCTTATGAATTCAACATTTTATTTGGAACAGGAAGATTGTGTTATAAATTATTTCAAAAGTTTCAAATTCTGACAGATGAAATAATGTTATTGATAAATCTAAAACATTAGGACATAAGGTAAATACATTTATAGAATATTAGAATTCAAAGTCACTATTTAAATGTTATTTCACCTTTATTATTTTCACAACATTTGTTTTTTTACTTTCATAAAAAAAATGTTGTCACATTGAATTTTTTTAACTGAGCCCTGAGCTTTTTGTCTAAAACATATTTTAACACAAGTAGACATTTGTAAAGGAAACAAAACAGTAGTTACTTCATAATGAGAAGAATAACATTAAACTTAATATTTTGAGTTTTTATGAGCTAGTGAATTATTTATGTATCTCCTGATTCTTTATGTATTTTTATTTATTTAATGCTGGCCCTTTTGGAGTTCCACAATCATCTACCATAATTATTAACCACAGATTATCCCTTGGTGCATACTCCATTATCTTGTGAGACAGAAGGATATAATATCTTTTCACAATATGTAATTTTATATCACAATATTAATAATGCAACAAGAGGTATGAAGATTGGAAATGTGAATGTGAAGTGAAATATTGTTCATGGATAAGTAACCATATGATAATACATAGAATACATTGCCATGTTTAATACAGTGTCTTATTCCCCACCCCTACAACTGTAGGAGTACATGGATGAGCGAGTAGAAGAAAAAAGTATATATATATACTGTATATATATATATACTCTATGTTTTTATATATATATATATATATATATATATATATACTGTATGTATAAAGCAGCACCAAGATATTCTGAAACAAAAAAAAACTAAAAAAGTAGTGAACACTAGAGACTACTTTGTAGCAGCAAATAAGTCAACAACATGAATCCAAAGAGGAATCCCTCTCAAGTGACAGTAATGCCACGCAAAAGCAGAACTGTGATTCCCGGACCTAAAGGGATTCACTCTCTTTTGATCGAGCTATTTTGGAAGGCACGAGAACATTTTGCCGAACATTCTTTTCTGTAGCTGTTAATTATTTAGCTGGCTAGTGTGCATGCTAATGATTTAGCGTTTCTGGTTTGTTGAGTTCACATAGAAGCAAATGTTGCATCATCTCAGAAACAATGAAGTGCACTTAATAACCGAATAAACACGGCTGAAAAAGCTACGGACGTTCTGACCATGACACGGTTACTAGAGCCAAGAGCTAACTGGTTAGACAGTCTGCATATTTCCTCAAGATTAACTCCAAGAACGTCTTAAAGGCTTGAGCACGCTGCAACAAACCCTGATGCGCACTGGTGCAATCCACTGGCTACATTAAACACAGCATTCTCATCTGTACCTATTTCCTCTGTAAGCTGCTTTCGCTCAAAACATGTCACTGTTGCATTAGAATAGCAGGAGACTTATATTGAGATCTTGAGAAACCGGTTTAACACGCTTGCCTTTCCCATGCATCCAATAGTTATTCTGTTAATTAAGTCATTTAGGCGACCATGGAGCCGTCCTCCCATGTTGCTGTGATATTCTGTGATATTCTCTGCTACATGGGATCCTTCAGCCCCTTCCAACGAGCCCTATTCTAGTGCAGGGGACTACGAACTCCGCCGTTAGGGGCCTGCCAAGTTCCTTTAATTATGCTGTGATGTTAAATTGGGTATGGAGCAATAGAGCAGTCTGCATGCTGTAACGCTGGCCTCATGCCCAGGTTTAATGCATCCATAGATACATACAGACTGCCACTGCAACACACTTCTTTACCGGGCTTGTTGGCATAGGGAAGTCACCTGAACTGAGCATTTTACAGTGCGGTGACATCCAAATGTCACAACTGATCTATGTTGCCAAGCTAGCAGTATTAAAGGTTAGCAAAAAATAAATCCATAGTAATGAGAGTATATTTCTGGCTTCACCATACCCCTGTTTGTCCAGCGTTATTGCATTCTGCTCAGCGGTGGACAGCTCCTGGACTGACAGATGTGCATGTGTGTGTGTGCTCATACATATGTGCAAGTGTTATTTTTCTTTTCCTTTCTGTGCACGTTCACGTCGCATTGTATGTGTGTGCGCGGACAAGGAAATGGACAAGGTGATGCTTGGCCAGATGGTGTGTATGTTGGATGCTCAACACAGGAGCCAAGGTGTCACCTTGGCTTGGTAATGAGACAAGGAGTGGTGTGGTCAGAGCAGTGGGGTGGTTCTACATATACAAAAGACCTAATGAGTTGTGAATGCACACTTTCTCTGGCTAACATTTGCTGGAGTGTCAAGTTTACACGTTCTTGACAGGTTTTGTTTGGGTGAGTGGGGAGGGGGTTTGTAACCCCCGGCTGTCTAATGCTGGGTTCAGTTCAGACTACACAATGTTGGTTTAGGCGATTATAAGAGTCGTAAAGTCTTACTGCGAGTTAGCCTGGAGACATGGCCGACTACACGACCAGCCAAAGCTCGCCGTCTTAAACGACATGCATGACCCCATCGGGAAAGGAGGTGCTAGGGACAGTTCCACCTGCAGCTCCAGCAACATCAGGATCTTTCACATCATTCCTCTTTCGCTTCCCCATGTTTACAGTTGAAGAGCGCTACTAGTTACGTCGTGAGGGAGCACATCATAGGAGGCAAAAAAGAATCTAGTCCAGTCTTTCAGTTGGGATTTCGTGAGGCATCCCAGACGCAGCGACGGTTGTCGTCTACTCCAACCCCCCATGGCGGCCGTGTTGGACTATAATCGGGCTGAAATAATGTAGTGTGAACCAGGCATAAGACATTGCATATGTTTAAACAGCACGCTGATACTGTTTGGGTCACATACCATGACCTTGTGACCACAGGAAACATGAAAAACATTCTCATTGACTCGCCTGCTGATACTGACCCTGCACATGGTCTGTAGTGACCTTTTTTATTTCTTTCTCCACTTAAAGATAGTTCTTGTGGTTTTTTTGGGGGTAAAATATCTAATTGCGATTTTTGGACTGATATTGCAATTACAATATGATTCACGATTTTGGAGGGAAGGATCATTTTTGCATCAGTATTCTCATTTTCATTGAAAAATATATTAAAATGATCATGGCGTGATTTTGTTGTTAGGATCTGTACCAAAAATGTTTTCCTTTAGTCTGTAGAATACAATTTTTAAGCATATCTGCAACCCCACAATACTTAATTCAAGGCTATTTTGACAAATATTTTGCCTTTAACAAATATTGCACCTCCTTCAAATTGGATATTGGACAGGTCCATTTTGCGTTTTTGCTAAAAAATGTGTTATTTTACCCAAAACAAAACATTGAGTTCAACTTACAAATGCAGACATTGCATTTGTAAGTTGAACTCAATGTCACTTCTACAATCACCAGCTTTTGGGTAGCTTTTGCACAAAAAAGGGTGTTAAATGAATCTCTGAATATACAGTATACCTAAGCATGAGTGAAGTGCTGTAAGTGTTATGTCTCATGTTCATGATGTTTATACAGTACATCTGTCTCATATAGGATAAACCTTCAGTTTGAGGAAACATGAATGCGCTGTAATGCTGTCAAAATGTCCTTCATTAGTGTCATGCCATATAAATGAGCTCTTTTGAAAACAGATTAGTTTTGCTGGAGGAGGCTCAGCAGCATCCACTCTGTGGAATCGCGCGGCTTGTCACATCTCACTGTCTGATCATCTTGACTTTTTTTGTTCATTTGAAGACTTTTAATATGTACGAATATTTCATTTTGGAATGTTCAAATCTCGTCCCTGTCCACCTTCAGTATCCTTCCTCCACTCTCTGTTTACTCACACATGAGCAGATGAAAAGTCATTAGCTCTGTCTCAAATTGCTACCTCGCGTCTCATCTGTAATATTTATGTTCTGCACTAACAAATACAGAAGAATGACAGAACAGCTTACTGCCACAATGAGAAGTAATGAGATATGTAATTTGCTGTTGCACGACAACATAAATCACTTAAAGCCCTGCAGTCATTTTCACTCCAAAGGTGCCCTGCAATGGACCAGCCTTGGAATTAATCAATGCCTCTCTTTCTGTCTCTATATTGTTCTCTGTCTGTCTACCCTGTATATTCAAACACACTTTTAACAGCTTTTAGTTCGGGTTTGCGGTTTTCATATATCGCCCATATTACAAAATGTGTCTGCCGTGTCATGTTTTTAATTACTTGACTATCAAGGATAACTGAGTTCATTTATATAATGACACGTGTCTCATCATGTCTAAAGTCGAAATATTTGATTTTGTCAAATCTAAATAAAATGCTTTAAGTCCCTCAATCAGCAGCAAAAACTGAGAATAAAAATAAATTAATTTAAAAAAAAGAACAAAACAAAATCAAACAATGTTTTTTTGTTGATAATTGATAATGTCATGACATGCTTTCAGTTGCTTTGTGCATGCTGCTGATGTGGAGGTATTAACGTTAGAGAACCTCATTTTGCTTATGACCATTTTTGTCTGGCCAGCCTCAAGCGGAGCGAGAGATCAGGGAACTACCACCAAAAAGTAACTCGTGGCAATTTAAGTCAAATGTCTATACAATGTTATGAAGAAACTTTCATTATTAATAATACATATGATCTGTAGAGAACAGCATAATCATAAACAGTAGCCTAATAGTGCTTCTGTAGATTACAGGAGCAAAACTACAGATTCTTGACCAAAAGAATGGTTGTGTGACTATTGAATGTGAATATTTGCATTTTTTTACTGCCCATCATGAAGGGGCCAACGGGCATGGCTTTTATTTCTAAAAGCTTCCTCTCAGTGAGTCTATTTTCTGTTTACGGAGTGGCCCCATGCTGTGCATTGATGCAATATGAGTGCAAGAGGCTACACGGAACCTATCCCTTTTGGGAATTCTATCAGACAGCTTCAGCACTATTAACAGCCAATGGAACAGTAACCTGCATTCACTATATACTGTGCAGTGGGGCTTCCATCACAGTGATCTTCGTCAGCAGTCCTCCTGGTGCTTGGTTTGAATGATTTTACTGAAGGAAGTTATATTATTACCCCACAATACAGCCAGGGATTAATATTTCCTTTTGGTAATGAACTTTTTCAAATCTCTGTGTACTGTTACAGCAGTGATTTATATTGTTCCTTTAAAGCTGATACATGGAGCTGATTGGTAAGTAACAGTATATTACTCACTTGCTGCCCTCGTACTTACGATAGCTTTATTTTTTTAAATGTTGAAGTTGTATCACTTGTCTCTTCTTGTTTTGGAGCAGTTTAAGAAATGGACCCTTACAGGCAGTGCTTACCTCCACGATGTGCACTGCAGCTTTACCTTTAAGGGCATGTCATGAGCAATACTACTCAATATGTAGAAATATTCATATAATGTACTCTGTGGCTCTGGAGGAGCTTTGTCAAGTCTAAGAAAATGCCCTGATGTGATGATGGATGTTTAGCCACGCTGGTTGTCTGGTCGGTCATTCCTATCAGCCTCGGTACTTGTACTTGTTAGTTGTAATTAGCAAATGTTGCTTACACACGAAACTGAGAGCATGAGAAATAAACCTGCTGAACATCAGCAGGCTAGCGTTGTCATTGTGAGCATGTTAGCATGCCGATGTTAGCGTTCATCTCAAAGCATGGCTGAGCCTGTGCACTGCCTCAGAGAGCTGCTAGCGTGTTTGTCGACTCTTAACAAAATATCTGCATCACAAACTGGGATGTGGACAAGCGGCAAACTCCGGGTCTGAAAAGTGAAGCCAATGCGGAAGTGCCTTAAGCCTTCATTATTTCTAATGGCCAGCAGGCGGCGACTCCACTGGTGACGAAGATAACTTTATGGAAGATAATAATTTTATAGAAGTCTAAGAGAAAATGATCACTTGATTTATTACCTCAGTGAACATTTTCCTAATGGGTTTATGGTCGCTAGTTTCAAGTCTTCTTCAATACAGCATGATGTTCATTTAGTAAATTTTGATCCCATTTAGAATAAAGTTGACGTTAAGGCAGGGTATGCTTAAGGGGGGGCTACCTTGTGGTTGACAGGTTGCTTGCACGGAGTTGTCGGTTGTGGATGTAGTCTGTGTATTCGTCTTACAACTTCAACCCTTTCAATTGAGAGTGTTTTCACTTCATGAAAGCTAACTGTAGCATGTTGGTCGCCAACATGTTTGTTGTTGTGTCAGCGTTCGGCTGTACTTGACTGCGCCCTCTTGCGTTACTTCGGGTTAAAAGTAGTCAAGATGGCTACGGCCAAAATCCCAAACTCGAGCCTTCAAAACCGTCGTCCACAAACCAATTGGTGATGTCATACAGTCTGTGGTGTGAAGTTTGAAAGACATGGGCTTCATACTAGGGAGGGTAATGAATGACACCGAATTTAACCCAAAGTGAGGATATTTCTCAACCTCTGTCCTATAACTAAATGGATGGAGTCTTATTTACAATGCCATGGGTTATACATTGTTATATACATAGTTAAGATGCAGGACGTAGGATTTTAATGGTATTTTTCTATGCAGTCTGACCAGAATGGCTGCCTAAGATTCCAAACTCAAAACAGAAGTGTCTTGGGACAATTGCCCTGAGATGACCACCGCTTGATCCTCCAGAGGTCAGTAAAGATGAGTCACTGGTTCCTTTATTGTTCAGGGTTTCAATCATTTAGCCCAGCCTCTGTATATTATAACGCACTCTGATTTGCTTCCTCTCTCTTGCTCCCTCCCTCGACCTGTCTCTCTGTCTTTATCTATTTCTCCAGAGAAATTTATTAGGAAGTCGACATCATTAAGCACCTTGACTCATGTGCTGCTGGGCTTTAATGTTTAATTTCACACCAAACGAGGGGAGGAGGACCGGTAGGAGGAGGAGGAGGAGAAGGTGGAAAGAGGAGAGGGAAGAGGGTAGAGGATCACAAGGGTGGATATGTCTGTTAATTGTGTGTCTGGGTGTGTGCGTGTGTGTGGAGTCATCACAAACTAAACCATAAATCCTTCATGGCCCATTCTCTCAGGCAGCAGCACCAGTCAGATTTGTGTGTGTGTGTGTGGGGGGGCACTTTCATTTGTGTACATATGCTCATTATTGTAAATCCAGTAATTAGCCTCACCAGTGCATTGCGTCAGTGGCTCTAATTGGACCCTTAAAGCTACTGCCACTCAAATGTCTCATTGTACAGCACACAAAGATGCTGAAAGATACACAACACACACACACACACACACACACACACACACACACAATGACACACAACCTTTTTGCTTGAAATGCTGTATCGGACATTAGATCTAAATTCCAGGGCCGTGTGTGTGTGTGTGTGTGTGTGTGTGCGTGTGTGTGTGTGTGTGTCAGCACATTGGCAGCAAGACACCTCATCAGCTTCACGTACCAGCAGCTGTCAATAACTCATCACTTCTTTCATTAAGTGTATTGGAAGCCAGTCAAATAGGCTGTGTGTGTGTGTGCGTGTGGATGTGGGTGTAGGTGTAGGTATAGGTGTGTGTTTTTTGCAAAAGGCCCACGCCGATGGAAATGAAACACCGAGCAATGAGTCTCATCATGCAATGTGTGGATGTTATTGCTGACAGGTAAAAGCAAAAGTGATGGATTGTGTGTGTGTATGTGCGTGTGTGTGCATAGGCGAGATGGACGTAGGTGGAGATGTTGTATTAGGAGGCCATTGGTAAATACACTAACTCCGTCGAGAGGACGAGGAGGGGGTGGAGGATGGACATAAGCTAACCACCGTGAACAAGAGACGAACTGTGAAGTAGTGGAAAACAAATAAATGAGCTCTTGTGGCGGATCGTCTGAAGAAAGCCTCCGTTTTGTGTAAAATGAAAACGTTTAAACCTTTCTCAGAGGGCTCTTTCTGTGGCAGCTCCGTGCTTCTTGCTATTTTACCTTTAACACGAGAAACAACGCATGACATAATGCTTGCTCTTGTGTTTGCAATTATGTTGTCTTCCATCCATGTCAATTTGACAGTTCATATAGTCTGGAGGCTTTTTGTGAATTCTATCAAACAATAGGGTTATATTTCAGTCGTTTAACTCGATCTTCGGGTAATAATCTAACTTGCTTAATTTCCACTGGTCCAACATTTGCCATTTGTATCTGGTAACGTTATTCTGCACTTCCTGCATTTTGTTTTTTAGGCTTCTGGAAAGGTCCACTATACCATGTGGCGAAGACATAATCAAAGTGGCACTGGATTAATGAGGCAATTTGGGGTTTTAGACTGACACTAAACCACGACTGTTTCTGGAGCAAAGTCACACAGATAGTTTATCAACAGTAGCCAACTAAAAACTTGGCGGAAATTTGCTAAAATTCTGGAATAATGATAAAAAAAAAATGGAAGGAAACAATATAAATTTGTATCAAAGACAGACTTGTTCAACAGGAGCATTGGAAAAGTAACTTTTGTTTAGTCCGTGTTGTCATGGTTCACAGTTTCAGAGCTATGAGACCAGTGAAGCGACTGGTCGAGCGTATTTATTTATCTGGCATTGGTGCTTCCACACGTTAATGTACCACATCAATAATTCTATATGGGGGAATGCAGGGAGCAAAGAGAGTGTGAGAAAGTGAAGGAGAGAGAGCAGGGCAGCAGAGCAAGAGAGCATCATTCCACTACATCGGACACCATTTAGCACCAAAACCTTTCTTCCAGTCATCCGATGTAATGCCATTTAATTATTTCTACTATTTTATTTGTGCTGTTTACTTCTTTTTCTCCACCCATGAATATCGCTGCCATTCTAATACATCAGACGGACCAAACTGCACCTACTACGTTGTGAGAGCGAAGCTGAATGAAACACGCTGTTTTGAACACAACTTCTATTTGGTTTAAGCAATTGAACACCTTGGTTAGCTTTAGGATAGGGTCATGGTTCTGGGTTGAAAATAACGACAAACCTTGAGATCTGCTGTCCACCTCAACTGTGCACTTAGTGCAAATGCATATACATGAACCTAATAAGCAGGTGCATTATATAGAGGTCCACACCTACTGTACCTCTACTGTTTCCCGCCACTTGCACCATTGGAATAGAGCCCAGACTTGCTCTACAAAGAATATTTGCATTGGATCTTTCAAAGCAATATCAGTCAAACCTTAACTCAAGCTCAATGGGAATAATTTGGTTGTGTTTGTTTGTGAAAGAAAGTGCTGACAAGGCCTGTTGTATGCTGCAAGCACAATGTCCCCAGGAAACCCTACTCAGCCGCTCTGGTCATTGTACAATGTCTTAAATTCGCAGTCCAAGTTTCTACTCATCGCTGACACACTGATGCTTTCTCAGAGCCTCAAGGTTTTCCTCCGACGCTGGCAATATGTTGACGCCACAAGGGAAATACTGCAGACGGACAAGCGCTGCAGCGGCTGTCAGCAACTCAGGGACTGTCATCTAGGTTGAGAAAATAGAAGAAAAAAAGACGGGCTGGATGGTTTTCATTAAAGCAAGAGTTGGAGGTTAATAAAGGAAAGATTACAGTGAGAAAATGCTTGAGGAAACGGAGGACTTAATGAATGCTCTCGAACGTAAACCACCTGTAATTACCTTTAATATAAAACATGTATCAGTTCCCCGCATTCAGCTAAAGAATGTGAAGTGGTAGCTTTTCTTCTCCCCAGCCTATGTTTCGGATGTGTGTGATTGTGTGTGTATTGCATCCCATGTCTCCTACAGATACAGCATACCTTGCTCTCCACTTGGTTGAGAAGGTAAAAAAGGTAAAAAGCCTTGGGAAGCATACTACAAATGTACATGCAGCAGCACAATATGTCTACATACGCTTGTATCTATATCTGCTCTCCTTCCACAGTTCACAGACGGGGAGCATGAATACAAGGACAGACAGAGACAGACGGAGAGCAGTTTGAACTGTAATGAAACTCTATAGGGGAAGCAGGCTGATTTCTTCTCCACGTGTCTTTAATGATCGCGTGTGTACTTCTCCAGTGTGCCACCTCTCTTTCTAGTTTTCCCCAATGTGCTCCCGGATTAGGTGCTTCCACCCGTTGATATACCACATCAATAATGTGTTCTATATGGGGGAATGCAGGGAGCAAAGAGAGTGTGAGAAAGGGACGGAGATAGAGCAGGGCAGCGGAGCAAGAGAGCATCATTCCACTACATCGGACACCATTTAGCACCAAAACCTTTCTTCCAATCGTCTGATGTAATGCCACTTAATTATTTCTAGTATTTTATTATTACTATCTACTACATTTTTTACCACCCATTTCTAAGGTTATCAGCCAATTTAATGGCCGTTAACGTTGATTATCGCTACTATTCTAATGCGCCAAACGGACCTAACTGCATCTACTACCTTGTGAAAGTGAAAATGAATGAAACGCAACGTTGTGAAGACAAACAAAACTTCTTCTTTGGTTTAAGCAACAAAGCAACTTCGTAAAGTTTAGGAAAAGATTGTGGTTTAGGTTAAAACGTTGTAAACACAAAGACAACAGCACATTGTTGGTTTCACGCCGGACACAAACAACGCCTTGGTGAAAGTCCTGTGCTTTTGTGTCCAATCTATCGGCCTCAACCTCCTATGGAGTTTCTTCTACAACAAGGCCCCAAAGCTGGAGAACCTGGAGCACATCCACACATTCATGTTTGGACAACTTGAAACTCTCCATTCCCTCATTGCTCATAATCTCCAACAGAAGGTGTTTGACACCATCTGACACCCATGACGGAGAAAGTTGGAAGGAGACTCAAAGTAGGTGAGAATGAGGGACAGGGATTAGAGTGGGTGAAAACAAGGGAGACAGACAAGAGACGTGAAAGGAAATGCATCCCCGCCGGCACAGCTCTCTGTCACGTCGGCCTGTCACATGCGATCTGGCTGGAAATACTAGTTCTCTGCGTCTCCTGCAAACAAAACAAAAAAATTGCCTACATCCTGCTCAACACAGCCACTTCATGGCACTCTGTCACAGTAGAACATAATTCGCATTATAGGGCATGGAAACGTGGCTTCCAAGAGGTTTGTTCAGCGTGTAGGGATTGCAAGAGAAAATCAGTTCCAATGTTTGCGTATTCACTTGTTAGTACATATTATATGGATATTATGGATAGGATGCACTTTGTTAAATCTTTTAATGGGCTTTTGAATTGTGATATCTTGGTGGAAATCTTAACTCAACCTGTTTAAGACGTCTCGAGCACTTAGTTGAAGTGTGTCAGCTTCCTCCCAAAACACCCAGGGGATAATGTGTTTTTCAAGACCTTTTATGAAGTTAGTGGCAGCTCTTAACATCTAGTGTCTTTATAGTGGAATTTTCAAAGCCAATCATAAATTATTATGGGGTATGGTTTAGTTTAAGATGTTCTACTGAATAGAAAGTCAGATGATTGCTAATAATTTTTGGACAAAAACTCAATATTGCTATAAGATACAAAGTTTTCTGCTCATAAGAACATGACAATATGCAACCCTGTCTCCTACAAAACTGCCTTCCCTTACAACTAAACTACATTCTCAACCAAAACCCAACAAAGCTACTTTGTTATGTTTAGGTTTAGGGTGAAAAAAAAAAAGAGACTGAAAAAAGAAATATATTCACTTTAACGAGGACAGATCTGAGAAAAGTAAAACTGCGCTTTTATTCATTTCTAATAATCATAATAACAATACTTTTCTCCATTAATTCATATGTATTGTATAATTCCTTGGTCCACTGATTTGCTGTGAAATGTTCTTGACGTATAACTTACTGATACCTAAGCCTTGCAGGATGCTGAACATTTTCAATCACTTGAAAACATTAAACCAGCCGTTGCTGAATACTCAGGTTGATTGAGTTTCGGGGGGGGGGGGCAGTACAGGGGGTTTTACAGTAATGTAGCTCTGACTGAAAAACTAGCATGTGGTGAAAAGTCTTAAATCTCTCCGTGACATCTGTCTCAGTACTCTGACCTCAGAGGAGCTCTCATCTGGGAATGAACTGAGAGCAAGAATGACAGAGGGAGAGAGAGAGAGAGAGAGAGAGAGAGAGAGAGAGAGAGAGGGAGGCTCAGTCACATGGACTAAAAGTCAAGTACGGTATGTCTTTGCCTGATATTCATACAACCTGATATCAGCATATCAAAGCCTGTCACCTGGCTGAAGTCTTGTCTCAGCTTTCCAACAGGAATGTCAGACATGAAAGAGAGAGTATTTGAAGAGTTAAGGAAGAGCTCAGCTCAAATGTTATTTCCTTTTACGTTGTCATTTTAGGGTGTAGAGAATTCCGAACTCCTTGAAGTGATGAAAGGCTGCCATGACCAGGTATTCAAACTCTTAAGAAATTCACTGCTGTCATTTCTTTGCAGCTGGTCATTGATCTGAGTGAGTGAGTGTGAGTGTGTGTGTGTGTGTGTGTGTGTGTGTGTGTGTGTGAGTGTGTGTGTGTGAGTGTGTGTGTGTGAGTGTGAGTGTGAGTGTGAGTGTGAGTGTGTGTGTGTAAGTGTGCTCTGTCATACTGATTCCCTGTCCGAATTTTGGTGCAATACAAAAAGCCCTCACAGTTGCTGGACCCTCTGTACGGCAAAAAGTTTTGCCGGGACTCATTGCATTGTGACACAACAGATGGTTCGACTCCCTGTTTTCTTTTTTTTTTCTTTTTTATTCCTCTCTGCTTTACTGAGGCACATTGCTCCTGACAGTTAGATGTGTATCCCGTGGGGATTTGGAGTCCCTGTAATCAGACGGCATCATTGAGTTCACTTCTCAAACACGCACCAACCGTGCACTCAACTTTATAAAGAAATAGCCTCCAGCTCACAGATGCAGGAATAAACCATGCAAATCCAACAGCAGCCATGGAGGTCACATGACAATATCCTTATCAAAGATGCATTGGTCATGATACTGGACTAAACCTCAAAAAATGTCATTTACACATTGTAACACACAGTTCTGGAATCACTACCAGTGGAAATAAATACTAATAAAAGGTGCTTTGAATAGCTTAAGTTCCTGCCCAAACAAATCCTCATATTTAGACGTGTTCTTCAGCGCCAAAGTAATCCACAGATCGTTGTCTGTACATTTAGAAACTGCAGTAGCTAATGCAGACTTTCTATTCCGCAAACTCGCTGAACGGAAACAAATGTCGAAAAAAAAAAAAAGTGATTTTGATGAGGTTTTCATCAACAGATCATGAATCTTTCTTTTTCACCAGATGTGTTTGTGAAACGCTGGATGAGGCTCGGTTGATGTTCTTTTTTTTTTATCACACATTTAAGAAGTTTGGCACTTTTGAAAAGCTTACACACCTGACAGTAGAGAGAACATATAGGAGCCCTCCTAAAAAGAGCTTTTTCCTTTTTGGCTGTTAACTGACCCCAACAAGGAATCCACCTGGGTGTAAGCACTGCCTGAGAAAAAAAACTCACCTCAACATCTGTATCGTTATCTGCCACTCACTTCCTGTTTGGGCCTCTTTTTCTTGATGTGCACCCAATATATTAAGTGTCCCTTTGTGGTTGTTCTTTTTTTCTTTACTTTTTTTTTATATAATATTTAAGTTCTAATGATGGACAGTGACAAGGCTTTTAATGTTTCAGGGACAATCTGCTCCAAGCACAACAAGCACAACGATAAAAGATCAGACAGCTTTGAATAATTATACTCAGGGCACGGTGTTGGGAGTGAATGATTAGCCTGACGCGTGTGTGTGGGTGCGCGCACGCGTGTGTTTGCACGTTTGAGAGAGAACTTGAGGAGGGAATGATGATTAACGACGGAGCGGACCTTGAGAAGGACAGGCTGCCAGAGGGACAGTTGACAGGGAGATGGAGGGACGGGAGTAGGAGGGGTGGCAGAGTGGAGAGGTGGACAGGGCTACAGAAACCTCTCATTCTGGCAAATGACTGTTGAATGCTGACACATACAAAAGCAGTGATTTGCTTACCGTATCATTTATTTCCCTACAGTGCATTGATTGATGGTACGTCATGTCTTCATGCCACGGCCGTTGATAGTTTGGCCAGAAGGCGAGGGGGGGGGGGGCGATACTTCTCTGCTCATCCACCTCTTTGTCTCAGCTTGTTCTTCATTTAGGAATGTGCTATTTTCTTCTTTTCCCGGACAAGCGGTACTTTAACCGCAGCTGCTTTGGCTTCACATTTTGGCGACAACACAACTAGTTAAATAAAGAAATTGTGGAGGCCTGACGCTTTTAGCTAGTAAGGATTTGGAGTTGCCGTTCTTTGATGATGCAGACACTTTTGCGATTGTGTTCTCTCATCGAGTTTTGAGTGAATGCTCTCCGGTTAGCTGCTAATGGTTTGTTGGAAGGCATGCTTTGTCATTTATTTTAATTTTTTCAGATTTGATGATCTTGTCTCCGGGGTTGTGATGCTTGACTAACTAGGCTAATGGTTGGTGAGAGCTGTAGCGCTTCATATGATATTCGTTTTGCTCTGTGTGCAGTCTGCTCTCAAAGTTTAAGGAGAGAGAAAAAAAAATTTTAATTAAAAAAAGGGCAAGGGGAGGGTTTCGATGATGTCAGATACTGCTCGTCGAATGCATGTAGGTATAGCAAGTTTACTAACACAACAAAACTACTTAAGTAGGTGTAGGAAACAAAAGTACTTGGTCAGACTTAGGAAAAGATTGTGGTTTCAGATTTTTTATTTTAAAGGCGTTGCTTACATAAAAAGAAGTATGTCATGTAACTGCCGTTAGTTGAGCATGTAAGGGGATGTTGACTTTTGTTTTTCACAACGGGACACAAACAGCGGTCTCCTTGGTGAAAGTCCTGCGTTTGTTTGACATCCTTCAATCCCCAATGCCCCAATGGACTTTCTCGCTTTTCATAAACGTTTAATAATGACTCGAATGGGTTTACAGAGGAGTTATTTAAAACCCCGGTGTGACTCATACAGACACTCAAGGGTGCCTTGTGCGTCTGTATGAGTCGCCGAGGGGCACTGACCAAGCGTCTGTATTTGACAAGCTGGCAGTGAGACCAGCTTCCTGTTCACATGACCCAAATCTCCACCATATTTGAATGTCCTATTTTTGTTCGTATTTAGGCCTGGCCGTGTTTTGACTCAGTAAAACAAAATGAAATGCAACTCCCATCTCTTTGTTCGGTTCAGTTTAACTGAACGTGAATGCAAAACACAAGTTCCCAATTTTACATTTACTGTACTGTGACTGAAAATCAATAGTTTGAGTTAAAAGCGTCAAAAATAAATGTACGTACGCATTTACTGAGCAAAGCCTATTTGCCTAAAGCCTAATGTTTGTTGAGAACTGATTGCCTATTCTCATGCAAATATAACAACCATGTACATTTAAGTATTCAAATACATTAGTTTACCATTAACATGTGCAGGGAGACATTTTCTATAAAGACCTTGCATAACCATAGTGCTATGCTGATTTTTTATACCAGTGATTCATATGAATTGCCATGAGATGAGTCTGGTGTGGGCCTGGATTGAGGTGGCATGCCACTGCCTCAGATTGTACTGTCCTCTAATCCATTTGTTCCAGGCACTCTTATGAGGACTCAAGTCAGCAACAGCAAAGAAAAGACTCCGCTTCACTCCCATCCTCAGGGAGAACACCATAGCTAAAGCACAGGCACCCTGAGAAGCTGCTGCCTTCTGCCACACACACCCACACACACACACACACACACACACTGGTACAGTCCTCTGTCACACGCGCTGTCTCCGGGAGCCAGACTTGGGAAACCACCCTAGTGTGAAAGCTCTTGGTCGGGTGCAAATTAGCCTCAGGGAGTAACTGAAATCTGGTTTTGGGTTTGTGCGTATATGTAAATATGCACGTCTCCAGTATGAATATGTACACAGACGTGTTGTGTGTGTGCACCAGTCTAGCTTTGTGTGAGCTCACTTGAACTTGTGTGAGCGTGACAGAGAAGGAAGTGAGCTGGAGCAGCATCGCCATATTTGGTAGTTAGCCAGACACGGGGAGGGGGGGGGGTAAATGTTTTGAGGCGAAGATGCTTGACTCCTGACCCTTTTCTCTTTTACTCTCACAAACGTCTCTGTCAGCATGTGCTTGTTGTTTTAGCCTGACAAGACCTCCTGTTTTCATGACGCACCTAACAGACGTAAAAAGGATTAGGATGACAACGTGCCTGCTATCTTTCTCTCCCTCGGTTACACATCCAAAGAAGATGCTCTAAATCACTATATGTGGAAGTAAAACTTGAAATGGAGGGTATCCGACTTGGATTAAATTGGATGTTTAAATTGTCATCCACATGCATTCAGGTAGATGTGGAACTTTCACGGTTAATATGTGTGTGTGTTTGTTTTGAAGTGTGTCAATCATTCGCCATGTGATGGCGTAGGGATTTGCCAGGGGCTTCTGCAGCCGTGGTTACAGCTGTGAATTTACACGTCGTAATTGGCTGATTAAAGACACATAATTGAATCTGTCGAAGGGGACAATATTACAAACCTCCGCTGCCAGTGTGTCTGTGCAAGCGAAGGATACATTTTAGGAATGGCGTCACAAGAAAAATAACCGCAGTCGGAGGATAATTTGAAATCGGAAGTTTGCTCCGTTCACATCTTTGGCCGCAGAGGATACCATGTGGATCTCATTACAACATTAATGATCTCATGCTAATGTTCTGCATATTATCATAGCAAGTTATTTCATTCATTTGTAAAGCCTCGGACTGGTAAGTGAACCATGCGTAGAGTAACCTTAATCACGATGACTTCCCCACATGAGCTGATTACTCATTTGAGCGTTTTTTCACTAAAACCACATGAAGCTCATCAGGACAGCGTCACCACAGTCGTGAACAAACCACTTTTTGGCTAGTTTATGTATATGGTGTCTGACAGACACATCACATTGAGTGTAGCTCTATTGGTTTCCCATCCAAGAGATACCAGATGAGTCAATGTGTGTTGTGTGCCAGTGACTCTTTTTGTCAGAAGAGCCAATGAGAAATGGCGAGACTGAAACGAAACCCTGCAGTCGTGGTGTGTTATCCGAAGGGGCTGAGCCCAATATGCCGGTCTCTAGAATATTATTGCGATGGTGGAACGTAATAAAATTTCACTTCCTGTCTTAGAACATTTCCTTTGTACTCTTTTTGTTTTTATCTCTGGGCCTGCTAATACAATCGCATGCTACTCTTCGGTAGCGTGGTTACTGGTTAGCATGTTGTTTACTTTCTTGCAGGTTAGATATCTTGTATATCTTGTATACCTGGAGTTTGAATTGAGTAAACGGTAAGCTCTGCCTTCGTGACTATTCACAGTTATAAGCAATGAGTTTGTCCGTACATGATTTTGCTATGCTCGTCTTTCCAACTGTCAGAAGTTTCTGGCTATCAGATGTCAACATTTGTCTCACTTTTGTCAAAAAGAAAATCTACTTTTTTCCAATTATACTGTGAATCCTAACCAATCACTCTGCGTTTCCCTCAAAGGAGGAACAAATCCAACATTTCTTATCCCAGTGTCATTTTTTGGTATCAGTTGAGTTAAAATACCATTGTTGCCATGGCACTGCAGCTCACTGAACCACAGAAAAAGAAGGAAACACTCCTTAGATAAAACACTCAGAACCTGCTTGGCGTGAAAGCACAGCTAAGACAGTCAATTATCCTCTCTCTCTCTCTCTCTCACTCTCTCTCTCTCTCACTCTCTCTCTCACTCTCTCACTCTCTGTCTCTCACTCTGTCACTCTCTGTCTCTCTCTCTGTCTGTTTCTCTCTCTCTCTGTCTGTTTCTCTCTCTCTCTCTCTCTCTCTC
>CALSBV010011200.1:19875980-19888074 GCA_943590825.1 Bovichtus diacanthus
GAGAGAGAGAGAGAGAGAGAGAGAGAGAGAGAGAGAGAGAGAGAGAGGGGGAGAGGGGGAGAGGGAGAGAGAGGGAGAGAGGTTTACCTTTGTTGGCCTGCTGCTGATTTAATGACTTCAAAGCTTAGTTTCTCTCTATATTTTCCATTCCTGTCCTGACTCAGGCACATAGGTTCAGTATCAGCAGCAGCACCATACCACAGCATGTCAGCGTTCTTGCACAGCCTCGCCACACGTGTCCCAGCCTCGCGGAGAAATGAATGATCTCGCTAATGGCTGCTTCAGTCCACAACAATACACATTAGTGGTGTAAGAAAATATTGAATACTGCGATGTGTTTTGTGATACTGTATTGATGATTCTAATTTTTTTTAAATCCATCAGTTTTTTTTATAAATGGTTTACATGGAAAGATTAACTCAGTCAATACTTTATTTTATTTCCAAGGATTTGCACCGTCTACGTGGACGTGCCCTCTCAAAGCAGTGCTATGATGCTGGAGGTTACAGGGACGGCGATAAATGCAAATGCAGATCCCACCATCATGATGTTTTTACTCATGTATTTCTTTATAATATGACAGTTATCCTAAAATTCGATTATTTTAAATAGCAGTGCATCACCTTGCTTATGGTATTGTGATATATGAAATCGTAACCCCTTTATCATGACACATATCGTATCGCCTAAATCTTGCCAACACACTCATATCCTAATAGACATGCAATTTTGGATCGGCCCAAGGGGAAATTCCATAAATGTGCTCATTGGTTTACCAGTGAAAACACTAAAAGGCTTGATTTTGTGTTTCATTAAAATCATAAGCTGCCTGCTCAAATGTACGGCACCTTAGAGAGGAGACATGCCAAATCTATGGCAATTTTCAGTATATCAAGTTGTCTTGTTGCCAAATCCCTGCATTCATTTGATTTCTCGCACCCATGGCCATTCGGTATCTACTAATGCGTTCCTCAGGTTTTTGCCCATGATACATTACAATCCAACTATAATGTATCTGCATAGTGGAGCTATATGTAACATATCCCCTGGCCATTTGTTTTGCCTTTCTAACAGCGGTGCTGTTAGAAAGGTGCTGTCTCCCCGGAGAGTATCCCTCCACCCTGAGGTGGGTATCATTCCTGAGCCGCTGGCCACCAACGCTGAAGACTCCATTACCCACTCAGGCCAGGGGAGATATTTGTTCCTCCGTCTGTCTCTCTAGCTTACCTTTGAAACTCAGGAGGACTTACCCGTTATTGGCAGAGACAGAGAATTGAGCCCTGGAGAGAAGCAATGGAACCCCCCTACGTTTAAATTCAGTCCCCCGTTTTATCTGGGCTTTCTCATTAGCAGCAATACCGACTAATTGTTCCTGGTTAGGTCTTTATTGCTGCAGGTTCTTTCACTTGTTCGTCTCCCTCTCTGCCTTCCTAACTGTTTTTCTCTCTGCTCTTTTCCAAATGGCACAATGGCAGGGGTGGCTCTTTGTATGGCGGTAATTAGCTTTTATAGTGTTGCTATGAGCAGGGTCTTTTCACTTCTGTGGCCGTCACTCTGCTCGGCCTGTCGCTTTATCACCCTGCCATGCTCTGGGCAATTAGTCTGCAAGTACCACCTCCCACCCCACCCGCCACCACCATCGTCCAACCACACCCTCCCAAACCCAAGCAGAGAGAAAGAGAGAGAGAGAGAGAGAGAGAGAGAGAGAGAGAAGGAAAGAAAGACTTCCAACTCCCTCACACTCTTTCACAGCAAGAATAAAAATCAGCTGGTATCACAAATAACTTATTTTTGTTTGGCACTGGCGCGGGGTCTGACCTTTTGTACACAGACTGGAAATTTCTAATAGTTTTCCAGATAGCGGATGGAGCATTTCATTTTGTGGAACACCAGGCTATGAATGGGATAATTGTCAACACACAAATACAGGAATTAATGATGTTCGCTGTACGTTGCATCGGCGGACAATTGATATTTGATTTCCTTCCCTTTTTGTAGAGTCTGCACTCCTCCAAATTATAGCTGTAGTGTGCAGAATCCTCCTTACAAAGCTTGCCTTTAGGCATAATTTGTGTACTCAAGAAGACTCATCTGCCCACACACACAACACGTTCACACCAAATGTTATCCCTCATTTAGGTGTATAAAGAAATATACTGGCAATGAGAATTGTCCAGCCTTAGAACTGGTTTTGCTACTGTTGCCACTGAAGACTGAGGGTGGACACTATGAAGTACTGTAAAATTAATGTGCAGTCATTTGTGACTTTTTTGATGATCACTAGGGACCCCATGCGGAGACCCCCGTTATGAAAATGAGGTCCTGCCCGAAAAACCCCTAATCAAATGATTGTATTTGTGTCGCTTTGAAGTGAACAGCTTTTGAATTAAACAGTAAGACATGTAAAAGCGCGACTGCTTGCATGCACACAGTTTGATTTAACAATACTTTGATATCTGCCCCCCCCCCCCCCCCCCCATGATAATTGGAATGTGTGGTTTTACTGCGCTCAGTTTTTTTAGTAAACAAAACTGTGACAGGTGGGAAATGTGCACATTTTATGTATAGGTTTGGGTAAAAGAGGACTGAAAAAGCAGACTCAGGCAGAGCAAATACAGTAAGATAGTCCTTTTAATAGGAATAGGAAGGAGAAGTCAGTTTGGTACGGGCAGGCTAGTGTCCATGTGACATTACCTTTGTTAGCTGCTTACGTGCGCATCATCCAATATTTAGAAACTGTGCAGACATGAAGTGCGTTTATGTTCAAGCCAGATAGCGGCTGTAGGAATTGTGACTCCTGTCTGTTGGGAGCAAAGAAGGAAATAGTTTGACAAGACAGTCTGCAGGTGGTGGTCGTGTGTGTGTGTGTGTGTGGGGGGGGTTGCCTCTGTTCACTTCCAATTCATATTGAAAGTCAACGTTGATTCCTTTTAACCATGCTCTTTCCTTGACCAACGTCTTTTTTTGTTCTTCTCCTAAACCTAACCAAAAATCAACCATTGCGGTGTCAGATCAGAATATGTTGTGAAAGCATTGCCATATGATGTCGTCTTCCTAATGGGAGCATCAGATCAGAAAACGATTATGAATATAGTTTTGGATGGCAATTGCAAAAAATTGATACACTGTAATGTTATTTAATTTAATTTGGACGACGTGTTGAGCTATCGAACGAATGCAATCAGCTGACAGTCCATTTATAAGATTTTCTGAAGGCATCTAGTGGGCAAGTATGGCAATAAATAAAACAAAAACAACCCGATTACCCGATCAATAACATATTTGCCTAAACACCTAGTGTGTGGCAGGTCTCTCTATCCTTGCACAGTGAATGACTGAAATTCAAGTTTGTCCTGCCACAGTATTAATACAACAACACAAGGCAAGACACACGATCAAAAACTACACACATATAACCCCACATAATACAAACACAGGTACAAATACAAGGGTAAACAATGAACACATTAAATACAAAAGTTTTATAAATACAAAAGTGAAAGGGGAACACATGAAGCACAACAGTTATAAAGATACAAGAGTAAAATCTTCATCTTCATTATTTATATTTAGTTTCATATGTAGCTTACTCCGCTCTTCATACTTAGTTTGGTTTGGTAATTCTTATTTTTTTTTATTTTGCCAAATACTGCATCTTACCTCATCTTGTTGAATATTGCACATTAATATTGCATCTTACCCCATATCAGCTCATCTTATTTTAAATTTTTCTACATATATACAGTACATTGTATAAAACATTTTGCACTATTTGTACATTTTTGTAATTTTTTTGCATCTTATAATACCTCCTACTGTGTATTGCAACTATTGCACAACAATTTCCCTCGGGATAAATACATTTCTATCTTATCTCATCTTATCTTATCTTACTGTATAAAGACGGAGGGGAGGGAGAAACAGGCATGGTTGTAGATGTGCTGATTGTAGTTGAGAAGTGAAATGGCAAAGGGTATGAGAGAGAATTTGTATCTGTTAGTTTTGGCTAATGTTTATCCGAGGCTGGAACCAGAGTGCAGGCGGTGGGTACTGTCAGATATCTCTTTGTTGTATAGTTCCAAGAGATTTTTTTTGCTGATTGCCAATGATTTTGCTTCTGACTTGCGTTACCCTTGTTAATACGTTTTTCTGTTCTTGGGAGATGAATAGCAGCAAATGATTGATGAAAACTGATTCAAGAAAAGATAAAACAATGTCATCAGGGATGTGTCAACCTGGAACTTGGCTAGGTTCTTCAGACAAAAAAAAGATGCTGCTGGCTTTTCTTTTTTTCATCACATTCAACTCTAAAAAAAAGAAAGGCGTCTTCACACCAAGTCAAAAAAAAAGTAGTTTAAAACTGGACCATGAGTCATTTCAGCATTGTTCAGCAGGCTCACAATAATGTCAGTAGAAAAAAATGTGCTGGCAATACAAAAGTCCTTGATGTACATGATATAAGAGAGGACGCAGTCTTGGGGGGAGCCAGTTGATGTTATAGAGAGTCCAGAGAGATGTTGATTTACACTCACTCTCTGAGTCCAATTAGTGAGAAAGTCCAAAATCCAGCCCACAATGTTCGAGTGCAACCCAAAGCTCTCTGTGAGCTCCTGCACCAGCCGCTGGGGAGTGGCTATATTTTGCAATGGGCACTGTTTGTAGAATGTTTCCATAAATGAGGTGCTCTCTGTTAATAAAAAGACACATTGAGAACGGAATAAAAAATAGAGCCTAATTGATCAGTGGATGGACATACGGCTGCAGGCTTGTGTAGTTAGACTAACAATGCCTAAAGGTGTTCATGATACTTTTTAAAGAAAAGGGAGAGAGATGAAATTACTGGAGTTCAATAGACTACCTTTGCTGAAGTTGTGGACATCAAATCTTGAATAAAATGTATTCAACTCCTGTGCCAGTGCCATGACTACAAGCCTTTTAAAACGGGCCTTTTCTTTCTTTTTTTTTGTCGTTTAGCCCCACAATGGTTCTGACACTCTCCCAAACCAAGCCTTAGTTATTACTGCTCAGTTTGCTTTCAACCTTTTTGTTTGCAACACAGTTTGGCACTCCTTATTTGATGTTTTAAATTGTTTAGTTCAGAGAGATTACCCACCTTGAAAGCAGCTTTTTTCTTGTCTCATAAGGTTTGGAGATGTTTGCTCACCCACAGTCTTTTTCTTAGACATTACCCTGAGATGTTCAATCTCATAGATTGACAACAAGAGATCCTGAATATCCACCACATTCTTTTTTTATTTCATTGCTTTAGTAAGAATGACAAATCCCAACCCAGGGGAACATTTGAACTCCTGGGACCTATTGGCGTTCTCGTCACTGAGCTGTGGTCTTTCCCTCTTAGCTCAGATATTGATCTGGCGCTTAGGCAATTAGTCTGAGCAGACCCTTTTCCCTTCTTATCCTTTCTCCTCCCTGCTCCAATCTAAAGCTCTTAGAAAATACTGAAGGATTGTCTGGAATCAAAATAAGCCAAATTACCTGCTCTATTTCTTCCTTCATTGTGATCACCTGCCAGCTACAGGGGTTAGGAAAGGTTTCGACTGTTCATGCAACTCAATCACCCCTCCTTCTCTCCCTCATACTGCACTCAATGCCTGCAATCCAGAGTCACCACTGCCTAGACTGAAAAATAGAGAACAATGTAGGAGAAGAAGACACTCAATTTGTCCTCTTGTCAATATAAGTAGGAGGCTTAGAGAGGAATGCTCCTTCATTTAAACCTGAACTGCCTAATACAGTATTTTGCTTTGGTGACTCAGAGTAAAGTTCAAACTCAGAAACCCTTGAATGTGATCAGAAACTGAACTTCGTTTTTGAGACACGACATGTGTTTGCTGCAGTTACACATGCTTCTTCGTCACCCGATTTGTCATTGCCGGTGTACACGATGAAGGATTCCATCCAATGTCCATTTGTAACACTTTTGAATTGAACAGAATTTGGGCTGACAGTAGCAATCAAGGGCATTTCAGATGGTAGGGAAGTAAACTTACATTCATTGTATCACCTTATATGAACACAAACAGCAAAAAACTACAACCAGAGAGAATGTCCAAGACCAAATAATTGCCTGTTTTTTGTTTTTGTCTTCAGCACACTGCAGTATGAAGCTCCCTCCAAAGCTTAAATCCACTATCCACCTAAAAGCTGCCTTTTATTTTCTCAGTTTGACACTGAACTCAAATTGGCCAGTCCCCTTTTTGAGAGAATCCTCATTTTGCTTGTTTCACCCAATTTTGTCTCTTTTTCTTTTCACCGATGGTGGGCACGGAAATAAGAGGAGAGCTGATCAAAAAGAGTTGCTGCTTGTTTGTCTGTTTGCAATAGAAGTGTTCTCAAAGTTCCCTCAAGATAAACAGCTGTATGGCTTAAAACTGAAAGAGTAAGACTTACTGATGTCAATAGGATAAGTCTGCAGCTGCTGCATAGAGAACAAATGGCAATGACAGTAAATACAGGAAGGATACAAACAAGAGTTATTTTTAGGGACAACTGAGTAGAACCAGCAATGTTACTGTATACTTAACAGCACCATAAAATCCAACATAGCAGTTTTCTTTCCAAGACTTTGCCTTCAAGTCAGCATGTGACCAGACGCCAGTCTTTATCTTTCCTTCATCACTGGGTGGTTGGTGGTATGTTTACAGAGCCAGTTTTAGAGAAAGCAAGGTACAAGCATACTCAACTTGTGATGGTGACGGTGTATAGAAAATCACAACATATATTCTGTACGATGTCTACATGCAGCCCTTGCAGCGTTAGAGAGCAGTGGTGACTCCCCCATGTTGATAGCATCGTCAGCGGGAGCTCAAGTTCAAGCCTTCACAAAACAACATCGAACAGGCCTTAATGCCAGCCTTTGTCAGATATATGCCTGCATCCATCTGTAGCGACGGCACATCTCTCCTTCTGACATACGCTGGTAGCCATAGAGGTTGGAGAGGGTTTGTGCGCCTGTCACAATATATACCATAAAACTTCAATTAAAAGCCGAGCCCCAATTAGACATAGAGTCCCGTGTATTTGACAGATGTTCATAAATAGCGTATGAACTTTTTAATAATAAATGTTTAAACTTTTGTCCTCATGGATTTGCTACACATCATCAGATCTCGTAGATTCTCCACAATTCAATTAATTTTAAGGAAACCATGAGCATCAAATTCGTTCAGATTTTGAAAAAAAAGGTGGCGACTTTCTACCTTTTTGAAACATAACATCTGAGTATGTGTCCATTCCTCAATTATTTATATGCCTTAAACAATATTTTCTCTTCTTCCTGCTATGGCTCTGTGTTGTGTCCGCACACCGAGTGTTGTTCGCTGTCTCCAGATTGAACAACCCTCACGTTTCATTTGCAGTATGACAAGTAATATTTATACCGATTTAAATAAGCAATTTGATAGTACTTTCTATCTGTGCTGTGCAAGAGTTTTGTGCGAAAAGGAATTAAAGGCCCATCCCATAAAGACGCCTGTCCTTAGTAAACGCCGGTTGAGTTCAGTGCTTGAAGCAAATAAAAGCCCGGGCTGGTAAAATGTTCAAGTATTTAATTATAAAGATACATACATAAGCATTTTCCTTTTCGTCCACTTACATGATATCTGGTTGCCATTGACTGATTAAGCATTTCCAGCCATTTAGGATTAAGGAATGTCTCTCTTCGTCGTCGTTTCTCACCTTGCCTCATCAAATTGACATAATTAATTTACCAAGTCGTCATGTCCTCCACGGATAATCATTTACCTGAAACAGTGTCTAAGAGAAAAGAAAGCGTCAACATTTTTAGTCGACTAATGAAGCAGTAACGCCGATGATTGTTTTCCTACTTGGAGGTGAGTTTTTGTGAAACTAATGACTTCCTAGTGATAATTAATTGATTCCCTCCCACCTGAAGGAGCAGAGTTTTAATAAAGAGTGACAAGTCCCAATGTAACCATCTCTTCACCATGTGAGCGAACCTCCACAATACTTTGTTTCAGTGGTGTGGGACAAAAATAAAACAATCCCTTTGAGAGCCGGCCTGTAAATCATAATCTGTAAGAAATATACACCATTTGTGGCAAAGTAGAGCGTTGAGGCAATTTGATTTAGGTTTTTATGCTGAAGAGGCTCAAGTTTGATGATGACACACTGGGAAGAATCCCTCATTTTTCTTGTCTAAGAGGAGATGTGTAAGTGACATACACAAATCATATGAATCAATGTCTTTCGATTTGATAGAACTAATACCTACAAAGAATTGACGTCTTGACGAAAGCAAAGTGTCCTTTCCAGGGCAATTTCAGGAATGTGTTAGAATAAGCTGTTGCTGGGGAGAAGATTATTGGTTACATTAGCACAAGAAGTGTAGCTGCTGATAGGTTAGGGTAAACCTCCTTAGCGCTGTTCCCAAGTGCGATAGAGCAATATTTCTTTCCCTCTAATACATATTTTCCAGATGCTTGAGGTGCAATTGATTGCTGTTTCTTCTGCTCAGAGGTTTTACTTTACGATCTATTACATCTGTTCCTTTGGGCCTGAAAAGGAGGCCTGAAATTTCCGTTAGCAGTTTCAAATAAATATAGACCACGCATGCACACAGAAACCCTCCATGGACATTGTGTCAGTCAATGAAACAGCTCCATATAGTTTTGGAGTGCGAACGTGAGATAAATCTCGTACAGAAAAGCTCAGCATTGCACATTTTTATGTTAAGGTTTCCTAAACAGTTAAGGCTTGACAACATAGAGCATCAGGAACATGCTGCTGTAAAAGACAGCTCAGGAAAGAAGGCACCTTTTTAGTCGTCAGTACAAAGCCTGATGTGCTGTTTTTGAGTCAAGGCGATTCCCTGAAGGCCCAGAGAGCTCTTATCTACGCCTCACTATGAAACTGATTTCTCTTTTTTTGTTTGTATTCCAAGGAACATGTTCCATTGCTCCACACTATATGTTATTCAGTTTAATATTTTTAAGTTTCTTTTCTTTTGAAGTTGCAGTTCAGCTAATTGTCAACTTGAGTGACTCGTGTTTTTAACAGAAACACGATACTATGGTTTAGTCTGACATGCTGGTTTTTCTGCTTTGACACCAAATGCACCAGTCCCCGATTGTACACTATGTCATGGGGGGGGGGGGTTGAAATATATTAAACAAGCAAACACACTGAACTCAACACTTCATGTCCAGTGACATTTTTAGTTTTGTTTATTATAGGCCCCAAAATTCGTTCTACACTGTTTTTATTTCTACAATATCTTCCGATGATATTCTACAGTAAGGACAGTGAAATATCATGCTCTTAAATGATGCTCTAGGCCCACGTCCACCCACCACTCCAACCTCCACACTCTTACTTGCCACCTTGCTCCATAAAAGGCACACTACTTACTGTAATGTCAATGCATGTTGCATGTATTGAATGCAAATTGTGAGGCGCAGAATCATCTAGCAAGAACAACATTTTCATTGAGACTGGGCTGAAAGAAATGCGTTTCTTCTGGATTCTGATGTGGCCTTAAGGTGTATAGCTCAACAGCAAGCAAACCACCTGTGCCAACGTTTTTACATCATCATGTTTCGTTGGCTTTTGCATTATTTCAATAAGCTTTGAAAGAGGACACAGCTGAGCCCTCTCAGTCACCAGTCAGGAGCTCCGCTGATCAGAGCTACAGACTCCTTCAGTTCACATTTGTTCCTACATGTACTTAACACTTCTGCAGGGTTCAGTATCCAAGTTTGTGACCCTTTAGGCAGACATAACACCACCTTAGCTTGCTGTGAATGACTCTATTGGCAAAAAGTCAAGAATGAAAGTTAGATATGCTGACTAAATAGCCAGTTTACACTTGAATGGTGTGGTGTCCAGGACTAGAAAATTGCACTCATCTAGGCCAGAAATATTGAGTACAGACCCCATGAGATTCTGGAGGATGCTCCAACAGGCTGATGGGAGCCGAGAAACACTGCGGGCATGCTGGTTTATCGAGCTGTAGGAGCTTGTGAGGCTTTTATGTAGTTGCTTGCTGTCAACTTTGTTAAACTGAGGTCACATATTTGTAATGCAGAACTGCTCCACCAGGGGGGAAGACAGTAGTATTATAGGCTGTTTATGATAAGCCTGGGTCCATGTTGGAGAGGCCGAGCGATACCCCCGCCACCTTTGCTTTCATAACATTGCCCCAATCACTTGGTTGCATGAATGCTTTGAGGGGTTAAATTCATACAGCAGCATTCAAGAAACAATATAGAGGTTACTGTTTCCTGTAATAACACATTCGACTGTCAAGTAGTTGTGGGCAATTGTCCATTGATACGTTTTAGTATTTGTGGACCAGTGATAAGGCCAGAAAGCGATGCATGTTATAGTAAGGGACGTCTACCGAGATGTTCGTAGCCACGTGAAAACTTTCTAAACCATTCGCATATTAATTAGTTCATTCCATATTTAAAGACAGAGCAATTAAACAACATTATTATTATTATTGGTACGAATAATGACAATTCTAATGCTGCTTTAAATGCATATCACACCATTCATCTGTTTTTGATCCATGTATCAGTTACCTCATTGATATAAACCGATGGAAAAGTTTATACTTATTCCACTGCCACACTTTAGCCTCCATACTTACTCGTCCACAACGTCCATCCTTCCAACATACATCCAAGAAGAAGACATTTCATTTACTGGTGTCACCCTAAAGGAATCGTGGGTTATAGAGTCTTCAAACATCCTCCTCCAGTGTGTCAAGCTGTCTGGTGGAGCTTTTAAGACATATTAGTATTTAAATACAAAATGTACCTTCCAGCTAATATAATCAGTAAATATGGAGTTATGTCGAGAAATAAACCCCTCTAATTTTGATTGGAGACAGGCAGAGGGCGGCATGAATATTAAACAAACACCATTCTGTCAAAGAAAATGCTTTAAGTGATGTTCCCTGCCTTTTATATGGAGGTAAATACAGTACTTCATGTATGTAAGTGTTACACTGTTTATGACATCAGCATTACTGAGGTGACTGGGTTCTGGTGTGTTGGTTTCGGAGATTCAGGAGAGTTGTTCATGGCCGCTAATACTGATGTGTGCCCCTGTGTGTGTGTGTGTGTGTGTGTGTGTATGTGTGTGTGTGTGTGTGTGTGTGCGCGCGCGTGCATAGACGTGTGTATGCACATCGTGGTGGCAGCAGGGACTCAGCATTCCCATGCACAACACGTCCTAGGGCAATCGCCACGGTGATTTACCCTCTGCTCTGTTGCCGTGGTGACTGAGTCACTAAGGAGGAGGGTGTGTGTGTGTGTGGTGGGGGGGAGGGGGGGTGTAGACAAGGCCCCTTGTTAGATGACAGCCCCCCCCCCCCCCGTCTCATTTTCCTCTCCTCTTTTACCCACTCCCTTTTTCTCTGCATCTTTTTCTCATCCCTTCAATCATGCACTTCCTTTATCATTTCCGATTCATATTTCTTAAACTCAAACCTATTAAAGTTTGTCTTTTCCTTCCCCTCGCAGTAGTTTGCGCCCAGAGTAGCAGTGAGTTAGTTTGACATGCATCTGCAGCCATACTCTTTCTCCTAGTATCATCCGCCTTTAGGTTTGCGCTGACATGATATTAAAACATTCGAATAATTGATTATGAGACAATATAGTTATTGTCTCCTCCAACCTCTTGCTTAGTCAGTGTGCCTCTGCATATTGGGCGTATCTGACAAAGTGAGAGGCTGACTACCATAAGACACTCGGAGAGAATGCTTAATAGCGTGGATGAAGTGTAATACACTGCTCCGTGCTTTATTAAAGGTTTAGATTAGGGGAGAAAAGAGAGTTGTGCTCTAAATCCTGCAGCCTTGGAAGGCTTAAGGTGTGATGGGAGACGTATGAAAAGCGTGCCAGTCTGTGTGCATGTGAGATAGAAAGTGAGAGGAAGATAAGATGCCGAAAATAGGACGGACAGAGCAGAGATAGATATTTAGTCTTGCTGAAGATTAGTATTTAATAGGGATCTGAGCTTCCTTTTAATCATCTCTGTCTCTTGTATTTAGCTTGGAACTCTCTGTGTGTGTGTGTGTGTGTGTGTGTGTGTGTGTGTGTGTGTG
>CALSBV010011200.1:19888174-19914134 GCA_943590825.1 Bovichtus diacanthus
TGTGTGTGTGTGTGTGTGTGTGTGTGTGTGTGTGTGTGTTTGTGTGTGTGTGTGTGTGTGTGTGTGAGGGGGGTGGGTGGGGGCTGATGCAATAGCCTCATGTTCTCATCAAGATGCACCCTTGATTGTTCTCGCATCGATTCATCATGAAATAAAAACTATACTTTATGAGTCCATGATGACCCTACTACTATCCATCAGTCCTGGAACAGTAGTCTAATACTATTTATTACTGCAATTGATTGTGCTAGTGATATACAAGGTCCATTATAGAAACAAGACTGTACATATTAGATATACAGGCATTATTTTACTTAATTTACTCAACATAATTCCCTATGTGTAATACCTCAGGTGTATGTATACAAATAAAAATAAATGAGCATATCAATTTATGTATAAAACTATATTGTTTAATGACTTTCCAGAACTAACACACAAGATGCTTTATGTGTTTCAATAGATGGAAGCTGCCAAAAGACCGTTGGTATGCCTAAGTGCATGTGTTTACTGATATAAGATGAACAATTGACACAGTCAAGTGTTTCAAACACTTCATGTGCCAACTTCTTCCGCGGTCCTGTCCACGTTGGTGTGAAAAGCTGCCTCCAAACTGGCCTCAGTCGGCTCTTTGTTTATATAAATTTCATAACACAGATAATCGATTCGACGTCGGCGTCGGGCTCGCAAGGCTCATGGCTGATTTAAAACAGTAGATGGCGTGTTGAGACATTCTCAACCCATGAAACGTAATTGCTTTGCTTCGTCACGGTACAGTCACATCATTTAGTTTACAGCTCAAAAAACTTGTTTAATTGTGCAGTAGCTCTCTAATGACACTAGTGCTGTAATAACTATGATGATCCTCTGATCTCTCGCAACACCATGACATTTGTGGTTCAAATTGAAATGTGTCCACAACTGTTGACTGGATTACCATACAGGCTGGTGCAGACACTCATGGTCTTTATGAACTTTGGCAATTCCCGAGTTCTTACATGCATCACTTGTCTTCCTAACGCCATCATTGGGTTGTACTTTTTAAATTGTGCTATACTTTGGTTTATCCATCTTCCATGTAGTTTTTCTTTCAAAAAAAAAGAAAACAGCATCACAGCCTCGTGTGGCTGTAGACTCTTTGCCTTGTTAACATAGGAATGCACATTCTACCCTCTATATGCTGTACAAGTACACATACTGTTCACTAAGCTATGTGCAGGAGTTGCACACATTTCCCTTCACAAATTCAACATCAAGACACGTAGGCCTACTGGTAAGAACCGACATGACACCTCATACTGCACATGCAGCAGCAGGGCACCATCTATATAAACACACAGCAGCACTGACACCCCACCGCATAACGCTATCCACAGCAATAAACCCCCCCAAAAAAGCGAAAAATCATCAGTAATGTGAGCTTTTGAACATAAAACAGTTGTGCCATCCACAATCAAATATATCCAGTCATTACCTGACAATGGATTTGACACATTAACAACATTTGGACACGGCGAACAGATGACAGGGCATCTTGTCTATAATTAGACTGATAAAATTGTCAGTCTAACAAAGTGAGTGAATAAAGGCGACACTGTTAAAGGTTGTCATAATACGGCTATTAGACGAGCCAGTCTGCCTTTTTCTCCCTTTGTTCATTGCACTGATTGTCATGCCTCTGTAGATGGATGGAAGACGAGATGGGAGAGTGTGCAGACATTCACTAAGTTTCACACCGCAGTGCATTGCAGGCAATGGTTATTCAACGCTACAATCCCCTGTATGCCTGTAGAGCTATAAAAGAGGGACCGAGAGTAACAGGTAGGCATATTAAACATTGTACAAATACACTCTCTCTAAAGTAGCTATGGCTACATACTGTATGCAGTTAGTACTATTTTTTTGCTTCCTGTTTTACTCATTACTGCTGCTATCAACATACACGTTTGCTTACTGCGATTTACATGTGGGCATTGAATGGTTGGTTGGTTACTGGTATGTTTCCAGGTCCCAGTGTTGTCAAGTGTATCATTATCCAATCTGTTGTTGAATTATGATGAGTCATCCTCAAAAGCGCTACATGTACAATAATTACAAGTTCATAGTTTCCAAATAGAAATGGTATGAAAGCTACCATTTATGAGCCAAATTACATCAATGCTTAGGACTTGTGGGACAGCCCCTGTCGCCATTCACAAACTCTTATAACACTTGAGTATGGAAGTTCATTCTTGACCTTGGAAAACATTAGTTTGTCCAAACAATCCAAAGTCAAGGTCCACTTACAGGATTTCTTCAAGGGCCTTTGACCACATCTCACGGTCTGCATCAGCAATTTGGTCCGTTGTTTGCCAAAGTGTTTTGACGGATGGTCCATCCGTTGAAGATGACCATTTATTTTATGTCCTATATATTGTTTTGTTTGAGTTTGGTTCGGACAATCATCTGAAGCCTGATAAAAGTATCAAATGTTTGTAAAATAAAAATAAAAAAAGCCAAAAAAACGATTAACTGAAGCACCTCTAGCGACTGTGTGAGTAATGAGTGCTGTCTGTCAGGAGACAAAGGTATGTCAGTAGCATGATGCTGTTATAGAGCATTAGTACATATGGGGAGGAGGTCAAGGAAGATGGATGATACAACACCAGACTTCAACACAGGAGAAAGCTTTTTATTTCCAGTTTCCTAAGGATAGTAAGCATTGGTTTCTCCATGTGGTTAATATTGTAACAATGACGATGAAGGTTTCCTAACCTGAGGGAAGTAGTTGATTTAACCAAAACAATGTTATTTCTAGTTATATAGTGTAGGGGTGCTGCAATCTGGATTTGAATGTACGCTAGTTTGTTTTGAAATGTGCTATTTTTTTTTAGTGTTTCCATATTTCTTTGGTTTCTGCCACCTTGCACTTACTGCTTGGTTACAACTTGCTCTTAAAATATTACTAAAGGTTATTTTAGGATTGGATTCCAGATCCTGCACTTGCTGTCACCATTTTTATTCAATATTGCAAGTCCGGATTTTCATAATTAGTCACCGTAGTAAAGAGAAACAGAGAAAGACAGAGCATGAGAGGTAAACTAGGGCCAGCGCTGGTTATCCACACAGTTCTCAGCGTATGATCTTCAGATAGTCAGAGCGTAGGCTCTCTGAGATGGCTTCCATGGCAACAGCAAAATTACCTGTAGGTGTGTGTGTGTGAGGGAGTGAGAGAGAGTAATGGGCTCTTAAGATCTGCCAGGGACTCAGAATATTATTATACCATCTCAGCCAACACATCTTAAATGAAAGCTTATCCTCCTTTTTCTTCATCCCTTTATTAACCCCGCTCATACCAACTTAATTATTATCCAGTTCATTTATATAAACTGTTATGAACAACTAAATCACCACCACTGCTAAATGATTAACCGTAATGTCAAAGTGGATGACAACACATTAAAGCTGTTTATTTATTTTAAATTATTTTATGTTTAATTCAGAAGGGTGACTGACATTAATTCCCACCCTATGTTATTTTTATTGACATATACTGAATAATTTAGTAAAGGTGTCTGACAAGGTCTTGAGTTATCTTACTTTTAAACTTAAAATATATGTGAAACTTCTTAAAGGTATTATTTTATCATCATGTGTTACTGTCACTGTTTAATTAATACAGGACAAATGTTGGTAATACAATATGTGTCATATACAAAACACAGTTGGGCTTGAAGGTCCCTTAACAATTAGTTTGGTCTGTTGTCATTTTTCCTACTCTGCCTATTTATAGTTTCAGATCTTTGTTAGCTGTGGAACAGAAACAGGCGTTGTTATTTTCTTTAAACTGGTGAAGTTTAAAGACAAACTGGTTGAGTTTCCAAGTCGTCATAACAACTTGGATGTTGTCGTGACATGATTGGATCTGTGGGGGGAGTAGAAGGGACATTTTTTATACAACCATTGGGGGGTGCCAAAGAAGCACATTTTTTAAAAACTTCACATGGTGTCTTTAAACTGCAACAAGAATATATTTTTATATTGACATTAGATCGAATGACTGTGTGTAATGTGAAAGGTGTCAGTTGTCGTCACAGTGGATTATCAGCCAGCTCTTCTCTGTTTTACTGTTTTGATAACTGTATTGATTGCCAGACATTTCTCTTAGGAGGTGGAGAACAAAGATGGAGCTAAAAGGAGAGTGAGAATTGGAAATGTATTTGCTAGATAGTCAGAATTAAAAGAATGATGCTCCGTGTCTGCTGGATTTGTACATATGACACTATTTTGTTTACAGCCTGTTGACTCAAGAAGCCAAAATAAATCAGCTATGAAGCTTTCAAGGTCACGCCAAATTGAGGCCAACCTTGTGCCTCGAACTAAGCCGAATTGGCTTAGGAATTGGTGCGTATAAAAAGAATAAAAAATTATAGCAGCATTTTGATACAGACAATCCCCTAATTTGTAGAATTTGCTTTTGATTGCACAGGTTGTTGTTTGTAACAATCCCAGTGAAAATTGCTGTGGCCTGTGTTACTTTTGGCCCAATAATTTTCTGTTGATCTGTTTTGTGTAAAGAGGGAACTGATACATCCTCCAAAATCAGAAAGATCTCAATTCCTGCAAACAGGCGCGGTAGCTTAAAATTTCTGTGCAAAATGAAACATCTACAAATTGCCGTATTGTAGTTCTTACAATTTGAAAAGATACCGCTGAATAGACTGCACTTAAAACATGCAGGGTGTGTATTTTGATGTAATGAAATAATGAGAGGAAAATTAAGCACATTTCAGTTACAATGTTGACTTCATGCAACTAAAATTGTCACCCTAAATTTGACTATTTCGTACTGTAGTGAAAGTTCCACTCTAACGATTTGTAGAGAAGTAACTCGCCACCATCAGTCATGTGTTGATACGCATGTGACAGCTCGTGTGTGTTAAGCAAGGCCCCGGTCACTTGAGACACCCATAGAAGCGCCATACAGCGAAGATCAATCGAGCCGGAGAGGCCTGCAGTCGATGTGTAGTGCGATGCATTTGGCAATGATTTCCTGCCGCTGTTTTAATGTATCTATAGGACAGGTCGATGAGCACGCCGGGAAGAATTCTATATTTCTGCCTGATGAACTACTTAATCATCTCGGGGATGGTCGGCTGAGTGTGAAAAATCCATATCCATTTATACCTTTTGTCTTTCATTGGCCACTGCCTCTCAGGTCATCAAAAAATAGACAGCGGAGTGAGTCCGAGAAAAGAGGGAGGGATGGGGGGGGGGGAATTGTAGCTTCGTAGAGAGAACAAGCGGGAGACGAACAGGAGAATTATTTGTTGATCACAATTTACAAAAAAAAAAGTCGCTCAGGTCTATAACTCTTTAAACTATACGACAGTTACGTTTTGTGACACTGAGACTTATAAGACTGTGCCCCAATTTTGACTTCCTTTAAATCCAGGTTCAACACTTCCATGTTCTCCACAACCTTTCACTCAACCTGAAGCACTTTCATCTATACCGTATGTATCTACACGTATATGATACATTTCCTTTTTAACATTGTACTTTAGCTTGTATTGGTTAAGGGTTGCTTTAATCCTCCCGATACTAGGAAGGGATTCTTTCTATTGCAGCACAACTCAGCCACATAATCCAAATGAAACATTAAGCATGTTCTGATTCGCAGATTTATTTTTTAAATGACAAAGCAAACTGGTGAAGTTTAAAGCCAAACTGGCCGAGTTTCCGATCGTCATTACAACTTGAATGTTGACCTGACTGGCATTTATACTTCTGAATCTTGTCTTTTTGGCATGCCGTGAACACATCATTCGATCTGTGGGGGAAAAATCATCAGTCAGTCACATTGTATTTATATAGCCCAATATCACAAATAACAAATTGGCCTCAGGGTGGTTTACAAATACAGCATACGAAACCATCTGTCCTTAGACCCTCGCAGTAATACTAATACTACTACTAAATGATTATAGTTTGGGTTGGATACTAACCTATTATATCACAACACTGGTACAACACAACAAGATATCTACTTGACTCAACTCCCACGTTGAAACGTATTACCGGCCAATGTTTTACAGCGCAGTGCTGCACGCCTAAAGGTTAGCTATGGCGAAGGCCTCGAAACGAGGCTGCAGACTACACATTAAGCACTACTGCAAATACAGTTTTACACACAGGATTTTGACATGGAGTTTTTCTTACATACCTACATCAGCAAAGTGACTGGATGTTGTGTCCCCGGGTAAAAGCAGTGTGTCCAGGTGGCCCCTTCAGAAACCTGAGCCATGACCGTCAACATGATTAATCAGGAACGCATTGTTACACTCTCCCTAATAATGGAGCATCAACTACCCACATGTAATCTGAGCTGGTTAGCAAAGCTGTCAAAAAAAAAAAAAAAAGCTTCATAAATTGCTCCAAAATTACAGCTGCTTGTAGGATATTGTAGGAAAGAGATAAGAAAAACAAAAAAAAATGTGAAGCGGATGGAGAACGAGTGATCGGCTGTGAATGATTGTGCTTTATCTTTTGTCACTAATCAGGGTTGCTCGGAGATATTTGTTTGTCTATTAAGCCCACCTTTTGGGAGGTGGACGCATTTTGAAGACCCCTCAGAAGGGACTCTTGTTGCATCGAACAAACACGAAGACTGGCACATCCAGCAGCACTTTCCATGAAGTGAGGTTTCTGCCACCACCTGCCGTAACGCCACTTTGTCTCTCTTTACTTCGTCCTGTAATACCCTTCACTTCTCTCTTCCACGTCCTTGTCTTGTCGTGTTTCAGTCCCTCACTTTCATTGTCTTGCTACCATCCTCTCTGTCTTTTGTCCCCTCGCCCCACTTTCTTTTCTGTCTTACTTCCTCTCCGACACTCTCTCACTCTCACACACACCTCTCACTCTTGCCTTCCTGTGCCAACTGTCTCTTTATCCGTCTAAACAGAGTTGTCGGACCGTTCAGAGCACATATTGGTAAAGACGAGACAAAAAAGGCGAGACAAACACTGAACTGCCTGCAAATTGAGCTGGCAGGAGAGACAGTGTCGTAGTTGTTTTGCTGATTTGAGTTGTTGCTCTCCTCATGCTCTCATTCTTACAGTTTTTCTCTTTATCTTTGCCTCTCACACACGTATGCATTGTGTGTCGGGAATTGATAGCAGGGGGAGCTGCAGGAGGGTTGTGTGGGTGAATACAGAGGGTAGCATACTATTGACCTTATCTCTCATTTCTATTACATCACATGTACTGCCACCAATGCTGTACATTGTGTACAATTCAACACATTCACTCTTTTACATTTCAGATAAAAAATATAGTACATTTTATTCAACTACAGTGCATTTGTCTGATAGATTCAGTTACTTGACGGAGAAAAAAATAAAGCACCTGGCCTTTTGATGAGCTCATAAAATATGATGCATTGCTGTAGATTTGACTAAGCTAACAGTATATGTGTGTAATTAGCACCACTTGGACATTAAAATGCTAGTCATATGTTAGCATCAAATGTTAATGTGACACATTTGGATTTCATTCAAATGATAGCGTAAAAGTTGTTGGTAAAGTAAGGACAATTAAAATGGAAAAATGCAGTCTTGGTGGTCTTTCAAACAGCATCAATACACCAACCCTTTAATTGTACGCCCTTGGAGTTTTGGGTAGCTTGCCAACCAATCGATCAATCAGATTTTACAAACAGGATCTGTTCAAGGCTCTATAGTGGCAAAGGTTCATACTCTGGCACGCTACTCTGTTTGATATTTGAAGCAGTTAAGACACACGAAAAAAAAGAAAAAGGGAAGATGCTTGGCCGTTACATCAGCAGCATCTCAATCAGAATTTGCGTTTCGTCCTCCTCCCTTCTCTGTTCCAGCTTACTTCTTTTGCTGCTCTTCTACTCTTGCTAAAAAGATCGAAGGTGATTCATAAGGTTCAGCAGTTATTTGACTGGTGGATACTACAGCAGGATGAGTGGAGAAAGGAAGGAAGAGAGGCATAGGAAAATGCAGGAAGAGTTGAGGTGAAGGGGCACGACTTATTGACTCAACTCTGTAATTACAGTACAGTGGCCTGTGCTTAAATGTTAAATGTTGCGGTGGCTTTGTAATGTTACATCTCTGCATGCTTTATATAAACACTTTGAACATGTTTTTGATAATGATGATTTAAATATGGATAAAAATACAATTTGTCATTTGAACACTGTCAATGTGTGCTGTGAATTTGATGCTCAGTTGAAATACATTTGTTAACACGTGGTTAAAGGTCGGTTGCGTATGTTGTGTAAGTTAAGTACATTGTGTTACTACTTGGTTATGTTTAGGAAAAGGTTGTGGTTTGTTACGTGACTTAAAATTAGTCATTGTGGAGTTTTTGCTTTTATGTCCTTTTGGCTTTTTGATGATGTTATTTGGAGTTCACTTAGTCAGTGGTAGTGGAAATAAATCTTTGAAGACGGAGAGAGTGGCTGTATTCTTTCCCATTTTGATATATTTGACATAAAATATATGGTTTTGAGGTATTTATTGAAAGGTATCGCAGCTTGTTTTTCTAACGTAAGGTGAGGATCCAAATTAAGCATGCAATCATTTATTTCTGTTTTTATCAAATGAACATTTAACCCCCTCTTTGTCCCATTAACTTTTGTACGGCCCGCAAATTTGACATTCACAGTTGACTCATTTTGCCAAATGTACTTCTCTTATTAGATATTTATTTGATTATTGTCAAACAAGGATTTGTTAGGAAAGTCTATTTAAAATAACCTAACTGGCTACTTAAATGTGTGTTTAGTGTCGTAATTGACTTTGGACTGAGTGAAAGAACTGCAGGGTACATTAGCCTGTTGGAAGTATCCAGTGGATTCCACACATAGTTCCAAGTCCTAGCAAATACCCAGTAATCTTGAAACAGATTCTATTTTGAAAGTGTTATTTAATTGATTTGCGACTGTTGCTTGAAGTGGCGGTGCTCATTGAGCCATGGATCACTTTAAAAGGAGGAGGAGATCAATTAGCCAGGCCTTGCTGCTGACGCTATTGACTGATATGCAAACAGAGGGCATTGATTGAGCTCCGGGCTGCGCTGTAGCATTTTTTTTTTTTTTTACCCAAACCTCGGAACAGCCCGAACCATTAGTCACAGAGAAGTGAGCCAGTGGCAGTCAGGAAGGAGGAGGCTGGATTAGACTGATTTATTGTTACAGATACAGTATTTGTCTTGGATTAACCATCAGATCCAGTTAGTGCGGTCCTTCTCCGACACCATGTGCAAGTGAGCTCGTCCCTGACCAGAGCTTGTTGATACTAGTTTTCCACAGCAGAAATCTGACTTGTGTCGTGTGGGAGGAGTTTGCACAGAACTGCTAGCTTACCTAAGGGAAATTCACGACAAGCATTACTTTCTTGAGGAAAAAAAAAGACTACTGTCTGGCATGGAAGTGGATGAACGGAAAGATACTTAGCGTCAGGTAGACACCTCTGAAACGCGGCACTGACTGAGATATGTCCGATTCCTTGACACACTTTGTCCTATCCCGATTGTTGAGGAGATGGTGCTGTGCTGCCAAGCCTTTGGTGCGTGTCTGAAGATAAAGGAGCAAGATTTGACATTGAGCCAGTGCACCTATAATTACACAGAGGAATTATGGCCGCGCACGGAAATGATTGACTTATTAATAAGCAGAATTGCGAGAACTTTGATTCATTTCACAGGTGCTTCACACCTAAGCAACAGCTAATTGGGTGTGCGACACAGTTTTCTGAACAAAGCATTGGCTTTGAACACATCACTTGAGATGCTCATTAGAACGAGTCTATGGGTGAGAGCTGAAAGGAGGGATAACAACATTTCCATTAAACCTTATAGCTGGAATAACAATAATTAATGATTAATGCCACCCACAGAAGTGTTTTCACTTGTTTCGTTTGTACATTGTGTGGTGTTCACATCCCACTGTCTCCTGTTAGCTTTGTTACATACACTAGTATTACATAGTTTTAAAGCTTGTAGCTTTACCAGGGGAAGTACACATTATGGCATGATGTGTCTTTTTGATGAAAAATATCAGGCACAAAAGAAAATCTGTTATGTATTGACAGATTTATAATCTTTTTTTAAACTGTGTTAGAAAGTACTGCTTCACATTGTCTCTCTTCTATTAGCCCCCAGCGGTCTGCAAAGTCTAGTTTGTGCAGTTGATTTACCATTTCAGCAGTGTTTTCCATATTTTCTTTCCATGTGAACGCATCAGTGGCCGATGCTGACTGTAACACATTAGCCACTCATGGGGGGTGGGGGCTGTGCATGATCACACCAAGTGCACACTCTTACTCTTTTTTATTGTTCTTTACTGCACACGATTTTTTTTTGTGTGTGTGTGTGTGTCTGTGTGTGTGTGTAGAAACTATGTTAAAAAGTACTCCGTCACATTGTTTGTCTTCTCTTATACCCTTCGGTAGTCTGTATAAACTTCTGCCTGAATTCCTTTAAAAAAGTCTTTGGGCGGTTGATTTATCGTTTTTAGTAGTGATTCCCATATTTTTCCATGTGAACGCATCAGTGGCCCTTGCTGACTGTAACACTTTTGCCACTCAGTGGGGAGTGACGGTGAGACTTTTGTCTAATTAGAGCATTTCACAAGAAGTAAAGTCTTGTGAAATGCTCTAATTTGACCTTATTTAACTCTTGACTGGAACTACTGTATGTTTGAAAATACCACGGTATCAAGGCTAGTTAACGCTTGCCAAATCTAACTTAACGTTTGGCTTACAAGTGAATTCGGTTGCCAGGTAATTAGATACACTTATATCTAATAACTGCATTCGTTTTTTTGTCACATCATGCACATTGTTGATACTTCGACACAGGCTTGTCGAGGAATTCCTCCTGTTCTTACTGCCAGTCTCCGGCTGTGGCATACATATCGAGAAAATGATGAGCAGTGGCTTTTTAATCAACAAACACAGCAGAGAACTGCAAATCGACATTCAGTCCCCCAAAACTGTGGCAGTGTAGATAATAAAAGCAGCCAAACTTAAAACGACACCTTAGTTTTGTGTCGGCCCTGTGTTCTTCTTGTCTCTTTTTTTTTTGGTCATAACAAAAAAATATCTTCCTCACTTTGACTCGATCACTTCTAAACTCCATTTCTGTCTGCCTCATTATCCCCCCTTCGCTCCTCTCTCCTAACCCTTCCTGTTTTAAAAACACAGAGAACAAGTGAGGAAGAAAAGGATTGTGAAATGTTCCTCCAGGGTGTTTCTTTCCTGCTTTGCTTTGGTAATGTCTCCTGCTCCTGCTGGCAGGAAGTACGATTTTAGCCTCCAACGAGGGATGTTAGGGCACCGTAAATCCCCTCAAAGCACTTTTTACTCTCTTCACAAGAGAAATAGAGTATAAATGGAATTCATTAATTGCTGGGATATTGGTAGGACACGTAATAATAGCAATTTGCTTTTTTTAAAAATATTATGTCATTGGCGTGCAGTGTGGAATGGGGCAGCACACACCTTAATTACCTTCCCTTTTAATGCTGACATTTGTGGAGAGCACACTTTTTCTCAGTTTTACACTTAATATGTTCAATTACTGTAATTGTAAGTTGAGTATGTCTTCGAAACCCATAGCAGCTTAATTTGTATTTGCATCCTATTTGTCTTTGTTGTTCCCTTCAACATTCTCCTGCTGTAATGGGCCGATATGTTCACTCGGATACATTTTCATTTTACCAATTTTAATATAATGAAGTTTAAAGGACTGAAAAACCTGCATGCTCATTGAGCCTATTGTTGAAATTGATAAATTGGCACAGCCCTGAAAATGAATTCTTACCTTTTTCGGTTCCGTTCTGGTGGCTGATTTGAGTTGGATTAAGTTGGCCAGTCCGTCACTTCCAGCAGGTGCAGTTCCTCATGTTTTTCTTTTCTCATTTAAAGGATAAGGCTGGCATTCAATAGTGTTGTTATGGTCAAAAAAATCATTGGTCAATGTCCTTCTTTAAGTACTTTCAGTCTGTGTTTCTCAGATCAAAGCAAAAGCAAAGGTTACTCAGACAGGACAAAATGGTGCATGTGTTGGGGACTATTGTTAGCTGCGGATTAATCCATATTTGTTAGTATAACAGGCAGCAGAATGGTGTATGTGGAATTGACTCAAAATAAACTGCAGTGTGTGTGTGTGTGTGTGTGTGTATTTTTATTTTTTATGATAATGTAGGAACATGTCATCCATTTCAACTGACGTGTTTTTAATAGATTTCTTTTAGATAACAATGGAGCTCTATGGCACATAATACCATATATCATGCTTTGGATACACACATAGTTGTTAGTATAGGTACAGTTCATTGGTGGTTTAAGTATTTTCATGGGATTTGCTGAGGATAAGAAAAGTGAAATATCCCTACCCTATAAATACCCTATCCATCATCCTGACCCTCCGACCCCAGCAGTTTGACCCCAACCTGCTCTGGTTTTCCCTTACAGTGGGAGGCAAATGCCCCCCAACCCCCTCTTTCCAACTCACACCCGGTGATGATTTAGAGAGAGAGAGCCGAGCCCAGGATGGATTGATGAAATATTGATGAAAAGCTAAGTGTGTGATTTGTAGCATGGCATCAAAGGCATCTGCTTCACTGGTGCAGTGAGGGAGAAAGGAGGGAAGACAGGAAGGCAGAGACAGGAAAGATACATACAAACATACGCAGATCCAACATGCAGTACGCAGAGATGGACAAAGTCAGTGTCACTGGCAGTCTGAAACCACATATTGCAGTATGGTAGGTAATCTCTTTGAAACTATTTTCAAAACACCAGGGGGACATCTTGCCTGACCTCCCTAATTTATGATATACTGTACTGAATACTCGGCGAAAAAAATAGTTTTTTTTATTTTTGTGGTACACAATTCTTTTCCATATCTACTTTGATGAGAATTACACTCATGCAATTCAATGTGATAAGTTCAAAGTACTTAGAGCTAGACCAGTCTATTATTCAAACAGGTTTCATATAATTGAGAAGGTAAAAGTTCATAAACAACTTTTTCATTCGGGGGGAAAGGGTTAGTGTAGAGCCGATACTCTGCAGTCTGTTGATCACTTGGATGCGTTTTATTGGTGTGATAAATTTCTTCTCATTCTTCATTATTTCCCCTCGGCTTTCGGTTCGAGTATTATTTAAAGTCATATTAAAAGCACCATTTACCCAGCTGGATGGATCGCCACAGTGGAATAATATTCAACTAGAATTTTGGAGTAATACTAACAGGCTCCTAACATTAGCACCGTCGGGTACAATGCACACCTCTGTTGACCCATCTCACAGCACAATAACATAGACATGGAGAAAACTTCTTCAACCACGTCTGTGACATGATCCACTTCACTGTTGTCTTTTCAATCATAGTTTTGCATGCGACTTAGACTGCATATCTTAAGCGACCCGACACTTCAACTGGTCATTACTGCTTTATGCTGACTCACTCAATGGCTACATTGGATGAATGTTTGCTACTTAAAAGATAGGCTTTTTGGAGAAATTGGGTGATCCCTTGTGGTTTCTCTGACTAAGGTCTAGAAACCCAAAACACTGTAAATAAATAAAGTGAGTCTAATAAATCATAATGAGTCAAACAAACACAGGATTTTCATCCAAGGGACCGGAGTTTGTGTCCTGTGTGAGACCAAAAGTTGAGTAATTCTTGACTTGACGTTATGTGACGTGATGCTACGTCACATTGTTGTGTCAGGTTACACAACAAATGTATTATTTGATATGTATGATACATTTTTCTAACCCTGACCAAATAGTTTTGTTTCCTCAACCTAACAGCAACCGCTTCACAACATTACCACGCGCTAACCTTCTGCGTCAACATACTACACCCGAGGCTGCCCCCGGTGTCTTTATAGTACAGTAGTTAATATTACATTAAAGCAGTGTATAGTGGTAAAAAGTGACGAGCAGGGATGAGATCAAGTTGGCATGGGTATAAGCTTTTATCACTTATTCAAAAAATCCATGGCAGTATCAGCACAAAGTACAAACTCATTGCTCTTCTTTCTTCCACCCTCTCCTTCTTTTTCCACGCTTCCAGCCCTTCGCTAACTCTTCTTTCATTCGAGCCAAATGCTAATGCAGCCAGAAGGCTCTTTGAAATTGAAATGATGTGAAAATAGAATTGCAATGGCAAATGAGCTGTGTTTGCCAGTCCCGTTGGGGCCAGCAACGAGCCCTTTGAACGCGCCTCTCCCCCAGCGAGGAGGCCCTGTTCTGGGCCGCAGTCTCCTCTGCGCTCCCCTCCCTTTTCACGTCAGCTGGAGAGCTCCCAGAGGAGCGGAGATCAAGCTGAAGCTGATTGAGATGGAGTTTGTTTCACACATGCGCACACGCACATGGATGTATACATAGACCTATTTTGCACATACGAACATCCTCGCAAAAAACTCAAAAGCATGCATAGGTTTCCACATGCACACAGACGCCTAGGCTTGAAGTTCACACCGGAAGCTGCAGAGACGGGAACATTCATGGTAATTCCACAGCACAAACACACACTTTGAGATAAACAATCAATGAAACAACGAAGAAATTCAATAACATGTGTGATATGTGCTGTACTTCAGCACATTGGATTTGAATGCAACAATGACTATGAGGTTAAAATGCTGACATTAGCTATAATTTGAGGGTGATGGGCAATTGTGTGCATCTATAGTACAACAAATGAACAGTATAGGATTTAGAATCCAAACCATTTCGTAATGATGTAAATTCAGATAGTAAAGAGGATATTCAAATCTTAAGTGTTTAAAGTTCATTCCTAACACATAAAATAGCAGTTTCACAAAACATTTTTAAAAACACTACGGCAGCCGTCACGTCTAACGAACAGCAGCTCACGGTCTTCATCAGCAGACGAAGAGTGCTCAGTTGTCATAGTCATCTACATTTACAGGTTGATAAAATCTTTTTAAAAAGGCAACATTTTGAATAAAGGCCTATGTCCGACATTAACCTTTCTGAAATAGAAGCCATGTTTTCCAAGCAATTAAGGTAGGCCAGCATTTTAGAATTCTCTAATTCTCAAAATGTATTTATTGCAACCATGAGGACGAAGGTCCACCAACCTTGAATATTTTTGAAGGCACTAATTCTATTCTATGGGCAATGACAAATGACGTATAGTATTTTATGTTGAGGACATTCCTCTATTTGACTATAAAAATACTATGTCTTCACATTAGGATCATATATCGGCATTGTCTTAAAATTGAAAGACTATGTGGGGCGATGGGCTTCACGGTTCACCCTGTATGGATGTGAATCCCCTCAAAACACCCTAAAGTCTGCACTTACTTTAAAAAAAAAAAAAAACACTTTTTGAAGAGGACGCCGATGAACAGTGTGCTGGTGAGGAGAAAGACAAACGCATTCACCAAAGACAGTTACTCAGGAGACAAGAAGTGGAAAAACGATGGAGAAAGAAGGAAATGGAGAGAGACAAGAGAAAGTGAAGACATGGGGTCGACCGAGACACGAAAGGAGAGGAGGGACTTCTTAAATGTCAATGTTTTAGATGACAGCAATCCCAGTCCTAATCCCCCTGATTACGCTCTCTGCTTTTTCTGACACAAAGCACACTTCAGCGGAGTGGAGCCAAGTATTCCACTTCCAACACACAAAGTGAATACCATCTCTCCGTCGTAGTCATGATTAATGAATGATACAGTGGTATATATGAGGAAGACCAAATATTATCAGTCTTTAGCGAAGCATCCCAACATAGGGATGACACTCACCTGCTCAGACACAGAACATTACTAAATGATGAGCATTAATGTAATTGTGTGTGTGTGTGTGTGCATGCGCAAGAGTATCGACTCCTCACTGGGATGTTTGAATCAAGACTGATGAGGCGTTGACTTCCACAGTGGGTTATGTTTCTTATTCCCCTCGATGTGAACAAGCTACAGTTGACACCTCGCTGCTCTCTCATCTAAGTTTGCTCCTCGCGGGGTCCTCGCATTCCGTTTTATTTTTTTCCAAAAATGTTCCCTCAATTGTTCTTTTTATTGCTTTAAGATAAGAAATTATTCGGGCCAGCTGTATTGCCTAAGCCGACCTTTTGGAATCATGACATTGAGGAACCCAGGAGAGACTTTGTTACCCATTGAAATACTTAAAACAACCTCTGCTTTAGTAAACCTCACAAGCACTCTCGTCATGCCAATGCAAATGACTATCAATGTTGATTTCTTCAAGCCAAGACCACAGTTTACCCTAACTATCCTATTCGGTGCGGTTCTAACAAACTCTCCTGCGTTTCCCTCAAATTATTTAGGCTGGTGTGAATGCTGTCGTTCGAACTCCATTACGGAACGAACCACCTGACCGAAGCCCGTCTTTTTGGCCAACTCCACTGTGGTTTGTTTGCTGCGTGAAAGCAAAGCACACCAACCACAGGGTGAGTGATCACTTAATAACAGTGCAAGACATATGCGTGTCACCACATGAGTGCAGGGAATTTTCGCTGATACATAAGAGTTAAACCAGAAGGTTTACTGTTCCCACCCATCCACCCTGTCCTCCTCCCGAACACAGACGCACTTGTGAAAAGTTATCTGGGACAAAATACTTTTCCCTCAAAACGTAATCACCTCATCAGTTAAGTTGTATTAGAACGGAGTTTTCAGGAGACCAGGGCAGAATTTCAATAGGCCAGTGTGAACACAAAACGTACCAGGACCAAAGCGAAACAATATTTATTTCCTTTTTCGAATTCCAATTGAAACACCCTTAAGGTTTGCAGGAGGACTTAGTTGCCTTAACTTACCCAGAACTCACCCATAGCTGTGGCAGATTAGAATAATCGTATTTGCAGCGGTCATTGGTAATGTTTTTTTGATGAATAATGTTCTGCTGAAAGGGGCACTACATCAGAAGACGCTCAAATGGATTGTGTTGGTAGAAAGCTTTTCAGTCATGGAAGTGGAATATTAACTGATGGAGAGGAGTGTGAAAATTGTAACGTTTTATTCCAGGGCTGCCTCACATCAAATAAACAAATTCATGGTTTTGACACCAATCCTGCCAAACAAATATGTATTCTGTTAAATTTCTCATGGGAAGATTGGATTAGAGGACAGAATGTGTGAATGAGACCGAGTGACAGAGAGATTGGGATAGATTGGATTAGAAGAAGAAATGAGCGAGTCACATAAAGTGACAGAGGGAGTAAGAGACAAGAGAGAAGAAAATGTGACAGTCCGATGTATGAATATGTGAGAATGTGAATATATGCGTTTGTGGGGAGATGCTCCTGGGTTGCGTGCGCGTGTGTGTGCACGCGCGTGTGTGTGTGTGCTCTTATGTTCCCCTAATGCTCATGCTGGTGCCTGTCAAGTCAAGGAAACTTCAAGAGATTTCTGTCTTTAAAAAAGAAAAAAGGGCTTCAACTTCACAGTCAGTGGCTGCATATGAAACGGCAGCATGGCCTGACATAGCCTCACTTCAGTCTCTCCGCTGCCTCCGGCATCACTCCCTGGCCCACCGCCCGGTTTGGAAATACCCCTCAGCCTTAATGGACATTTCATTTAATAATCAGTGATTGATCCCTGCTGGTAATGATGTATAAGCAGGAGGATTCAGGGACGAAGAATATTCTTAGTCAATAATTGGAATAGGTAGAGAGCTCTGCGGAAAGACGGGCGACATTGTTGCCAATAGCAGCGTGTCTCCTTAACTCTCCGGTTGTCAATATGGCATCTCTTTATTTGCCAGCGGCAATTAGCGGCATGGAGTCACGTTGCCGAGTTAGAGTCGTGTCAAACCTCACAGAGCTAATTAGACACACTTGACCTTTTCTTCATGAGGATAATTTTAGAGATGGGACTTCACTTGAGGATGAAGCCATTGGACAATTAGTTCAGGGGGTCTAAAATGTTTTCATGTCACGGGTCCCCCGGATAAACGTGCGTCACGCGTCATAGGACAATTATTTAGTTGTGTACTTTGTCTCTTTGAATGCGACCCAAGTGAATTGAGTTGAAATAACCTATGTTGTGGATTTTGATGCAGATGTAGCCCAGTTTAACTGTACTGTGGTGACAGCAGTACCTGGGTCCACTGATAGTTAACTTCACCACCTAGTCCCTTACAATGAAGCAGCTCTCAATTCAATCCATTCATTTTGTAGCCGTCTCATTTCTAGCTGTGAAAAGAGACTCTTAAATTCATATGAAGGCTCCTGACTGAATAACCCTTTTTTTTCTTTTCTTACTGGATTAAAGCAAAGTATATAATTTTGTTTGTTGATAGCATCACAGTCTTGTTTTTATTTTTTTATCCGTACAAGTAGCCACTGACTGCGAGCTAAAGTGTATGAGCCATTCTCAAATGGTTTCGTTCTCCCTCTTCTCGTCTCTTTTTCATCCACACCCAAACGGCATTTTAAGGTCACTGTCAACAGAGCTTCTCTTTAAACTCTGACCAGGGTGAAGATTTTCACAATCTCCGTTTTCAGTCGGGGGAAAATATGTTTTTGACTTGTACTATCAGAGTGTGTGCCGGCATCTCCTTTTGTGAGGCATCACCTATGATGCAATATGTTGTGCAAAAGCCAGCATATACACATTGATGAAAAGCAGACATGGCCAAATAACCTTTGCAGAGAGGACTTTTAACATGTTTACACATAAATGTTCAGTTTCTCTGAAAGATACCTGTGTATGTCTGGACTAGGCCTGAGTGAGTCTTCCCAAAAACCTGGTTGTGTTGTTTTTTTTATATCCCTTCACTGTATTGAGGTTCAGTTTGGCTTGGGTGGCTATACCGTGTGTGTAAATAATTCAACAGCATGCCTTTCTCCACCACACTGTAGACCTGTCTTGTAGCTAAGGAGCTCCTCTCCATCACAGTCGTCACTGATGTTTTTGCCTCCTCAGGTCTATAGCAGATACGACCCCTGGAGAGCTTCTCCAATGGAACAGACACGCGCACACACACACACAGACACACACACACACACACACATACACGCACAGACACACAGACTTATACCATAAGATGTTTGAAAGTCAACCATGTTTGTCACTAGGCGGCAGTAGCTGTTTCTATACGCTGAATAGAATTTACCCCACACGTTGTTTTTAAAGTGTGACACACATGGGTGCATCCGGTGTGTGTGTGTGTGTGTGTGTGTGTGTGTCATCCATTTCTCAACAACAATACTAATATTTTGGGATACATAATGCTGCCTCGTTTAAAAAATTGTTCATATTAAACATCTGTAAAATATTTCTAATGTTTAAATAGGGTATGTTCATAATCCACATATCGTCAAAATGCTTACGATTGAATTCTTGCAGAATGTTTGCTGTTACATTTTTTTAATTTTTATTAAATGGTATGTTAATGTAAATGCAGGAGAAAGTCTTTAGTAGGTACTTTGTGGATATTTATGGGGTCTAAATAGTCACATTTAATGGTCAGAAATTAAATATCGATCTAAAATATAAATATGAGTCATTGGCCTTCAAAACCAAGTGACAACTTACTTATTCGTTCTTGACCTGCATTTTATTCCCCTTAAAAAACATAACACACATAAATTATTCACTTCAAATGAAAACAGTGCGGTCTGCCCCCTTCGGATGTTTAACTCTATGTTATTCTGTAGAGACAGACAAGAAAGGAACGCTGTGACAGCATGAAATGAGCTGGGATTCATTCCCATGCAGTTGAATGTACGTGGCTTTATGCTAATTGGTTTTGTCACCATGAAGCCCTGGGCTTAATTTTTAAGATCTCCTTTACGTCATGTACACACAGCGGGAGAAAAGCAGTTTGGAAGATGCTGATTTTCACTAAAATGTGGATTCTGGCTGTTGTGGTAGCTCAGCAGGCCAAGGCACATGCAATGTGTGTGTGTGTGTACTAAATCTCATCCCGTTTCGCCACTGTCACTGCAGAATGTCTGTTCAAGGTATGACAACTTGAAAATGGCGGTTTAAAGAAAACAACAGTGGGCTTTGAGGGCGTGAAAAGACAAAGACAAGGCAGCCCCCACAGGATATTTCCTGCATATTGTTTTTCTAGTTATTTCTTTATTATGAAGTCGCAATCAATAACATGGAGGGTAATCCCATAACTAAACCAACCAACAGAGACCAACCAACATAGAGAACTAATAGATTTCATAGGTTTCGGTTGTCTTGGAAAGCACAAATTAGATTGTAATTGATTGTTGTATTAGCATACAAGATACGTTATGCTGAAATATCACCAATTTGGTTAGACAATTCTTCAAACTTCAATTAAAGGGCAATTATAAAATGTTAAAATCAAATTATGAGCCAAAGAATAAAAGAGATTTCTTGATTTAGGAGACGACACATGTAAAAAAACAAAAAAAAAAAAAAAACACCAAAATGCTCAGTTACATTTAATTATTACTTTTTTTTTATATAAACCTTTTTACTTAAACATCCCCACTACTCTTTCATAAGAGAATGTGTCAAAACAATTTAGTTAGTTTTGGTAGCGTGTACTAAGTAAGACTGCATCGCCTACCAAGATGTCAGGATACTTAACATTCATTCAGTGTTCCAGTGTCACCTGCCACTTTATGTGACAAAAACAGAGCAAACCTGGAATCATCAGATTCTGCTGCTGACCAGTGTGATGGCCTCCTCCACTGACAGGTGAGCTGTCAGGAGCTCAGCAGCTGAAGCCGGAGAGGGAGAGGGGGGGGGGGGGGGGCGGCTCTGCACTGCATTAGCATTGTATCACTGAACCAGGATTACAGGGTATTTTCATTTGCTTTGATAGTGTGATAATCCTTCAGAGTTTCATTTCATCGCCTTGGGATTCCGATAAAAGGCACTAAAGTGTGAGTCTCACGAGTACAGCAACATGCTAGACTCAGATATGGACATACCTTCGCACTGCAAAGCACGCAGTCGCCCGCAATACAATGTTATCTGAGTATACACTGAAGCATTTCCCTCTCCGCGTCATTGAAAATAAAAGATAATCTGTAATATAAATGTTGCTGAAGCTTCAAATCGCATACATTTAATACATCCGCTCAATGCAGCCATTCCTTATGTGGCACAACACTAACGTATTTTCTGCTGAGTCTGTGCCCCAAAGCCTGAAAGTCAGAATCCATATTCCTTTCTTGTGTAAGTAGAGTCACAAAACTCGGTTTTAAAACCTCTGCAGTTCCTGTCATGCCATATTTCACAGAGCAATGGGTGAACACAGAGCAGGGCTGACAAGTCTCCCTGCATGAGGAGAGCAGGCTCGGTTCAAAAACAGCTTGACTCCCTGATAAATGGACTGGCCACTGGCCTATTAGCTAACAGCGTCGGTCAAAATGAGTCAGTTAACAAGAATGGGAAAAAAAAAGAAGAAACACTTGTCTCTTTAGATGTGAGACATGCAGTCCTGACACATTCAAGATATATGTGGAGAGACTGGTCAGTGGACTGCTTTGGCCGGGGTTCAATCCCCAACCAAGTCAAGGTTAGACCACATCAGCAACACAATGCAGTGTGGTTATTACACATGTTGTATTGTTTTTTCCACTTTTTTTTTTATTTTTTCACATTTTCACAAATTTTAACAGACTACAACTAGAGAAATATTGCTTGAATTGGTTAGAAATCATGAACTAGAGAGGTATTTTCACAACATGGTAAAGCTTAAAGGTTTCTAGGTTGGCAACTTTTCTAAAAAAATGTTTTTAGTACATTTGCTCAAACTGTCACTATATCCTGACAGTAGGGCATGAGACAGATAATCTGTAAAAAAAATTGAAAATAAATAAAAATCAGGTTCCTCTGCCTCCTACTGCTTCCTCGTGGCATTAACAAGATTCTACCGCACCCAAAGAAAAATCAACCAATCAGAGACGAGGAGTCTCTAACACAGTGTCAATCACTGCTTGTCAATTCTGATCAAACTGTCAAACTGGGCAGCGCTGATCAAATATGAATCAAAATTCTGTAACTGCATTGCCTATTTCTCTGTAGGGGTAAAAAATTTAAATTAAAAAAAAATCTAATTTTACAGCCAAACACTTCGCTATAATATGTTCTGTTTGGTAACTATGGCTTTAAGCAATCACTGCAGGTGGGTTTGATCTCACTTCCCAGAGGTCACCGCTGGAGATTTTTCCCAGGAATGTCACCACGGACATGTAGTTCATAATACTGCAAATGCAAGGGCTTTCAACGGTGGGCCATAGGCTCAGTCACCAGGCCGAAGATAGTTACTTAAAATACATTTATTTAAATGAAAATCTTTGAGATTATTACCAACAAGAGGAAATACTGAATTTGTAGACCTTGGTCTTTGTCTCACATTTTTGTACAGTGTGGATATCCTGTAGCTATTGTGGCAAACCGCAGAACTGATGCAGAGCAATAGTCACAACAGAGTTTACCTCATTATTTTTTACAAATTTCAAAAGTCACAGGCACAAAGTATGTTCTCCTATTTAACTACGTCTCTACCATACATATAAGCTACATCGAAAAGGTAGCCACAGCCTCACACTAACTTGTGCACTTGAATGTGTCCGGTATGGTGGACCCCCCCCACTCTGCTCTGATTCGACACAGCTTCCTGCATTTACAAAACTATCATGTAGGTGTTTTGGAATTGGAAAAGGAATAGAAAATGGAGGAGTTTGAATCCTCTTTGCATGGCCACACACATGTACACAGGACAACACACAGTGAAATTTAGGCCCAATTGGCGCAAGTTTTTGTAACCATAGTTACGTATCAGCATCTTTCGTAAAAGAAAATATAAAAATTATTAAAATTCCAAATTCTTTAGTGGCATCTCTGCCACTTTGTAACCCCCTTCTTGTTTTTTTTAACTCTGATGTTTATGAGCTGCTTGGTTGGACTGCTTCGAACATACTCAACGCTTTACCCATCATCTGCATTGTAGAGATTTGAGAAATGTGGATTCAAGATTGTGTCAGAAATCATCTGAAACACCTTTAAGTGAATTGTGCAAGTCACTTCAGATATGCTTTTGCCAGCGGCATCCATGGCATCTCACTTCGATTGAGTCTGCGTGTGAATGAAACTCAAATTGAGATGTGCTATATAAATGCAGTTCATTCTCCATTTAAAGCAGCCAGCACGTTGATGCTGCATTTTGTTGCGACAGCTGTAGGGTTTTCCCAGAGACTCCTCTCCGTGTTCGTGTTAATCTCTGACAAGGTTCAATGAAAAGGTGTTTGAGATTATTTCTGAAAAAATTCAGAAGCGAAACTCAATATTTCCCTTGAATACAAAAATCCGAAGGAAGATCGCATTCCTTGCCAATTACCCTTGTGTTTGAGTTCAAGTTTTCCAAATCTCTCCAATGGAAATTGAGGGTAAAGGGTTCAGTAGGTTTGTAGTAAGCTCGTTGGTGCAACCACAGCCACCTCCTGCTTTCATCTTACAGTTCTGATGCAATAAAGCATATGTATTAAGAACAGCAAGTTTTTAACAGCGTGCACTTTTGGGCTCTCCTCCAAGGCATTCGTGGAGTCGGTGGTACGCACAGAGAGTGTGGAAGTGGAAGAAGTTTTCAACCCTACCTACTTTCACACATTTCCGCACATCCGGCCAATTGGTGCATGCAGTCGACATGATTGAAGGAAGAAATTGCAGGCGCAGTCCCTCATCTCGGACACGGGAAAGGTGTGGAGGCAGAGGGTTTCAGACGCTGTATGATTATCCAAAGACAACACTTCACTGAAAGTGTACACATATTATCGTGACCAACAGCCACCATGGACAACGATGTGAAAATAAGAGCCACGTTGACAACCACTGGAATGTCTCCGCTAACCTAGCGGTCTCTACTGTGTGTTGAGTCCATAATCCAGCGCTTCATGTCGTTGCTGAGACACAACTGTTTGCTGATCACTCCAAACTAATGTTTCCATGGTTTATTCACTACCGTGTCCATAAACCCTCAACTCAGCTAGGTCTGTCCCCGCTAACCGTGTCTTCATAAATGAAGCGAGTTGAGAGAGGAAAGACTGGCAACGACTGCTTTAAATCAAGTGAATGTGGAAATGCCCTTGAATGGCAGTAAAGTCACTACAGTGCATGGTGTGCTCTGTTTGATCTGCTGCTTTGATGTTTGACTAAAGAATGTCCCGGGCCTAATGCTCCCGCACTCACATCTTAGTGTGAAGGACGTTTGACTAATAATGTACTATGCAAGACCTTAGATTTCTGCTGTCTCCTCCGTAATAAGTCACAAATGTAAATTGCAGGACAACTCTGGTCTTTAACCCATCCTGTTCACCACTAATGCAGCACGCTTTATTAGTAGATGAATGGCTCTGGAAAAAAAAGCAAAGGGCATATGACATTTCTTTTTTCAACACCCTCCTTTCTTGCATATTTGTACACAAGTCACACATCTTCGCTGAGGTCTCCCCTCCCAGTCCCTTTGCCGCTTTGAATTGACTGACATTGGAAAGTGTAGCTGTTTGTTTTCGTCAGCAACAGTGGAAGGAGAGAGCGCAGGGGGATTAAATTGGGTGGCAGGAGGAAGCAGGAAAAACAACAAGAAATGTGAGACAACGTGAGAGGGGCGTTCGAGGGGGCGTGGAAGCCTTTATGTGTCAGGCATGCTTGGCCTGTCATTGTTAGTGTTTGTGGAAGGATACCCCAGAGCAGGGGTCCCCGACCACCGGGCCGTGGATCATTTGGTACCGGGCCGCACAGAAAGAATAAAATGTTTTTTTTTTTTTTTTGGTGTTGGTAATATTTATTGTAAACATTTTTATGTATTATATAATATACACTACAATGTAATCATAATATGAATAAAGTGCATAATATAAAATGGAAAAATTACATTTACATTATATATGTAATAATTCAATTATTCCATAGAATAGTTGTCTTGCATGAAACCAGTCCGTGGTGCAGAAAGGCTGGAGGAGAGGAGACAATGTGAAAGTCATCTTTAGAACTTGACATTTGTGTCTTCACTGTAGCAGATGTTCTCTTTGGTTTTGTAGCTTTAGCCTTGTTAAGATAAATAGTTTCTTCCTCTCTGTTTGCCACCACCAAACTATATTGATAAATTGTAATAAGAAATAATTTCCCCTTTTTATTTTTTATATTTAACCACAATAATGGGCCAAGAAATAACAACCTGTCCTCTTGACATGATGTACACATTGGCCAACTATTAGTTTGTTGTGCCAGATACACTTTGACACGACATGTTATAACTGCCTGGATTTTGTGAGAGAATGAAATGCTGCTAGCTAATTGGTAACAGCTTTGCCATGGGAGCATAAAGGCTATAACTAAAGCAAAAAATAAGTCTAAAAAGCTTAAAGTCAGAGAGACGTGTGTGTGTGTCTTTTTTTTTTTCCATAGCCATCATTCATCTGAATCAGTCAGCAGGCAGCTAAATCTGCAGGTGAATGCTATACAAGAGCAATAGGTTATAGATCGGCAAGTACGATGTTCAAATGTGACCATACGTACAATAAATGTTTAATTATTTACATTTATGTTGGGTTATGTGCTTGCCTAGTTTCATGGAAAGGGTCTCTTATCTTTAGAAAGTCTTTAAAAAAGAAAGAGAAAACAGGTCATGGAAAATTGAGGGTGTTATATAATCAGTGTTGTCTGGTTTCATTTTATATCACTGCAAATAAAATGAAATAATGAAAATAAATTCAACAGAGCACTTTCCAAATGCGGTACGCAACCACTGATACTGTGACCTAGCACTATCTTGAGTGTCTGCAATTTTTTGGTTAATGGTACATATTTATGTCTATGTTTTATTATTTCATCACTATTGCCTTTATCTTGTTTGAGAAGAGGTCTAAGTGCAGGTCTCGCTCACGTGTTACTGCACATCCACACACACACACACACACACACACACACACACACACACACACACAC
>CALSBV010011200.1:19914144-19928298 GCA_943590825.1 Bovichtus diacanthus
ACACACACACACACACACACACACACACACACACACACACACACACATCAGCATTTGTGTAGTCTCGAAGTCTCTTGGAGGATTTTTTGTTTTTCTTTTCCTGATGTTATCTTTTATGGAAATAAAATAAGATGCTCTTGCTCTCATTTCTACACACCTTTTTTTTTTTTTCTTTTTTTTTTTTCACATTTACTTCCGTTCCACTGATGGGGGTGAACCAAATAATTCTCAATCCTATCTGTGTCTCTGCTGCCTAATCTTACTTATCCTGCTACAGGCAAAGAGCCGGATGATGATCTGGGATATTAATGCATCATTTTCTCCCCCACACACTCCTCTCTTGGATTGCATAATCTTATGATCTATGTTAGGACACATTTTACCATTTACATGACATATTTTAGTAATTTCCCAGACACCTCAAACTCACTTTGTTCAACAGTCCGAATAAATGGCAGCATTATTCAGTTCTCTCATGCACATCTGTTTAGACAGTTCTACAGAAGCCTCCCTTATTGCACTTACATGTAAAGTATCCATTTTAAAAAGGCTTGAAAATGGACAAACAGATCCGAACGTGAAATGTAGCTGGAATCCCTGTTTATCTGGCAGCACTTCATACAGCCAAACTGTTTGTTTTGGGGAAATGTGCTGCAGGATAATTAAAATGGCTCACGAGCTACCTTACATTTGTTAGCCTGAGACCACTTGGTCAAGGTTTGGGGAACATCCTGGCTATGGTTAAAAGAAAGCCACATTGAGTGTTGGTAAGAGATGATAGGGATGCAAATAGCAGTCTCTTATATCAAAGCAACACACTTTGTATGCCCGACCATCCACCCGCACCTCCTCCCCGAGGCGCTTTCTTGATGTCGGAATTGTAACTTTCCAAGCAGACAATCCAGCAAGCGGTTAGGCAGCAGTTGACCAGGTGTACGGAGGTGAGGAAGTCGGCAAAATTCGCCCTCCTCCCTCTATCTCTCCTTTTTGGTTCTTCGTGCGACGACTGCGGCCACTCCGTGTGTGTGTGTGTGTGTGTGTGTGTGTGCGCGGGCATAAGTTCAACGTCATGAGTGTCTTCAAAAGGAGCCACGTTCTTGCCGTAGTCGTATCCAGACCTTTCTTCTGGCTAACCTGTTTAATTCGCAACGTCCCACTACTTCTGCCCGTGTTACTGATGGATAAGTCATGCTTGCGGTAAACCCTGGACATATGTTATGCTATTTCATTTCAATCGTACCATATGCATAGCATGCACCGATACGAGGATATCCGCACTCGTGTCGTTCTTAGAATCTTATTTAGAAACCCGTATACTGTGTTTTAAGAAATGAGGCCCATCATCACACGTCCATAAAGCACAGTCCCCGTGCGCTTACTCGCTGCTCACAGTCTCTGTTAAGTCCTCTCATCAGAGGGCTGAAGAGCATCAGACTCCCAGTTTCAGCTTGGGGAATAGATTCTGTATTTATAGTTTACAGCCTGTAGGGATTTTATCCAAGGTCAGTAGTAGATTACCTGTTTGGCTCATTGAGCCGTGCGCTCTGCTAGATCCCCTTTTTTTAATGTGCATTGGTGATTGATTAAGCCGCTGTGTTTCTATGCCGATGCGGACCTTGACTGATGCATATAGAGAGCAATATGTATGTATGGTTAGCTCTTGTGCTGAATGTGCGATCGATGCATAGACTACCCTTGCAATAATTACCTCATCCAGGAAAGGGGAATGCCTGAGGGTGGAGTGTGTGTGTGTGATGTGTGTGTGTGTGTGTGTGTGTGTGTGTGTGTGTGTGTGATGTGTGTGTGTGATGTGTTGTGTGTGTAATTTATCCTTGATTCCCGACTGGCTTTTTGAGTCATGGATTGTTGCATAGAGTGTCAGAGAGCGTGAAACTCCTCTTCATCAGTCTCCAATCAATGCTGATGGTGGAGAGAGGGATCTATGAGGGTGGAAGAGGGAGATAGACGGAGAGAACACAAGCAACTGTGAGAGACGGAGACATACAGGGAGTATAGATTACACACTTTTATATTTTCTGAATTGGATTTTGAAGCAGGACAAATATAGGAGAATTGAAATTCTTTACATGTGCTGTTTCTGATGCTTTTGTGCTTTTGTAGCCTTCACTCTTATTGCTATTGTTATTGCCTCTGACTCTCACTTACCACGGTTGCCAATTTCCCTAGCAAATGAGAGATTTTACTGACATTTTGAATTATTATTTTCGTTTTTGTTTCCAAACAAAGTTGGTGAGAATCTAGCTACACTTTTACAACCTATCTTAGTCTGACTTTGACAATAATGCTGTTTTTAAATTGCTATGGTGGGTACAGTGACCACTTAATTAGTTTTAACTCTGCACACTAATGCAGTCCAATGTAAATGTTCAGGCAGGAAATCTTCTCGTATAATGCCCATAATGTTCCGTTTTTTGTTGACACGGTCATAGAAATGCTATTAAATGATATGTTTTAGGACGAAGGACATACAACAGAAACGTTTCTCAATATAATAAGTGCAATGTTATGGCAGATATGTTGGATTGGATTGCATTAGATTACTCAGGTTTGCCACCGAGTGTATCTCAGACATATTAAATGTGATACCTTGCTGTCTCTACTGAAATGCCATGATATAATAGTAGGAACAGCTGGCAGCCGTAGAAACACATTTCCTTTCAAAAACCTGTTGTCTCGCCGTTCCACCTCTGCCCCAAACAATTGAAATCATTGATTAATTCAATATGGGCTTTTTTTTTTTTTTTCTTCTTCCATCCACGGATGCCAGAAATTGTTCAGGTTTTAGTTTGTTTGGTGTTTAAAAGAACTCTCTTTCTGTTGGATGCCATAAAGCCCCTCCAAACCTGACCTCACTTACAATGTAAGATAAGATAAGATAGAACTTTATCGATCTTAAACATCTTTTTTTATTTATCCAGAGGGGAATTGTACAAAGTGTACGAAGCGACGTAGAGGCTAGTCTTTCCTGGTCTTTTTCTTTTTTCTTTTTTTTTTTTAGTAATATGAGCATGATAGCTTTATCTTAAAAAAGCAGTTTGACAAAATAATTTTAACACTTTTTTATTATATATTATATATATACTTTTATTAAAAAAATTTCTTGATAATATTCTGAATAAATATCTGTAATAGGGTGTGACCAAAACGGCTCACGGTACCAACTTAGAAGCGGTTAAAGTCATCAACCGGGACTCAGTGGAAAGCCAGAGCGAGGACTCTCGCCTCCCTGTACGGCCGCCTGTTACCACTTGGCCAAAGTTCCATTTGCTCCATGGAACATTGAGACGGAGATCAAAGGTGATGGGAAGAGAAAAATGATAAATGACAGAGGAGAAAGGACGTAACTAGAGCGGAAGTGTGGGAAAGAGCAGAATATGTAAAGCAGAGAAGATAAAAAAAAAAAATTATACAGAGCTGTAAGAGACACAGAGAGTCGGATGGAAAGAGATGACAAGTTTCAAGTTCCTAATCACAGAACAGAGCTGATGCCAGCTGAGACCTCACCAGTGTCACACACATGGAAACACACACACACACACATGCTCACGGTGACAGGTAGGGGTAGTGCGGGTCAGTGTCGGGGCCTCCTTGTCACTGGGCGGTTTGAATTGACACCTGATTGCTGTATCATGTCTCTCTCTCTATTTGTGTGTGTGTGTGTATTCATGACTGGCTGAGCATCTGTCTGTGTGTGTGTGTGTGTCTGTGTGTGTCTGTGTGTGTGTGTGCGTGAGATAGGAGCTGTCATGCAGCTGTCGTATCTGCTCTGATCCCCACTAACCCTCAGTCGAACAACATGCCACTGTAATAGCTGCACATGTGCAGACCACATCAATCAAACAAAAAAACATTCTGTTTGATTCTTTCAATGCTCACAGGTTTTCAGGTTGCCCCTAACTCACTATTGAAAATCCTTTTTTTTTTTTAAACCTCTCTTTCTCTGGTGTTTCTTTGTGGGCCATTTATTTGACCAAGGAAGCGTCTTATTATACATGGTTTTGAATTTGCCTGTCCCCAAATGGGCTGCATGCTTGGTCTGTGGTATTGCTAGTGCAGCCTTCTCGAGGATCGCGCATACAAACAGCTTCATCTATCCGGTGGCACAATAGAATTGAAAGCTCCACCTTGAACAGACGTTGAGTAAGTTTGAGTACATCGTGCTGATAATGCATCCCTTTCACTCTTCAAATCACTGAACCCGGCTCCTGAAAAAAAGGGGGTCATTTCCAAGTACAGGCTTATTAGTCGCTTGTTTTGACATAACCACTGCGGTTATAAAGCAGAGCATGGATTGCATTAGTGGAGGTAACGTTATGAGTGTTTTAAGTTAGTATTAAGTCCTACACCAGGGAGATATGGTCGCACAACCAGTTTGTGGCTTCTCACGGTCAGAATGGCGGTGAAATACACACTTGATTCTGCTTCCAGTGGGCTATCCCCGAGAGCTTGTTGACCCTAGGGAAGTGAACGAGAGTTTGGGTTGTAACATTCCCGGTGCGAAAAGAACCGAAGTCAATGAGCCGCGGGTCTGTAAAGCAGCGTTGCGGACGACATGCTCGACTTATTCTGTAGAGCCTGTTAAAAAAGTTAATTAATATTGAATGTGCAGCGTGTGCAAGCGTGTACACCAAGTTCGACGCCGCAAATTCTTTCGTCCCCAGCAATACACTCACCAAGTATGAAGATCAAATGAACGCTTCTTGAGATCCACACACACACACACACAGAAAATCCTTGCTTTATAGTTAGATTAAATAGTCAGTACACTGGGGCAAATAAAGTTTGGATAAAAGTTAAAAGTTTCAGATCTTTTGAAATTCCTGGTTCATTGAATGAGGGGTTTTAATAATTGCGCCGAAAAAAAATAGCTTTTGAGCTGTTGAACACATTGATTTATCCTGTGTAATATCAATTTCAGCAATGCAGTTAAGATTAAGAGAGCAGATTTCTGAACTTCACTTTCCATGCTGTCAGTAGGCAGAGCAATGCTACCTGACATCTCCTAAACGGGCTTTTATTGTTGCTGTTGCAGGTTTCAACAGTTGACATTACTCCGGTTGTTCCAGAGTCTGCCATTTCCGCTACATGGGGATAGCTACTGTGAGCTGTTTCGTTGAGGTGCCTCTGGTAGGCAGTGACGCAGTGTATGTTTCCAGGGCTTTTATTGTGAAAATGTAAGAAAGGAAGGAGTGTAGCTGTAATGCACTGCCATTGACAATATGGAAGCAATATTGCTATTATTTTGTGTAGTATCTCAAGCGCTTTCCTTTCCTTTTGTGTGCTTTAACACATTAACCCCAAAATGAGTCAACCAGATTGGTTTTTTTTTGGGGGGGGGGTTGTGTGCCCGACTGCCCAACAGCCATGCATGCATTGAAAAGACGGAGGCAGGGACTTTAAGTGGATGATATTTATAATAAAAAAAAGAAATAACCACAGTATTTAATGTGCGGCGTATGTTGTTCAGGTATTAGCACAGAGCCCGCACGTGTTGCACTGACAGTGAAGCCTCTATGCAGTATTCCTCATAAACAGGTAACACATCCCCAGACAGCAGACACTCTGTGTGTCTCAGGCGTTTCACATTTCGAAGGAAACCATTCTCGTGTCTCGGTGCTTATTCAGCACATAGAAAGCACAAGTCAGCTCTCGCTTATCAAATTGCTTGTCAGATTCACAAAAAGAGAGCTGGGAGACTGCTGTAGGACAGAATGATACGCAGGGAGCCGGCTTCTGCTTTAAAGTCACAGGAGAGAAATGGTCGCCCCTTAAAATAAACCACCACTCTGCTGAATGATGGAGAAATTATGACTCATCAATATGAGCTTCTGACTAAAGTCTCTTGAACCTTTTCAAGTGATTCATCTCCCATCCTCTATTCCCTTCAACAGATATGTTGAAACCAACACAGTCATTGAGTTATTCTCCTTTTAGACCAAGCCTTTTTTTCCCGCATTAACCTTATTCACAGAACGTGCCATTTCACCTTTTTTTTTTTTTTTTCGTGTTGAAACTCACTGCTCTCAGTTTTATGAAGTCAAATAGAATTAAAGTAGATATGCGTAACATTGCTGTGTATTTGGTTCTGTGGCGAATGAAGGTAGTGGGAGAGGATTGGAGGGGTCACTCGCCATTAGCTGATGGCTATTTGAGGACCTGTGGCATCACGTGTTGAGTGTGCCATTGATTTATGTGTGTGTGACTGTGTGTGTGCGTGTGTGTGTGTGTGTGTGTGTGAAGGCTTAAGCACTGCCAGTATGTTATTCTATTGTTCTGTGTGTCATGCACCCTGCTAGCGTACATCCTTTATTTCAAGACTGCATGTTGTCAAATCTGTTACGTAGTATCTGTGTGAACCTCTCTCTGTGTGTGTGTCTGTGTGTGTGTCTGTGTGTGTGTGTCTGTGTGTGTGTACGTGTGTTCTTTAGGGGCGTGTGTCTATGTGTTTGTCTTTGTTACGTTTGCTTAAGACGGCATGTGTTTATGTCTCTGTATGTACAAGAAATGTGTTATTACAATGACTGTACGTTGGTTTTAATAAAGAAGTAGCTGACCACTTCCCCTGTCAAAAAGGTTTTTGCGAAAAAGCGAAGAAGCGAATCCCCCAAGATTTTGAATACTGATCCTTTAAGCATGCCAAACAACCCAAAAAAAAATAACATTGAAAAGTTTAGAAAAATATTTTGGTCCAATATAGATTATTGTCAAATTCTCAATCTGTGTGATTAAAAAATATATATGTACTGTATATATATATATGTACAGTAACCCTCAAACATTGAAAAGATAAAAACTGAAATCAATTTGCTGGTTCTCCAGAATCTGCTGTTCTCATCTTCGCCTCTATCTGTCATTAAACAAGTTCTGATGTCGGCGATGCTTCACAGCAGCACCCCTGCAGTGAAACCTCTGCAAGACAACAAATGTGCGTGTTGTATGTGTGTGTGTGTGTGTGTGTAGGCCCACACACGGTTAACACGTTCTGGAAAATGCAACGGGGGGAGTTTGTCGCATGCTTCTGTTGAGTGCTCTGCTCTTGAAAATGCTGCTTCTTTTACAGCCTCTGCTTTTTCTTTCTCTCTGCTACAGTGATCATTTCCAAATGTTAACATAATGTCTCTGATATGTATAATTGATGCTACTGTATGCACTGTTTCAAAGAGGGTTATGTCTTCTGATCCTAAGAGGTTTATCCTCAGTTAAGTCTCCATTTTCAACAGAGAACTAATAATTTTTTTCGCCTCTTTCTTTTTTCTTTTGAAAGTCCCTCTTTTCTTGCTCCTATATTTTCTTAAATGAACCTCGTATACAGTGAATTCCTACTGTGTGGACTTTGTGGTAATGCTTACCCAGTCTCCTGGTCAGTGAAGATTTTTCCAACAAAAAAAAAAAGGGGCAAAAGAAACATTAACTATTGACATACTTTCTTATCTTTTGAGAGCATCTTTTGAAGACTGTGTGTGTTCTTGATCACCCTGTTTTCCTCCATCTTCTCCTTCTTGGTCCTATAGGTCCCCTTACAAAGAAACACACTGATGATTTAGGTGATAGTGACCGCACGGACGACGAAGGTATTTTTTCCCCCCCCGATACCAAACTGATTTGCATGACAAGGGAAACCAAACTTACCCTTTCTCCTCCAATTTTTATCTTCTTTGATTTTCTTACATTTCTTGTCCTTTTTTTGAAAGTGATGGACATTTTCTTTTTGCTCTTTACTCGTAAACTCTTTTTGGGCTGGATGTGTTTTGTCCTTTTCAGCTTGATGTCTAAAGTTTACATGTTTACCACCATTCTTTGACATTAATACTGTAACATAGATTCTCTGCTTGGATTTGCTGTTTCCTTTACTTTCCTTTTCGATGTTGCATCCCACCAACAGATCAAGTTACTATTAACCCTTTAGCCAGCTCTTAACACATTTTTGCATGATTCTTTTTTATTTGTTTTTTGAATCGTGTCGTATTAAAAAATCAGATCATGTTCAAAAGATCAACTACTGGCTAACTGGCTCGCACCTGTACTAACACTTAGACCGGTTCACAGTTTGGGCGTCAAACCAACAACCATATTACGTGATGGGTCTAAAACAACATCAAAATACCGGACAAAAGCAGTGCAAACGTTCCTCTCAGCCGTGGGTGCTGCAGACTCTGGGTTGTCATCCCTCCTGGCATGGTCTCCTCTCCTACAGGGCAAAGTCTGAGATAATTCACTACACACCAGTATGTGAAGCTAACTGTCCGGTCAAACACCTGCAGTGGCTCTTAGATTCAGAACCTAAGTCCCAAGCTGCCAAAGTACTTGCTTTGTAGCCACATATTATGTGGTTTGGCTAGCAGACTTGACAGACTTGGCAATAATAAAACAAGCCAGCATTTGGGTTGAGCTGATATGAAGTGACATTACTGTCATTATGATTTCAAGCGGTCATCTGGGCTCTCTATTTTAATGCTTTTTTTTTTTTCAACACACAATCAAAACATCACATAAATACTCAGTTTCTATTGCATGGTAATTGTGATGGACCACTCATGTGGCTTCTGTCAATCCAAATGTTTTAATCGTCAAATTTTGAGGGGCCTCTTGCACAGCAGAATCACAATTTAAAATGTTACAGGCATCTCGGAGAAACATAGTTGCTCCAGAGGCCGAAGTTCAGATGAAGCTGAGTCTGGTCTTGCTAGTAACATTTAGCATTGATGACGATTAACCCTAATTAACCCCCACCCCCCCCCCCCCCCCCCCCCCCCGTTCCGTCCCAAAACCATAATTATCAGAGATGTAAATAAGCAAAAACAAGGTTATTTCATTGCGTTCATTCTAGTTGTTCACTTAAGTAAAAATAGTAATACAAAAATGTAAACTTCGCAAGTAAAAATCCTGCATTCAAAATTATACTTAAGAATTAAAGGTGGAAATATTATAAATAAAATGCACTGAAAATGGTGTGGACTTTTTGGACACAAGATGTGGTTGAAAGCTCTGGAAAAGTGCCATGCTTTTTAGTTTTTTAGTGAAATACTACTATGTAATAATACTATTGATGCACTAATATGCATTTAAATGGCGTGGCTGGTTGGGGTGGAATACATTTGAACTGCTTTGCAGATTGCTGGTTCATGTGCTATATAATAACATGTGCAAGCTTCAAGCTCTTTTACACACATGTTGTGTGTGTAAAATCTGAATAACTAGTAACAAAAGCTGTCAGGTAAATGAATAAAGCAGCACTAAATGAAAGTACGACAGCTTAAAACTATCGGCGAGGAAGTCCTCTGTATAGTCTAACTAGAAATCCAATATGTGCTAAATCCTCGCAAAGATCTCTCTCACCATCTGCAATTTCCAATCAAAAAATATTCTATAGCAGGATTAAGGTTTGGCCCTCCATCCAATTCCGTCCGCTGGGCCGGGTCGGATGGACGGAGGGATGGATAAGGTGATTACTCAAAAGTTTTGTTGACTGGATAGATTCCTCACTATGGCATTAACTCCACACTAGTATAGCCGCCTACACTGTGTCAATATATGAATACTGTGCAGTACATTGTGTAACCACACACAGTGACACTTTAGTTAACGCATATATCCGTGGCCTTGACTAAATGTTTGGCACTAAATTACATGGTACCTTTCCTGCACACACCTGTGAAGCCTGAAACTAAGGAAAAATGCAATAAAGATATTAGCATTTCTCGCATACTGTCGTGGCTTTGAAGGTATTTAAGCCTAGATGAGTATCGTGCATACTGTATATTGATGAAAAGGAATGCTAAAGGGATCCAGTGGATACCCGACAAAGATTATAGGACCCACACTTTGCGATTGCTCCTCTTGGTATTTAAATGAAATGCCATTTTGAAGCTAAAACAGTGTGCTGGAAATGCATTAATCTCAATGATACAAAAAGATGAACCGTTGCTTGTTGCCGTAAACAAGCAGTCCTTTGAAAAGTCATATTAAGAATAAAATGTCCTTGATAAAACCCTGAGATAGAGTTGTATCCCCTTAAGGTTGCTCGAGTGCAACTTCAATGACAGGCAGAAAGTCTTAATAAGGCACCTCTACTGTATAATGTGACGAAGTAAACAGCAATTACATCCAAATAAAACTCACAACCATCCGGAACCCTTTGATCTGTGCCATTACGCTGTTTTTCTTGGAGCTCACACGCACACGAGCACACACACGCACACACACACACACACACACAGGCACACGCACACATCAATAAGATTAGAGAAAGTCACACAGATCTATTCAATGAAATCCCAGCAAGCTTCAAGTATTATCTCAAAAAAAAAAATATTGCTGGGCAGACAACTAATCCAGTTTAATATAGATGAAAATGTGCTTGAGGACACACACACTCACACACACCACAGTCCCACACTCGGTTGCCCAGCTCCGCTCAGTTAGGGTTCGCCCCCATTTATTATTGATGCTCTTAAACTTCGACCCCTTATAGATGTAAACTCATGAGGACTTCCCCTAACCTCCCCACCCCTCCCACTCAGCAAATCTTGGGTTTTACAATGTCTTTATACTCAATAAAGCTGGTGTTTGTAATCCTTTTGTGCCTTGAATAGAGATGTAAACACGAAAGTCCCTGAGAGCTGAGGATTTGTTAGAAGCTCCGGGTTTTTTTTTTTTTTTCTTTACAGTGAATATTGCTGGAGTGGTGAATCGTGGATATAGAAAAGTGGAGATGTTGTGACCTGTTGTAGCTACAAGGCTCATATAGGGCCCCTGGTACCCTATATAAAGTGTTATATGGCAATACCTGTGAAATATTATTCTTCCTACACTATGGATTTATTACTTTGAGTGTGGAGGGCACACTGATATAGATTTTGTGACAGCATAAGGACAATCTTGGAGCCGAGGAAAGGATGATAAAAGATCAACTGTGGAATGTGTTACCTTGTTGCACCCAGCCCGCCCAGCGGCTCCAGCTGACATTTCAAGTTGAAAGGAGGCTGCTTGATATCACAAACAGGGGAGTAAAAGTGAAACCTCCTTTACTACTACTCCTCACCACCTTACAAAGGAAAATACACCAATTAATATTTGATGAAAATCGGCAATAACATGGAAGGATCGGTCTCCTGTGACTCAACCGTCCACGTGAAACCTCCTGCCTAAGCCATTTAGCAAAAGTATAACAACGACTGTGCTACTCATGCCAATAAACTGTATAAAATATGGGGGCTCTACAGAATCCTATGATGTAAAGTCATAGGATTCTGCAAAGAGGAGGATCGTCGGTGGAGCTGACGGGGGCCCAGGTGACGCAGCAGAGCAGACAGCTGGCGGTTAGCGACCTGTGAGTTATATAAAAATTCAAGCCCGTGCAGTTGTCATGAACGGGTAAATTAGCTGTGGAGACCAAAACCGTCTTTTGTACCAGGCTGATAACATTTTCATTTCTGCCGTAAAGTTGGCCATTTTACCATGGGGGTCTACGGAGATTGACTGGCTTTCGTAGCCAGCCCCCTGTGGCCATTTGAGGAACTGCAGCCTTTGACAGCATTGGCTTCACTTTTCAGCACCGGGTTTTGGTGTTCGATTATGCCACATTCACCTCATGTGGAATGGATGGTATACATGGCAAAGATTACCAGCTGTTCACGTCAGCAGGGGACTCACGTTTGATCCCCATTTTATCGGGCACTTCTATATCATTAAAGTCTGATCTGTAAACATCACAGCTTCCCTAGTTGTAACCCTGAAATGGATTATGATATTTGCAAGTCGGTTACCGGTTATTTTGGTTACTTCATTAACATGAACTCTACCTTAAAAACGACAGTAATTACTCTCCAATTCGCAAGAGGTCACTTACAACAACAGGCCATTTTAAGTGTTGGAAATATAATGAACAATCTTGTCTCACAACAAGTCATTGAATGTTTCTTTGTCACGGAAGAACAAAATCACAGCTCAAATACACATATGTGACGATGGCATGCAATGCAGGAAAAGCAGATATGATAGAATAATGTGCAGCCAAAAATGTACTTATTGAAAATGTCAGCTCTTATTTCCAAATGTAATATCATGCTAAGCAAATATTCAGTTGCATATGTCGTTCTTCGTTTATGTGCATGTCATTTTACACATGCCGAGTACTCTAATAAGTTGCATCAGTTACACTGATTGCACAGGAGCATTTCATCTGGAAGGGTTTGAATTGGCGTTCATCACTGGGCCTCGTTTAGTTTCCTGTTGCTATTATGGAGAGTCCCCATGGCTTTGCTCCCTTCAGCAAAAGGCTGGAGCCAGGATGAAAAAAACACCTCTCCTCCTTGTGTTTGCTTTTGGTTTGATAAGTCCTCTACACCGGCAGAGGGAGAGGATACTGAAGTTGTTGCAACAGCCTGAGGGGTTCTCTCAGGGTTTGCTCAGAGAAATCTAAAGCACCTGACTCTCTTTGATCATAACCTCATCCTTGAGAAAGCAATGATCTACTCCATGTTGGCATGGTACCTATCCTCTGACAAACTCTTCCTCACCCACACTCATCCCTGGAAAGATTGAATGGTCGAATCACTACAAGATTGCATCTCATTTTAGCTCTTCTCCAAACAAGCTTTCATCTCGCTGCGGGAAGGAAAAACAAACCCTGGAGGAAATTTTGGATGTTCCTGCCTGTTTCCAAACCCTTTTATTGGAATCTTTCAGGTTATGTTAAACAAAAGGATAAAAGGACATATTGATATTAAAAATAATGATGTAAATATTGGATGTTTCTGTAATCACCCCCGAATACACTATTTCCTCCCTTCACGCAAGAGGATGATGGAAAGAGATCAAATCTTTTAATTAATGAATTGGTAACTTAGGGGAATGAAAGAGACAGGTTTAGAGTTTAGATGTTTTGGCTCTGAGTCTTGCTGTAGCAGCCGATGAAAGATGGCATAAAAACATAGCAAGCTGGATTCCATAAACTAAAAACGTCAAGGTACAGCGTGTTCAATGCTCGTTTCAGACAGTAAACTCCAGGTAAATCCAGCAAACGTTCAAACATTGCCAAGACAATTTCATCCTAACCTCACCATATTACCGCTGACCTTCAGCGCTGAATACAAAGAGACACCCGTGCTTGATGTATCCCGCTGCAGCAGTAAATTAATATATTCATGTAATACTTGAGAGCACATATACACATACAGGAAACAGTGTTATGTCATACAGTTTCTACAGAGTATGCCGATATGAGAAACCATCTATTGTGTCTGCTTCCACGTCATCATCATCATCATCATGGTTGTCCTTGTCATCAACATGATCATCCTCATTTCTTAGTAATTAACTCATTGGATTTCATCCTCTTCATCATTGGCCGTCAGCATCATCAACATCATCTTCGGTTTTATGGTTGTTGTATGGCTGACGTCGTCATCACCATGGTTGCCATGAGAATGTTCCTCAACGTTATCAACATCGTCATCTGTTGTCATGACTATCACCAGCAGCACCGTCACGGTTGCTCCCATCATCAACATCATCTTCATACCGTAGCCGCCACCGCCATAATCATCGTTGTCATGGCTGTGACGTTAAAATCATCATCAGCGCCGTAGTGGTTGTCTGCATCACCTTCGCCACCATAATGCCGTGAGCATTATCATCTTGGTGTATCAACATCATCGTCATGACTGTCCTTATCATCCACATGATCCTCCTCATGTTTTTATTTTGTAATCAACTCATTGGATGTCATCATCATTATCATCTTCGCTGTTGTGGTTGTCATCAACTTCACCATCAACATCATCTTCAGTTTTATGGCTGTTTATGGCTTTATGGCCATCCCATGGCTGACATCACCGTTGCTATGGTTGGCATGAGCATGGCCATCAAGATCATCAACTAACAACGCCGTGGTTTGTCGTCACCATCAGCAGCAGCAGCAACCATCGTGGTTGCTGCCATCATTAACATGATCATCATAACTGCCACCGTCATATAATTCAAATTCATGATCAGCGCCATAGTCGTCGCCACTGTCAGGACCATCTTCACCAGCATAATGCCATGAGCATTACCTTCTATTCATCGACATCACTGTTGTGGTTGCCATCATCATCATCATCATCATCATCATCATCATCATCATCATCATCA
>CALSBV010011200.1:19928308-19956832 GCA_943590825.1 Bovichtus diacanthus
ATCATCATCATCATCATCATCATCATCATCATCATCATCATCATCATTTATGCTTGTATATGGCTGTATCTCCATCCTTATGGCTGACACCTTCATTATTATGGTTGCCATGAGCATGTTCATCCATAATATCAACATCATTATCAATGTCATAGGTTGTCATCACTATTAGCAGCACCATCATAGTTGCCACCATCATCACCACCGTCATCGTCGCTGCCACCACCACCATCATAACTGTCATTGTCACGGCTGCAACATCGAAGTCATCACCAGCGCCATAGCCATCTATTCATAATCAGCGCTGTGGTTGCCATCGACAGCATCGGCATTTATGGTTGTTTATGGCCACGCTTATGGTTGACATCGTCATTACCATTGTGGTTGCAATGAACATCGACATTGTCAACGTCATGTGTTGTCATCACTATCGTCACCAACATCATCTTTCATCGCCGCCACTATCATAATCATCGTTGCCATGGCTGTGACATCAAAATCATCATCAGCGCCGTAGTGGTTGTCTGCATCGTCTCCACCACTACAAAGCCATGACAATTATTATCTATTTATCTGTGGTTGCCATCATCATAATTATCGTCATCATTACAACCATAGTTCTCCTTATCATTCATTTCAACTTCATCATCATCATCATCATCATCACCATCATGGCTGACCCCATCATTAATATAAACATTATCTTTTTTCGACATGCTGATTATTTGCGTTTTTTTTTCGCCTCCTTCTGCCAGGGTACACACACACATATCTGAAATGTGAGCTACACACACACACACCCTAGCACACATACACACTTCTGCCATAATCCCCTGACCTTTTTATGTATGGAGTTTCTGGAAGCCATCCAGAGGAGAGTTATGACGTGACGCTACTTCGCGGCCACCTTCTGCTGCGACAGAGGGAGCAGAACAACTAGGAAAAAAACACTACAAACAGCAGAGAACGATAGAAGGGATGTAATGAGCTCTGCGGCGAGAGAAAAACGGAGGAAAGGACAAACATAGTACGCACACAAACACACTCATGGAGACGGCATTTTACCTAGATGTGCCTCATTTTAATTTCCCGCTCGATTTTTTAAATTTCCTTTTGACAATTGAGTTCACACAGTGGCCGTGTTCCAGTCTATCCAGTCCACCCTTTCAGGTCTATCTTCAGCTATACTATCATTAAAGGCAAAAAAAGCCCCAAATCATCTTAAAAGTGGAAAGTCTTTTTTTCTGTTTTGTTGCTAGAGTATTTTTAACAGTTGCTTTAATACAGTATTTTAACAAGATAATAGTTTCATCAAAGGAATCGTATTGTTGTGTATTATTTACAGCAGAATAATTTTACACAATTTAAAAAGCATAATCGGACCACCTTCACAGCAGTGTTTGCTACTGTAATCAGGTTCTTTCAGAGTTGAAGTTTTCTCCTGAGGTGTACACATTATTTTGTCTACCCGCCGAGTGCTTTAAACACGCAGTGTCGGAAAACTTTAATAACACAAACACTGTCTTTCCGCCTCTCGTTACTCCCCGAACAGAAGCAGATCTTTCCTATTCTCTTGTCTCGAAGGTAACACTTTTTCTATTTTCTTGCTTGGTTAATTTTTTTAATTCCGCAAAGACTCGCTGAGCCCTCTCTGGACCCGAGTCTCTCAGTGGTAAAACATGAGTGGGATAAACGATGTGTGCCGCTGCATGTACGTGATGGAGATAGTTAGGAAACAAGATGAAAAGCTTCATCTCTGAGATGCAGGAGATGAAAGTGAAAGCTTGTTTTGAACGTGGTTTGCAGCATCCTGTTAGATCTCCAAGTCTTCTCATCCTTTTTGCTCACAATCTAGCCCGTATTAGAACCACGTTAAGAGCTAAAGCTTTACAATATAGCCCTCCTTTCGTCCACTCTATTCAGCCAGATGTAACACATTTCAATACAGCAGGCTCTCCTTACCTTGACCTCATATTTTGCCTTAAAGAATATGCCTATGTTAACAGAAACCTATCTCCTGCTTTGCTGCAGAATAAGTCATTTCAATACGACAACTCATCATCCACCGCACATTTGATTTAGCTACTCTCTTATTACAATGCAATTTATGGAAATGCGTGAGTTGTAATTTAAAAGCCGAATCAACACCCTGTCCTTGACATTAGCAAAAGTCTTTAAATTATTTATACAAGACAAGTGTCCCATTCCGTTTTTTAGTTCTGTTTAATTTCCCCTGCTGCCAGTAAGTGCCCACATGCATTTATATTCACAAAATCAAGGCAAACATTTTCCTACAGCTAAACAACCATGAAGTGAAGCCAAATTCAAATTAAGGTTTCAACAGTGCACTGCTTTTTTATATAAAATTGTCCAACCTAATATGCCATTTTTCATTAGATTTTCTCCCAGATTATGTTTTTTTTTTTGTTTTTTTACCTCAACATGGTGTGACAGTTTAGATTGCCACTCTTGCATGTTGACAGTCCATTGCCTGGAGAAAAATTAAAACCAGCCACAGTAAATATACTGTTTCATTAACACCTGTATGGATTCAAAATAGGTTGATGTATAAACAAAAATGTCCAATCGCCACAAACATGTCATGGCCTTCATGTACAAAAAATAATGGTTTGACGCCTCAAACTAACAAGGTCTCCAAGTTAAAAAGCCAGTGTGCCAAGATTACTCAGAAAAAAACAAAAAAAAACCCATGAAGTTAAACAAGGTGGCCAAAGCCGCCTAAATTATTGAAATGTTCATCTCTTGCTGTCACCTTCAATCTGTCATCTAATCAGTCCTTCTGCCTCCTCCTCTTCCTCCTCTTCTTCCCCCCCTCCTCCAGACATTAGGGAGAGTGGAAGCCCCAAGCCGGTGATGGTTTTCATCCACGGGGGTTCCTACATGGAAGGCACTGGGAACATGTTCGACGGCAGCATCCTGGCCAGCTATGGAAATGTGATTGTCATGACTGTCAACTACCGGCTGGGCGTCCTAGGTAAGGATCCTGCTGTGTGTGATACACAACCATCGTTGTCATGTTCTTTTCTTCAATTCAACTTTCTCTCTTTCTTTCCATCAATCTCTTTTGGGTGGTTACATGTAATTCTGCTGGTCATTTGTACTTACTTCAGTTTAGGATTAAGGCTTGAACTAGGAGTTGAATCTTTCAGCGTCTTTCTTTCTTTCTTCCCTTTTTTGCTTCAATCTCTGTCGATGTTGCTATGTGTTCCTGCTGGTTACTTTTCACGGTTCAACTCGGCCTGAGTGCCAACACTGGAATTTCCAAAATTATTTTCCCGATTGCTTTTCTTTGTATGTTTCTCGCTCACTTGCTCTTCTTCTTCCACTTGTCCTTTCTTGGTGATGCCATGTGCCACTGCTGGTGATATTCCAGAGAGTTAGTGAAGCGTGCTTCTGATTCTTTATTAGGAATCTGAGCTGCTCACTCGGTTTCATTGGTCTTTGCTCTTGTTAATGACCGGTTCAAACTGGTTTTTCTGCAGCTGATATCTGCTCCGACTGCTTTGTTGATTATAGTTCAGACATTTATATCCAAAAGCTGGATTTGAATCTTTGTGGTCTGTGGTTGAGATTTGTCCTCCCCTTTTGTTATGGAGTAATATTCTGGTCAAAGGCAAAGCACACTCTTAAAAATAATGAGTTATCTCTTTCTTTCCCTCTTTTTTATTACTGTCCATTGCAGTGTGTAAAGACATACAGGTATGGTTTGAAATGTTGTCGGTGTAATGCTACCGGCCCATTTTATCTGGGAAAGAAACCCCATACAGGCATTTGTCAGCCATAATAACATTGAATTTGTGATGTAATATATCCGCTTTCATGTTGATAATGTACACAGCGTTGTGTGGAGACAGATTTCATATCCATATCTAGACTATGCAACGTCATAATGTTTACTGGGGCATAATGTGTTGTTCCTGTACCGATACATGTATGTGTTAAAAAGGACACATCTACTGCAAGGCCATGGAAAAGTGTACTCTGAGGATTTGGCCCAGTTACCACACGTTTCGCATTAACTTATATGGCAACGTCTACTCTGATCTTCAGTTCCTCCTTTTTTTTCAATCCTATCTCCATTTTCCTCGTCATCTATCTGATCTTTTCTCATCAGTCTAATTCCTAATTCCTTTTCTCCTGTGTATGGATGCCATGGCCTTACCCAGAGGGCTGGTATATATTGCGACACATGACAGAAAACAAAGGTTCGCTGCCTCGGTCCTAAATGAGATTGTGCTGTCATTTGTTTGGATGGAACTGATTCCATTTCCACGTTGTTTTGGTTTCTGGGCTTTTTCTTCGTATCTTATTAAACTATGGCAGAATAAAGATATAGGGCAATATCCGCCTTTCACTCAACTAGAAAACCATCCATCTTGGGGGCCTGTGTGTGTGTGTGTGTGTGTGTGTGTGTGCATAAGGAATGAGCCTAAAGGCTTAAAGGTGATTCTTTGAAATGTTGATAGCAGAAACAGAACATGACACACAATGTTAATGTTCTCTGCAGGTGGTCTGCCGTGTCTCTGTGCTCTCTCATCACTTATTCAGGCCCTGATCTCTTTTTCATGACTTGTATTCATTTGTTTAAATTGCAAATACAGAGTATCAGTAAAAGGCCTAATGTTATCTTGCACATATCTGGTATCAAGTTCTCTGACAGACAGAAACAGGTTATAGAAACCTAAACGGAGTAGATGCCAGCGGAGCAATTGTGTTTCAGGTCCCTTGGAGGTATAACTGTCAATTAGCCAGTGACTGGATGGACAACCCCTCACGGCAACCTTTAAGCCCCAAGACCACAAAAGTGGATATTAATCATTCATTCCTTATCAATACCCACATATTCCATTTCAGGGTCACGAGACTATCCCAGTGTGGACAAACACATGTACAAATACTGCATACAGACGGTGATGGTGATTTTGGAGGTTTCTTTTAGGGAGGTTTTCCTTGTGCGTTGCGAGGGTCTGAGGACAGAGGGGGTCGTATCCTGTACAGTCTGTAAAGCCCACTGAGACAAATGTGTCATGTGTTATGTTGGGCTATATCAATACACTTGATTTGATTTGATTTGATACAGTACATACTGTGAAAATACTGATACATACATTCACAACTATGGGCATTTCTTAAGTCCACAGTCTAAATGCTGCATGTGTTCAGGGCTGAGATTTAAATCTTGGACTTCCTTGGTGTCATCAAAACTCACTTTACACAACATGGTATTCCAGAATCCTTACACAGTGATGCTGACATGAATTCAATGTTTGACAGAAATGAATGAAGAGCAATTTAAAATTGAATTTTCATCAATGACCCGAATATACCAAATACGTTTTTGCTGGTTGTAGCAACATGTGAAGATGCTGTTATTCTGTGTTTTATCATCATAAATTGAACATTTCGGAACTGGTGGTTTTTACATCAAAAGCTATTTCAATATTTAGTCATGTTTTGCATGGTAACTAATAAAATAAGTACTATAATGATGGATGGATTGACTGATAATAAAAACCATATTACTCGCAGCCTAATAACTACGCAACAGTTATGATATTCCTTTGGGGAAATGCTTATAAGTGCTGAAATGGGTAAATGCGTTTTAGTTTCAGATATTTAGAGCACAATGTTCACCATTTCGCTCTTCAAATTACGTTTAGGAGACTGCGCAAGTGGACGAAAAGGCCAAAAAAGACGAGTACAGTAAAGGGATGAACAATGCAAAGCAAAACAACAATCAGTCAATCACATGTTCTAATTGTTTTAATTGTGTTGGCGCTAGGATCTCCAGTTCCATGAATCAGGTCTCTCTCCCTCTGTTTCCGATGTGCAAGCTCTTAACTGCTGCAGGCCTCATGGTGTTGAGGGAAACTGTATCCCTGCTGGTTAACATGAGGCGCCACTGTTTGCTCTCAGATTAGACTCTATGTGTGTTGTGTTTACCCCCCTGGCAAGGGACAGAAGTATACAGCTTTACCTCACCAAACTTGTGATGGTGTGTTTTGTGTGCGTGAGTGACACGGAGAGAGTGTGTACTCAGCTACAGTAGGTGTAAGACTCATAACCGCTGGGCTTTCAAGTCAGTCATCCAGTGAGTTCAGTAGTTCCACTGCCAAAACACCCATCTTAACAAGCCATTAAGTCTATTGAGTAAAGTAAAATATAGAGATGTTTATTTCATTCCCTCACATTGTCTCAGTACTTATTTTTGAGATATTGCCATTCATTTTTAGAGTATTTGAAATTGAACTGGAACCATGTGGATCTAACACAAACATTTGTACCGAGGATCCTGGGAAACCTCTCCGATTGTCCCACTCCCAACCCAGGCAGATGGTATCTTTGGTAAAAGCGTCCAGGGACAACCGTGGGCTGCGATCAAATAGTCAAAATATTTAACCTTCGCATTAAGAGAATTCGACCAGCTCTTATCATGGCTGGCATTTGGATCATTCCGGGACATTTCACTCAGTTAGGAACCTTCCCAAGCAAAAAGGACTATTCCACCGCAGCCCAGGACTGACCAAGCATGAGAATGAATAAAAAGAATGTAGGTGCATCCCATCCACAAGGAACCACAAGGTTTTACACATCTCCAAAAGACGTTTTGACATCCTCGACCAAAAGATTTGGAAAACACTGTAGCGTCTGTTAACACCTTCCTTCAAACACCTTCCTTCATTAATAATTTTCAACTCAGACTCATGATTGTGTTCTCCAACCGGCCAGTTAGCATTCGTTGGTTAAAGTGTGCGGTTGACCTTACCCAGCCAGCCCTTGCACCACCTGTTCGCTTGGAGATGCTGCCCTGCTGACAGAACTCCCTACTCTCGCACCAGTGATTTTTCTCCTCGGCTTAGTGTGTGTTTGTGTGTCTGTTAAAGCGAGCGCTTTGCAGGAAGCCATTAGTGGCCTTAAATATGCAGAGCTGCTGACGCGAAGCTGTATTTATCGTTTAAAGGCCTTGGCAACAATCGATTTGGCCATGGGGCCCGCATATAGTATGCTACTGTCAGTGTGTGTCCACTGGTGTGTACTGACGTGTGTGTTTAATGAATTAGGATTTCTCCTGTGTGCAGATGGGGTGTTAATGGAACACATGGTATAGTGCTGTCAAAGTGTCATTTCTTAGGGTGGCACGTATTTATTGTCTTCGTTATCTCATTCCATTAAAATGGGACATTCTGCTGTGTGGTTGGTTTTGCTTTACTTAACAATTGAACTACTCAAGAAAACTAAGTACTATATCATCTAGTATTAAGATATTCACATAAGTGAGAAATGGTGCGATTCTGAGGGTCTCTAGAAGGCAGTGTCATCGTATATTCATATAAAGGTCTGTCTTGCCCCAAACACCTGGCTATCCTCAACTCTGTCGATTGTTGAACAAGTAGACATATGTGGAACTGAGTTGCTAGCAGTTTAATATCTACGAATGTCTACAGCTCCAACATGCACCATAGTGGTGCTCTGACAAACACAAAAGCACAAAAGTTGATTGCAAAACATACACAGAGCTTGTTTGTTATATCTCCAAGCAGCGGACTGTTCCTTTAAGGCCAGGCCCTCACAGTGTTGAGTTTGTTTCTGCCCGGCCAAAACCTTTAATCATGCTGATTGATGAGGTGCATTTCCCTGACTCAAACCTTCTCCAAATACCTCTTCCATTCCAGCCATACATCAGCCATTCAGCCAATTCATCAAGCCTCTGATTGTTTTAAGATATACCTGGCCAGTAAAATATCCATTTCTCTGCATGGCACTGCTTCCCTAACTCTGCCCGGCTCTCAACACCACAATCACATCCAGGCTTGCTTGCGAAAAGATCATGTAGGGGAAAAAAATGACCGGCGAGCAGGCGGAGGATGGAAACACGATGCACAATCTGTAGGTGTCTCAAATCAATGCCATTTGATGAACTGCTAATTAGCGAATAATTCATAAATAATCTGTCACTATAAAGCTCTTGTGTATGAATTTGTGCATTGTTGACAATTACATAATCCGAACGACCAGAGAAAAAAATATTAAATTGGTGGCTTTTTTTTTTGGGTTTTGAAATCATTATCACTCTGGGTGTCAGTGCAGTGATTGAGTGTCCCACGATGGTCCAGTTGCTGACACATTTCACGCCATGTAGGCCTTTAATTTTTCTCCATGTGGTGCACACGCTGAAACACATACATCAGATCCAGCTAGCATGGCTTTGATTGTATCCAAATTAGGACTGCATGTGTTTGCTCGAGGAGCATTTCCTCTCACACAGATGCTATCCCAAAATGTTTACCCTCCACAAATATTGCACTGTCTCCCTTCCTCCCTCTGTCTCATATATCTTTTCCCCCTCTACATTAATTGGGCGTTCTCTTTCCCTTTAGTTTGTGTCCTGCTGGCTAAGAACTGAGGACTATTATTTTCATGGTTATTAATTTATTTCTCCCTGAAACAAATACCCCAATGATTTGGGTTCATTACTCTTTCTGTGCCTCTCTGTCCTCTCTCCTCTCCCCTTTGCTCCTTCTCTGCGTCCTATCCTTGCTAGTAGCCCTGACACAGCTGGCTGAGACTCATGGACTGCGTCTGACCCTAAAACAAAGTGCTTCACTCGATCCTTTATTAGTGGCTAATGACTACTTCCCCTCAAAACATAGGGATTCAACTTAGCACTCTTTCTCCTTGTGTCATTGTTGAGATCAGCTTTGAAAAGCTTGATAAAAACAGACTTTCCTTTTTAAGTTGTGCGTAGGCGTATAAGATGTAAATGCTGTAAAGACACTGTAAAGACACAAGGTAATCACTTAGACCATTGGCAGCCTCTATTGCCCTCAGTAGCGCATTTTATTTGGATTTTTTCCATGTCAGATGTGGAAATCAAATGGATTTGTTCACCATACACAATCGTTGGAAGGTGAAAATTGAGAGTATCTGATAGTTCAATATATCTGAAGGACTGAAAATCACTTCCAACTCGTCCTGTCTCCCCAGTAAAGATACCAGAAGAAACAATGTGATCTTAACCTGGAGCAACAAGAACACTGGTGTGTGAAAGAGGCTTCCTGTCTACCTATTAAAATGACACGTATACTGTATAAATGTTAAAAGGTATTTTGCGATAGTCCTCAGGGGGATATTTTTCTCTTTATGTTTATTTTATTTTTATTTCTATCATTGAGACTTTGCTGTGATGTTATATTTCAGTTTTTTTGCACCCAACACATTCAATGTTGACAAGCTCTACAGTATGCGTGTGCACTCGTGTGTGTGTGTGTGTGTGTGTGTCCTAAAATGTATCATCAGCAAACATTTGGCATGCTGCTTCGATGTTCTCTCCTGTAAATTAGCCATGTGAAGCCAAAACATTTCCTCAGCTATTTTAGGGCAGAGAGAGCTTTGATCAGTGAACATGGCGCATTGAGACATTCTGTAATATTTGCTGCAATCTTTCCCACTTTCAGTTTCCTGCCATGCCAAAAAACCACTATTACTGAGAAGAGAGAGTTCAAGATATTTAAAATCTCTACCAAGTCCGCCTTTAGGTATAGAGAGACAGTCAGACAGAGAGATAATGTCCTACAAGTTCAAAGAAGTCCCAATGTCTAGTCCTTTTAAACCAAAGATACGCAAATACGAGCTGTTTCATTGTGAGATGTTGCAGTAGAATCAAGCCTCATTCCAAACAGACAGATAACATGATCAGGGACCATAGCTTTCCATCAGATTTATTGTGAAATTGGCCCAAATGTGACATTTGATTAGCATGCAGTCTGCTCCAGTCAGCACGCTAAATATTTGATATGACAAATGCATGACAGATATTTTTTTTCTTCTAAACTGAATAGTTGGAATAACAACTTTTATTTAGCTTTGGAATTCTACTACATACTTTATGTTACCATCAGTCAGTTTTCCAGCGGAAATCTAATCCAAGCTTGGATGCTTTTTCAGCCTTGATGATTATACAAATTCGTCCTTGTGATAATCTGCAATGTTCTGGGTGTGTAATGCTATTTAAACAAATATCAGTCGGACCAAGTTACACACACTCGGTGTTGTTATCTTGTAGCTAAAACCACTAGGACTGTATCCACTATTTGGCACCGCCCTTGCATTACGTCGTAGCAGTCTCCTGGCCATTGTGTGGTTCTCTCAGTCTGCCATTGCTCGGTTTGTTTGTGTCCTGCTCATTTGGCTCATTGTCGTTGGCATAATGACTTATTCAGTGTGTAGGCTGCAATGCCAGCGGAGGCTATGCTATGCTAATGGTGATCTGGCAACATGAGAGTTGGCGTGACGAGGTTTACAGCAGCTCTGCCCATGCGTCAGGGATCGGATTAATCTGGCTAAGGCCAGGACAACAGATGACCATCTGGGCACGCTCCACAGCGGCAGCCGTCTGCAGGCACAACTTTCTCCACGTACCACCCACCCACCATTATGCACACAATGATATGCATATATTATGTGTTATGCATGGTCAAGGCCACTATCCTGTTCCAATACAGCCTTTTTCAAAAGAATGATTCCTAAAATCAATCGGTCAATGCACATACAATTGCTGCTGGTTTCATTCTGCCATTTGTTGCAGAAGGCATAGTGGCAGTGTTTGATTTGGAATGGAAAGATACCAATATTTCAAACCAACGGGCTGCAGGACATGCACAAACAGAGATTGGTGACACGAATTGTGAGCAACAGATTGTAATTTTAATATAAACAAATTTGTAGTTTGACAAAACAATATCCACCTACAGTACTAGCTTTACTTGTCCATGCTGGCTTGAATGTGTTCATGAAAGTCAACAAGCCAACATGGAAGAGACGTTCTTAAAGTGCTATGGATGAAATCAAAACCTTCACTGAGCTCAATCTCCATGTCAACTGAGCAAACTCTATCTGCTGATGAAGACTTTGTAATGTGATTGATAGCTTTGGTAAAGTTAGTAATTGGACCTCAGGTTGGAATTGTTTGGTCAAACTTCACTACAGGGTTAAGAAGAACTTCCATGCTTTACATATTACTAATCTGTAGTTAGATTTACCACCATTGATTTGAGCAGATGTGTAATATTACCCCAAAGAAGGGGATACAGTAATAGTTCTGATTATAAGGATCAATCAAAGTGGTCAAATGAAACAAGCAACACGGCACTCTCGCATGTGTATGCTTTCTATCCCTGACCCACTGAGACCTAACAGTTTACTCTCATTACTATCCCTCTTATGCCTGCTTTTACCTTAAGGAAATACTACAAATACTCACACTAATTATACTAACTGAAGAAATTTTTTCTACTAAAATTACTACTAATACTACTCATCTAAAATATACTGATTAAAGTGCAGAATGGGCCTAAAAGTGTTATAATACTCTAACTTCCATAGTTTGCAGTTTACAGCTAACTAAGTAAACATCAAGTCGACTAGGAACATTTTCCAATTCGACCAATACATATTAAAAAAGCTGAGTAGCTGCAATTGCATTATTTCTGCATTGTGTATTGACATTACTCATTAGAGTCAGTACGAGCTTTCAGACTAAGTCAGTCCTTGTTTTCCTTTTTTATCTCCTTCCCTTTTGTTTCTCTTCTTGCTTTTCTTTACAACTTCATTTCCTTTGCATTGTATACATGTATTTTGTCTGCTTTCCTTCCTCTCCGTCTAATCAATAATGAAACCAATGTGTGCAAATTGCAAGATAATTTGCTCGGTTACAATTAATGATGGGGTTTGCGTGATTGGTTTGTAAAAGCCACTGCCAGTTGTGTAAGTTTGTATGGATATTGCCTCAATATGGCACATGTGGATCAATATGGGACAACATACACATGTTATCTCTCGGGGGGGGGCTGGGGCATATCCCAGCAGAGTGCACCCTAGAGAGGTTGCCAGGCCTATTACCTTCCCATTGTCATGTGGTATACATGCTAGCTAATTTCATTGTCTCTCCTACAGGTTTAATTTTACAAAACATTGTTTTGAGCACATTCATTTGGGTCACCACGTTTTTAAGATATTTAAGACCAATCATGGCTCCCCTAAACTGTGCACATTTCAATTTGAACTTTAATCCTACCGAAGTATACAATATAGGCCCACTACATTATCGTAAAAGAAATTGGATATGATTGGATGATAGATTTGATTGGTCACAACATTGGATTCCTGGCTAGAGAGGGTTCCACTTTAGTTCAGCTTTGTGTTTGTATCTCAATTACAGCCTTGTACTAATGCTACTGTTGGCCTCACAGGGGTCAGAGGGGCCAGCGGATTGGCTAGATGTTGGATTGAAGCTGATTGGCTGGACAAGGGGAGCCGGGGGCAGATGGAGAGATGAGTTGAGAAACAAAATGAGATTACATCCCTCCACACTGAGCTATTACTAGGCACCTCACTGCAAACTGTTTTTGTAGTTATCTGTGTGTGTCTACAGAACCCCCCTGTGACAGTGTTATTTATTGATCAAAGCTTTGGCCTCTGCTTGTGTGTGAACGCATGCTTGAGCATTGGTGTATGCTTGTGTGTGTGTGTGTGTGTGCGTGTGTGTGTGTGTGTGTGTGTGTGTGTGTGTGTGTGTGTGCACGCCTACTTGTGTGAGTGCAGTGGGGCTCGTACAGCAGATGGACACAAGGAGCAGTGGGTTCAAAGTGTGTGCTGTGTAACACCTCTGATAACTGCAGACTACATATGTATGGGAGTGGAACAGTCCCGTCTGTGAACAACTGTATATCTGTGTGGTGATATTTAAAAAAAAAAAAAAAAAAAACCTGATTTTATTTCCCACACTGATAACTGTCTCATTGTCAGATGTAGTTCCAAGTAAACCTGGTTTTGATCCGTTCTGCTTCCCAGGCTGTCAGCCTCTCTGCAGCCTACTGAGGAACTCACCATACTATCTGCCGGCACCAAATAAAACCATTGCCAACAAGCAATAAAGAAGACAGAGAGACCGAGGGAGAGAACGATGAAGAGGAAATGTGATTTAAGACTCGATGTGGGGTCGTCCGCCCTGCACGACACAAGCCATCTGATTGGTTATCAGCCCAAGACCACAAATCTGCCGTCGCCATATTTTTAGAGGTCAGAACAGAGCGATTTGCTGAGACACCAGGCAGTCAGGGAGGGAGGGGGGGAACAGCATGAGCGTGTGTAAAAGAGATAAATGGTGTATGAATGTGTTTGAGGGGCTAGACCGATGTTAGTTTGGTCAATACGTGACTTTTATTATTAAGAGATAGTGGCAAGTCATACCTTTTGTGTCTGAAATGAACCGTAACTGTACCCTAGGTGAGAATTTTAAAACGGTAAGCATTCAACTTAAAGAACAGCACGTTGGGTGTGTTGATTTTAACAATTTGGAGGGGTTATTTTTTCTCTGCTTAGTTTTCTTAAACTCCCTTAAAAAAATAAAAATAATAAATATGGTCCCCAGATAATGAGTTTAAGATCCATGCTCTAGGGGCTGATTGGTGGTCTTTTAAAAAAAAAAAACTTTAACAAGAAAATTCTCAAAGTTGCCACTATACAGTAGTTTAAACTTTAAATACCAATAGCAGTACAGTATTACCCCTAATATCAGATTCCCATCTACTGACAATACCAGCATTAAGAGCCAAAACATTGCTTCATGCTGTGGCAGGGAATCGATCCAGCATCAGTGTGTGTTTGTGTTGCCATACCTGTGGGAGACCTGTTTGTATGAGCCGGAAAAGACAGAGATGACTTGTTGTTCCATAGCCACATTATCAGAAAGAAAAGCATTGTGTGTATACTCTCTGAAACAGCATCAACTTGTCTTGGGAAACTGAAATTTCCTCTTAAAAAACCCAAGATGAGAGTCATACTAAACCCTATCCATGTGGAATCTGATCCAATTGTTTCATTAAAAACTGTCACCATAGACAACCATGATAAGTACAACAATAAATGCGCAGTCCATCAAATGGCATCCTCCCACTCCCACCTCACTTAAACGACAAACTACTCTGTACTCCGCTAGTATGAGTGCAACAGCCCAGTGAACAGTGCTATTCACAAAGCATCCTCTCCCTTTTTGTCTGCCACTGTCTTGCTCGCTTTGCAATCAAGGCTGCTAAATAGTCTATTTCACAGAATACATCTGCCATATTGCCTCCTCGATTTGTTCTAACACAAATCCCATAATCCTCTCAAAGGTCAGCCTTCTCTTTTCTCCCTGCTCCCGCCATGTATTCATTTGTCCCCCCCCGATGGAAATAATACAACAATATGGAGGATAAAAAAGGATGAGGAGGTGGAGGAGAAGGAGGAAAATCCTGTTGTTCCTCTCCATCTCCCTCAAGCATTACCGTTCTCTCTCGCTCTCTGTTTGTTTTTGTCTCAATTCATTTGAATTCAGTTGAATGGTTTATTGGCATACAAAGTATTTTCAAAAGCCAACAATCAGCACTTTATACAGTCTCACTGTCCTGACACGACTGCTTTGAAAACTTGCATTATTGCATTGTACACAAGTCTTCAATATCTGTAATAAATGAAAACAGAACGTTTTGTTATATGAATAATTCAAAAGCCACTAAGGGAATTTGTTTCAGTTATTATCTAGTACTAGTATCTAGTCTAGTAGTATCATGAAAAGGTTTACTGAGATTGATAAATAAAGTGAGCAGTAGGGTCATTTTCTCATAGACTTCTATACAATCACACTTCTTTTTGCAACCATTGGAGTCGCCACACTGATGGCCATTAGAAATAAGCAAGTTTAAGGTATTTCCGCATTGGCTTCACTCTTCATACCTGGAGGTTGCCGCTTGGTTAGTATCCGAGGGTACGCTGGCCAACAAATGGCATGCAAGGATCCTCAAAGAGAGCTGAAGTCCTGATATCACCTCCTGTTTAGCTGCTCTTTAACTAGCTTCTTGTTAGCAAGCATTTTTTTTTATACATTCAGCAGACACAAGGCAATGTCAGCGTTCATCTGGAGTTGTATTTCTGGTTACTTAGGAAACGTAAGTCCATTATTTACTCCCCTTTTGGCTCTGATTTGGTTTCCACCATCTGATGATGTAAATACAATTTAGCAGCTAAATGCTACACTAATGTTTGAAGGTTCCACGCCTAGTGCCTAGTTTTGTCTACAGTGTAGCGCACAGTGAGTTTATCCAAGTTTTTTTTTTTTACTTTGAGCGACTCTTCTCACATCACATATAGTCATTTGATCCATTCATTGCTAATATAAGAATATTGAATAATTGATTTGTTGTAAACATACAATGGTTTAACACCATTTTCTTTGACCAAATGTACCTTATCTATACAGATGGAGTGCATTACATGATATAGTGTTGATCATACCTTGATTCACCAAAATATAAGTCTTTCAACTTTCAATTTCAGTTTGTGTTGTAATATGACTTTGTACTTAATGAGTCCTGTGCTGATGATGTGGAAGAAAAAGGAAAGAAAATGGACTGCCCAAAGCTGTTGTGCAAGTAAACACACTGTAACACTGACTAATTTATAGAAAGGGAGAGAGTGCAGTGTCATCATTATAGACTCGCCGCTTGATTTGCATCTGTAAAATTAATCAGCAGCATATTGCGTCCTGCTGATGTTAATTAGAGAAGTAACCATTAATATCAACCACTTAATCATCAATATTAATATGCATAATTATTAATAATTCTGATACCCCCACCGACACGACGGCACTGCGGGATCACAGCAACTTGTGTTTATACCAACATCTATCTTCATTATGCACACACCTTCTAATAATCTCTCTCTCTCTGTCTCTCTCCTTCTCTCTCTCTCTCTGTCTCTCTCCTTCTCTCTCTCTCTCTGTCTCTCTCTCTCTTTCTCCCTCTCTCCCTCTGTCTCTCTCCCTCTCTCTCTCTGTCTCTCTCCCTCTCTCTCTCTCTCTCTCTCTCTCTCTGTCTCTCTATCTCTCTCCCTCTCTCCCTCTGTCTCTCTCCCTCTCTCTCTCTGTCTCTCTCTCTATGTCTCTCTCTCTCTCTCTCTGTCTCTCTATCTCTCTCCCTCTCTCCCTCTGTCTCTCTCTCTCTCTCTCTCTGTCTCTCTCTCTCTCTGTCTCTCTCTCTCTCTCTGTCTCTCTCTCTCTCCCTCTGTCTCTCTCTCTCCCTCTCTCCCTCTGTCTCTCGTTCAACCACTGTATGTGGTCGTATATTCAAATCGGTAGTGTCTCCCTTGGTTACATTTTAGAATGCAAATGATCTTGCACTGGCTGTCTGCAATTTGGTGCATATTAATTTGCATGGCATGCATTATGTCTTTCAATAGGAATCATTACAGTGACAATAACAGCAAAAAAAAAATCAAAACAATGTAGAACAAAGATATACTGTATATCTCCTTGGTAGACATTCTCCAACAATTCATGTTCATATGAAAGATAATGAAAGTAGGTTTTGACTTGACGTGTTTTATTCGGGTTCTGGTGGAAAACCAGACAAAGTACTGAAAATGTGGTGGAACAGCAGACCTCTCCAGAATTGCATGCAACAGATATTTTTGGCATAATTTTGCCAAAATCTTGACCATGGCATAATCCTGCCTAAATGACTGAGTGTATCATATTGACTTTTTAAACGAAGGTCATTATGGGCCTGATGCATTAGTCTAACGTTTGCTGAATCTTAAAGGGTTAGTTCGACCAAATTGCAAAATGCATAGTTTCTTACTCACCTCTTGTAGTATCCAGCTACGCAGATAGTTTTGGGTTTATATGTTTGAGGTTTTGAGATATAGTCCAAATGAAAACACTTTTATGTTCTGGATTCTCTACAATTTTCAAAATGTAGCATTTCAATGAGCAGCACAAACAAAAATACTCTTCACCACCATTGTATTACAGCAGAAGCAGCATTTCAGACAAATATGCATTATAGATAAGGCAATAGAGTAAAAAAAAACATATAGTTTAGTTAAAAATATAGGTGTGCTGATCCTTTACTGCTACTAACTACTGCCATGCCATCACACCAGACATATTGTTAATTAACAGCTCAAGTTTGGGTCCAACCAGCAGCCAGAAGAAACACCTCCTAGACATGTTAGATATGTATTAGTGTTCAGTGCAGTCATATCACCGTGGGTTTGTGTGTTCGTGTATTAGTGGAGAGAATTGGACTGGAGATCTATAAGTGCTTGCCTTGCAGGTTCATAACTGGCCCTTTGGGAGCTGTGAACTGGCCATGGTGTTGACAAGTGGTTTGTGTGTGTGTGTGTGTGTGTGTGTGTGTGTGTGTGTGTGTGTGTGTGAGTAAGGTGGTGTGTCCGCAGCTTCTCTGACGGAGAAATGAAAGCGGAGGAGCATTTCATTTACTGCCCCAGGAAGACCTTCCCACCGTCATATATTTATTGATGCTTGCACTTTAACCGGTGCTGACCCAGCTTATAGCCCGAGTCTAGCCTTTAACAGCCTGCATGTAATCTATGTTATAACCATATAGCAACCATTGCCTTCAATATACACCGTTAAACCCAATATGTGGCACATTTACATGATCCCAAATCTTCAAAGCCATTTTTCTTTTGAAGCCAGGCAGGGAAAATATGGGTTTTAGTCATTCGTGTAACTGTATTGGATTCATTTATATTTTCATTTTGTCTTTAAAGCAAATAAAATCATTACAGACAAACAATCACAATATTTGCAATTAGATTATTATAAATCTAATGATATTATTTTCAAATGTCTGATCCAGAATAAAGCCACAGCTTTATAGACATGAGAGTATTTAAAACAAAGTACTGGTCTTAGCTGTATTGTTGCTTTATTGCCCCTAATACACATCTCAAACAGACTAAATTATCATATCAGTGCCTCATGGTCTGGAAGGCCGAGACAAGACTTTTCTGTTTTTGGCAATCAAACGTGGCTTGGAAAATTGACCCCCTCGTGACTATGAACCGATACTTTGGTACCAAGTAAACGCCAAAATACGGTACAAATTTTTCTACAGTACTGTAGTTACAGCAGGTACCGGGGACCCGAGAGTCGCTCTGCACACGCTGCGCACACATTTTTTGTTATCATTTTTTCAGCAAACCCTGTTTTTCCCTTGATAACGCTACATTGTAAGCAAAACACAAATCTGCGTTGAAATTGCCGAGTACAGCTGATTGACATTTGCTCCTGCAGCCAGTATCGACAGTGCTATTGACTTGAAATGAGGTGCGTTCCAGCTCTACTCAGTAAAAGTGACTATTGCGCTCATGTAAAGTTTGACGTTATCATGATATGTTCAAATGTAATCTGGTAAAACTTGAATAAAAACTGTTGTTGGAAGGAGATGTTTTCACAGCAATGTAAAATAAATATTAGAGAGGGACTTATGACCTGTTTAACTTCCTAACAAAAAACAGTATGGAGACGTAATAAAGGAGTGCATGTTGAAGTACCTTACATGGGATTTATTGTTTTTTTTTTTCTCTTTTTTTACGGAGGTATCGGATTCAATATCATTAATCATGGAATTTCACTGGTTTTGGTGTCAAATACTAAATGTCTGGTATCGTGACATCCTTGCTTATGATTATGAACAAATGGTGGGAAAAAGATTTCAGCGGTATTTAAAATGACCCTTCAGAAAAAAAAGGGACACGATGCTGACCTTTTAGATTCTTTATTGTTCTTTTTTTTACTTGTTTGTGATTTTGCGTCATTGCCTCTTTGTCATATTGTGGGTCAAATATATATATATATATATATATATATACTGTATATAATCCAAAAAGACATGCAGTGATGATTATTTTGGTGTTACTCAGCTTGCTGTTATACTGCTCAACTACCTGTGCTGCCAAAGTTGTGCCACAATTCTTTCATTGCCAAAGGCTTTGGGCATGCATATTGTTGTTTTCCCACAATTGGGCCACATTGTGAGTGTGGATCCCCACATAGCGGCCTCTCGAGCCAAGTGCAATTACAAACCCGGGCTTTAAAACTTTTTCTGTCAAGCCATTGGCATCACATTGTAGAATAATGGTATATAAAAGCAGCAACCGATGTTTCATTTTAAAGTCCTGTATTAATCCCGAATTATATTCCTTTTTCTAAATTACTCGGTACCACTAAAATCACACTTGCTCTGCCCCACTTGCCCCAAACGGCCCGTCGCCTCTAGACGTATGCCTTTGCCAATGGGCCTTAGTGTAAAAGAAACAACTGTGGCAGGTTTACATGCTTTCCATATGCCTTCAGGTCAGGTTGTAAAGCAAACCATTGGCAGATGGATTGGTATAGAGCTAAATGACACGGTGTGTAAAGATGGTGCTTGGGAGTTTATGGGGGGGAGACCTACTGTAGGGAGGTAGATAAATGGATAGATGAACAGATGGACGGATTAATAGTTAGATAGCTAAATAGATAGATGATACTGTGTTGTTATTTGCAAGTCAACAAACCTTTTTTTGGGCTGATACTTAATTTTATTTTTACAGTAAGTATGTCAAAATGTGTGCGTATGTGTTTAAATGTGCATGCAGTTCTGGGCAATAGAGCAACATCTGTTGTGCCTGAGGGCCAGACAGAGCCTCAGCCAGGGGTCTGTCAATGCAGTATACACACACACACACAAAGAGAGAGGGACTTATGGGTACACACACATTGTTAGCAACGACACATGAAGTTTCCAAGTTTTCCGAACTCAAAATCATTTTGAAGAAAACAAGCGTGAGTGTATGCGTCTGTGTGTAGGCATGTGTGTAGTGAGCTCCGTGATTCATACTATTAAGGACATTACAAGTGACACACGGTATTAATCACAATAATCCAATTCTCTTTATCGGTACCCACTGCTGTGCTTTAATGAGCGATCCGCATAGAGAGGCTCTCATATAGACAGGGTGTTGCTGGAAGATAACCGACTCTCTAACTTACTCTCTTAACCACATACGCCTTCTTGTCAACCTCACATCTCCGTCAAAGCACAAATATACAGGTATTCTTCTTAAATAGCGCTTGTATTTTATATGTGTATTGACTATAAATAAAATGTGTTAAATGGAGTGTGAGGTGGTGAGCCACCATCCAAATGCTGGTAGATTCTCCTCCAGGCTGTCATTGTGGAAAAAGCCATTGCCGGTGTGGTAGGTCTCTGTGAATAGTGATTTCTTCATCCGTTTGTTCATATGTACCGTCACAATTTATCAGGAAACGACTCATGTTCTACTGTTCTGGCTGCGACCAGCAGCTCTATGGCCACCCTGTAGGTCGGTCCACAAAATGTCCCCACCCTTTGGCTCAAGAGGCTGAAATTTGGCGTGGAGGTGGAAGTGTTGTGAGGTTGTGTGAGCGTGCGAATGCACAAAAGCACGGATGCATGCACGTCCGTGGGAGCAGCTATTGTGTATTTGGCTTGTTTATGAGAAAGTTTTGTATCTGCAGTTTCTATTTGAGTGTATTTATATATTTAACTTCTAAATTCCTACTCCTACTTCCTACACACATGACATATTGTTGTTACTGAACAACTGCCAAAAACAAAACCCTAGATTATATCAATTAGCAAAGTTTTGAACGTAAACATTTTTTGATTAATTTCTACAATATCCGACTGCATGGTATGGTTGGGGTATAGTTAAAGTTCGGAAGTTATTGTGGTTGTGATAATTAATCCATGACTGAGGTGTGGCAATTTAAACACTTGATTTAGATTAAAAGATCATTATCAGGCTTTTCTCGCAGCTTTCATCCTCAAATTGAATTCAGTTGCAGTTCAAAGCTTTAACGATAAACTTTCTAATTATGTTCAAGGTTTAAGAAAACACCAATATTAGCTGTTGATCTGTGACCATGAACTCTGGTGTCGAGGATGACAATTTGGCATGATACACACCCAAATAATACACCAACCTCCTAAAATTACTATCGGCTTTGCTACATAGAGGGCACACTACTTTGTGCCCTGGTACTGAGCGTTGGCCCATGAATCTTTCGGCTTTTAATGAATTCTTAGGGACACAGGGCCGCCATTCTGCCTCAGGTGCTACTGACGATTTATTTCCTAAATGCCTTAAGGCAGATCCAGCTCCCTGTAAACCCAACCTAACTCCAGCTAGGTCTTAGGTCCACACTTTCCAAGGTTGTATGCAACTCAAACTGCTAGGACAAATGAAATCTACCACTAACCTGAAATCAATTCTCAGCACAACCTACTGCAGTGTGTTTGTCATTGCCACAAATATGCAGTGGGCCAGGCGTAATCTGTAATCTATTTGAAATAACTGCTTTGGCACTGGGGGAAAATTATCTTAAACTGTGATATTACTTGACACTGTCCAAAGTAGTCTGGTGGATCAAATAAAGCCATAAGTGCTGATGTCTTATTAGTAGGTGTGATGTATTATGCATTTGAATTTCAAAGTGCCGTCCAGGGCAACCCTGCATCAGAACCCAGGGGGTTTTTTTCTTTTCTTTTTCCCATCAGTGTTGCAGTTCCCATAGTCAGCAGTGATAGCGGCAAGCAGTGCGAGACGTTTTGGCACTGTGCAATCTTGCTCTTAGAGCTGCAATTACATTCAAGTGATTGTGATTGGCCTGGGTTGAAGAAAATTGATTTAGCCGCTTGAGCCTGAATATGGAATGCTTCTCTGTTATCATTGGTTTGGAGAGCAAGACAGTGAGAGAACAGAGTTTGCCGGAGAAAGGTGAATAATAATGGTTTTCTCTGACCTGATATGTTATGTTACATATAATGCTATCCGTCTAAAATGGTGACATTGTTTTCTAGTCTGTTAAAGGGTTTACACCTCTGTACAGTACACAATAGCACTGAAATGTCTATGAAATGATGCTGACCAGCTGAATCCTTAGAAATTATATCAGCATTAACTCCACTTGTTAGATTAGGAGCAACATGGATTTACTTACTGTTTCAGTTCTTGTCCTAACCTGGACTACACTTTATTTAGTTTTTATGTGGCCTTGCCCCTCCGTGGAGATGGGTTGAATTACAATCTCTGCTAGGAAGCTGTCCCCTTGCTTCGGTTCAGTCATCCCGTTGTTGGTACTGTGGAGAAAGATGCTGGTTCCCTGCACCAGATGGCTTGTGAAAAAAACAAAATACTGAACCAAATTAATTTGGCAATGACATTGCCTAACAAAAATGAAAGCATCAGTACACAATTCCCTATTTTTTTCTCTTCTTTTTGGTTTCAGGCAGCCACCAGTATTGTGGTTTGTTGTTCAACTTTCTTACTATAGGTTCAATTCCCAACTGGCCTAAACAATACCTCCTCCCTCTGTTTATGATTCCCCAGGCTGCCAACCTCTGCAACCTTATCTGACCGCAGCTATTGATCTCCTACCAAGGGGTCTGTATCTGACTGGTACCCTTTATGAGACTGATACAGTGTGAGCAGCAGTGTTATCGTGCAATCTCTGCTGTTGCATGATCCCTCTGTGTTTAAATCAATAGTGCGATCGCAAAACTGTTGGCACAGTGTTTCTTCTGCTTAGGGCCATCTGTGGCACACTGCCACTGATTCGTCATGGCCACCGCTCGATTCATAAGACTGCACCAAGTGGTTCACAGCCATCGAAGATATCGATAAAGGAACTCTATAAGGCAGTCAGGGAAAGTTTCTAAAGCATGTTGACCAGTATTTGTCTCATGCACAGGCGTTCGCGTGTATCACATAAGCATATTTCTTTATCTAAAGCTTAACCAAAACTGAATTTATGCTTACGAATAAAGTGTAGGTTTATGAGGGAAAGGCTTAGGCAGGAGAATGGATGCAAACAGTTGTCTCCCATGTCAAGGTCACACGCCTTATATTCCGACTTTACTTCTGACTAACAGGACAGCAAGTTATGTGTGCAGTCATGAGAGAAAACTTAAACATGGTTTAAATCTTTGAACATAGAACCAACGCTGCTGTTATTCTGGTGAGGATAGTCTTGTTGTGGAGAGCATTCAGCCAAAGTAGACATAAGGTCAATAATGGCAAGGTCAACAATTTTGAGATGTACCCAGTGTTGGAGAGGATCAAGGCGGCCCCTCCATCCCGCCAGTTGACTTCACGAGTGAGCCGGGTATTAATGTTACCCTTCATGTATTTGCAGGAGCCAGTGTGTCCTCCTTGAATTTGTATCCACCTTATGCTTGACTGATGTCAAAACAAGCATTTTTAATACTCTTGTGCAACAATGAATTGCCAAAATATTCCAGTAATTATGTGAAATTTACGAGTTTTTGATTAGTGTGAATCTCTCATCCGTCATGTCTGTGCTGCTGTCTCAGAATCCTGCTGAACGTCTTTCCAATTTAAGATGTTTATGCAACATGGAAACTGCATTTTCTATATTGTTTACAGCCATAGGCAGCATAAGTAACAGTTGGGTTGTTTCAAAAGTGCCGTTAATCAGTACTGTTGGCCTTCCCCATCTGTTGTCAAGTTAAATACAATGCTCAGCTGCTAGGGAGAGCTATTCAGCTGGCGGCCAAAAATGCGTACACCCCCGAACAACCTGGCATATTTTGGATTGGCAAACACTAATTAGGCTTGTCGAGACTGGACACTGGGGCTGTATGGTGACGTGGGGTGAAGAAAAGAGGGATTGGGTTGAGGTTGAACAGTTTTTATTAATTTTTTTTTTACAGTATTTAAACAGGGATGACCTTCCTCCATAATGAGCAGCACGCCGGCTCTCTATTCTTCTACTTGTCCACGCGATCATCTCCTCTCCCCCCGCCTACCTCCGACTGTCTCTCCCTCTCATCTCACATTTGTCAGGCTCTCTTGGTTTATGTATTTTTAAATGCAATTTCGCCTATTCAAATTTAACAGTGAAAGATTGTTTTCATTAGCGTGTGACAATAAATGGGATATTTAAACAGCCGACTGGCTTTTCAATTTCACATCTTGGGCGGCGTCACGGCTACGCTGGGTTCATAACAGCCTAGCCACCAGCGGGAGGAGAGACAGAGAGCTAGGGGGAGAAGGGGAAAGAAAGAGACGACAAAGAGCAAAGGATGGATTCACTAACTGCTAACGCAATTTCATTTTAGTCGGAGATGAAATTGAAACATTTGCATTTGTGGCTCCGCACTCGTATTAGGAGAGCAGGGAAATTTGCTGCCCACTGGAGAACAGCAGAAGTGGATTATACTTTTGTTGAGTTTTTTGGTTTGATGGGTTTGATACCACAGGGGTATGAAATCTTTGGAACTCTATTCGGCGTCCATCTCCTTACCGAGTTCACAATCAGAATCGGGTTGGAAAACACGAGTGACTGCGGAGTACCTACATGCAGTAATTGGAAACAATTTGCACGTTTCAATATATTTAATTCTAAATCTATTCATTACACTAGTGTATTGGTTTGAACAGACAATAAATGCATTTTATTTTTAGATACTGCGTTTTCTCTCCACACATAAAGGCCAAGATCATCTTCATTCTTAAGCCGTTCTAAGGATTCTTTTGGCTGAAAATGACGTGCCTGTTGTTTCTGGAGTTACTATTCTCTTCCTTTGTCGGGCAGTACTATTACTTCTCTTAATGGACATGCTCATAGACCAACTAGATGAAACAAAAGCCTCCAGTCTTCCCTCTCTATAGACACATGTTGCCTCATCTCCTTGAGCTCCATTTATAGAACACACTGTGGCTCATTGAGAAGGCCAGAATAATATTGGTGCAGCGCTTCGTTTACCCATATTTAGAAATGCTCCACCGGATACATTGTCCTGTCAAGGCAAATTAAGCAATCCACAACTACTGTTTGGAGTGCAGAAAATCAAATTGGCTCTAGCTTTATATCCCCGCCAAGCCGGTTAAGCAGCAGTCTGAGCGTTCTTGTAGTGCCGCTCAAAGTGTTTATTTATTCTTATTGCAGCCAAGACAGATCAGAGAGTTGGACAAATTCAATCTGATCTATGTTGTTTTTACCCAGATGGGCTAGTTAGTCAGTAATGCGGGTGTTATTGGAGTGCAAGAGCTGAGCAGGATATTACTTCATTTGTCAATGATGATAGCGGTGAATGCGCCCTGGTTGTCACTTGGAGCATCTGATTGTTAGTAAATACTTGTCCGGTTGCTTCGGATTAATAATAAATCTTGTCATTGCATTTCCGTTGTCATAGCGTATCTCTAAATACAACATTGTGTGTACAATAAAGGTATGTGACGCATTAAACTGAGTCACTGCGCTTTTCACCTCTTGACATGAAATGAAACGATCATGAAATGATCGTTTCATTTTGTTTAAAGCTCCATTTCACGTTTGTGATCATGGAGGGGGGGGGGGGGGGGGCATTACTAGCAGTGCAAAATAGCATTACCTAGAAATCCAGGTGACATTGGTGATCTTGTCTACGGGCCTGGTAACAGCCACATTTATTTATCAGTGAAATGTTCAACTGAAATCAATTGTTTCCAATGGAATCCTCCTGATCGGTAGATTCACACACAGTTTAGCTTAGAGTTCCAACTTTTTGGTGAACTTTTAGATTCCAAGTTGCACCGACCAAGCTGTCCTGATAGGGCGGACTTTGGAGACTCTCACATTAGCTGTGTTGCACCATCCAATTTGATATCACCTGCTCAAGTGGAGTAAAAGCTGCTTCACACAAAAAGGTAGCAGGGTTTAGTCATCAGACGGGAATGAGTTGTGTACCGGAAGGTTGCCGGTTCAATACCAGACCTGCAGGATCCCTGTGGGAAGGTTAAGTTAAAGGACGACGGATGCCCTACTGTCATTACAACCACTTTGGTGATCCTGAGTAAGGCATTTAACTGCTGTCCGATGCTCTGAGTGAAGCCTCCCTGTCTAAGGTTTAAGTAAAAACTTGCTGTGCCATTTAAATAGAAACATTTTTATATGCATATTTCTTATTTATCTTACAGCAATAGGGGTAGTTGTATCAGAATGATGCATGAACGCTCCCATTGTTCTGGCTCTTCCAATTCTGCCAATGCACGGTGAATGCAGCATATCATAGCTCGTTCTTGGTGTTTGCTGAAGGTAAAAAACGATTTGGTTCTGGTTTTTGATGACAGCGTGCTCACTTACAGGAATTTAGGGCAGCTGTACTGGATTTGTTGCGTTCGTCACTTCCTGTACAAAGGGGATTGATTCATTTTTTTCAAGGAAACATTTGCACTAATGTGCTTCATCATGTATGACAGGGCGACAGATAGAGACAGAACACTGACAGAATAGGAGATAGCACACAAGAGTGAAGAATTCATTCCGATTCCCCGGTGGGGACATAAACAATTTGTACTTCCATTAATCATAGCAGCCGGTCGCCATCAAGTGTGGGTCTGCGTGTGTTTGCGTGTGATATGAAACACCAGAGTGTACAAGTTAAAAAGGACACGCATTCATACATATGTTTTATCTGCACACAAACACAAAGTGACAGACGGCACCGGGATTGTATGAATCATATTGTGAGAGAAAACAGGAAATAAAAAAGATAAGAAGGTCAAGATGCGGCAGCTACACTGCTGAATATATTGGCTTGTCATGTGTAATACGTACAGTGAGTAGTATTTTAAACGTAACCGATATAGAGTATAGCTATAAGGGTATTTCTGACCATTTAAATTACAAATAACCTTTCTTACTATTGTTCTCTGTGCTATCTTTACCTGTATATCGCATACTTGTACACATACAAACACGCTGTTTTAAAAAGCTTTTATGTATTCATATAACTGTTCAACTTTGACTTTATCGTCCCCAAAAGAACATTTGTCTTGAAGCCAGGCAAAACATGCCATGCACACCCAGTGGCACACAGGATTTCACAAATCCTAACTTCATAAATCCTCACGTATTCTTAAACCTCACACACATAAGGCTCACATAATGCGAAACATAGACTGAATGACTTCAAACCTGGAGTTAATGGTTGAATTCTTCACTACCATCATTATCACCCCACATCAAATACTGCTGCAAAGTGTTCTTCACACTGATGCTGTTGGTGGAATATAAAATATTGTATTGTAATATTGTTGTGACTATATTAACTCCAAAGCATGTCAGAGTCGTGCTTTTAGTGTAATTGTAGAACGTGAGCTCCTCGGATCATTAAGATCTCTCCAGACAAGACAAGACCTTCTCAGTGTTGTAGCTACAGTCTTGAGTAAATGGGTATTTTTCGTGCTTTTGGGAGGTCAAAGGTCATGGTCACATATACTGTAGCAGCAGCCCAGGAGCTGATGGGGATTCAGGAGAGGGGATGTGGGTCGCGGCCCCCCCCCAAAAAAAAAAAAAAAAACCCAAAAAACAAACTAAGAAAATTCATGCACAAAAATGCAACTTGTCAATAGTTTTGGACAAACTTTTAGTCCTTGTTGCTATTTGTGTGTTCTCTGGGTGTTTTGCTCTCTGTCTTTGATGCATGAGGCAGGTTGTTTGATAGAGACATGACAGCTTCACGCAGTTCTGTGTATGTCTGTGTGTGTGTGTGTGTGTGTGTGTGTGTGAGTGTGTCTATTGACAGCTCCAGATTGCTGTGAAACGCACAGAGAGAACAGTCTATTCCCTTTTCAGTCTGAAGCACAGGCAACATCCATCACTACTGACAGAGAGAGAGAGAGAGAGAGAGAGAGAGAGAGGGGGGGGGGGGGGGGAGAACGAGGGAGCGGGGAGTGACAGGTGAAGGAGTGATCTTAATTCTGAAGGGATTTTTGTGTTTAAAGCTTGAATACACATCAGGTTACATTAGAAAGAGAACCGCTGTTGTGGAGAGAAGTGTAAGTGAGATGATGCTGGTCTTCTCCTCTTTTCTGCTTTTTCTGTTTCCTTTTTCTTTCTCTCTCTCTCTCTCTCTCTCTCTCTCTCTCTCCCTGACACACACACAGACACACACACTCACTCACAGAATAGGGCTTTTAATTTAGTTTAAGTGGCCCAGCTGGGGTGGACAGAGTGAAAACACTTCATGCAGCCCAAATTTCTTTCTGATTTTCTGTGCCCTTGTCTCCACTCTTTCTTCGTCTGTCATCTCTACGCATTCCTCCTCTCTATCTGCCCTCCTCTCAAAATTGACCATTAGCTTCCTTAACGTCTAGGAGCTTTGACTTACGACTTTTTTATAGTCTCCACTCTCCCTCCTTTTTTTTTTCCGACATCACATCCTCCCCTCCATTCCGCCTCTCTTTTTTATCTGATTACAAGCAGAGTTATAACTCCCTCTAGCTGATCTATATAGTTGTCTATCCTATTTACAGGGGCATCCATTGGATTATACTGGCCCTTCTGCTTACATCTAGTTAGCCGTATAGGATTGATGGCACACACATACACACACACACACACACACAAGTGCACGCACACACTCACATTGGCAACACACAAATGCACGCTCATGCAGACAGCCACAAACCAAATAAATCCAAAAGCATAAACATGCAATTTATTTCAACTTTCATATGCACGAGTATACCCAGAGATACAAAACTGTACGCTCGTGCAAATCCATGCACACGTGCAGAGACACACACACACACACACACACACACACACACACACACACACACACA
>CALSBV010011200.1:19956842-19967683 GCA_943590825.1 Bovichtus diacanthus
CACACACACACACACACACACACACACACACACACACACACACACACTTACACCCATGGCCTCCCTCAGGCTAAGTGTTCACCTGAGGCTAAGTGTGCGCCTTAGGCTCAAAGTGTGCACTCTGCAGCTATATTATCTGGGGGAAATATAAATACTGTATTGGGACTCAGTTTTGGAGAACTTGGATCAAGGCGGAAAACGAACCTTATCAGGACTTCCCTAATGTACGTTACTCGCTGTCACCACAAGCTTTTTCTTTCCCCCATGTGGCACAAATACAAGATATTTCCGAGTGAATGAATAAAAAGTGAAACAGGTGATATTGTTAAAATCATTATCACAGTAATAATAACGATTTTCTCATATCAAAATGCCGGGTTGATATGGCAAATATGCACAAAATAGATTGCACACTGGATTGTAGCTTCTAAACTGTCTCGGACTGGCAATGTTTCAACTGGAAAAGGATATCATGAATTTACTGTCGAGTGAAAACCCACTTCAGGATGTCTTTTGAACTTCACAAAACACACAAAGTGAGTACAATTTGAACAGATTTACACCGACTGATTTCGACTCGTCACGTTATTTGCTGGCCGGGAAAAAAAAAAGATTTGGCCGAGATTGCATGCCACACACTCCCTGACCTCTCCCGTTGAGGAACACATCTGGCGAAATGAAATGCCTTTTTATTCCAGCAACGCCGTGACTCATGGGAGCTCTGTGATGAGGCACTGTAGGACTGCATGTAATTTAATGGCTGTCATAGCCTTAGCGCATTTATGTCTTAGCTGTCCCAGAATACCCTGGGTAGATGTTGTTTCCCTTATAGTGGAGCTCGCTGCATTTATGAGTTTGCCGCTTGGTGCCAGCCTGCATATCCACTTCACTGTTGAGCCGGTCGGTCTATAGCTGGAGGGGAAGAGGAGAAGTAGGAGTGTGATTCCACTCTAATTTTCTGCTCTTGACTTGAAGAGATTGCTCAGGCAATAATTGCAGACCCTTCGCTCGGGGTAAATCAATCCAAACAGGCCTGGATGATGCTGCTCTACTTGACCGACACTGTTCCTTCCTACTTCGGATTTCCTGAATCGCTCCCCAGATGCTCGAGTGACTGCTCAATATACTTTGGAGGCGACGACACGTGCACAAAGCGCCGTCTTACACACATACATGGGCGAAATGATCTTCTTTAACGATAAATGAGCTCTCCTCGCGGAGTAAATGGGAGGGTTTCACAAGTTTTAAAGATATGTTGGACGAAAAGAAAAACACACATCAATAAATAAACTTCTGATTGAAATGTATGAAACAAGCTGTCATGACTTCACATGAGTCTTGGCCTGAAGACAGGTATGTTTGAGCAGTGTTTGAAGAGAAAGAAGGTGCAGTTTCCACTAAAGTCTTTAAGCCTCCACCTGATATAATGTTGTCTACATTATGGCATCTAATCGCGGGCTTTGCATACTGTATACTGTACACCTTTTAATAAGCGTTCTTGTCACCTCGATTCCGCCTGCATTAAGTAGAAAGCTCTGGCAGACTTCTGGACACACGTGGCATGTGCGAGGTCAAGAGAAATGACGTTGCCGTACTTGCATGGGCTCTGCCTATTTGTCCCGCGCAGCAGAGTGGGTGTACAGATCGTGCACATTTACGGTAAATAGCAGGCTGGATTTTGAGGCATTTGTGCGACAACTTATACCACATTCTGTAGTGAGATGTGTGAAATACAAAAAGCTTGCAACAATGAAATTAATTCCTTGATACTTTACTTGGTTATTAGATACAGATATTTAGGATGCAGTGAAATGCAGGGTAGCATGCTCCTGAGGCTTAGCCCCCAATACATACCTCTGTAATACGTCATAAACATACTTATATAGTGTCGTAATCTGCTGATAGCACTATATAATCATAGTTATGAGCACTCGTAAATAGTCATGACGCTTTATAACAATAATAACACATAATAAAGCATGAAATATAAGGTCCAGTATCATAATACTTCATAATTGCTGTTCACTCACTGTTATTTTCTTTGTCAGCTCATGTAGATGATGCACTATATACATATTTATAATGCGTTATATGATTGTACAGCATGTAGATTATTGTTGTAATCCAGTATATGGTATTATAAAAATAAATCTACATACATACACTATGATCCTTGCAAAAAATAAAGTCAGTGAGTGACAATTAGAAGTATTATGATACTTGACCTTATAGGTCATCATAAAATGCTTTGTAATGTTTTATGATTATTGCTGTAAAGCATTATGAATATTTGCTTAGTGCTTATAACTCTGAATATATGGTGCTATAAGCATTATAAGTGTGTTTATAAAGCCTTATAGACATGGGCGTCATCGAAAGTACTACCACAAAATGAAAATAAATGATTGGCTTAAAATAATTAAGAGTAAGAAAAAGAAATATAAAAGATTTAAAAAGAGAGACAGAGAGAGAGAGACAGACAGAGAGAGACAGAGAGAGAGAGAGACAGAGAGAGAGAGACAGACAGAGAGAGAGACAGAGAGACTCTCTGTCACCAGTTTATAGGTGAGCTGAATCCCTGAGATATGTCCTCACATATCTCCTGGTAATCCTTCCTCTAAAATATGTCGTCCATCATAAACCATTTCATGGACCATTCGTAGCCCTCCAATTACCAATTAAAGCTGAGATAAACCTCTCTTTAAACATCGGAGTAGAGATAACCCTTGCATTAACTCATAAGATAAACCTCCCCTAACCCACTTCCTATCTTTTCAGACACATAATTGTAGAGTCTGTGTTATTAATATGAGTACATCTCTATATTTTACCAACTGATATCCTCTTTTTATCTCTCTCTCTCTCTCTCTCTCTCTCTCTCTCTCTCACCGTTTCACAGGTTTAGCTTAGCACTCACAGAGCCTCCCATTACACTGTGTAATTGTGCATGCTAATTATTTTATCATTAGGCTTTTACAGCGTGTTGCTGCATATCAGTAAAACGTCTTTTTTGCCAAGTTTTTTGCTGTAATGTTACACAACAGTGCCGCTTTACTGCCTCCGTGGCGAATCTGATGAAGTCCAGGTTTAGTGTTCCTCATAGTGGGCAGTGGCTACTGAGCTTCTTCCTCCAGCCAAACAGATCCTTAAGTTAACTGAATCTTAACTAGATGTCAGCCCACATGTTTGCTTTGCGCGTGGCAAGCCATAGATCAAAAACTGATTGTTTGTATCCACATGTACAAGCTTATTATTGGGGATTTTCCAGAATTGAATTCATTGTACTGACACATGATCCATCATCCAAATGTTGCACTTGGCCTAGGAAATAGTTTTTCCTACAAGGTCAAACTAAACTCAAGTGCATTGTATGTTCACCATTGATTCGAAGTTAGAGTCCAAAATTCAGGAATGTGCTTAAGTGAAAGTTTCAAAGTAGTGAGAGTAGATCTCTAATTGTAATCCTAGGTGGTCTGACTACTTCATATACTGCTGATGTTGGACCTTTTCTGAGAAAAGAATAATATGAGAGGATACACACGCACATTTCTGCCAATATTGAAAAAGTAAGATTAGCCTCTGTTTCCCTATGAAGTGCAACTGCACATTTAATTTAATTCTGCTGTCCGGAAATATTTGATGAAAATGAAAGTTCCTTTGAAGCAGACACATTCCTTTCTGTCACGCTGGAGACTTTAAACTGACGGTGCATATTTTATGAGTTCAGTGCATGTTTTGAATATAAAAAACTTTTACTCCTTAAACTATTAAGTCCAATCATCAGATAGATATATAGAAAAACGTGCAATATTTTACATTTGAAATGTCCCACACAGTTGAAATACCTGATTATAGTTGATATAAATGTTTCCCACAATGAGCCAATCACAGCTCTTCAATAACTATTGGAAATTGGTCCATCAGGTTCATGTCTCCAACTGTACTGACATGATGGCACATTGCTTCCACGTCATTGTTTTCCTCACTTCACTGACAACCTAAAGTACTAAAAATTATAAAGTAACGCATATGCCTTGCACAATGCTAGATTACCAACTTGGCAATTGTGTCTCCGGAATCCTGGGGGCCTCAAAAGCCCCAGGTTCACTGTATGTTAGTTAGTTGCAAATAGTTTGATTAAAAAATTGTAAAGGACTTTTCAACTGAGATATCATACAGCCTAGTATCCCTATCCCTATTACATCCGTATTGGACAATTCCATATTTGCCTGAAAGTTACCCAAAGCTGAACTTGATGCGAACGCAAAGATGCTTCCCTTCACTCGCATCGCGGTGAACGTGAGGCGAACAATAATTTCACGACGTGTGACCCTGGCCTAAAAGTGGAGTCTTACTTAAACTAACATAAGACCTTGTGTGAGGTTCCCTTTCCAGCATACATATACTGATAAGTTCTAAGTTGACATGTAATAGTCTGCTACACAATGCACGAAGGGCAAAAGGTGACGCTTTTGTACAACACATTCCTGCCCTTGGACCCCCTAATAGGTTCATCGAGCCGAGAGCTCACGCCACAAAACAAGTTGCCAACAGGACGTTTTCTAAAGATGTCGGTGTAGTTCTTCCTTGAAATCAGATAGATACAACCTAACAACACAGTCACTTCAATGTAATCTGCTAACTGGCCAGACTGTCTGCCAGCTGACCAGTAAGACCATGAAACCATTGACCCCACTGGCAGTCAGTCCGTCGGTAGCTGCTTCTGCTGTGTACACAATGTGCCCCCTGCTGTATGTAGCTGCCTTTCCCCCCTATATCTCCCTCTGTCTGTCTATGCCTCTCTGCCGCCCCAGGTCACGTCACACTGTAACAGGATTCATCTAAGTCAAGGGTTAGATAAAGAGCAGTGGGAGGGACTGATATAAAAGAGGAGAGAAGCCTTTTCATCTCAGCCTCTCGCTGCTTCTCTGTCTCTATAAGTGCTTGTAGACGGTGATGGAGCGTTGCGTCTGCGCCGCAGGTCTCTGCCCCAGCCAACCACTGCTCTAATCCTGTTTCCTCTTTCACACGCTCTGCGATAGACTACTCTGGGGTGCGTTCATGCTCTGAAATAGTCTCTATGAGCTATTTCACGCATGTTGTGCTATGTTGTCTGCCTATTTGTCTGCGCCTTCAGTGCCAGGATATGTGGTGAGATAGTGCAAAAGTGTGTTGGTCAGTGGGTCCGGCAGAATGGATGGTGATGATATATGGGCGACACACACCCCAGAGGTTGTTGTGGGAGCATGGTGCATTACTGTGATTGAAGCCGATAATGCACCAACAGACTCCGTGCTGTGCCCCTTCTAACCCAATCACAACTCTGCTGATGGCGTGCCCCGCCATCTGTGCTTCCTGGATTGGATGGGGGAGTGATTGATGTTCACTTGAACCTATTCCAGTGAGTTATTGTGGCTCGCTATAGTCTTTAAGACAAGACCCTGTGGTCATTTTTCACCTGCGGACGCCAGTTTGTCGTACCGTCCTGCTTTATCCTGCATTCATTAACTCTTTGATGCAAAGCTGAAATGCAATTATAGAGTTTCACAGTTGGGGGCAGGTGTATGGCATCATTTTCTCTCTTCTCCCGTGAATCACGACATGCTCCAGAATCTTCTAGCACATGGGGTTTTCAAAGTCTGAGACCTTCGGTCTCTCCTAAGGAAAAGCTTGGAAGAAGGCACCCCTCAACTCCCTAGTTTACTTACTTACTTTTACTCAATTCCTGAATGCCTATGGGATAATGATTATATTATTTGATCCCATAGACACTCAACAATTAAGCCAAGATAGCCCAATGTTTCTATTTGATTCAACTTCAGACCACAGCAAATAAGATAAAAAAAGATCTTTTCAAAGGCATTAGTTAGTTTCTGACTCTGGGAAAGTGGGGAAAACAGTCACATGCTATGTGATCCTCTTTTGATAACTAATGTAATATTCTTAATATGCTTTCATTCACTGAGCCTCCCCTGGAACAGATTGGAGGCCCCATGGGGAGGCCCGCCTCTCTTCTAGCACAATTGACGGAAGAAATAAGTTGAGAAAGCAACTGCAGAATTTGACTTTTTAGAAAGTGTGTCAGTGCAAACTAAATTTGGATAGCAGATTGCTGCTTAACTGTTAATGTGCTTCTAATCATGTCGTCTAACATGCAGCTATTCATTTAGCCACTGTATCTGGGCAAACACAAATTGACATCGAAATCTGTCACCTTGGGAACAGTTTAACTGAATTAACTTCAAGTCAAGGTCGATTAACTCACAGTTTCCTGAGGTGTCCATCACTATTTTGCCGAAATATTTAATGCCGCATATTTTGCAATTATCTGTGATAATCTTTTACATTTCGTCCAGATTCCATGCAAAGACGTTTTCCACATTCCAAAAATTCTGTGCAGTCTGTGTTTTGCACTGCTACGGTACCTTTTTTTAAACTGCAGATGTTCGATTGACCACACAGCTGCACTGACCGCTCAAGCAACGCTATAAAGTCAATGTCCCATATCAGTCGCATGTCCACTTGATGGCTTCCACTCCTCCTCCATCTTCCCCCATCTGCTAGATGGCAAATGAAGTGGCAGTGCAGAGAGAGGAGGAGGACTCTATATTAGAACTCCCGCATCTTGCGTGGCCATTTCAATAAAATGCGCAGGATGTTCATGTTTACCAACCCAGTGTGTTTGTGATGCAGGTCCATCATTCTGTCCATCCGACACTTCATTCCGTCTGTTTACCGCCACTAACGACAAACGCCACATAGCTCTTGTTTTCCTGCCTGTTTCAAATGAGCCAAGCTCCCCATTTGCACTTGTGTGTGCATCACACTGAGCATGTGTGTATTCCTTTTTTTTTCTTAGCATATGATTGTCCCAGTGTGTGCGAGTGTCTGTGTAATACACACTGCAGAGAATAGTAGAAACATCGCTCCAGTAACTTGCTGCATAATTCTTCGGTGCCAGGGGAGACTCGCCTGGTTGGTTCATTTCTATGGAGAGATGTCTCCCAGTGTTTGAAGAGGCTAAAATAGAACAGTACAAAGCATGTCAGGGAGAGAAAGAAAAAAATATATATCTGTATTCCTGCCACACACTCTGAACAGTGCAGCCAGGGAATAGCTGTTAGTCTGTCTGCCTGACTGACTTGACTAATATTTTTTTGCAACCCACAAGCAAAAGAGAAATGAAAAAAAATGAAATAATGGGAGGGACTTTTTTTTATGTTTGAAGTGGTTATAGTTAGAGATTTTGAGTCTCTCAAATGTGGAGAGGCTGCAGTGTCTTCCATTCTCCACGCTTTGTTGTCATTGTGTCATTCATCAGTCTTTCTATGAATCCACCCCCCCCCCAAAAAAAAAGACAGAAAAACATAGTCTTTAGCATGTAGCTGCAGCTCAGTAGATAGCCATTCACTCAGGTAATAAAACCAAAAATAGGTTTTAATTATTCTTTGCTTGTTAACAAAAAGTGGCAAGCACAGAAAAAGATATTGATAGAAGACTATAGTGGTTCACACGGTTAATACACCGTATAATAAACTCTCAGTCCTATAGCTCTGCTTAAGATATAGTAAGTATAGTAAGTACAAGGTACAATGTGTTTTATTTTTTATTATTTACTATTGAAGTTCACGCTCACTTAAAAAGTTCATGCAGTAAATATATTTCTTTTTACCGTATTTTTATTGCATTTTTCATGAGTCCAACATAGTGAATGTATTTGTGCAACAGAAGCCTGTTTACCAAAGTCAAAATGGAATCAATGTAGCACAAGCAATGGACGGAGAGAAAAGGAGTCGGAGGAGGAAAGGAGTATTTCTGTCTAACACTGACTGGACTGCAGGGTGGAGGACAACACTGAGTGGTTATATAACCTTTGTACGAAAAACAATCTCTACACTGTGCATGTCTTTATCACCCTATTTAAGAGGATGCGTAGCTTTCACCAATATTCTTTTTTTGTATAGATTCATTCGAAATGAATTGTACGGTTCAGCTGCATCAGGGTCTTTTATGGAGGTCGCTGTCAAGTGGCATCCTTTGGTACAACACCTGACAGTAGAACATCCCCTATTGAGGCTGTAATAATCGCTGACATGACAAGTTACAAAATGTTTTTCTCTGCTGATTTCTGAGAGCAGCACTCAAAGCTCTGCGGTGGGAAATTCTTCTTCTTACTCTTTGGTTACATTTCTGTGAGTGGAACTTGCCCCCTCCTGTATGTCAATTATGGTCAGGTACGTTAATAATGCTAACAGCTGTCACTCATTGGGCCGTAAAGAGCAAGATACAACAAGTTGGTCAATTCAAGAGAGTGGATTTGGTGGATTGGAGACTTTTGGGATAAGAATACTAAAGTGTTCTTGCTCGAGGCCCTTTGTGTCGCTTTCTTTGTCCTGCACTCATAGTTTGCTGCTTTGACTTGTTCGTGATTTCTTTCCATCTTTTGCTTGCATGAGGAAAACCTCAAACACCTCAATCCCCAAAAAGGGGCTCGAGGTGAGCTGTGCATCTTTTAATATCCACAGTACAATCAGCACACATCAGTCATTTTTTATATACGGTATATATAAATGTGGAAGAGTGGAAAGAAAAGAGTAGTCGAGGTGTAAAGAGGTGTAAAGATGTAAGAATAATACAAGACATAACAGCCAGAGGAGATATGAGGAGAGGTGCGCGAGGGATTCCGGGGGCGGGGGGGTGTAACGGTTGCCAGGTCAGGGTGGCGACCCCTTGTGTCAATCCTCCCATTTGGAGCATATTGCCGAGTAAGAGGATTGTTTTTTTATGGAGATGGATTTCATCTGCTGGAAAGCTCTCTCTCTGTCTCTACCTCTCTCTCTACCTCCTTTTACCCACTTTACCCCCCCCCCCCCATCTTCCTTCTTGTGTGTCCATGTGTGACTTGTCACCTGACTTCATTTCTTAAGCTTTCCCCTCTCCTCCCTTGCTTTGCTTCTCCTTGGCCTGCCCTCCATCCTCCTCTCAACCTCACTAGTGTGTTTACTCAGCCACATCAGGATCAACATGATCCCTTGTGATATTTTCCAAATGTCAATTTGTCTCCCCTAACTCACACGTAAAAGATTACAGTATGTGCTGTGTTTTTCTTTCCCTCGGTGCTTCTGTATCCGTCTGTAGATTTCCGATGGTGACAGAGAGGCTGTAATGGAGAGAGCTTAGCTGGCTGCCTTTTCTTTTTTTTCTTTTTTTTAAATGTCACACTATTCTCTTTCCATCCGCTGCTCACACTGGCTGGTAGAATGTGATTGCACTTCGATGCTGGTTGACGTACTCCACGATGGAGTGCCCAAAAGTACGATTTAGACCCCATATACACTTGGTATTTAAAATGGGATGTTGAGCTGGCGAGCTCGTGTGGATGCAGATTCTAACTGAACAAGTGGGTGTAATATACATTTTGTAGCCCGCTATTTGTCTTGGTGGTAATATGCATCAGTGGTGCTTGATATGTATAGCCAATGCTCACTGTGGCTCAACTGCTTACCCAGCACTCCACTCCTGCACACAGCATTTGGGATGAGTTCACACAGAAAACCTGTAAATGAGATCAGATCAGTCGGAGTCCGCCAGGAGTAAACAGACAACGGAGTATCCAGTGCTGCTGGACAAACGTCGGAATGCAACAATGACAGCAATGTTGGTAGAAGCATTGCCTTTGGAGTTGTACAGGCTTTCATCCTTCGCTTTGTTCTGCAACGACACCCCAGACAGGTGATTTTTTCCGTTGGTTTTTGACAGACAACATTGAACAAAATGCTGTAAACCCTTTTAAGTCACAGATTACTGAGGGAAAGTGTCAACAAGAGCGACAACTTTCATCCTTAAATGTTACAAACCCATGAACAATGATCATTCCTCGCGCTATCAAAAATCCATCACAAATGTCACCTCGTGTCCTTGTGCTTCCTATTTTATGAACTTGAAATCTCACAGAAAACCTATAATTACTTGGATTCAATCCGATGATATAATGTATATTTTATAGGCCGAGCCAACTGGGCCTGATTTATAACGTACAGTGTAAAAGATCCTCACACTGAGCAGCCCTAGAGATCCAACAACAACTTAAACATTTGATATATGGATGCTCAGCTTCACGTTTCACCTTACCCCCCCACCCCTACCATCGTCTCTCTAAAAAATCAGTCCATCAAACCTTAGGTTTCAAAATTAGACCAAAATCTTCTGTAACACTTGCCGGCATTCAGTGATGCCCTGTTGTAGTTTTCCTCTCCCTGCCTTCATTCACAGTGGAAATGTTTGCTTAGATACTTTACTTTAGTTACCATGCTTCCCACTCATGCAGCTACATGAGTCCTCACATGGGAGTTACCTCGAGAAATCATTGCTGAGGTCACAGTAAGTGCCTCGCTAAAAGGCACCTCATCTGCTGGTGTGTCTCCCACCACCCCAACCCACAACGTTTCCCAGCTGTTCCAGGGAGTTCAATTGGTGACCTTTTGCAGCATAATGTTGCATCTCCGGGCTATGCCCACCCACGTTGTAGAAACAGCATTGTGAAGAGAGCTTAAAAAGAAATTCTGCATTCCCTCTCTGTGTTTTTTGCCTCCCGAAGAGAAAGAGCAAATGCGGAGAAAGGCGAAAAAACACAGCGATGAAATGGAACATTTTAAATTGAAGTATCTTAGTAGCCTGACAAAGGAAAGCATGCTAAATGTCAATCAATCTTTAATTTATGTGATGTATGCCCCCTGTGTGTTGATTAGGCAGCTCACCTGCTTTGTCGTGCATGTATGCGTATGTATGCATGTGTGTGTGTGTGTGTGTGTGTGTATGTGTACATGTTGAGCTAAGCTCCT
>CALSBV010011200.1:19967978-20015964 GCA_943590825.1 Bovichtus diacanthus
GTGTGTGTGTGTGTGTGTGTGTGTGTGTGTGTGTGTGTGTTTGAAGTTGTACGTGCCAATTTGTGTGTACTGTAAATGAGTTTGCGCGTGTGGTACAGAGTAACAGAAAAGACACAGAAATGAAGCAGCAGAGTGTGTGACATGGAAAAGGGAAAAAAAGCATGTATGTTAATTTGACTGCTAGTAACAGGACTGCCTGCTAGCCAACACAATAGAGAGCTCTCTGGAGGTCGCTGTGCTGTCCTCCTTCTAACCCCCCACAAAAAAATAACTTGCAGGCACACAACAAACTGCCTCTCCATTAGTGTCAAAACGTACTCGTGAGATCTGACCATTGTTGAACGGTAGCTAGAAGAGGAATTGGGATTTTGCTTAAATCGCTAACATGCTGTAAAGCTCCTGAGATGTTATAAGACACTGGAATCACATTGAAACAGAATGCTTTGAAACACAAATAGAATAAGTGAACACTGACTTTAGGTTGTTTTTTTGTAGAACTTCATCAGACACTAGCATGTTGTGGAAATGCACTGTATCCTCATTAGAAGTATCATTCACACTGTGGAAATCGAACTGGAATAGTGCTCATACCAGAGCTTCACTTCACTTCAGCTTACAGTGTAATGAGGCTTGTATTTTTCATGCTGCCCCCACAGTTATGTAATACACAGATGGCGTTAGATTTACCTTAACATACTGTTCCCATGTTGCACCTCTGCCTCTCTCCAGCCTGACCTGCTCTCTCCCTCTCTTTGCGTTCCCCAGACAGCAGGCCTCCGCCAAGAGTGATACATGACAAAACACGATGATTCCTCATCCATGGCCAAGTGCGGGCCTGTCAGGGCAGCCCTCAGTTTACTGCCTCTAATGTACCGCTTTCGCAAGGAAAGAACATCCCATGATACGAGTGCCCAGATTCAGATACAGCTACGTCAATACATACATCTGAACCAAATTGTGAGTAAAATGTATCAAAAAATGGATACAGTTTGTCAAAAAACAATGTATTTTTTGGGGGGTTTTTTTAAACAAATTTAAACACTTTTAAGAATGAGAGAACCTCTGCACATCAGCCAAATGCAAAGTGAAACCTGTCCCTCAACGGACAGGGACACTGAGCCAAGAACTGGCAGGATGAGATCTGAGCACACAGTTATCGTGAAAGCATTTTGAATACGGCGCAGCAACTAACATTTTGGGATAAAATGAGAGTAAACAATGTTCACTCTCTCATCACTCCGGATCATAATACACATGTTTTATTCGTTAACAATCTGTATTGTTTTCGGAACATGCGCCTACTAAATTATGCATCAAGTAATATGAGAGGGATAGAAGCAAACCCAAAATAAGATTCCAGAGATAAATAAGTATCCTCACGAGCAAGTGTATTTAATGTGTATTCTAATCACAAAATGTAAATCATGGAAATATGTGCTGTTTATGTGGTACATGTAATTTACTTCCCTTTTAAAATGTGAAAGCAGCAGTATGTTTTTTTCTGGATAACACGATGAAATGTTCTGTTTCAGAGCTGCTGGAGCTATGGTGGAAAACCCCCCCCCCTGCCTCCAATAAAAAAGTATCTTGCACCACCATGTCTTCCCCATGCAGTGTGAGGAGCTCCACATTTCACACCTTGTAATTGTGTAATTACAAATCCATTAAACAATTACAAAACATACCCATGTAGTATAATTTAATATGACAGTTTAGATAAAGAGAAAGCCAATACACAGAGGCACATTGTTTTAACCTAATCCCTGCACTGTAGGGGCAGAAGCCCCTTATTCTTCTCCCATGACACTATCAGCCTGCAGCCATGGCGGCAAATCCCGCTGTTGTTGGATGAAGACAAAGAATTACTTCCTGTGTCAGATTAGGGTTATCTTTGCAGGGCTGAGAGTTATTATTATTGTGACTGATATAGGCGCTCTCACAAACACACACACACACACACACACACACACACACGCGTTGCAGAGGAAGAGAGAGAGAGAGAGAGAGAGAGAGAGAGAGAGAGAGAGAGAGAGAGGGAGAGGGAGTGTTTCCAGGGTTATCAACCCATTATTATGTTGGATAATCTGTGCTCCGGGGCAGTTAGCTGGCAGCTAGATTCTTCACGGCAATTTGGCCTACATAAAAACTACGACAAGCAAGTCCACAGTCACATTCTGCAGAGAAGTGCTGTTTATTGTTCTTGAGTGGAGAAGGGAAGAAAAAAAAAGTTTGTCAAAAGGTAATTGTTCGAGGCAATTTTGAAATTAAATTCTACAGACGAAAGAGCGGGCACAATGGGAAATGGGACGGGAGACGGCATTGAAGTGAAGAGTAGAGAAATTGTGTCTGAACACTGATTGCCGGGCAGTTGAGCAAATAAGACACAGATGGAGGAAAAGAATGAAGCGAGGATAAAAGAGGAAGAGAAACAAACCAGAGATAAAAAAAGCAGAAATCCTTTGCAGCGATGACAGAACATAAAGAAACAATGTCTGGATGGGACACAGAACAAGTGGGTAAATGTGCCCAAAGTATGTCTGGCATGTCGTTGTTCGGTCTTTACTTTTCAGACAATGCTACCGTACGACCTGTATGCCCTACATGGCCAAAAGTATGTAGACAGGGGGAACATCACACCCACATATACTGTAACTGTTGAACATCTCGTTCCAAAAACCATGGGCGTTAATATGCTGCAATAACAACCTCAGGGTTGGCTTTCCGCAATATTTTGGAACCTGGCTGCAGGAATTCGCTCGCGTTCTCTTGAAGGAGAGGAGAATGCTTTCCACATTCACCTCACGCATCTCAAATGTGAAAAGGCATCAGGTGTGTCGGCCTTAAGCCCAATTCCTACAACCAAGGAAGAGCTTTAGAGAGGTCGGCCACTGATGTTACAGGCCTGGCTCGCGGACGGAGTTCCAGTTCATCCCAAAGGTGTTGGATGCTGTTTATTGTCTTTGCAGCAGATCTGGCCTTATAGTTCACGAACATGAGAGAGGTCAGGGGAACAGGTGAGTGTAACGAAAGTGGGCATCCGTCCCATTCTCGTGAACGCGACGTCTGAAGAATGTCTGGAGGGAATTTCTTGAAATTTGGCACAAAGGTCCACTTTGACTCAAGGATGAACTGTGTTTCGCTCTAACTCAATGAAGTCTAATTATGACAATTTCACACAAATGCCTAATAGGATAAAATTAGTGTGAAATTATGATATGTTTGGACATGGATGTAAACTGCAACTTTTGCCCACTACATATTGTACGTATTCTTTTTTCTCAGAGGTGCGTATCTTTTAGATGCCATGTAACATATACTGTATATAGCAATAGTACATACAATACTGGGTATTTCACTTGGTACTATTCATTCACACAAGACATATAGTATAGTAGATGTCTTCATTTTCAATAAACGTCATTGTTTTTATTCATTTGTGTGTGAAGGAAACATATCATTCACTTGTTAGGTTTTTTCTGTGCACAAGATACAAATCATTTCCTGTCTTCAGTTCATTCATTTGCACAAGAAACACGTCAAGTCTCTTGTTTAGGTTAATTCAAGGGCAGAAGATACAAATTGGGGGCCCTCTGAGTGAATAACTTACTGGAGGTACACAAGATACACATCATTACTTTGTTTTGGTTAATTGCATTTGAAAAAGCAATTTTATTAGTCCCCTGTTTTGGAAGTTTGAATGAAGAAGGATATTGTTTAATTTCAGTGAGAAAAGGTTATTTCATTAGTAGATGTTATTAACCTTTTTTTTTTTTTTTACTTGTTTTTGATGGAAATGAGTCACATTGCTACTTCTAATTCAAATAGATGGTTTGGGTTCATATCAGTGCACAGAGCCTGTTGCCTCATTTTGGTTCTTTTCAGTGCACAGTGGTAGAGATTAAATGGCTTATGTAGCTGGTAATAAGCATGTGGGTACCTGTTTAAGGGAGCCATCTGCGGTAGAAAATTACGACTTTATATATAAATACGTCAATGCACAGAGTTCTGTGAGCAGAGTAAGCAGTGTGTAGGAGAACACAATGGTTTATTGTAGGTGCCGGGATGTCCCAGTGGGTGTTGGCTGTGAGAGCGAGACGACAGGTCTAGAGGCCACGCAGGCCGAGTGGGTGGACACTTGTTGAACTTGAACCTTGAGTCCGAGGATATAAATCCTGGTTTCGAGCCATAAGGGAGCAGGGCAGAAGATTGGAAATGGGTGAAGGTGAAATAAGATGAAGGTGAAGAAAATGCAAAGCGCATGAGAAGAAGAAGACGGGTCAAAGTTTGACTCTGATTACCTACCTGTGCTGAGGTAACCTGCTACTCCGTCCAGTTCCAATTATATATATCCCTGCTTATTCTTTGATTATAAGTTTGCTCTGGACAATTGTATTATGCTAACTATGCGGCGTGGCTTCTTTGAATTATAGTGTGCATGTTGATTTTATCCTCCCTCTGGATTTAATTAATTGTGGTAGCCTTCTTTTTTTTTTTTTTTTTTTTTATTTAAAGTTATCAGCGGCATAATTATTCTACAATTCTACAAAAAAAAAAGGGTGGATTACCAACAGGGCAAAGCAGGCATGTGTTCCTAGGTCCCAGACGTCAAGGGGCCACAAAAGTTTAGGGCTCCCCGTACGTCAATTAGTCTTTGGTTATTTTATTAATTGAAATTTTAGGGTATTTGCACCACGACAGAGCAATATTAACTAAGGCGGATCTGACATTATTACCTGATCGTGTTGCCTGTGTCAAAATATAGTTTTGAGACCTTAATTGTTTTAGTTTATGTTGTAACTGACATGAAAAAAAACCTAGTGCAGGCCATCTGGGCTTTTTGCTGCCCCTGGCGAAACTTTCACTCGCGCCCCTGAGAGGATTGATCTTTTTTATTATAACAATAATTACAATAATTACAATAATAGTTCATTTTAATTAAACTTTAATCATGAGTTGCTGTGCCCTCCTTGATCTAATATTTAGGGAGGATTGAACATGCAAAAATGAATCAGGGATTTTAACTCTGCTGAGCAATCTGTTCACTCTGAAACAGGAAGAAAGAGCTCCCAAGGTCTGGCAAACAAAGTCTTGCTTTTTTTTTTTTAATACAATCTTTGCTGTATTTTCTGTTGTTACTATAATAAAGGGGTGGGGGCGGGGCGAGCTGATTTCTTATTTTGACACCAGCTCTTCCCCTAGTCTTTCTCCAACTCTTATTCTTTCAATCAGAATAAGCCTGAGAAATCAGTTCACGCTCACATCGGCGTCTCTTTTTTGAAAACAACGCTAATAACTTGCAGAGTTGTTGCTGCCGCTGCTGCTATCAGTGTATTCCAACAGCTGAAACAGCTTGTTGTCAAATCAATAATAATTACACAATGGAAGGCCTTTTCCACTAATGATTTTACACAGCAGAGCTATATTAGAGGAGCCGGGGTAATAAACATTGCTCTTTTGTCTATAGATAGGAAAACAAGTGGAAAGGGAATGACGCTGCAGTGGAAATAAAGGGCAAACAATATGGGGATTTATTCAAGGAAGGAGTGATGGAAGAAGGCAAAAAGGCCTTCAATCAGTTCGCTTTGACTCTGCATATCTGTGGCAGACGAAAGTTATTTTAAAGCATTTAAACAGCACTCTCCAAGCACATATTGACTGTGTTATACTCACCAGACATATTGCAGGGTGCTATGACACAGACGGTAAAAATAAAGGGGTTAACACATTTATCAGGAGACAAGGTATTAGCACGATTAGATTAGGTTAGATTAGATTAGATTAAACTTTAATGATCCCCTTGAGGAAACAAGGCTGTTACAGAAGCAAACAATAACAGCAGACAGCAAGTAGGAATATAGCAGGGGGCCCAGAGCCGAACACATCCAGGTGATGCAACATTCATGATGCAATATAGCTGCAGTGGAATTAAGAAAAATCTAAGCAAAGAAAAGAGATGTGAAGAGTAGATTTGACAAGGTTATTGGCTTTTATCCTTTGTTGGCGAAAGTGTCCGGCTTATTTTATTTAATTTTTCTTCCGGACGCCGTCGAAAAAGTCAATTTCCTTTTCTCATATTTGAAATAATGACTCGGGGTTGAATTATGAATGTCTCCTATGGGCTCAGAAGGGCAGAAGGGAGAAAAAAAAGGGCGGAGGGCTTGTGATGGAGGGACAAGAGGATCCACTCGAAGAGAGGGGGCTAGGACGAGGTGGAGAGGAAACGGAGGTATACAGGATTTAGATTCAAATTGTTGAGATGCTCTTTGCCACAATCACACTCACACGGTGTGACTTGTGCTTTGGAAAACTGCACAAAACAGTTACAGGACTGTGCTGCTGCTTTTTGCAGGTGATTGGCCAGTGGCAACATGTCTGAGGTTTTGTTTCTGTGGGTCCCCACAAAGTCATTATGGTCAGATCAGTGTAAGAAATCACATTGTGCTGACTTAGCCTTTCACCCTGCTTGCTCCTCTGGCCTACATGTTAGATAAATTCTCCCTTCTTTATATCTGTCTCCTTGTCACCGTCTGTCTCCGTGATATTTTTTCTCTGTGAGAAGTATTGCTTTTACCTGTCTGATATTGCCCTTTTATTAAAATTCAGATTTCATACTGTCCCCTGCCAATAGGACAGAGGCGAGGCTGTGATTTTCCTCAGCAGCTTGGAGGTTACCGGTCTGTAAAAAGCTGCAGGGAAAGCTGCCTCAGCCCGACTTAAGGAGCTGCTAGCCCACCTAAAACAATTTCATTTGTCATGGTGTCAGAGGAGAGTTTCCCTGCTACATGATTGTGTCCAAGTGCTGCTTCAGAAGGCTTTTTCCACCCTGGCCAGTGAGTGTAGAACTACCTGTGGTGGACAATCTGCTGAATCAATACAGCAGAGAGATACAGAACTGCGCTGTGTTTAGTTGCTGTTCTCGTATATGATAGTAACAGCGCACGAGTGAGCGAAGCATTACAATAATGTGATTACTCTTTTCACAAGCTAAATGACTAAATACTTCAATTGTGGTTACTGATCCCAGTAACATTCCGTTTCTAGATTGGAGTCGTCCTGGTTAATATGTTGGAGATTGTTTTTCTTCTAAGTGTTATAGTAGCCATAACTTCATCATACTGCTGTCAAAGTCCCATGCTTTGTACGCCTGCTATACACCTCGACTGCCTCTGTCTGACTTCGGTGTATAACACGCGCCACCGACAATTAGCGACTAAGAGACCGGTGTTGGCTTGGCTAAAGATCGGGGAGAAGGCTAGCCTTTGCCAAAAGAGGAGGCATACACATTGTAGTAACCTCACAGTTATAGAATTGACGTGATGCGTTTTTTTTGGGTTTTTTTTGAAAAAGAGGGAGTGCAAACGCCATTGTTTGACCATGAGAATGAGTCTTTTTGACTTGCTAATGTGTCCAATCACTGAGGCTCAGCCAGCAGTTGATTGTAAGCAAAATATGCCTCCAAAGATTCCTTTTTTGGCTGATTGAGGGCAACAGAAACTTGTAATTGCTTTAAAAAAGTCAGCATTCAAGGAGACAAGTCATGTTCATCTGATGCTCTTCAGCAGCTAAATGCTCCACAATGTTTACCTATGAACATTTGCCGTTTGAGGCTGGCCAGGCAGTGTACAGTAGGTTTATAAGTTTTTTTTTTTTTTTTTTTTTACTGAAAACAGCTGCCTGGTGCTGCTGGAAACAGGGTTGACAAGAACTTAATGTTGCGGGTCGTAAAACCAGAACAAGGAGCTGAAAGACGTCTAAACGCTTCACAGAGCTGAGAGGAACTGCAGAAGTCTACAGATTTGGGTGATAAGTATCTGTGGTTTTGTCACTACAACGGACCCCTTTTCATGTATAGAAATTTAATCCATAATTATAAAAAACATTGATGAGTGTGTGGCCATTTTTGAGTTGTTGAAAGATACCTCGACAGAGCTGTGCTACTGCTGCTAAGTAAATATTTAACAAATGTACAGTACATGATTGAAATGTTCCTGCAACTCGCCCAACATTGTGGGACACAACCTGATTTCCAAAGTGGTTTGCTACAGTGGAAAGTTCAGATTTAAAGTTAAACATCATTATCATTGAGCACAATCTGTTTGCAGCTTTGGCAAATGGACAGATTTGTATGTGGCCTTCTTGTCAGGGCCTCGCTCATCATCTCCTTGTCTGTCCTCTGTTCGACCCCACAGCACTTGTCTGAGCTTGTACTTCTCATTATTACTCCGTGAACCGTCTGTGTGACCCCTCACACAACTCATTTTGCATGCTCTAGGACTTTTGTATTCAGAATTGATGTGATATAGTCGAAGTGTGATGGGCCAAGGCAGCTCTCTGTCCTCCGTGTGTCTTGTCCTGTTTGTGGTAACAAGATGAACCTCACCTCAGGTAGTGAGATGGCAGCCAGCCGTACAAGGCAAATCAGAAATTTGATCCAAGAGGATTCGGAGAATGCAGGAATAAATATCAGGTGTTTTTCGTTGCTGAAAACACTGAGAAGCACTGACTGAACAGAGGAGTGGGTGATGCCCTATGTGAGCTGTGGCATTTGGTTTAATAATGAGCTAATTGCTGTTTTATGTAAATGATGATGCAGTTAGTGCTCAAGTTTTATTGCTTTTCTCGCTTCGTACCCCTTCTTCGAAATACACGTGTATTGTTTTATAACCATCAATATTGCTATTTCTCCAAAAAGCAATCTCTGCGCCGTTGTTAATATTGAAACTACTTGTGATAATGATCAAATATGATTTGAATAAACCAATGTCTTTGGTTTATTTGGTTCAAACAGTTTTTGAAATTCATGGAGCGTGAGTTAACTTCTCCTGACTCCCCGGCCTGCCCTCGTGCTCTCAGTATCCTCCAGGCTTGTCTTCTGTATTTGGTGGTGGCAAGGGGGGGTCACCTTAGGATGGCCCTGGGGCCAAACCCATCCAGGAAGAGCTAACAGTGTATAAATACCTCCCCCAGCATCACCCGCAGCCCCGAACTCGGCAGGAGACAAGCAGGAGCGTGTTAATCGCAAACTAACCCCCCCCTGGAGTGATACCTGCTGAGAAAGGTTCAAGCTTCAGGTGCGAGGGAAACAAAACCAACGTGTACGTCAAATTGTCAAGCTTGAGGGGTCATTACATTTTGCGTAAAGAGTTTCTTTATCAAGACGTTTTTTAAGGCATTACCTTTAGAGATAAGGGGGAAACCAGCAGAAATACAAACCTTAAGTTTATCCATCTGTTTAGGTATACATAGACAGAAGATTCCCTTTTCAATGCTGCCTTGAATAATTATGTTATCTAAATTCACAGTATATGATAGTAAGTAGTATCACACTGAGGGCAAAAGGGATTTTCGAAAGAAGCAAACTAGTTGATAAAGCGATTCATCAATTTGTTGTGGTACAAGTTCTTCATTCAGTTTGTCCATCTGTCTGTTTGAACTGGGGAAAAGATGCGAGCCATAATATTTGGTATATATAAATTCATGTTTGAGTTTTTGGTGACCCACTGATCTTTCCTCGAGGATCACCAACAGGCCAAGAATTTCTCTCGCGCATGTAAAATCTTAACATTGTCCAAGCGTACTGTCCTTTCCATGTTAGCAAAGGAATGATGAATTGCTCTCTAGTGCCACCCACAGGTCAAAATGTCAACTTTGCACAAAAGATAAATCTTGTCTTCATTATCGTTTTTCTGTTTTGAAGTCTGTTACACTGACTTGAGGTGGTCCTTAAAGATAACAGCAGCATCTAAAAAGATGGATACAAAGTTTACACTTTTTCCAGATCAATTTCAATCACGCCATATCCTGTTTTCATATTTACTCTTAATCTCTCAGACAAATGTCAGTGTCGTCTAAATCTAAATGACGTGCTGTCAACGCTGTAATATTAGCTCACGGGAGCCATAGACTTTCTCACACTAGAGATATTTATCTGCCAGACAATGGCTCCCTTAAGAACAAGCATTGACTCTGTATTAAGCAACATTTATCAGTGCATGTGAATAATGCTTATGTTGAGAAGGCCCTTTCCTCTTTAAAATGAATTAAGTTATTATTGAATGTAATGTGGTGTGGAGGTCGAGCTCCACATGTTTGCAGTAAGAGCATCTTTTTTTTTCAGGAGCACTGACACACACTGCTCCTCATCGGCCCCTCAGGGTGATCTTACCCCTGAACACTCTAACGTTTGAGAATAACTGGTCGGCAACGATTGAGTTTTCTGCCTCACTGAGCTCCTACTGGGCATTCTGGATGACTGCCATGGTATATACATGGATGGATGGAGTGATATATGGATGGTTAAGCAGTTCTTACGATGCAGCAGCCCAGGAGAAGGAGGAGAAAATCACCCAGTAGCATTTTATATATGGACACAAATAATAATAATAATAATAATAATAAACAGAGACAAGATAAATTGGAAATAAAACAATGAGCTGGCATTGATGAACACATTCTGTGATTTAAGTGATTTAAATGATGTCACTGATTCTGGAACGGGGAGCTGCGATTCAGTTCCACTCAACAAGTACATATAATTTTGACACCTGCTGAGCACCTTTCTCAAGCACAACATGGAATAATGTACTGTAATGCAATGCACTGATTACTGCAGTGAGGAGTGGGAATCATGAGTTCAATTATTATCAATTAAATACAGAACAAACAGGATGGATAAATATTTCCTAGAATTCAGATTTTTTTGTAATTTGACTTTCAGACTGAAACTTAACGTTAAATAAATAAATAAATAAATGTTTTTATTAAAAAAATATAAAATAATATATTATAATATAATATATATATATATAAAAAATATTAGGAATATATATATATATATATATATATATATATAGTTATTAATCAATTGAAAGTCTGAAGAGAAAAAAAAAAATTCTGATCAGTTTTCAGGGTTTCTTTATGTGAAATTGTTCATAAAATAGAGATGAGAAAGACGACAAATTATCTTTTTTTTTTTTTTTTTTTCAGAGCCAGCATACCAGATTTGATGACTATGTTCATGACTAATCCTCCCAAAAACTGAGAATAAATCATTTTGAGGAAGTGAGGAAAAATGTGTCACAGTCTCTGACTCACATAACACACACACACACAGACACTCACACACACACACACACACACACACACACACAGACACACACAGTCAGATACTCAGGGTCAAGAGACTCTCAGATTACTCCAACAAATTGTACATGCAAACGCATGAGCGAGTGGAACTGAGTGTGTGCGGTGACGTGCCATCAGCCCGTCTGCCCAAGAGCACTTCCATGTAATTGTGCATTTAAAATGGCCGTCGTTATTGTTGTTGTCATGCAGAAGGAGCAGGGAATGAATGGACAGATTTGGGCTTTATGGTGCGCCACTTAATGTGGCAGAAGACACCGGTTGCTGGAAGCGGAAATCAGTGTTGTGTATGTGTTCATTTGAGTGTGTTGACAGGCCAGACATCAGTGTAATGGTCTCCGCGTTGATTGAAAGGCCCAGTAGAGGAGTTTGGGGAATAATAACTATGATGAAATTGATAACCTTGGCAGATGTCGGCTTAATTTGCACCTGCTACTGCTTTCAATAAAACAAGGGAAAAAGCAACGTCATTCACAAATGATGTCCCAAATATGAACCCACTTAATTTTTACTGTGCCATTTCCACTCCGCTGTAACAATAGCAAAACAAGAAAGGAAGGAGTGTAATGGCGGAGAGTCGCAGTGACTTGTGACTGGCAGCTTATTGATTTGAATAACTGAATCAGATGCACATTTTGGTAAATAGGTGAAAGAGAAAGAAGAAAGAAGTACCATGAAGCGAGGCACCCCATGTGTTGCACTCAGCCCGAAGCACGTTCATCGTTTATTAAAAACATAAAGTCCTTAAAAAACAGGTCACAAATATACAGGTTTTTTTTTTTTTTAAAACAGCTGGTCACTATATTTTTCAGCATACATTACCCAAACAAAAAAATACTTTTTGCATTTATTAGGGACTATTTTTATAATAGTTTTTTGGAATAACATGCTGTATATCAGGCAGTAACATGTACCTGCAGGTGATCACTGTTATTTAGGGTTCTTCTTAGTCATTCGTTTATGTGTCAGGTGTTTTATTTTACTTTCTTTGTTTCCTTTTGGGCCGTTAGGAATAAGTGTTTATGTGCATTGTTTTTCGCCGAATTTAATTAGGACATTTACAGCAGACAAATTGAATTGAGCCTCTAAATGAAGTAAATTCATCCTATTTTCTCCACGACTTTACTATAGGGACTTTATTTGGAAAATGCAAAAGTGTTTTGTTCTCTGGTTCACATAGCAAAGTCAAGGTCTACAAAGTCGCTTGTTCTGAAACGTTCGACTCTATTACGTGGTCGTAATCAGCTAGAAAGAGTTGCTGTCGGTGTTCAAACTTTCCAATATTCTGAGCACTTCATGGACTTCTCGTACATGTCGGCGTATTCTGTTCTATAATCTATTCTAATTCTTTAGTTGCGCTAGTTATTGAGGCCTGCGGAATTCAGAGAAATCCAAGAAGAAAATTGATTGTGGGAGCTGTTGGATTTGGGAGTATCAGTCCTTTACACAAGTCCAACATTACCAGTCAGTTTTTCTTCAACTGGAGCTGCTTCAATGACTTAAGAGTTCCAATGTTCATGAAATCGCTTGACAAAAAACCCTGAACTATTTGTGGTGTGCCGATCATCTGCAATTGTAACCAGATGTTACATTTTTATGCTTTTTTAATTAGATCATTTTACCTCAAAAGCTTTGAAGATGAGTCTCTCTACTTTAATATCTCTTGTAGGTTACACAATCTACATTTAGAGGTGGATTTTATTGATTGGGAGTAACTTTTGCCAGCAACAACTTCATCTTGATTACCTTTTCTGTTCTAGCCTAGCTGTCCTCTATCTGCGCTTCCATTAGTTCCTCTCCTGGTCAGACGTACGCACCTGCCTGTGTACGTCTGTAGCACAGCAGAGGCTCAGGCGCTATTAAAGATGGAGGCGTGGACACTAGAGAGAGACAGCAGGAGAAACATTGGGAGAAAAACAGAGAGACATCTCCCTCGTACTTTATATGCTAATTGAGGTGATACTCCGACACGCTGTAAGCATCCTGAACACAGCAGTCAAACAATGACCTCAAGGTGATGCTGAATTGTAACACACCTTTAGTAGCTGATGCCAGCAGTAGCAACTCATCCTGTGCCCAACAGGCTGGACTCCTCCTCAGTTTCTCTATTTATTTGTTTGTCTTCCTTAGTTTGAACTCGTGAACTCCATCAAATTTTCACCGATTGGCCCATGGCTGCTGGATCAAAAGTCAAAAATGAAATAGGCAGTCATGTATTTCACCCATGCTGCAAACCGGGACCGCTTAAGATTCAGTTCACATATCCAGCTATCTCCACTCTATAAATTAATCTCCCGGCAACTTCAATATATACGTTATTGGATTTTCCAATATTTTGAAGTTTCTCAATAACACTGCTTTTTCATTTATTTACTGATTGGCACATTTATCAATCGCATTGTTTGTGTAATCAACCAATAGGTGGAGGTAAAAACACGAAAAAGAAAAGACTAATACGGAGAATGTTGTGTTTGTTCCATAGAATGCTCGGGATTTTCAAAGGAAATGATAAATGGATGAACGCCTGGAGCCGTCTTGTCATTGAGTTTGCATTTATTCAATACGGCGTGGCGTCCGTAAGATATTTCACATCAAACAAACATGACATATTAATATATAAAATCTGTTAAATAATGTACAAATCATATTCCATCTACAATCTGGCTTTCTGAGAAATGATACACGGATAAACTTCCCCAGCTCTGGCAATAAAAGAAACAAATAAACGCATAAGTCCATAAAAAAAAACATACTTGATTCAATTTGTGTTTTACAACTGATGTTTCTTCAGGCTATCACATTGGAAGGGAAAGAAAAGGGAAAAAAGTTGACAGATTGCTTTAATCCATATCAAAGGAATCAGTTCAGCCTTTTGTTTTCAGCACAGAGCTGCTCCAAACCATTTTTTCAGAGGAAGTCAGGGGCAAAGAGATAAGGAGCGGGATATGTATGTAACGTACAGGTCAGTTGTTTTACTGTGTATGATGGACAGTAGGCATGTGTCGGCAGCATTCATAAATACCATGCTTGTTTATCGGCACGCTTTAAGCTTAGCGGGCAGCTAACACATTGCACGTGTCTTATTGACGTCCCAAACTTTATGGAACGCTTCCGTCTATTTCGTTAAGTATATGAATGCTTACAGTTTAATTTATTTACAAATAGCTACTTTAGCAATTATAAGTGACAATGGCTGTTAGCGTGCGTTGTGGTAATCATATGGTGACAAACACCCTGATCGTTCTCAGAACGTTCCCAGTCGAATCTTTTTTTTCATTGTACCCTTATCTTTATTCTGTCTTTATTAAAGTACTGCTTGCTTTTTATTCTATAGTATGTGACGTGTCTTTCAGAACTCTGAAAAGCACTATAAAAGGCTGATGTATTATTATTATTATTATTTGAGGATAAAAAAAAAATATACGTATATATATATATATATATATATATATATATATAAAGAAACGATGTCCACAATGTCCCAGTTGGTCTTCTGAGTATGATTATCCAACAACGTATAGTACCCATTACTTTAAAGTTTCTTAGCACAAAATCACAAATACATTTCTCCCGAGAGAAATCATGTTTGCCTTATCCCTACATATAGCATTTCAACCATATACGGACGACATACTGCTGTGGACTTTTTGTATAAGTATTTGTTTAGTTATTGGTTATTTGTATTTGTTCATATGCAGCAGCTGTTTGAGTTTACTGCTGTTTTCATCTCTTTTTTGGCGCTCAGTCCGATGTAACCCAGCATGGATAAAGTTTGTTAAAACCAACAGTATTTACCCAATTAACAAACACTTTTTCAAAGAAAGGTTTTGAACTTAGGCTGGGTCAGTGCCAGAATGGGTCATTGCATTGATTTGTGAGCATGTGTCTGTGTGTGTGCGTGTTTATGTGTGTGTGTGTTTGTGGGAGAATCTGCAGTAGTGCAGAGCACCAGCCGCCACAATAGCCTAATTGTTCTTTTGGTTGAATAATACCGGGAAAGCCTTGTGGACACAAAAGCTTTAATTAATTTAGCTGGAGGCTTTACAAGTTTGGGAAGCTGCTCCTGTCGATGCCTCTGCACTCCAAAACTCTGCTTTACTGAAGTAATAAGCCAAACTGGAGGATGCTGGCCAAGCACAGACACTCAGCGGTTACTGCAATGACCCATATGTCCCTTCTACTGTTTGAATGATTTGTATCCACATGCCACAGCTGTTTTACGGCGCTGTGAATGTGCAAATACGTGGTTCATGTTGAAAAACCAAATACACACTGAATGTGTAATGTGTTTCTTTCACTTTGAAAAGTGCAATTTGTTTGCTTCCTATCCATGCACAGTATTATATCTGTGCAAACAAATCACACAACCAAGGAGCCTGAATGGAGAAAGGGACGAAATGCAGATGGAGTGGCAGAGAAAAAGTGTCGGGCAGGACGGGTGTGCGTGTGAAATCCTCAGCGCCAATGGGCTAATTTATCATCACCCCCGTTGCTATGGGAACCAGAATTCTGGGCAAAATCATGGGTTGCTGGAGTGGTGTTTTTCTCCTCATTTTCCTTATTTTTTCAAGCAGGTTGGAGAATGCATTAGAGAGGGAAGGAGAGGAGGTCTGGGGAAAGTGTTGCTTTAATAAGTCACTTAGTCAAACATGTAGTGGCTTCAAATCCAGCTTTTATTATGATAAGTGAGGAAAGAAATTAGGTATTAAAGTGAGATGATTCTAAAGTAAATTTTTTCTTGAGTAGAGCGGCATCTCTTAGGTTGCTTTCTTCATGGAAAAACCGACGGGTGAAACTGCTTTTGAAAAAGGTAGAAACACATTTGCGCATTTTTTCTTTTCTTTTCCTGCAGATGGATAATAAGGAGGGTAACCTTGGCAAGTCTCGTCATTTCTCTGACATGTATATTTTGCAGGCAAATATACTAACTAACATGATGATAATGATGATGATGATTCAATGTAACATTATTTGAAGTCAGAGAATATTTTTTTAGTAATTTTCAAAATTTGCGAGATTTGAGGTCAATGTTACTTGACTACTAACTGTTACACAAAGGACCTGTGTCCTTGTACATGTCTCAGTCTGAAGACATACGCTGTGGATAGAATTAAGATATGTCTATTGATGGAAAAAAATATATGTACAGTTAAGAGGGTAGCATATTAGGGCCTTTCACGCTTTTACGTGATCTGAAGGCCACCGTAGTTCTCCGGCACACTTGTAAAACAGCCTCCACTTGAATTTCGCTGCCTTTATCGCTCCAACCATACCGCATAATGATATTCAAACATGGATGCAACAAAGCTTTCTCCAACTCAACTGCAACAAATCAGAAATAATAATCATAGGTCCAAATTCCCTCACCCGCTCCACCCAATCCTTCTCACTCACCATTGACGGCTCCAACGTCACCCCCTCCACCCAGGTCCACAACCTTGGAATCATCCTCAACCCCACCCTCTCGTTCCTCCCCATTGTCAACCACATCACCAAAACTGCTTTTCCATCTCAGTAACATTGCCCGCCTCTGACCTTCTCATGCCCTCATCGCTTCCAGACTCGACGACTGCAATAGCATCCTCTTCAGCTCACCCAACAAAATCACAAATAAACTTCAGTACGTCCAAACCTCGGCTGCCCGCCTGCTCACCTCCACCCGCCGTCAAGACCACCCCGGTCCTCAATAAACCTCCACTGGCTACCAGTCAAACACAGGATTGACTTCAAAATACTACTTACCACCTACAAAGCCTTAAACAACCTGGCCCCTCCCTACTTCTTGGAATTCCTCCCCCATCACATCCCTACCTGTTGCCTCAGGTCCTTGGGTGACAGGGGCCTTCTCAGCTGCTGCACCCTCCCTCTGTAATGCCTTCCCAAATTACATCAGACAGTCAAACACAAGCCCTTAAAACCTTGAACTCCCGATCTTCAGATTAGTGGAAGAATCGCTCTACCTCCTGTACTGCATGTCTTTCAGCAAATAAAAGATAATAATAATCAACCAAAGTCAGTCGGTACAGGCACGTACTGCCCTGAGCCACTATTAAGCACCTTTGATTTCTATTTTGAACCCTCTAAAATCAGTGCAGAATAGGTCTTTGACTAGGCTGTGCTCTTCTCACCTCTTCTTTGCATGAGGATGTATGCTTGTTTTGATTTTCAATGAGAAGGATTATGAAAAAGAATCCAGCTGTGTTCCCCTTTTCTACCCTCCTCCCCTCAAATTACGGTAGGAAGGAGGAAAACATGTTTACTATGCTTTCTCATTCTCTCTCCCTCCGCAAGTTGACAGCACATCATAAATCCATCTCAGCCCGGAGGAAGATCAGCTCATGGCTGCCGCTTCTCTCCTACAAAAATGTTCTTATTCTTTTTTTTAAAAAAAACAATCTCCAGAGCTCCTGTGGGGAGGAAGGAGGAGGAGCAGGAGCAGAGAGAGGAGATAAGGGGAGGAGGAGGAGGAGGAGGAGGAGGAGGCTCAAAGAGAATTATTCATCGTCTGTTTGGAGAGCAAGCTTGTCTAAATGAGGCTTGGCGAGCTGCTATAGCTACATGCATATATACTTCACTTGCAGTTCGAAGTGTTGCCTAAAGGATACACACACACACACACACACACATACGCACACACACACACTTGCCTACTCTATACAAACAGATTGCCACACATATACATGGCCTAACCTTTTTTGACTTATTCAGGATGATGGACATTTGTTGGCCCTAGGCAAGTTATGAGCGAATGAGTGGGAGTGCGGCTCTCAATTACAGTACATGAGCGTGGTTACCAGTATGTGTATGAGTACATGTGTGTCTGTGTGTGCATGGTACATTTTTAATATGTGGCTGATTGTATTTGTCTGGTCATGCTGTGCCGATACAATGTTTCACTTGCCTTTCGCTGTGCTCATTTAATCCCTAAATTGGCTGATTACCAGGGCCACGACATTTTGATGCATTCTAATGGCCTCATAGAGAACTCAGAGTTTGGAGGAGAGGGGCTCGCACTGAGTGTGCCTGGCCCAAGGGCGCAATGATATCGCCAGTGGCAAAACTTTTAAGGGAAACTCGATACCTCCTGTTCAGTCCTGTATTATTAGCCGGATAAATTGTAAGACCAAGTTTATTTCATTCCTTTGTCCTTCACAGCATCTGAGATTTAGATTCAACCTGATGAAATATTGCAGCTCACCACATCATTATTCCTGTATTTCTTACATCCACAGTATGCCAAACAGAAATGACATTTATATACTACTCCGATTGTAGTACCCGTTTCTACTCTAGAACCACCGTCAACCATCATCTCAATGTGTTTTTTTTTCTTTAAACCTGTTTCCCAATCACGAATTCCAATGATGTCATTTCTTTTTTTATACATTTTTAATGTGTTCCTGTATTACTGAGTGACAAAATACAAACGGAAAAAACAAAAGATACACAATTATGACAATAAATCAAGAAACAAATGTGTCCTGCCATTTGAAGCCCGCTCCAAACCAAGACACCGATCTAAACCAACCTTTTACCTCGACTGGTAACACTTTATAATACCCATCATTAATAAATGGTAAATTGATAGTTAATCAAAATTGAGCTAATAGATAGTTTACTGTTAACGAACAACGCAATACTAATTTAAAACATTTACAAATGATTAATAATGCTATAAATTATGTTATTTTAACAGTTTATTGTTTATTGCAACAATAAACAATAATAATAACATTGTATATGCTATATATAGTACTAGCTAATGACTACCAAATCCTTTGTAAAAAAAAACAACAACATTACATGGAGAGATGGAGCAGATATTTTATATTATATATTAACACTCTGTTAATGCTTAATAATTGGTTTGTAAACCATCTATAAACATTATTCTGATGTGTATTATAAAGTTGCAACTCATGATTATAATACCTTGTTAAATGGTTAAAAAATAGTTTGTAAACATTATCTAGAAACGTAGTTATGGTTAATAACTAGTTCCATATATCTATATATATATATTCTAACAATGTGTTAGATATAACAATGTAATAATGTGTGTGAGTGTTTGTGATATAACAATGTCTATACAAATTATTTCAAATAAAAGGTTTACAAATGATTTGGTTATCATTAACACATTCTTAATAGAATAAATAAAATGTTATAATATGTTCAACAATAAACTGGTAATAAATAGTTTACCAGAATTACATAATGTGGTTGTTATCATCTCTTATCAGCTATGGTACAATATATAATTTGCAAACTAATTATTTCCTATCACACAATCAAAACATAAGATAAAATACATAAAAGCACTATTAATAATTACTCAACTTTATAATCATCATTTTATTGTTTGTCAACATTACAATAACTATTAACTTAAGTTAAATGTACTATCAATTTTAAATGTATTAATGATGGTTATTATAAAGTGTTACTGCACCTCTCAAGCAATATAATTATTACACAGTTGACATGCAACGCTGATAACAAGAATACAACACTTACTTGTTCAAATCAGTTTTCTTCCTCTTCTTTCCCTTTTTCCCCTCTCCTCTCGTCCTCTACAATGACGTTAGTAATTAATACTAATGCAGCATTTTTTTCAAGTACTTCACTTCACAGCTCAACACCACTTTTCTTTGGTTGGTTGGTCGGTTGGTTTTGGTTAAATGTCAATATCTCACCACGTTGTGCTCCAAGTCACTGTAAATGTTTCTGTATTAAACCAAGACCACACAGCTAACCTTAACCTTGCACTTGTGAGTTGCCTGAACATACTCATACAGTTTAATAATGCTCAAGATGCTTCAGACGGATATTGAAGGAAAACATAATTAAATGCGGTGTCGGCGAACACTCCATTATTACATTCATTGTCAACATTTGAAGAATGAAGAAGCCCATAGAAAAAAAGAACCATTCAGGAGAAAAGCTGTTGTTGTGGGTTATTACGTAGACGCACATTTACACAGAGCTCCTGCCGCCAGCTCTAGCATTATTTGAACCTTAAGCCGCCCTTTTCAATTAAAAAAAGATGCAAAATGTCAGGAAGTGCTGTCTAACCAAACCATCCGCAGCTCCCACTTGAGATGGATAGTTATTACATGATGGAACAAGACACAACACTTAGAGCTGGGGAATGCAGTTAACACTCCAGAGAGACATTCCAGTGAAAACACTCCAACATGACTGAAGAACGTCTGTATTACACTTCAGTGGAATAAGAAGAACACTTTCTCACAGAGTTCATTTGACGCGCCACAATGACTCCACGCAGTGTGGATGACGGGGCTTGTGCAAGTTACTCTGCAAGATCAAAACTACTTCTAATTCCATCAAATACAGTCACCAATGCTCGATGGAAAAGATGAAACCCTGTCGTGGGGTTTGACAATTTGCTAGTATTCCATTGAAAACGCTTTGCAGTGCATCAACACGTGAAGGATCCTAAGAATGAGCTATACTAACACTTTCAGTCGAAAAACTGTTAAACTTGTGCCCTGCTCTGACGCAGCGTTTGACCCGGCGTCTTGCCCTTTAATCTACGGCACGCCTGTCACCCCCCAAAGCACGAGAGGAACCCCGGCGATGTGGGTTTTTTTCTTCTTCTTGTCATTAGAGGGTTTCAACTGAAAGTAGGCCAGCTATTTCTGACTCATTTTCATTACCGGTAAAAGTCAGAAACACTGTTGGAAAGTGGAACACCCATGTAGAGGGGAGCGAGAGTTCTGCAAGTGTGTGTGTGTGTGTGTGTGTGTGTTTGTGTTTCAGCGGTTCACTGAAGGGCCAGCTATTTACATGGCGTCGCTGAAGAGCAGACAAGAGAGACTACAGGCGTGTGCGTTGTCTCCTGTCTGTCTGCCTGCCTGTCTGTGCAGTGACATGAGAAAAAGGAAAACACACTTCCACCTCCTATTTTTGCCTCTTTTGAGTGTTGTACATGTATGTCTGAGACAGAGTGACAAAGCAAAGCAGAGAGAGGGAGGCAGAGATCCGGTGCATCCACACAGCGAGCTGCTATTACTGCGTCTGCTGCACAGAGTTGTTGATGTTCGGCAGTGTGAATTGTTGTAGACGGTGTTGGAGCATAAACCTGCATTAACCAACCTTTCGATGACTTAGATGCAACGCATCCAGCACTCACCGCTGAACATTAGAATTCATTTGGAGTTGTGGCTCTTGCCGCCTGATAAATGTAACTCCTCAGAATATGACTATCTAGCTTTGGCTGCTAGACGTTCCCCAGATAGTCACTAACATAGTCTTATTGCTGTTTGGTGTGGGGCTGATGGTATTCTGTGCAGTAAAAGTGGATCAAAACAGTAAAGTTGTAGGCTTTACGACCAAAACAATAAGCTGAAAGAGACTAAAATGCTGCAGATATCTGTGACCATATTATGTTGGTTCGTTGCTATAAGCAACCCTTCCTCACATTTATTATAGTCATTTTTTATCCATTATTAGTACACACATATGGACCAGAGCTGCTTTAACGTACGGGGAAGCATTAACAATATGACTCAATCAATAGTGCAGTTCACAAATTTCATAATTACCACCAACACAAACCAGATAATGAAACTTTAAACATAAAGCGGATCTAAGAGCATTTCTTTTAAATTGACAGGTAGTTTTACTGAGTGGGTGTCCTAGGGTACCTCGCACTTTCCAAAAGCTGGTTAGTTCAAATGGAGAATATGTGTGTATTTAGATGCAGGGGTGGAGAAATACTTAGATTTTTTGACTCAAGTAAAAGTAGAAAAAGACCATAGCCCTAAAACACACTACAGTAAAAGTCTAGAATTCAAAATGTTACTTAAGTAAAAGAACAAAAGAATAATCAGCAAACTGTAATTAAACTATGACAAGTACAGATTTTGCAGAATGGCACCTTTCACAGTACGATATTATTAAAGAATATTATGTTATTCTGTTTTTTTTTATCAAGCTTTATAAGCTTATCATTTAAAAAAAAGGAACTAGTAATTAGTGTAAAGTGAATATAGTGGAGTAAAAAGTACAATATTTACCCCAGAAAAGTAAAAAGTAGCAAATAAGGAACCCAAGGAACATGATTTATTGGAGCTAAATGAAATGCACTTTATTTTAGAGTGTTGTTCAGTTTATGAACTGAAAAATCAGTAGAAGTAAAAAAAAAGTTTGTTGTTTAACTAATAAAAATGATGATGTGGGACATTACTTAATATAGATAATGGCTGGATGGTTGTTAACTGCAGGTGAGGAGCTGTTTCATTCTGCATACTCAGACACCTGGAAATTAAAGATCCAATGTACAAGATATGCCATAATTTAAACTTGAAACATTAAAACATTGAACTAACATTATCAACAGAGTGTGAAGAGGTAACAGTGTTGTCGTTAAACACGTCTGTGTGTTGTGTTGCAGAGATATCTCCTGAAGTTAGCATGCTAACAGCTAGCTGCGCTCCATCCAGCCTGTAATATCACTTGTTCCTCTAGAGGTCATAGTGAGTCACTGTAGCTCCAGTCTGCCTCAGTGCAGAGGGAGAAGAAGAACAGCAGCCTGACTCTCTTGTAGATATTACAGCCATGTTCTGTGTCTGTTTTATAGTTTGTTTGTTGGATTACATTTAAAGTGGCAGAAATGATAAACCCCCCACACCACCTCTCTCCGTCCTCACAGCTGCCAGGAGGCCGTTTCTCTGAGTGTATATCTGTCGGCAGCCCTGGGAAACGACGTAGCTTCAGTTAGCAGTTAGCTGGAGTTCAGCCACAGCTGGGAGCTGCAGACTCCCTGTTGCTGCCGTTACACAAGTCCAGCAGCCCGCTGTGACTGCAGGGCTGGTTCTGGTGCTGGCTGAGCTCAAGTCTCTCCGGGCCGCTGACTGGAGCTCCGTCAGACGGAGGCGGCTGCAGAGTGCTGGCTCTGCCGACCTCTCTCCTACCCCGGAGAGCTGCTCTCTTGGCTGCGCCGCCACCGGGAAAATGAGACAAATATGTGGGTCGTCTTCTAGTTTCTGCCACTTTGGATTTAGTCCAATAAACAAACTAACGTAACGTTACCCGGACTACAGCCGTAAACACAGATGGATCAGCTCCACGTAAAGATTATCAGACAGCAGTGTTTTCTGACCGGCTCTCAGAGTTTCAGCAGTTTGGTTGAATGTTAGTATTCTTGCCCTGCTGACTGACTGACAGGCCCTGCACAGGGGCAAATGTCATACACAATACAAAGAATGCATTAGAATACAATAAATATGCCACAGCTACAGCTGAAATCCAAACATTAGAGATTGTATGAATCCAGTTTCGAGGTGAAATACTGCGCCCTATTTCTTTGGAGCAGGTGGCTCAGGAATTACACACTGAACCTTTTAAAGCTTTTTCCTGAGCTTGCTGTGGTTTTGTCTACCTTGTTGAACTGTTCAACTGCTGACTGTCTGAAAGTAACTTTTATGAAAAGCAGAGAGACGTAGAGAAAGAGGTACAAACTGATAGTAAGTGGGAGAGTGAGGTAGAATGTAAGAAGCAGAGGTCAGAGACAGATGGAAAAACGCAGAGAGAGAAAGCAAGAGAACGGTCTGACTGTAAGACTGTGTGCTACAATAATACAGAGGGAGAGACACTGTTATGCTGGCTTTGTCATCTTTGCTAAATGAATCCAGCACAGTCTAATTATCCATCTAGCTGACAAAAGCCAGAAGGAGTATTGCAGCTCAATGATTTTGTACTTTTTTTCCTTTTTCGTAGTATGTGTGTCTCTTTTTTTCTGATTATTTCCTCCTTTCCTTTCCCCTCGGCAGTCAACGTTGCTCTAACCTTTTTTTATTCCTCTATTTTCTTTAAAACATCCGCAGAGAGGTGAAGAGAGAGAAAAACGGGAGCGCAGCATTTGTTGACCTGCTGGGAAGCTTCTGCATTCATCGGCCAATTAACGTGTAGCTTTGTTGCTAGACACCGCTCAATGCCAACAGCTAGTGATATCTCACTCAAACTACACACACACACGCACACACCCACACATACAGTTCCGTGACACATACACACCCACACACATGCAGTACACGACACAAGCAGAAGCGTGCACTGAGGCACACACATGTGGTACAATACATACGCAAAGATGTATGTTGGTGCACACACGAAGACATTGCACGCATACAGTAAGAGGAAAATAATTGACAATTATTTTGGTTCCCTATTTAGCCGTGTGGCTCATATCAAAGAGACAACTGGCTTTGTCTCCGTGCGGCTGTAGGATGCAGGGCTGATTGGTCTAAATTGGCTCTGTGACAACTGTGGGTGAGTATGTGTGTGAGCGTGTGCGTGTGTGTGCGTGTGCGTTTCTGAAGACTTTATCAGTCTGTGGCAATGGAGTGTGTGATGTGACATGGCTGGGGTCACAGTGGAAGGACTCTCTTGGTTATCAACATTCAGACTGCAAAGGCAGACAAGCCGTACACGGCGCGAGATGAACAGGGGGATAGTCACAGAGGAGGGGCGGTGACCAGAGAGCAGGGACAACGCTCGCACATATTTGAATAACTTAATTGCTACGCCCAAGCAAATAAAGGACCAGACAACAGTTCAACATTGTGCTCAGTTCAGTGTAGTATGAGTGTTTCTCAACAGGAAGACCCACAAACACTCACTACATCCTTTCCACACTTTCTGGTGTCTTTGGGGAACAGTTGAATGTATTCTTGCCATTGAAAAAAACAGTAAAGGCACGACGACATATCTATATTATATTACGGCCTGAAACAACAACTGCCAAATGTTGATATGAATATATGGTCAAAATAAAAATTAGAATACATTAAAGATGTAGACCAACTTGATTAGTTGTCCAACGTACCAGAGGTCAACATTGATAAACTCAATGTTCCAATACTTACACCACCATACTATTTATTATGCCAGAAAAAGATTGTAGTATGTATGTGAAGTATGTTCCAATACATTGTGTGTCAAATTTAGTATGACAAAAAAATACCAGGATGCAACATCTCTCAGGAAGCATTGGGACGCATGCAGCACATTTCTTTCCAAATCCAAACCTGGTTAGACATAATATACTGTGCAGCACAGAAATCAGGAGAGTGCTTATCTCCTCACTGATGGTTTGGTCTGTTAACAGTAATTACATTACCATCTTAAATGTGATATTAGAGAAATACATGGCCTTTCTTTCGGAATGGTTCGGGAAAAAAAGGTAACGCGAGGAAATAACAGAGGGAATGTGAAGAAGTGTGTTAGGCAGAGGCAAAGAAAGTGCAGTAATAAATGCCAAAAAAGAATGTATGGCGGAGGGAAGGATAAGGCTGGTTGAAATTGGGGGCAGGTATAAGGCCGGGGAAGAGAAGCAATAAAGAAGCATGGAGGCTTGGAGCCCGAAATGTAACCGTGGTGGTGCTCCTACTGAGAGAGGGCTAATAGAGATGAGACAGGAACATTCACGGGAGGCAGAAGGAAGCATAACTGGGGTAAGAGACTGACCGCACTGTATCAGAGTGGTACGTGAATAGTATTAACTCAGTGTTGTCTGGACATTTGCTAATTGACATTTGGTAGTCTTTCATGTGGACAGAATCCAATGAAGTACAGTATATCTGATTATTAATTTTTTTCTCCACAAACTACAGTATCAACCTTGAAAAAGAGCATACTCGCTGACAGTGTGCTGTAAACATGAGCTTCTGCTGCAGTCAGAACCTCCTCCGTGTCTTTAGTGTCTTGAGTGTCTTCAGGACATGTAGAGACACAACAGGGAGAAAAACCAAGAAGACCAATAAATGATTGTTTTAGGTTCAATTCTAGGGCAGAATGTTGCATTAATTATGCTTTTATGGCAGCTTCTATCAAAAACTGCTCTTTAACTCTTTAAAAAACATTCTTTATGAAACTCTATTAGAGACACTGATTAAGGCCAAGGCGGTATCAGATGAATATAACGAAGAGAGAAAAAAAGCTAAAAAAAAAGAAATTCAGTGTTTGAAAGCTTGAAATGAAAAAAGGTTTTAATAAAAAAAGGTTTTGCAAGATTGAAATCAAGTTTTGAATGCTTGCATAATGTTTTGACAGGATGAAAAGAAAAAACGAAATCTCAGCAAACATCATTTTGTGTTTCAGTTTTCCTTCACAACTGCACTCACACTCACAGTCTTTTTACAGTGTTCCTCCAACACATCTCAGCTTCAAATGTGTCACTGTTCTCTCGCTGTATTTCCCGGGTTTGAAACCTTGTAAATGGTGATCTCAAACCGAGTTGTGTATGTCGGCACGAAAAGGTTTGAAAAGTTGAAACACGGATCTTTATTTTGAATACTTGCGGGGGATGGATAAATAAATAAATATGACACTATAATAATCCCATAGGAAGGAGGAATATAAAACTTGTTGGGAAGAAGCAGAAAGTGAGATTGGGAGATGAAGCACTGAGAAATGGGCTAATGCACTACTCTACATCATGTTGGTAGAGCTTAACCTATAGTAATCGATGATCATTTTAGTTGATTATATTTTGTACAATAGATAGATACCTTTATTAATACCCAGAGGATTTAATCCCCCACACAAACAACAAAGCAGCTCACAGCAGACCACATAATATATATACTGTATATATTATCTATTTGACTTTGCAGTGTAGTGGAGGAGAGGCATAAAGAAGCATACATTGGAAATACTGAATTGAATTATAACTTCCTCCAAATTGTAGTCAAGCCCAGTAACTTGTAAATCTTCTTAGTTGCTTTCCACTGCTGAGTAAGTTGATACCGACAAACTCACTTAGTGTGTCCCAGAGAGAGGAGAGTCAAATAAGTAAAACCTTAACTTTTGAATTTCTGCTCCGTTATCGAAGACTACTGCTGTAGCTGACTTTCTGATAAGATCCTAGACACCGCGGTTATTATCTAGCCATAGGCAGTGCCGCATGTGTGTGTGTGTGTGTGTGTGTCTCATGCATCCGCCGCCCCATTGAGCCAAGATATTGGCCAGTAGCCTTTTGATGAGTAGAGAGATTGTTATATGCTCAAATACTTGAAAGATGGATTTGTCCTCTATCAGATTGGTGAAAAGCTCTCGCTGTGAAACAGATCAGTGTGTGTGTGTGTGTGTGTGTGTGTGTGTGTTTGTGGGTGTATATGCAGTGCGGGAATTGGAAAGGTCGTGTCATTAAATACTTTGTCTTTTCTAAAGAAACTTTAACCCTCATACCTCTTCCTAATACACCTTTCAAAGTTGTGTTTAATATCATTATAAGTTAGGAATATGTCTGGGTTCTGAACCAGCTGGTCAGACAAAAGAAGCGAAGAGAATGTCACATTGGGCTGTGGGAAAGGAATGAAATAAATACCTGACAGAATAATATATAATGAAAGATGTCCCCCAGACTTACTTTGAGGCATAAAAATACTCTGGTTGAGAATTTATTTTCCCACAAACAACTTTTTATTTGTTGCATGGAATGCATATACCGCCACATCACACTAGTGTAAGTTGAAAACTGAACCATGATTGGCTTCCAAACTAGTTGTGACGTCACACATGTGCATACACATTAAAAATTAAGATTTTAGACGGCTGTGACTCAGGAGGTGGAGTGGTCATCCACAGGTCGGAGGGTCGGTAGTTCAATCCCCAGCCTCTGCAGTCAGCATGTCAAAGTGTCCTTGTCCAAGATACTGAACCCCAAACTGCTCCCAATGGCCAACTGGGTGTGTGAATGTTTATCACTACTGATGAGCAGGTGGCACCTCTACATGTGTGTGAGAGTCCATTTACCATCATAGTGAAACCTTCCTACCTTCAGCAGATGAACATGAGAAAATACTTCTAGTGTCAAATTGTGCACATACATCATTGAAAAGCTCAAACATCCAAATGAAATGCCTCAACAAAAAGCAAAAAGCAGGGTTTAAATAAAGTTACTTTCAGCTGTTTATCAATGTCATTTGTTGATATTCATGGCTTTAATTGAGTGAGTTGATGTATTTGTGGATGGATTCACTGTGTCGGATAGAGAACCCATTGAAAAAGCGGAAAATCTCAAATAGACTTAAGACATAAAAGGATGCAGAAATATAAGATACGGAAACACATATTTAATCATGACCGTGCCTTTTTTTTTTTTCTGATCATGAAATCTCTTCAGATTCAGAACTCAACTAGTTTTTTTTCCTTTTCTTTTACTTATATAGGACACAAAATAGCGGCAGAGCTCAGGGTTTTTTTTTTCGCCTGTCAAAGCAACTGCAACTGACAGACATAAAATCCTTAAATACTTCTAAAACGATTACCACAGGCTGGTGGTTAGTGTTAATACCAAGCTCTACTTGCAATATTTTGATATTTAATATCTGTGATGGCTGCCAGGAATTTCCCAAGTCAACAAGCTCCCATAACGTGACAGTCTAACAACCAACAGAGCAGAGGATCAGACGGAGCAGCCTGTTGACACTTTCTGGCTGCTTTGGTAACAAAGCCGAATGATGGCAAACAGCGAGACACAATTTCGGCTCAGCGATGGAAAATAAAGCTGTGTAATGAAAGCACAGATGTAATCTGTACACTGTCTGCAGAGGGAGGGCGGCAGCAGGAGAAATATGGAGGCAGAGGGAGAGTCATTTCTTGCAGATCGATAGAGAGATGAAAAAAATTTGTTAATAGCGCAGTTTTGGTGACAGGGAAGAGTGTTGCTATTGTTGCTTTTTTTTTGTGTGGGAATACAAGATTCATCAAAACAGTTTTGGGTTCCCCATCACCCCCCCCCACCCCCCTCTCTCTTGTGTTTATCTCACTGTTACTTATTCTGGGTGGAGTGCACAAGATGGTGCAGGCATCACATTTTCTTGAGATTCCAGTTTGGCATTTAATACAACAACAAACTACTCGGACACAGAGATGACGATTAGGAAAAAAAAATATATATCTGAAATTACTTTTTCCTCCAATGTAGTACTGCAGGCATTTACACCGCTGGGAAGAGAAAGAGCAAATGCTACGTGATTTGGCGGGTTTGTCAGTTCCCAAAAATCCTGCGGTTACACCCACTAAGTGGCCGTTTCAGTTAAAGACAAAGTTATCTTACAGTTTTCCAAATAAAAAAGGTGTAATGAAATTGAATCAGGTGCATCTTAATGTCAGGAAACCAGATTTCTGGCCTTGTGCCAATGTTCATGGACCACTGGTGAAGATTCAAGGATCGGCGTCGAGTCAAACCGCCTTGACTTTCAGCAGATAATCGTTTGTTTGTTCAAGTGGGAAAGTGACGTCAGCGCGCACCCTCTAGCCGATCACGGACCACTCCCCATTGAGATCTTACTTTAGCGTAATCATCGCAATATCTGATTTCTCACTTTAAGGCAAATGACCCGTCCTCTGCATGTTTTTGTCTGATGTGTGATTTTATTGCCCAGCATCATATTGTATTACAGCGGCACAGAATCAGATTACATCATTATTTACCCACCTTCCTCCATCCTTCACGTTCTCCTCCACTCCTCTGCGGTCTCCCCACTTCTTTAGTTACTCCTTTGTTTGTGTGTCCTTTCCCCCTTTTTTTTTTTTTTTTTTTTTTACTTTCTCTTGCAGTGCTTTTAGGAGAAAATATATGGGTCAGTCAGCAATGATGAATTAAAACTGCGTGCGCGTGTGATATATTACACCATTGTGTGTATACGTACGTGTGTGTGTGTGTGTGGTATGTGTTTGATATATTAAAACAGTGTGTGTGCTGCATCCATCTTGGGCAGCCATTCTGTGCCTACTATAAATCACCATCAGTTTCACCGTCACATCCAGGAAACCTGACAGGAGATGCCACACTACAGAGCTGTGTGTGTGTGTGTGTGCGTGTGTGTGTGTGTGTGCGTGTGTGTGTGTGTGTGTATGTGTGTGTGTGTGTGTGTGTGTGTGTGTGTGTGTGTGTGTGTGTGTTCACAATATTAATATTGTAAACCTCACTGTTGGATGACGTATCGTATGGGCTAGATGTTTTATATTTACGGTCCAGGCACAACATTAATGGTGGAAAATCTAGATTTAAACTATTTCGTTGCATGTTTTTTTTGAAGATCTTGTTTGCAGAGAGGTAAAGGAACATAATGCAAATAAATGCATTTCTATTCTAAAGGCAATAACAGCCTTTAATTGACAGTGCTTAGCCCTTGTAATAGAGGGAGTAGGAGATCTGAATAACACAGATTTATCTATTACATAAAATAGCACTCCATGTGTAATCCCCCTATAATTTCAGGAATGCTTTACTGTAATAATTTCAAGAGAAACATTAAGAAGGATTGGGTAGTATAGAAAATGATGAGATAGATTACACCCCTAAATTAAAAGGATTCCCACAGAATTCTGGGTCTTAAATTGACTGTATAAAGGAAAATAAGGCTGTAACTTATTGGATCCAGGAACAGTCTTAACATCTTTATAGGAGAGGGTTCAGAAAGAATGTGTGCTTCCTAGAATGAAGAAAGAGTTTCTACAGAGACATGTTTTATGTCTCTGTATGGGGCTGGAGGAAAGAGAGAGTGATGCATAAAGAATGAAGAAAATATGTCTTTAACATTAGGAGTGTAGGTCTTAGTAGACATATGGATAACATATTAAGTAATTGCTTATTTTGTTGTTCTGAAAAAAATAAAAATAGTAGTTTCCATGAACTAATTAAATCATTTGGTACTAATTCTAGAGAAAATGTTTCCCCTCAAAGAAAAGTTTAATTTACACCCATGTAAATTTCTATTTATCGCTAACTTATTATTATTATTATTATTATTAGTATTGTTATTGTTGCTATTGTTATTATTATTATAATTATAATTGTTATTAATAATACTATTATTATTCAAAAATATATTCTTTATACGTATATGTAAAAATGTGTGCTTAGACAGATTTTGACATTTTTGCATGTTTCGCTAAACACCAGGAATGCCTTCTTTTTGTCAAACAAAGTAAATTAAGTATCTGAGAAAGTAAAAATTATCCAATATAATAAATGCATATATTATATATTTCCACTGAGCAGCTGCTCGTTGATTTTTCAACATTACCTAAATGGACTACTGCAACAACGATACATATTGCAATATGGCTCGACCTTACGATCTATTAAATTCATTAGCATACTGTATACTTCATATAGCATACATATAGTGGGAGGCTGTGCTTGTGGAGGTCCCAGAGGTCCACAGTAAAGACTGTGATTATGTTGGTCAGCTCGGAATGTACTTTAATGGAACTTTGTTTTTTTTCCCCTGGAAAACAAATGGAATCATAAATTATGCTGTGTCACATTTCCTTGTGTTTCGGATACATTTTTAATAGCAGCGAAAATACTTAATACTTAATGTAAGATGCAGAACTCTGGTGGGGCCTGGTGAGCGAGTACAGTAAAGAGAGGCCTACTGGTCCATAACATCTTGTTTTGTCCTCACTCAGAAGCAGACAGGTTATTTATATTTCGGTTTTAGCAAACACCTACAGAGTGTAACGGCATAAAAATGGAATACAAAGAGAATGCGATGCAACGTGTTTGTGTACAAACTGTACACAAAACGTCAAAGGCATTCTCTAATCTGAGAATGGCTTTCCAATCCAGTAAAAGGGTTTTTAGTGCTGTTTCATTGTGTAAAAACACTGATCCACACACACACACACACGCACACACACACACACACACACACACACACACACACACACACGCACACTTACAGTGAAACACCTCAACACCTGGACTGTATGAGATGGCAGTCGGTCACAGATGTGCCCATCTGGCCTCCACTCTCACTCTGTGGATGTGTTGATCTGTGCGTGTGCGTGCGTGCATGCGTGTGTGTGTGTGTGTGTGAGTGCCCTCAAAGAACAGTGAGTCCTAGAACAGAGTGGGTTCACTCCACATTAGTAACCTCCTAAAACACCTGGGGGCTGGATTACGGAGCATTTTAGCACAACAAAGAGGAGACGTGAGATGAGATTGTGTTGTTGGGGGTGTTAGCGGTGTTAGTGAAAGAGAGATGGAGAATGTTCGGATAGAGATACGGACTAAGTAAAGAGACAGGGACCTTTTTTTTTTTTTTTAGGGTTACTGTGGCAAATATGTAGCCGGTGAACTCCACTGTACATGTGTGCACAGTGGTCGAGGTTGTGTAGTAGCTCATTTGTTATGGATTTGTATTCAACCTACTTAAAGTAGAACTTGCAGTCGTGTACAAATCATAAATATTAAATTAAATCAAAACATGATAAATTCAATTAATCAATTAGAATGGATTGAAAGGTTGCTCTGCTGTATAATAACTGCAATGACAATACTGTGCAGTGTGCCGATACGTCGTATGACTTTCACCTTCAATCGTTTATGTGTGCTTAATTTTTTATTTTTTTATTTCTGAAACTAGTGTAGTGCCAGTTCGTGCGATTGCTTTCTTGAGAACTGAACCAAACAACTTCACACTGGACATTCACACTCCCTCGGGCCTTCAGCAACACACCTACCAGGAGTGAAGTCGAGTGGACGAACAGTTTCAAGAAACTCGAAGGTCAGACATACGTATAGGGGTGGCTGTGGCTCAGGAGGTGGAGGGGTCGGAGGGTCAGGCCAAGTGTCCTTGGGCAAGGTACTGAACCCCAAATTCCCGGGGGCATGCCCAACGCTGTGTGTGAATATTTATTTTACCATATATATATATATATATATACAGATGTTTTAGTAAGATAAAGTGGTCAGTATCAAGTAGCTGATGTCCTGTAATTGTTGATCTCCTCGCCAGCTGTTGGCTTATCCAACAACGATTAACACATCCAAAAAGATGACAGTCAACTCGCTAATTTAAAGGAACAGTGCAACACATGCAAGTGTTTTTGCTGGAGCGCCCTGAACGCCTCGAGTTGAAAAAACTTCCACTAAGTTTTTTTTGCTACTCTGCAATCAGATGAATGGAGAGGCAGGCCTTCTGCGGGGATTGCTGCTGCTTTAGGACTTTTCCAACCGTAGTCACTATGATCTGAACTGAAATCAGCCTGGAGGAGGCATTTCTCAACCTGCGAAACCCTGTCTGATCGGGGCCCGACACCCTACCATTTGTAGTGAATTAGCTCGCAGGCTATAAGCCGATGCTGCTCAGTTTTGTCCCGCAGGTCACAGCTATCGCTGACTGAGGGTTCAATAAGCAGCCAGCCTGCTGGACCAAAAAAAAAGAGCGGCATCTATGTTACAGTCGCTTTTTTCTGTGGCTCACAGTAAGAATGTTTAATAGCTCGGCCCCATTTCTTTATATTCATTTATATCACATATATCACACAGCCAGCTGACCTCCAACCTGTGTTTCCTGTCCTGCCAGGTGCCAATCAGGGATCGGAATCATAACCCCCTTCTGCGCAGTTATTGACTTTATTACCCTCCTGTTTGTCTGTAACCTCCTCTCTTGTCCTGTCCTACATTGGTGCCTCACCCCACCCCCCCACCCCCTCTGTCCTTCCTCTCCTTTTTACTAGGTCAGAGCAACCTTTTCTCCTCCATCTTTTCTTCCATCATCCTGTCCACCACCAATTCTAATTATTGCCCCTCATCCTTTTCGTTCCCTCCATCCTTTTTTCCTTCAACACCGCAAAGCCCCTTTCTCTTTCCCTCCCTTTTCTTTCTCATCTCTCCCCCTGTCTTTTCACCTCCGTCCGTTCTACCTGCCTCTTGTTCCGTTCGATGTCAAACTCCTCCGTCTGCTCTGACTCTGTGAAGGAGGAGGAGGAGTTGGAGGAGGCTGGCGCAGAGTCGTCCTGCTCCCCTCGTTATCTTATTAAGATGGCTGTCAGGGCACACTGCGATTACCGAAGTCGCCACGCCACTACTCCGCCCTGCCTCTGTGTGTGTTCGCCTGTCTGCGTGCACGCACTTGTCTGTGTGTGAGTGTGCAGTGTATGAGTTAATTGAGCTGGGCTGGATACGTCTCATTTCAGACAGCCCACAGAGACCCACCATGACCTGTCTGCCACATGTAACACACTGTCCCCACGAATACTGACGAAAGCTGCCGTTGGACTCAGCATCTCTCCGTTCGTTAGTTTGCACATGGAACTACCAGATGTCCGTGAATGCGGGTAATTATATCTTTCGAAAATACCACCATGTAATAAACACATGCAGTGCTTCCCTGCGTCGGGGAATGTTGGTGGTCTTAGAATTTGAAACTCAGAATGACATACTTCTCAGGATTTCTACTCTGAAATTCTATATTCATGCATTATAATCAAAGTGGACCCTATTTCATAGGGAAATGTCATACTGCAAGTTGCATTTGGATTATGGCAATAACAACCATGACTATTTGATAAAGCCATATTCACAGCATTGGGAACATTTTTTTTTTATTGTGTATGTGGCAGCACAGCTGACAGACGCAGTATTAATATATGCATGTCTGTTTCTGAATGTAAATGCTGTGTATAATAGTAACAAATTGAGGGTTACGACTATCATTTTCATAATCGATTGATGACAAATATGACCAAAAATAAATAATCAATGAATCATTTAGTCTGTTAAATGTCAGAAACTATTGAAATATAATAATAATAATAATAATAATATAGTAATAATAACACTAAAAATAATAATAGCAATAATGAATAATAATAACAATATTATTATTATTAATAATAATAATAATAATAATAACACTAATAATAATATAAAATATAAATAAAATAATAATCTGTTTTATTTCAGCTCTAAACAAATCCTCATGAAATTGAGAGCAAACTAAAAAAGATTTGCCAGGCAAAGGAGCCTCCATAGTGAGCAATATTTCACAAATCATTTCCCCCCGGTTATTAGAAGAAATCATATATATATATATATATATATATATATGGATTGTAAAAGTCATACTCAATGCAGGATATTTCAAATGTACTTAAGATTCCAACATAATGGGTCTTTAACTTCCATTTCAGGATTTACAGGGAGTGATAATTCTGTGCGTCTGGGTTTGGAGCCAAAGCCTTGACTGAGTCAGCGATTCATTGCAGGTTTGATCTGGTTATACAGAGTATACAGGCAGCTTGGAGAAAAGCTTCAGAGAAAGAAGGAGATGGAGAGCTTGATGAAAGAGATTTATTTTGAGTTCATATTTGATAACCTGTATTCAGTCTTCCCTCAAACGTCCTCTGCCAGGCTCTGCAGATGCTTTTTGCTTCTTTTCTTTTCTTTTTTTTCCCCACAATTAGTGGGGTAAATATGGAAGAAACCTCAGACGTGCAATAGGTGACGTGTGTACAGAACAAACAACATGTTAAAAATACAGCATAGACAATCTATACGACAGAAAACGTGATGCGATCGTATAAAAAAAGATGGATCCAGGGGGATGTCAATAAAGGATCAGGCAGGACCAGGGCAACAGGTGCAGCCACGATTCGCGATCCAGACGTAACCTTTAATAGTGGCCACCTGCCAGATAAGAGACACAGAAACTCCGGGGATGATGCCCCAGATGGTGAGTTAGTAACATGCATTTAAGGGACATGAATGCATATAAATAGAGAGTGAGAGGAGGAGAGAAAGATAGGGAAGAGGAGAGGAGTGAGTCCATCGACAGTCTAAGCCTATAGCAGCATAACTAGGGGCCGGTCCAAGGCAAGCTTGAGCCAGCCCTAACTATAAGCTTTATCAAAAAGGAAAGTCTTTAACCTGCTCTTAAATGTGGAGAGGGTGTCTGCCTCTCGAACACACACTGGGAGCTGGTTCCACAGTAGAGGAGCTTGATAGCTGAAGGCTCTGGCTCCCATTGTACTTTTAGAAACTCTAGGAACCACAAGTAACCCTGCACTCTGGGAGCGCAATGCTCTAGTTGGTTTATAAAGTACTATGAGATCCTTAAGATAAACTGGAGCCTGACCATTAATCGCTTTGTAGGTCAGGAGAAGGATTTTGAATTCTATTCTGTATTTTACCGGGAGCCAGTGCAGAGCAGCTAATACAGGAGTAATATGCTCTTGTTTCCTAGTTCTTGTCAATACTCGTGCCGCAGCATTTTGAATCAACTGAAGAGTCTTCAGGGATTTTTTGGGACAAGCAGATAATAAGGAGTTGCAGTAATCCAGCCTTGAAGTAACAAATTCATCGACTAGTTTTTCTGCATCTTTTTGAGACAGGATGTGCCTTATTTTTGCAATGTTGAAAAAAGGCAGATCTTGAAATGTGTTTTATGTGGGAGTTAAAAGACATATCCTGATCAAAGATAACGCAGAGATTCCTTACGGTGGTGCTGGAGGCCAAGTTAATGCCATCCAGAGTTACTATGTCATTAGACAATACGTTTCGGAGGCGTTTGGGGCCAAGTATAATAACTTCAGTTTTGTCGGTGTTGGTATGACCGCTCACGATCATTAACCATCTTTTTTACACTTTCCTGTTCCCGCTCTTAGCTCACAAACATCGCACGCGGTTGTCATGTGCCAACTCGGAGAGTCGACGGCATTCACTCAGCAACTTTTATTTGTAAAAAACAAAAGAAACCAAAGTGTCAGGGATGACGCTCGGAGAATTGATGCATCCATCACCGTTAATGATGGAGGTCCATCATTAAAGTCACCCGGATGATTTGCTGTTAAGTCATCAACATGATGAAGTGTTTTAAAGCCAATAACAAAGAGATATAAAAAAAAAAAGTAAGTAGATGATTCGATTCTTAAATTGGAGCTTTATAATACCATCTGAAAGCTGAGGTGAATAATGTTTTTTTTCGTTTTTTTAAAGAACGAGCAGGTACAGATACTGAAATAGCTCCTGTCTTGAAACATACATATATACCCATACCAATTTATATCCTGTTTTGCCTGGATTACACGGATAATAAGCAAGCATAGCCCGTAGTAATTTAACAACAGGTGCATGTGTCTCCTCCTCATACATACCCAGCTGTGCTTGCCGCACTCTACTAAATCAGCCTGACGGCAAGAGCAGAGTGTCAACCTGAGCACTTCTTTCAGCTTCATTCACCAAATGTGGCCACAACAGAAAAAAGGAACATACAATCATCAGTAAAATATGGCATGAAACCAAACTATTCAATCCAGGTGTTTATTCACTGGGGGGGGGGGACTCTTTCCAAAATATCCTCATGTCCACACCTTAAGAAGAGCATATTTCACCCATTTCACCGTATTTTACTCTTGAGGTCCTGACTTTCAAACTCCTTGAGGCCTTGTGTGGCTGGTAATGTGTAAGGCTTAGAGCTGCTAAACGCCCGTCTTTAGTGTTTGGACCCTAAGCCAATGAGCATTTTAATTATTACAATATAATGAAGATTCTTTGCACTGTGTTACAATTGTAGCATCCAGCTTTTCAGTCTTCCCGTATGGAAGCTACATCTTCTGTAATGTTCTGTAATGGAGCTATAACCCCATTGCTGAATGGGATAATGGCTAGTGAATGATTGATAAGGAACATTTACATTTTCCATTAAACACCATATTTTCTTACATTGATTATATTATAATTTTAAAGCAAAAATATTTGATTTGATTTCTGTTCCCATGCTTATAAAAAAGTGTGCTTTGTCTTGTATTTGAAAGAGGGCTCTGGGGTCAACTCAGGGTGTGTTTCTGCTCATAGCAAGTGAAGATGAGTCCCTCATTTCTATAATCCAAACCTCCTAGCTTTGAGCATTTCTTTCCTCCTTTTTTGCTCAAGGATAATAAAAGAAATGTTTATGCGTTCTGACATTTTAAAACATAGAAATCACAACTAATTTGCTGTAGTTATTTGAGTTAGTTTATTTCCCAGATGTACTAAGTAATGTAAATGTTCTGCATTTATACAGTGCTTTTCCAATCTTTGTGATCATTGCATTCACCCATTCACACACATTCATACAGAGTCAGAGGCTGCCATGCAAGGTGCCACATGCTCATCAGAGATCACCATTCACACACTCACACACTGTTGGCCATCAGGAGCAATTTGTGGTTCAGTATCTTGCTCAAGGACACTTCGACATGCTGACTAGAGGCCAGGGATTGAACCACCAACCCTCTGACTAGTGGATGACCACTCCATCTCCTGAGCCACAGCCGCCTGTAAATATCAAAATCACCACTTGAATATATTTCATACTGCGCAATACATAACCTCAGTAAATCTCATTTACATTGCCCATTAGGATTTGCTGCAATTGGTCAATAGTCCCCAGCGGGATCAATAACATCCAAAGTTCAGCATTCTCAACAATCAGCTGGCCGCTCTTCCTCTTTTGCTGTCCTTAGCAAAGAGAACATAGCTGTTATTGTCTGCCTGTCTTTTATAGATGCAGTTTAGTGCTTCTGATACGACAAACAAACAGAGAGGAGAGGGCAAGCAATGTCCTGCTGTCTCCATGGTGACTAGTTAAGAGCACTCTTCGCCAAAAACCTTTTTTCCAGATGATTTGCATTGCAAGCAGTGGATCCCAGGGTGCTGTGGCTTCACTGTGCCTGCTTACGTGTGTGTGTGTGTTTTGATGTGGATGACGGTTTAGTCTCAAACTCCATGGTTAGTCAGCTAAAAAAAAAATAAAATAAAAAATAAATAAACCTCCTGTCATTCTTGACATCTTGGGTTCGATTGGGCTTTGAAGCCGTCGTCTTTCTTTGGATTCACTTTACTCCCTCAAATTGAGATCTACAGTGAGAACTGCATGCATGAAGAGGTTTTGCTTTTACTCGTGCACATCCTCGTTTAACATCGACTCGTGGTTGGCAACGCTGGGGGGGGGACTGTAATGATAACAAAACCACTTCCCCCTTGCTCTGCAGAGTGGCAGACAGACGTGCAGGTTAACGCTCTCTTTTTACTTCAGTCATCACTGCGTTGGTGTGAGGTACGTCATCATACTTGCCAGTGCCTTAAACTCAAAGTGAACACCATAATGAGGCAGCTCAGCCATAGCCACTTTCCCTTAAGGTTTCACATTGATTGAAATTGCATATAAGCCCAATCAGCTCCCTGAAATCAATGCGGAAGCAGGGTTCCATTAGATTTGATCGGAAGCATGGACTATATTTAGGCTTCATTTATTCTTCAAAATCTGCATAAGGAAAAAAACACAACTACTGTACAGTTGATCAGTATTGATGATGATGTAATCATGTATCCATGAATCCTCATTCAAACAATGTCGGAGTGTCAAACGATAGCCAGTTTGAACAAATAAAGGCAGGGGCTAAAGAAAGAAAAAAAGAAAAGGAAAAGCTGCTGGAAGGCTTTTAATGTGAAATGTCTCTCCTGGAAGTGCATGTTGAAGTCAACCGACACTAAATTAACTGGGATCGATTAAAAACGGTAAAGTAGAAGTGTTTCGAATGAATTAGTATCACTTTTAAAGGGCAGAATACCGCCCTTTACTGATAGGCTTGTCGTGTGAAACATCTGCAGAAATTGTCGAGTTTCCCTGAAAGTAGCTGAAGGGCAATTTAAAAAGGAAAAAAAAAAAAAAAACTCGGCAAAATAGAATCGACTTGAATTCATTTTTTATCTTAACTAGTATGTCTGCTGAAAAGAGAAACTCAGAGCAACAAAATAGGTAAGTATCAAATGACTCTGTTGTTGTACGGGTGGAATCGTCCACTAGCAAGACAACAGGTAAACAGGAAGGAAATGCGGTGTTTGCTTTGACAGCAAACAGCAAATTAAAACGAGAGCCTGACATATAAAGTATATGTATCTACACATATACTATCAAAAATCCAGCATGCCGTCTATGCATTGCACACAGACTGCATGTGGCAGTCATGACAACATAGCTAATAAAAGACCATTAACTGCGGATGGAAGCTCTACCTGTTGGCAGGGGCGACGCGTGTTCAAAAGAAGACATGTAGGGGGGAGAGGAGGCATAAGATAGGGACGAAGGGGCGTGCGGGTGTGAAACGCAGTGATCACAATGTCACATGTCCTCTTGAAAAGCACCGCAATACATGAAACACATGGTGAGTGTCATGGTAACACCGAAGACAAGAAGACAACTGGTGGAGAGAAATAAAAACAGCAATACCGAGAGAGGGAAATAATGTGTCTGTGCTCGGGAAGAGACTGAGGAAGTGAGAACACACAATGACATCTAAAAGTAGACGGAGAGGCAGAGCGAGGGGTGAGGGAGATCTAAACGAGGCAGAAGTGATAGAGAAAGAGAGAATCATCGCTTATTTATAATCTTTGTTATTCTCTGCCTTGATTCAGGCTCAGATCATACATTAGATCTCTCTGAAACAAGCCATGTTCCCATTCCTCGCCTCTCAAACTCGGCTTCTATCTTTAGCTGCCATCACCGTCCCAAATAGTCTCTCTGTTTCTCCCTCTCCTTCTCTCTCTCTCTCTCTCTCTCTCACACACACACACAAACCTCACTGCTGAAGGAGAAGAAGGAAAAAAAGCAAAGATAGAGATATGTTGTACATCCCTGGTGCAGCTTTTATCTAAAAAGCGTCAACTTTCTTCCGCTACAAATGAATCCAGTCTGCTCACTTTTTTGATATTCAGGAATAGGCAACTGGTCAGATAAGCAGTCTGCGGGGATCCAACGTGACTGGCCTCTGCTGGTTCACTCCGACCTTGTAATTGGTTAACAGAGAAACTAGCTAACTAGCTTCCTCCCAACCGGGGATCCTTTGATGTGTCCTAAAGTAAGACCGAGCTGACTGAGGACCAACAGACAAATGAAGCAGCCAAACCCATTTATCTCATCAGGTTCACGGGGTGGGCACCAAATGTGTCCCTTCTTTTGTCGAGAACTCGTCCCTGGGTGGGTTCAGCTGTTGAAATGTATTAGGATAGTTTATCTTTTATTACCTTTTGACATCAATGATCACGTCCTGGGAAGCAAGTGGCATCTTTAAAGACAGTCTAAGAGCCATCTAAGATGCTCAGCAAAAGAGAAAAAAAGTAACGTAACACAATCAAATACACTGTCAAATGGAATGACGCAAACGTTCAAATGCACCTCAAAGCATCAGCAGCCAGAAGAGAGCGTGCCGCTTTCCCGCAGCAAGTATTTTAATTCACACACACCGGGTTTTGCTATTTTAAATCAGGTTGTTGAAGGAACAGGAAGCATGTTTGTTTCAAATCTTACCACTGCAACAGTATTCCAACCACAAAAAGATAATTATCATATAGCCTCAACCTGGAGGTGTCCTCATGTCCATGCACTCCTTTTACAGGAAATATAAATGCGAGTCCATAAGGTGTCCTCTGCATTGTTTGCACTTTAAATTGGAAAGTGTTTTCTAAAGACGATCTGCATCCAGCTTTTTACCATCTCCGGTTGGGCTCCAGCCCGTTCTAAGCTCCCCGATGATAAAGACAAATAGACTTGAAACAGCAGCACCTCCCAAATCTATTCCTGGTAGTATTCTGTGTGCATGGACCATGCGTGTGTGTCTGTGTGCATGTGTGTGTGTGTGTGCACGCAGTGCATTTGCAACCTGTATACAGCAGCTTTACGCAATGGGTCACCGGCCATCTGGTGGCTACAGTTGTCTGTCTGCCATGCAGGCATCAAGGTCAAATACTCGCTTTCTACTGAGGACCACACACACGCACACACACACATACAGACATACAAGCACACACAGAAACACACACACACACACACACATAGGCACACACACTCGAGCAGCTACACAGTACTGTATACACTGCAAATAATGTTTTATTTCCTCTCTTGCATCAGCTCATTATGCATATTTCAGGTTTTATATGTCAAATAATTTGACTGTGTTGGTACATAATTTTTCTATTATGATTAAATGTTCTTTCCTGAAGTCAAAATTGATTTACGTAGCTTCAACATTTACATTGTTCTTACTCAAACGTTGTTTTTCTTTTTTTTCAAGAAAGTGATTAGACATCCAGTGAAACTGCAGGCTTCTAATTACTGCAGTGTCGTGGCTCCTGAGACCTTACATATTATCAATGCTAATGGACGTTGTTGAAAATAATGCTGACCATAAAAAAGTATTCAGAAATGGACATATTTTGGTGAAAATCTTAGTTCTGCATTGATCTTTTGGTCCACTTGGGGGCAGTAGAGGAAGCTGAACACACAGCGTTAATATATTATCAGGGGGGATGGCAACTGTGTTAGCAAACAGTACGCACCAAGCCGACACAACAACAACATCATTCATTTGGAGTCACGTTTCTGGCCAAATGGGGAATGGACATCCAATAATCTCTTTCCTTTTAGCTCCCTATTGGTCTCTACAAACTCTTGAGAAATACTCACTAACTAGTCACTAACTAGTCCGTCTGCAGTGTACTGCTGACCAGGCTGACAGTGTTTTCAGAGCTTTCTTGCTAAAAACCGCTGAGTTTGGCAGCAAAATTGATGCAAACAGGCAACAGAATCAAAAACCATCCATTTTTTGAGTTGCGTGATTAGTCCCTCACAAGTAAATGGCAGTTTTGTTTCCCCAGAAAATATATGTTCCGATGCAAGTGGGTGGGTTCTTCAAAAGTATCCTGAAGGATAAACAATGATTTCATCTTAAAATCAATGTGTAGCCAAGCCTTAACCAGACACTTTGTAGGCCGTCAATTCAATATGTCTCTCTTTCACTCCGTCTCTCTTGTGTTCTGCCGCTATCTCTCTCTATCACTCCATCTCCAAAGCTCGTCGTTCTTGCCTAGGGTGCAGACTGTTGCTAAGAAACGGATAGGGGAGCTGGTGTATGTATTAGATATGCTTTCTTTCTTTCTCTTTTTTTTCCAACTCTCTGTGACAAGTTCTGAACTTTTTTAGTGGGAAATGTCAAAGAAAATCAATCCCTTCCACCTTCCTCAACTTCATTTTCCTCTCTCTCCAGATCTGTACCTTTCTCTCTCTCTCTCTCTCTCTCTCTCTCTCTCTCTCTCTCTCGCTCTCTGTCTGTCTAAATATATACCAAGAACTCAGCCTGTCTGCTTGGTTTTCTTGACTATACAACAACAACATGTTGGTTTTCTTGACTATTCTATGCATTGAGAACATTGCTCATCTCTGCTCGGCTTTTTCAGTTTTCTACCAAGAACTCAGCTTTCCTTTGGTTGTGTTTTTTGACTTCTTTAAAGAAGAAGAAAAGACGATATGTTCTACTTTATTTTTTTTCTTTCAACTTTGCCATTCAGCCAGAACACCTGGTTAGTTCAGACCCCTTTCGATACAAACTCAGTGAAACCAAATGATTCAATGATTCAAAATAGATCGTTTTCTTTTAGGTCATTGATGGAAAAAAGGCAATCAGATACATATATATAAAAAAAAAAAAAAAGATATGTCACTATCCTGGGCTGAATGTAAATTGTCACGATAAGAGTGGCAATGCTCTTATTGTAAGTCAAAGAAAATTTCAAATTGGCCTTTATCGGCGAGAAAAAAAGTAAAGTGCTCTCAGCAAACGCTGCTGCAGCTTCATTGTCAACTGAAAAAATGACAAGGCCAAGATTATAATACTCCTCAGGGACCCAAAAGGCCAACATGAACATGGTGTCAGACTCAATAATGAAATAAAAATGAAATCAGCCATCGTCAGTCAATCTTTCAGATTATATGTCTAGAACCAAAGAGGTCATCCTCACTAGGTCTTTCCTGAATCTTCCACATATTATGAGTAACTTAGTTTGGCTTTTTGGCTCATCCCTATGGGCTTGAAATGATCCATCAGACCTTCATGATAAAAGCTCGCCTCTGCCATGATTAGGGTGGTGGAAGGGTCACGCGATGGAGCTCAATTTGAAACGGCTCATGCTATTTCTCCCATCAGGTGTGCCATCCAGTTGACTTTGCTCACATATAGATTGTAAAGTCATCCTTAATATTGCCAAAGTAATGCGTTTCTGTGAGTTAGAATCTTACCACAGAACGTAACCCTAACCTCCCCTCAGCATGCCTGCGGGGACCTTGGCTTGGTTCAGCCCACCATTAGCCCAAGGTGAAGGGCAAGACCACCTTTAGTGAAATGAGGGGTGAAGGAACACATTGACTCTGTCTGCAGAGGGGCAGTGCTAATGAAGAATAGATTGTGTCAATTAACACTCGCAGCAGGGAGACATTAATCAGCTAATGATGGTTCAGTGATACCCAGAAAAGAGGCAGTTGGACATGGTTCATGTGGAGGGAAGTGTTTTTCAGCAATTTTTTTATTTGCTCCACAGGTTCTTCTTATTTGGGCTTCCCTTTTACCTATAGTTATTCTTAATATTCTAGGAAATATTAAGTATTATTATTATTATAATATAATATATATCCATTATTTCAGGAGACTTTATGCCTAAGATTATTAAATATCGACCCTATTTTCTGCAAAATTGCGTTCTCATATAATTAAACGGCATCCTCAATTATCTTTCTTTAAGTTTAAATTGAAAGAAAAAAGAAAAATGCAAAAAAAAACACTTGCTTTGGTTAAGAAAATAGATAATGCGTTGGCTTAAAATAAGTATGTTTGTTAGGTCATTCAAGCTATGGATGCACATTTTAAAAAAGTCAACATTGACTTAAAAAAAATATATTTAATTTGGTTTCATACTGGATACAAACACCTGGGAAAAAAGGTTGTGACCGATAAGTAAACAAATGTAATGCAGGACAAAATAAGTTTCCCTTGAAGCAAAACTGCCAATGACGTTTAATCATTTTTAGAAGACCATGCTGATTAAATATTCACATGACATTTTCTCCACATCTCCAATATTTGACTGAGGTTATCAAATAAATCTCTATCTGTATGTTTCAAGCATCACTTTTTCCATAACCTTCCCTGAGCTCTGTGTGTTTTGATGCTCCTCACATCTTTTCTATGTATATGTATGCATGTGCACTCTGTAACTTTTCACACACGTGTTTGCTCTCAGCGATGGGCCTGGAGACGACACAGTCATGTTCTCTGTCTGAATGTTTTATGCAGTTAGTCTTCTTATAGCTAATGAGCTGTAAAGTGTAGGTCATAGCTGTTTCTCTGTAGAAGAAGAGGACATATGGACCACTGCTTCTCAAAGTGAGGTTTGAGAATCCTCAGTAATCAGTGGGTCCAGGGCGCCCGCGGGACAAAGAGGCAGAGTTTAAATATTGTATAAAATGCTAATCTTATATTTTATTCGATCATTTATACCACCTCTATCTTTTTGCGTTTTGTATGGTCAGTCCTGCAATGCAGTATGACCAACCCGTATTGACATTATCCAAAATTGGGAAAGAAAGAAACAGGAAAAGAAAACATACTCTTCTATATTTCCCCCCCTAATTGTGGGGTTTCTTTGAGGGAGTTTTTCCTAGTGTGGTGTGAGGGTCTAAGGACAGAGGGTGTCGTATCCTGTACAGTTTGTAAAGCCCACTGAGACAAATGTATAATTTGTGATATTGGGCTGTATAAATAAACTTGATTTGATTTGACTCAATTGATAGGAAAAAAAAAAAAAGGGCAAAATGCCAGTTTTACAGTGAAAATATGAAATGTAAATTAGCCCTGTTTCCTGAGGATTGGTTAGCCTTCATGTGCAGCCGATTAAATTTGGGCGCGCTTGATTTGCCATGCGCTGGTTGAGGGATGAACGCGGTCTGTATGAGAAGAAGCATGCAGTCATCAGAGAAATGGTTATTTGCCTCAGCCTTCTGCCGGACGGCATCGGGGCACAAATGTGTGCGTTCATGTCGTTTTGATCAAAAACGGAAAAATTACAGCGACAGCTCCCATCTGTTTCCACACGTGACGACTTTATCTGGCAACTCATTCCCGCACATTTGCATCTCACATTGATTTGTGATCGCAATGAGGCCAATTAAAGGGAGTGCAACAGTTTTTTTCTTCCCCTCCCGCCCTACAGAAACGGTTGGAGAACTGTGTTTTATTCTCTGTTTGAGAAGGATGGCTTTTTCTGGTGAGCAGCAGCACTCAACTAGGTGCATGCAAATGCTCACGCAGACAGTGTGTGATTAGCCAGCGTCTGTCTGTCTGGCAGCCAGCACTGATGTGACATGTAAACGTGGGGGGGAAGAAAAAAAAAGTTACAGAGGCAGTTGGACAGACAGGGAAGGACGGACATATGCACGGAACAGACGTTAGCATTTAACCTGATGTTTTTAAAAGAGAGGGAGATCAGAGACAGCTGGGTCTGGGAGTTAAAAGACTCTTAGAGAAAGCTGTGTTCATCACACCAGCAGACACAAATGCTCCACGTTTAACCAGCATCAGTATCACCAGCTCAGCTCTGATTAAAGCTGCACAGTGACAGCCCCAAACGTGAGGTATTTGTGAATTTTCCATCAGCCTAGGAAGGTGAGCTCATTAACATGAATATATTCTTTTTTTGCAGCTAGTCAGGACTTTCACTAGTCCAGTCGTAGTATTAATGCAATACCTGCTCTTTGCTCTTCAGGAGACACCTTGTTTCATATTTGTGTACACTAAAGTTTTGTTTTTGTCACTCGCCGTGTTGTATATATAGAATTATAGAATATACATTAGAATGTTGCAGTGCAGCTCTAAGTTACAAAACAAAGTAACAGTAGCCAACAGATTCCCTCGCACCCTTGGTACTTCAGAATATTTCATCTGAAACGCCTTAACTTAAGAAATTGTGACGTCAAACACTTTATTTTCCCGCATTTTTCGGTGAATTTTTATGCAACGATTTATGTAGAAATGTCTTTAACATTGGAAAGGAAAATAGCAAGTTATGAGGTCAGGTGACAATTCAAAGTATAGTGGTATAAAATGCAGTAAAGCTCTGTATTGCTTTCAAATATTTATGGTTTTGGCAGAAATGGTCCCGATGGGAACATAAGTGTGGCTCCCAGAGGGGCATTACACCCAGAGAGGACCGCAGATCAAAGGCAAATCACTGAAGATGATCCCTAAAAGACAGTGTTGCCAAAATAAAGGCAAAACGGCAACGCCTGAATACACTTCGGTGCAGCGCCTGTCACACAAGTGTCAGTAATAATAAACAGAACTAACTAAGACATGGATGAAGTCGCCTGTCAAAGCAAAATCAAGAAATCAAGCCTTGAATTGTATTTATACAAAACTCTATTTGATAACTCCGTCAAAGGCCGAGGGTCTGTCACAGAGACCCTCACAGACTTCCTGCTGACACGTCAAACATCTCCCCAGCTGCTCCTCCAGGATCAGCACATCGGAGAGCGCCAGAGCCCGTTGAGCTTCACATATCCATCATTTGAAGACAATATGCAATAAGTGAAAAATAAATAGATAAATTCATAAAAAAATGATTTAAAAAGGATTCAAACACAAATATGAATTTGTTTTACATTAATTGTCAGGTGGAATTTATATTGCCTGAGAATGTGAGAAATAAATTCACCTTATTGAGTTAAATGTGGTGTTTGCATTAATATTCATTAATGTGGACATTACAAAAAATTCAGTTTACCGACCAACATATTTGTGATGGTGAAAAGGATTTTATCCACACTTATCTCATCATGACTGATGCATGTTCTGCTCTTAATATTATTTAAAACACCTATTATATAGTATTCTAGTATCAATATGGAACAATTGAAAAATGGGAATAATCTGATTATTGAATTGAATTCACAAATTTATTTTACACCCTTTTTAGTTTTTTTATTATTATTTTTTAATTAAAATCTGACATTTTGTTGATTTTGGTGGCTTATTTATAATGACAGTGATCCATGAATGAAAATAGACGTGGTTAACAATGTCTTCTTTGTGCCTCTATGTACGTGGGTTCAAGAAAGAAAAAAAAGGATACGCTGGAGCTCAGTTAACACACATTAGTAATCAGCGAGAGAGAGAGAGAGAGAGAGAGAGAGAGAGAGAGAGAGAGAGAGAG
>CALSBV010011200.1:20015974-20045424 GCA_943590825.1 Bovichtus diacanthus
AGAGAGAGAGAGAGAGAGAGAGAGAGAGAGAGAGAGAGAGAGAGAGATATGGGGGAAGGAACATAAAGAGAGAAAAGATAAAATGTTAGATGGTGGAAGTAGCGATAAAATACTCAATCCAGTATATTGAGTCATGACGGAGGAGAGAAACAGCGGGGAAAGGGGGGGAGTGTAAAGATAGAACAGGTAATCGTGGTCAGCTCTTGTAGCAGCCTGCTGGTTGGTCGATGTTCAACTTCGCCCGATCCTCGCTATGGATTGGCTGAGAAGTTCTTAACTTCCCACTAGAAATAGCTGGCTGACCTCGCCTCACTGCCGAGCGGGGAAGGAAATTAAAAATAAATAATACATATGGGATATGGGTTTCTGGCGGAAAAAACATCACCACCATCAAGTCCGCGTGTAGAGGCTGGAGGGAAGCAGAGAGAGGCAGTGAAAGATAGGAAGAGGCTGTAAAGTCAAGGAGAGCGGCATTACGTGGAAGGCAAGTGAACATGGAGAACGGAGGAGCGGATAGATCTGCTCCATCAGAAACATGCCAGTGATTACCAAGTAAAAAGGCAAACAGTTGGCTGTTTTCAAAACTCCCTGATCGATATTCCTACTCAAAGAAAGAATCAGAGAAAAAACAAGATTGACTGAATGATAGGTTTGGACAGCTACTTTGTTCATGCACTACCTGAATCTATAGCCCCTTCAGGAAATAAAATAGATGCCTGCGTCGTGATTAACTTAGTCGGCTGTAAAATAGCTGCCAAAGTAATTGGCAGCTATTTGTGAAGTTAGACAACTTATAAACGTCTTAGCTCTGAAAGTGACCATCCTTGACATGTTTGAAAAATATATTTCCATTGAATAATAATTCCATTGTGCTATATATTCCCATGACATAGGCATTTTCCACAGGGACAAGCTTTTGCAAGGGACATTTAAGATTTTAGATTGATTTGGCCTGAAGAACAGGAAGGACTGCGTAGTTACCATGGGGACTAATAGAAGTGATAAAAAAATCAATAAAAAAGGATGAGGGTGCCTCCTCATAGCATGTTACAGTCCTGTGAAACCTGGAGGTGCAGGGCAAAGCAGCACAACAGAGAGCATAGTTATAGACGAAGGCTGGACGGTGGACGGCAAGGAGGTCTGCTGCTCTCAAGAGAACAAATGAATTGAATTGATGTGCTACTTACTTGATCTGTGAGGTGCTATACGTCGGAAAACATCACAGGGAATAACTTATCGGGATAAAAGAAAAAAAAGCAGGGACTAAGCAGAGGACTTTGAATACGAGTTGAAAACGCTCACTTGTCTGCTCAGCTGACTTCAAGGCTGCAACAATATGTCTAACTGGATGATTTCACCTTTTTTTGGATACCTTTATATTCACTTTGATTTATCTTTCAACTGGTGGACACCTGAACTTATGCAAATTTTCTCTTGGAACCAGTGAGGTGACAGTCTCAGTCCCTGTTTTGATCCTAGTTGAGTTGACAGATAACTTCAGTCCCCGTCTCTTTCTTTCTTCATGTGTAGAGAATAATCTGCCTCTCAATGCGATGATCCAAACTCCGTCTCCCTGCGGAGTTGGACTCGTGCGGGTTTCATTCACTACGCTTGCCCCCAAGAGAGCAATTGTCAAGTTTTTTTCTGAGAGAAAAAAAAGAACAACAGGAGGCAAGGTTAAATGGAATAAGTGCTCAGTAACACAGGGAAGTGAAATAAGCACAGTGCTTAAGTAAAAACATTATATATCCTAATACTCCTAATTGCATTCCCATTCTTTTTTCTCTATGAGTTATATAAGCAGTAGAGGTTTTTTTTTGTTGCTTTTGTTTTCCGAGTTATTAGTTAGTAAATACATGTGCCGATTTGAAATAGCTTCAAGTATTTATTTCACATTCTTGCCTATAGATGAAATACTGCAGGTGGTTCAGATAGTAATGAACGGATGTGGGTTACGCGCTTGTTTATTTCTCAGTTTGCCTCTGTGCAGAATGAAGTCGAAAATCGTGCCTTTAAACAAGCTTTAAAGTCAATCTACTCCCACTGTGAGTGTATGCGATTAAATAAAAAAAAGGATTTAAAAGTGGATCAGCAAAAATTTGAACAAAGATGCAGTCAGCTCCTTAATTCTCACAGGTAAGAGTGAACATCTGTTTAAATGTGCTCTATAAATGAAATACGCAGCCTTGTTCCTTGGTGATTATTCTTCATCTACTAAACCAAAAAAAAGTACCAACAAAAGGGATTTAGAGGAAGCCAGGAAAATAAAATACACTTAAGAATAGCTCTTGTGCACAAACACTATAGTCCCCACAGGCAGTCTAAACACATTTATTATTGTGCAGCTAGTCATTTACAAAGGCCCAGACAAGTTTAGTATCTACTATACCACATGCTCACTTCTAATTTTCCATTTATTCTGTCCAAACTCGTTCCCCCGCCCTCCTTTCAGTCTGCTTCTTTATTATATACTGTATATACTGAATATATATATATATATATATATATATATATATCATAAAAAAGGATTTGTGTGCATAAATACATAGAAATAAATATATATATATATATATATATATATATGAATTAATCAATGTGTCTTATTCCACACATAGAGAAGCTTTCAAGAGAACATAGATAACGGATTAAGTTCCCTGTCGGCAAGGTAAAGCAATGAAAATACTCTAAATATAGCTTACACTTAGAATGATATTTTTAGGTATCTTAAATACATTTTCCGTCCAGAGCAGTACATTGCTTGGCTCCCGCGCCATCCCTCTGAACGGGGAGCGTGTCGATCGTCGTCTACTGTAGGTAACACACCTGCTATGTGATAAGTACCTCATACAAGCCCGTCCGAACTGTGTCTTACTATTACAGGTATTATATCCTTGTGAGGCAGGGGATGAGTTTGTGTACTGCATTGTCTTGGCTGTGATTACTCGCTTCTCCCTCACTGCGAGTTGGACCCAGATACCAGATAGCCCTCATAATAAAACCCGCCTGTTTGCTATTCTGGCTCCACAATGGTGGAACGACCTCCCCATTGATGTCAGGTCAGCAGATAGTCTTCAAACCTTCTGTCGCTCCTGAAAACTCACCGGTTTCGACTGCACCTCGGCCAATAAAAAAAAAATAAAAAATTGTATTTAGCACTTAAATTGTTTGACTTATTTGAAGCTAAGGGCTACATTTTTATTCTATTCTTTCTGTATGTTGCACTTTCGTTGGTTTGGCCTATTTGAAGCTATTGTGCTGCACTTAAATGATTATACCCATTTAAAGCTAATGTACTTGCAAGATTCTTGCTGTTCGGAGTCGTATCCTCTTGATTGTTTGCACTTATTATAAGTGGCTTTGGACAAAAAGCGTCAGCTAAAGGAAGTATACTGTACTAATTGTAAGGTGGTATCTGGCACACCGTCTTCATCGGTCAGAGCTTTCCACCTGTGTCAGCCTTAAAGTGAGTATTTAAGAGTTAAGTTGGACTTGACCGCTATGAGACTTTACTTGATTGAGACGGCTTACATAGAACAAGCACACTATGCAAGGCCACACAGCTTGAATATTCAATTATTAGGCCTATGTATAGCTGAACAATGACTATTAACAGTCTTGTTCAAATGCTGTGTCCTTTCAATGGCCACCATTCACAGACCTGAAGGACCTGCAATTGGCTCGTAAGTTGCTCGAGAATACTTCGGTATCACTTGTCTTTAAGGACTGAAGACAAGTCTTGATACTGGCTTTGACAAGACTTAAGGCTCCACTGCTCTGTCATCTGGCACGTAATTATGTTTAAACAAACTGAGGAAATAAAGGTTTTAATAGTGGAAGATGTACCAGTGGGGGGAGTGCACAAGTGATAGCAATGGTAGCAGTATGTGTGGTACATAACGTTGAAATACAAAGAAAACCATACAACAACTCATTTCATATTTTTGACAAACGACAAAAGCAACATCTGCTAATGTTGTCGGTCGCTTAGCAACAGAGTTCTCGCTTCCCGTGTCAAAAATGTCATCACACAAGTTGTATTTGTCAGCAGCAAAGCACTTTCTCTGGATTATCAAATGACAAAGTATTTTGTCTCATTTATATTGGCTACAAAGCCCTCTGTTTCCACCTGTCCGTGTTGCACCTTCCTCTCGGCTTCCTCCGGCAGCTGATTAGCCGAACAGAGGTGGATTTTCCAAGCTTTTAGTGGTTCTCATTGGGGGCCTGGGCAGTGTGCTGCTGGAGAGCTCACAGTGAGTGGACATGGCTTTAATGAGGCACAAAGAGAATGGAAGGGGTTTGTCTGGACTAATTTCATTAGCGTAGATAAAGAGATGGGCCATAATGGTCCAGAAGACAGCATAACACTCAGAGAGCCGTCCATATATTGTTTATCGACTGGTGTGCGAGGTGATGAGTGCGTGTGTGTTGAAAAGGACATCCGAACTAGCATTACCAGTACCACCATCTGCCTATCAGGTGATATTTGGGTTTTGGGGAAAGTCAGACAGCGACAGTACAATATTACAAACTGGCTGATGGGCAAAATGGCAGCCAAGTCACCATTAGTGGCACATACGTTTAAATTACAGGAGTTTGGGAGTGCATTGGTAGCCCAGTGTTTACAGCACATGCCATATAACTGCAATGTCCCGGTTTCAATTTGAACCTTGGGCCACATGTCTGATACCTTTTTTTTTTTTTACCGGTATATATAGTTTATGGTTTCATTTTCACTAATCTGGTGTGACTACAGGGGTAGCAATGGGGGGGTACTATCGTGGGACATTGTATGAACACTTTTGGTTTTATTTTTTATTTGTTATTTATTTCTTTAATTTTGTCGACGTGGCACGTAGCTTTAAATTCTCCAACTGGAGAAACAAAATGTGAAATCCAGTGTTGGGCCCAGCAGCAGCTGCCAGCTGATTTATTGATGACTCATTGATGGCAGAATTATGCAGAGAAACCTCAGCTGATAGTTGAGGATTAAACTTGAATTAAATTGAACTCTCCTGCTGTTTTATTCCATAGATGTTTGTCAAAATGTTAATTTGAGCATTTAAGGACAAGCCGCGAGGATGTCTCTTTCTGTCAGTCTCCTTTTCACTCTATATCTCTCTCTCCCTCTCTCTCCTTCTCTCAAGGTGCCATTAAAGAAATCCCCAATTACTCCTAATAATGATGTAATCAAGCACGGCTGACGTGCCAGCGAGCTTTAATTAAGTTATTAATTAGCTGAATAATGGGGTTTTTATTCACCGGCACAGAAGCCAGCCAGAGTCTCCCACGGCTAGAAGGTGTGTGTGTGTGTGTGTGTGTGTGTGTGTGTGTGTGTGTGTGTGTGTGTGTGTGTGTGCGTGTGTGTGCGTGTGTGTGTGTGTGTGCGTGTGTGTAGGTGAGCCGTGAAAAGGTGTGTGTGTGTGTGTGTGTGTGTGTGTGTGAGCAAGGGAGAGAGGAAGTGAAGCAGAGACAGAAAGAGTGAGTGGGTGAGCAGATGATGTAACTGTCAGAGAGAGAGAAAAAAACAAAAAGAGAGAAAATGACTGTACTCTTTTTGTGAAAAGGTTTATCCTACAAATAACAACACATGTATTTTGGTATACAAAAAAAAAAAATATATATATATATATATTCACATATTTTCAATGGTTCATGAAGGACAAACACAGATCGAGTCATTTACCAGATCCAAAGTTTTTTCCTCCAATCACGGCGCAGCATCATGGCCCCTTAAGAGTGTTATGATAATATCTCGCCTTACTTGCTCTCTGAGCTCCACTGCTGGAGGCCAGTTCAACATTTTCACAAGTTGCGATGAGTTCAGGCCGTCGATGTCAGGCAGACAAAAAACATTGACGCGATACATAATTACCTGAATATGAATAATCCAAAGTGACCCTGTGACAGCAAAGGTGCACTGCCGGTTGATCCAATTAACTTTAAACTAAGGGCTTTAATTTATCTGCCTTTGCTTCTCCAGGGAGGCTGATAATGTCAAGCATCTCATTCACAAAACTGCTCTTCTTTCTCTCTTTTTGCTCTGACTGCGTAGTCATCCATTATTTTTTTCCTCTCTTCTCCTACCCTAACCTAACCTAAAAAAATCACTAACCTCTCTCCCCTATAACATCAGACTAATGTCTGCTCCCCACTAATGTCTGCTCCCCACTGCTCTGTGCTCTGTTTTTCCTCCCCCCCATGGTTTATTAGCTGCATTACTGATACACACGCAACCCTCACTATGAGAGTTGTGGGATCAGGGCGAGTGAAAGTCCTCCCTGGTATTTGCCGTCTCTTATCTCACAGCGTGCGCGCAAACCTTCACACCATCTGGGCCGACATGTGGCACACAGGTCGGTATTTGGTGAAGTAATGGTGCTTTTTTTCCCTTGTTGCTGGAGTTGACTTATTTATTTCTTCCTTCTTTCTACTGATAAAGCTATGGCTAAGTTATGACTAAAGTTAGCCAACTGCAGCACTTCCATTTTCAGAGCCAAATTATAATCTAGAATAATCAATGATGTCAAAATGTGAGTCCAACAGTAACCCCTTTTCCTTTCAATAATCTGTAATCATTATGTTAGGTTATTCTTCTCATTTCTGGGTTGAGAAAATGTTTGGAGAATGTCTGGTTATTATGTCTGGAGAGAGGATGAATACAGCCTCACGTGCAGAAATCAGCAAACACAAGTACACAAGAGAGTGGAGAAAAGTCAGCAAAGAATTGATATTGAGCATTGGCACGATGTTTGTGTGATCTCTGGGTGAAAGAAGTGGAATAAAACATTCTTATGGAATAACTGTTCATGCTGTCAAAATTGGCCTCTGGGACCCCCTCTACTGAGAGCAGCTGAAATCCATATTTTTGAAGATATTTGCGTGGCAAAGCCTCCGTGCACTACTGTAGTATATTCAGCTGAACGTCTGGGCATGCATACTAATCAATGCAAATGAACGGAAAAATAAATACTTTCATTATTGTGTGGCTGGTAGAGATGCCCACTCACATGTTTCATTGCTGCACGTTGATTAAAAATACAGAACGACATACAGCAGCAATGTCTGAAGGAAGTGCCCTGTCACAGACGCATCTGCAATAAAAGGAACTAGACTTTTAACGTGTCAAAATCCCTCCATGCTCTTTCCTCTTCGCTTCCTCTGACGGGAATCACGCATCTCAAGCTTTTTTTGGGGGGGAATTTTTTTGCATGCTGAGATTCTTAGCAACAGCATCAGACTGTGTTTTTCCTCTTTTCATTCTCGCATTGCTGATAACATTTTGACATCATGCATTTAAATGAGTCCACTGTATATTGGGTCCTTGAGGGGAAAAAAGGCTTTTAAGCTATATATGCTTACAATAGGCTCCCCGAAGCCTTACCACTCGATGGAAAAGTTAATAGGAGCCGAAGCGGCTGGCTTTAATAGAGATATAGCGATCTCTTCTTGCCTGGTTCCATCCACTGCCGGGCTGTGCTGTTTGACCTTGTTGTGTGATGCAAGGTCACAGCACCGCAGTGGCCTAATATTCTAGTTATCTGTGTGTTTGTGTGTAAACCATGCCGGGCTTTATGAATATGGGGAAAGTGGCGTGAATGCTCGTCCTCACTTTCAGCCCATTCACTCCTCGACATCTCTGTCATCCTCTCTCTTTCTCCCCCTTCTCTTTTGTCCCCCTTCCCTTTGCCCTCCCATATATTGTCTCAGCTATCAGCCAATCCACCAATGGCTCTTATTCTTCAATAAGTGGAGGCGATCCCGGTCCGCTGGGGGAAAGAGGAAGCCGAGTGAATACAGAAAGGCCTTTTATCTCTTTCTCTCTTTATTCCGTCTCCCTCATGTTTCCATTCCCCCGCTCCCTCTCTTTATCTCTCCCACACTCTCTGTCTGTGTCTCTGGAGATTGCTCTGAGAGCCGGTTGCATGCTGAACGGCCCGGCACTGCGTCGCTTTTTGCCTATAGCAGCCTATGCTAACAAAATTATCAGTGTGGCTCCAGACTATGTGGCCAGTTTGACTCACCTTCACCCTCCTGTTTTGCACACTCTCCAGCGTCTGCCAGCCTATACAGCGCTGGCCTTGGCTGGACAAATGCAGAGATCTGAGGAGCCGGGGGCCTGTGGAATAAAGATGTATTAGGTGCTTGTGTCCATAGAACTCGCTCAGCCTTGAGGGTATAATTCAAATTGGACCTGCAAAATAAAAAATAAAAGCAGAGCTTAAGGAAGATACGAGAGTGAATGGCTGATCAGATAACCACAGAGAGAGGGGAGAAATTGATAAGCACATAATTATTGTGTGTGTATTACGGATTGCCGGTTATTTAATCAAATGCTTGAAAGTCAATCAACTGATTTGAAATCAAGCAGGAGCTGAAAACAGCTTTTTAGTTTGCTTTTATTTTCGTCATGCCACGTATTTTACATCTAATCACAGATCTAGTTATCAATAGTAAACTATACTAGTTACCGATATTGATATTTACAGAAACACCCTCTGCTAACACATATGCAGAGCTGAAAGACAGACAGCAATAGCGTCTTCAAAATAAATCAAACTTCTCATTGCAGATGCCTATTTTACAATTTTTTTCCCCCTCATTTCCCAGGCTTACTCTAGTTGACTGGCAACATCAAATTCATGCTTTCCATGTTATAAATGTCAGTTTTTTTATTATTTTACAGCACAATATATTGTGTGGGCATACTGTATATCCACTGGGGAAGTCTCTCTCCCGTTACTGAGGGTTAAAATGTCATGGCGACTATGTTTTTGAAGTGAAACAATATTTGAATCTTAATTTAAATAATTTTGAGTAGGGTTACAATACAGAGGTTTGCATACTACCTCATTAAGAAAAGCCCAATGAGCAATGTTATTATAAGTTGTTGTTTGATTTATTTTTTTTAATTTTTTTTTGGTTTTTGGGGGGAAAAGGACAGTAGAAAGCTACATGGAATTTATTTTCTATATCATTGGAAGTGGCTCAAATTCACTGCAGGAAATCTCTCTTTAAACATATGAGAAAAACAATAATAGTGGCTGAGATTCATACATTCAAATGTCATTTTAGTCCCTACTTGATATTATTAGGTATATCTATATTTTGTATTACTTTCATGGATAATTAGTCATTTCTCAAAGTACTTTATTTTGAAAAAGCCAGCCTAGCAGTACATCTCCTTCCTCTGTTGATGACATATATCCAGCCATTGCAGCCAAATGCTTGGCTGTGGAAATAGGGATTAACTAAAGTAATATACATAAATAATTCAGATTTTAATAGGACATAAATACAGAGTAACATCATTTACTATTGGTTGATGCATTTATTACAACCATTTCACAATAACCTTTTTTTGCTCTTCATACATTTGAGGTTTTTTTTAGGTTTTGCCAGTATGTGTTGAATACTGAACCCTCGCTCCTTCCTGTTTATTTCAGCCTCTCACAGACCATCTGAACCTCGGCCTTGTGGGAATTTAACAGCAGTGACCAACACCAATGCAGCTTTCTCTTCTACATTTTACATCACATAATTTAACTCTATGGCAACATATGGGCACGTATTGCATAAGAGACTGACTTTGTGCTCCGTGCTTGATACGACTCAAGGGATATTCCAGCATTTCCCCTTGATTAAATGATACAGTATATGTTGGTGGGCAGCAACTCTGACCAAACTCTATTTTAAGAGTTGTAGAATGCAGCTACAGCTGGTCGAGAACTTTTGGAAAAAAAACAGAAGCACAAAATACAAATGTATAATTAAAAATGTTACTGTGGCACTTATTATCGGGTTTGAAAGTTTCAACTACCAGATGACAGAAGTGCAGCCCCGTGTCGAATATATTTACATCTTTAACTTGCACATTTGCATGTATTCATTTCTGTCGCGTTGGGCAAACACTTGCACTCCAACATGTTTTACCAGAGGAATCTTATCGCTGCTTGTTGATCTACGAGAGCAGACACAAACTCCGGCAGCGGCACGTATCACTGCTTTGTGTTTGTGTTTGCTTCAAGGCCCGTTTCTTTGCCCATTGTTGTATGAAAACTACGTTAATCTCTGAACATTAAAGATACCATTATGCTGTTTTCCTCTCAGATGTACTGCATCCTCCACCACTTCCTTAGTCGGCCAATTATAATGCTGTGTCCACTAGTCATTGTATAGGAACGACCAGGTGGTCGGACGAGCCTCCAGCCTGCAAAACACAAACCCTCCCACACGTTCACTATGTTTGTCGGTGCTGTTCTTTGACAGGCAGGGAGATATTTATGTGTTTATATAAACCAGCCTAATTATATGTCAGCTGTAGATTCAAGCTGCCGGCATCATCAGAGGGGTTTAAGTCTTAAACCAGCCTCATTACACAAACTCCTATCAGTCCTAATTGCCAGTACAGGAGCTTATGGATTCTGCACAGCACTTCATAATACAGCAAATGTCTGTGGAACAAATTAGGCTCTAATTTGTGTCCTGTGTTCTTCAGTGCTTTATTATTAGGTTCATAAAGGTGGAATCTTTAAAATCTGTTCTAATAAGAACCAGGAAACCATTAAGTAAGACGTTAAAAATGATCTATTTCAAGAATTAAATCTAGGTTTGCCTGCAAAGCCCTTTTGGGTGTTTCACATTGCAAGATTACCATAATAAATTGAGAGGCCTGTAAATTGGATTTATTTTCAGGACATGACTATATTTTATCAGAGAGCATTAAATAATCTGACCATAGTAAGATGTCTGTCACTTCTCAAACTTCTAGCCTGGTCCTGGGAACATGCATGTATCAAATACTAGAAGGCCAGACCACCAATGTGAAGGAGTTTAGTTTCCCATCAAACAAAGACTGTTCTGTCACAATCCAAGAAGCATAATCACACGGATAACTTTAATTCCTCGCAGAAATTCTACATATCACGTGTGAACATTACAGGCCGGTCTGACAAGTGATCTGTGCTTGATGTGCATCGGGTGTGTGCTTCGAAGTCATGAATACGCAGTTCTCATTCTAGTCTGATCACATTAGCTCTGAAATGCTTTGAAACACCTTTCTGGTCTCCTGTGTTGACATAATTAATACATTGTTTAGAAATTATTCACGGAGCCACAGATTGAAATATATTCATTTGTTGAACTGTTTATTATCCACTGGATGCTAGTATAACCACAATCCTGCCAAAGATTTCAAACACATTGTGCAGTATTTTAATCCTTTTTAATTATACAACGCAACACAATAATCATCTTGAATGTCTAGCTGCTATTCCATTTCTTGCCTATAGGTGGTGCATGTTGCCACATTCAGAACTGCAGCTCTGGAACTGCTGCCGCAGCTCCTCTGCAATTGGATAATATTGGTAGCAGTTGGTGTGGTTGGTCTGGCTCGCTGCGTTGTTGACAATAGATTAGTCAGAGCTGCCAGTGTGTGTGTGTGTGTGTGTTTGCGTGCGTGTATTTGCTTGTGTGTGTGTGTGTGTGTGTGTGTGTGTGTGATTGAGTGCGTTTGGGAGTACATTGATCCACCGGGCTCTGATAGCCTGTTCTGTTGCAGTCTGGTTTAGTTCCACACACGAGTGGCCCATGCCGCGGGGCAACGGCTGTTGTTGCATTGCCCAGAGGGTATGTGTGTTTTCCATGTGTTTGCTATGTGAGTGAGTGAGTGCGTGCGTGTGTGTGTGGCAAGGTTTAGTCGTGATCCATTGGTCTGCTGGCTTGCCGTTTTGTGTCTCATACACACTGAGCCGATGGGAGTTGGATGTTGGAGTTGGACGTTGTTCTTTTCAGCAGCTAGCTCCCCTGTTTTTCTTAGTGTCACACACACACACACACACACACACATACGCACACACACACATACACAGACACATGCAGACTATACACATACACGTGTACAGTATGCATTAATAAGAAACAACTGCAAAATACTGTACGAATGCATAAACATATACATAGATATGCATTGACAAAACTGCTTTTGACCCCGCACACACACACACACACACACACACACTCCTTATCTAATAGCTCCAATTGTAGCAGCTTGTTCAGCACAAGCCTCAGAGGGAAAGAAAAAGACTGTGGGAAATAGACAAAGACAGAAAGAGATGCATTTCCGATACCAAACTCCACCCTGTCAGCATATTACCAGCTGCAGTGGAGACTCATTTCATTCAGAGCACATTTTTTCTACTTTTACCACCTTATGCTCTGGCAAAGAGCTAAAATGTAAAAACTACGGCAGCTACTGATGCTAAATAAATTTAAAAAAAACAGCGATTCAGGTATAGGATGGACAATAAATATTGACACTCCTATTTGAACAGTGCTGAGGGAATTATTGGGGCATTGAGATTGCTCTATCGATATGGAGAGGGTTTTGTTGCTATCACAAGACCTACGTATGCTACGTATGCTACGTGTACTACGTATGCTACTTGTGCTTTATGTGCGCGTGTCAGGTCATATGAACACATTATCACCGTACAATTACGATGAAAGTTGATAAATAATACTTTTGAATTATTACCCAGTCCTAATGGTATGCTTAGTGTTGTGAGTATGGGAAACCCTACTTCCTTGTTTGCTGTTGTTTTGCTTTATGTCCCCTCATCAACAACACAGTTTTTCTTAATGTGAAATGGAATTAATGTGGATGCGTTTTTTTCTAATGTTTGTGTGATATTTATATCGTCGCAAAAGGTTAATTGATGCTTTTAATGAGAGCTTGTCTGCTTGTAATATGTGACAGTATACCTCATATAAAGTGTTACCAGTATTTAATCACTTCCAACATGACTGCATAGTCATGATTAAGAAAACAAAGGAGCTGCAATGCTCAAAGACAACCTTTCGCACAGTACATAATATATGCACACACACATACACACACTATTGTGGGCTTTTGCATATGGGCTTTTGAATTATTAAGTTTCCCACAAAGAGCAAAGAAGGGATTTCACTTCTCTCCCTGTGTGCTCCAAGATGGAGAGTCTGTGAGACAGCTGCAGAGATAGAAGACGAGACTGACACGAAGAGATGGATTTTTTTTTTTTTCAATGTTTTACAATCTGTTTGACTGCTGGGATGTGTGTATGAATGGCATTGTGTATTTTACTCTGTCAATTACATATTTTTGTTCTCGGGCCTGCCTTTAAAGTCGAGATGTTGATCTTTCTTTTTGAGCTGATTAGGTAAAGGATAAATGAAATCTTGGTACAAAGAAAAGACAGCGAGGCCCTTGCTCTATTCCCTACAGCGACGTAGTGAGACGCATCGTATGGAGCGATCAGAGACGATAGAGAGGGGAATGTGGTGCCTTTATAGGAAGATAATGAACAGAAAAATGAAAAGGACAGGAAGAACAGAATAAAGAATCCAAATGAGGCAAGATTTCTTTGGAAGATGGTCAAGATACGAAATTTTGTACGATTGTGTTACTGTGCAATTACACAGTATGACTATCCACTGGGATCTGTAATGTGTGAAAACACTGTATCAGTTATGATAACCTAGAAAGTCATGGGGAATAACCATTTCTCTTATTGTATCCCTCTTTTTGTTACACCCAGTAGTTGCCACACACACACACACACACACACACACAAACACACAAATCTGTCTCTCCCTGTTCATGTCACCTAATTTATGATAAAGGACAGATTGCCATTTGTCTGAAAGCTTTTTATGACTGTGCAGACCTTGTTATGGTACCACACCATCTATTCTCTGCTAGAGGTGTGTGTCTGTCCGTGTGTGTGTGAAACATGGATTCATGCAGCAACACTATAATAGGGCCTCCATCCTGCAGGCGTTATTTATGCATTGGCTACTCTCTGAGAAACCCCGCTCTCTGTGCCTGATTCATTATCCAGAGAGAGAGAGACAGAAGAGGTGAGAAGGGAGAAAGAGAAGTCCTCCTCCTCCTCTCCTCCTCCTCCTCATTCTTCCCATCACATGGATCTCCCCCGAGCAGGCGCTGTGAGTGCGTAGTGCCAGTGCAGCAGGCTTTTATTGTGATTGAGTTTGCCGCTTACAAGGAATGATGCAAGGGAGGCTGTCTCTGTCTTGCGCACAGACAGATAGCTCAATCCTCAGCTGTGTTACCTCCATCCAGGCAAGACACCGCAGCTACATAGAGACACCACAGAAAGTACGCACATGCTGGAAATCGATGGATCAAACATGTCTATTATTGTAGTTCAAGATACATTTAGTATTAGTATCAGAGGTATTAGTAGTAGAAGACATGTAGAAGAGGAGTAGAGTAGACGTAGTTAGCAGTAAAAGCATGACTAGCAGCAATGATAGTAGTATCAGGAGTAGTTGTAGAAGTAGCAATAGTAGTTATAGCAGTAGCAGTGGCACGAGTAGTATCAGTAGTAGTTATAGCAGTAGCAGTGGCACGAGTAGTATTAGTACTAGTTGCAGTCTCTTTAGCAGGTTAGCAGTAGGCATGTTAGCAGTGGTAGCAGTAGGCATGTTGGCAGTGGTAGCAGTAGTAGCAGTAGCCATGTTTACAGTGGTAGCAGTAGCCATGTTTACATGTTTACAGTGGTAGCAGTAGCCATGTTTACAGTAGTAGCAGTAACATGTTGGCAGTGGTAGCAGTAGCATGTTGGCAGTGGTAGCAGTAGCATGTTGGCAGTGGTAGCAGTAGGCATGTTAGTAGTGGTAGCAGTAGCATGTTGGCAGTGATAGCAGTAGCATGTTGGCAGTGGTAGCAGTAGGCATGTTGGCAGTGGTAGCAGTAGTAACAGCAGGAGCAGCAGTATTGATAGTAGTCAGCACACTGACAGTACTAGCAGTTTCGCAATAGTGTGGTAACAAGCATTCCAGTCTTATTCCGAGGTTCTCAAGCACTGATATTTTGTCAGGCCCTCAGTGTCTGTATGAGACATACTGGGCGTTCAACTAACTCCAATGTAGAAATGTAAACGTGTCCGCTGCAATATTAGACTCTCAGAGCAAGTGCTCCGGTAGTCAGGTCACTTAGTCTAAAGAGCGACAAAGTCCTTGATGGATGGATCAAACAAACACATGACTTTCACCCAGGAGACTGCTGTTCATGCTCCGGGTGAAGCCAAAAGTCAAGGTGGAGTTATTTATTTTGGCTACTTAACTCACGTTACGTAACAAACATACTTATTTGAACACAAAACACAATGCTAACTTGCTATAGAGGGACACCATGGGGTCCTGACCAAGCGTCCGTACGTGATGAGAATGGGTAACCCCCAACTGCTTGAGGGGTGTAACCATGGCAGTCCCCTTACTCTGACACCTCTCCATGAATGCATGTGCATAGGTCCTGTTTGTGCATGTGTTTTCGGGCCTATGTGTGTAATGTGTAAAACTTAACACCAGAGTGAATAATTGAATTTCCCCTTGAAGGATTAATAAAGTATGTCATAGAAAGTAATAGAAAGGCAATTGCCCCTCCTGACATCAGGGCATCACACTTATAATATCAATAATAATACTACCACCCTCACCACAGAGAAATCCATTGTGGTCAGCACTCTCCGTTGCCTGCTCAAGGCTATCCACCCAGGGTAGGGAGTGGTGTTAAAGTCGACTTCCTTGCTGTGTGTGCAATCACTTCTCTCCATCACTGACTTCCCTACACATCCATATTCTCCCTTCTTCTTCTCTCTGCATTTATCTCTTTTTCTCCTTCTACGCATTTCATTAATTGAGTTGATTTCTTCCGCCTCAGTCATTCCTGCATGCCCTTCTTGCACTACGCTTCTCTACCCTTTCTCCACTCATTTGGCCATAGGCAGATAGAGGAAGAGAGAAAAGAGGAAAAGTGATTGAACATTTACAACTATCCTGGAAATCTCATTGCTGAAGTCACTGTGACAGCTTTTATTGCCTTCCACCAGGAACCTTCTGATAGGACGGCCAACCTCATCTCGTTGGAAACAAGCACTTACACACACACACACACCCACACACACACACACACACACACACACACGCACACACAACCATGCCAATACCCATCGATGCACACATTCAACACATCCTTGCCTCTTCATACATAAATTATGAAAGCATGTGCACCCTGGTAAGAGAGCACATCCACTCAGAAACACACATTTGTATACACAAGATCCCAAAAATATGTTGCGAAATTGGATTTTGTAGTCAGTCAGTATAAAAAGAGATATGGGAATAGAGAGAGTGACTGATCGAAAGGGATGACCATGTAGTAAAGTGTGTGTGTGTGTGTGTGTGTGTGTTTGTGTCGGTGTGTGTTTGCGCACACAGTGACCTTCCTGAAGGAAGAGGAGGTGGGAGGAAATAGAGGGGAAGTGAGGTGACATGAAAGAGAAAGAAAGACAAAGGGAAGGGAGGGGAAGTGAGATAAAAATTATATGAAAACCGAATCAATCATGACTAAAACTCTCCTCTGTATCCGCTTTGTGTGCACGTGCATGATCATGTGATTGCACATACTTGTGTGTGTTTACTCCTACCTGAGTAGCAGGGCTGTGCTTTATGGTCCCGAGCTATCAGATAGCAGTGAAGGAGGAATCTATTGGGATAGTGCATCTGTCTTGAAATGAGCTCCTGTAGCTATTAGAATAAGATTAAGATGGACTTAAAGTGCTTTACATACAGCAGCCTTCAACACCCACCCAACATTTTCAAGGACACATGTTAATCTAAGAATGAAATACAGCAGCACTCTTACTGCTCTGCTATCAGCATCCTGCATCTAGCCCCATGGAGCAGCATTAGTGAAGGAAAAATAAATTGTAATGCATACAACAGTGCTTGTAGCACTAGTAGTACAGTATTATCAAAGGTAAGACTCTAGTTGTTCCAGTAGTATAAAGTCCGTGATCTGAGAAACGCAGCCTCCATATTCATTTCAATCAGATCAATGTGGTAACACAAAGGGAATCAAGAAGCAAAGGTTTCTGGCAAACAAAACCAAATTGTTGGGTTGTCCAGCAAAAAAGTTGGAACTGGCTCAATGTTCAAGATAAGATAAGATAAGATAAGATAAGATAAGATAGAACTGTATTTATCCCGAGGGAAATTGTTTTGCAACAGTTGCAATACACAGTAGGACAGTATAAGATGCAAAAACTTACAAAAATGTACAAATAGTGTAAAATGTGTTATACAATATATATATATATATATATATATATGTAGAAACATTTTAAAATAAGATGAGCTGAGATGGGGTAAGGTGCAATATTAAGGTGCAATATTCAACAAGATGAGGTAAGATGCAGTATTTGGCAAAAATAACAACATAACAAAAAGAAGACTTACCAAACCAAACTAAGTATGAAGAGGGGAGTAAGCTACATATGAAACTAAATATAAAGAAGGAAGATGATGAAGATGATGAAGAGAGGAGAAAGAGAGAGAGAGGACCTCAGGTCCCTGTGTCTCCTCTGTCCATCTCACGACCTGAGGTTTGCCAGTGTCCAATGCAAGAAACAAGAGACTTGATATACGATATGTTTACATCCACTCTGGTCTTCAACATACTGCCACACAGACCAGAGACCTGTGTTAACCATCCCAGTATCCACAGGAAATACATCCATATTGGACAATTCTACACCTGGCGTTTTACATCCAACATTAACCTTCAGTGCCAATGAAAGAAGCAGTGTGCGCTTGATGTCGCAATGTGGCAGGATGGCATAGAGGTTGGGATGACACATGGGTGTGTAGCACATTTGTTTTCATGCAGGATCATCCAAGATCGGCATTTTTGTCTGGTGATAGCATTGACGCGACACTAATACCGCCCAATCAACTGAATTTAAGTTAGACTCAACTTGGGTCTTTAGGAATCAGATGGACCCTTGTCAGAACATCTTCTAATACTGCTACCAGTTGCAGTATACTGTTATAGTAGTTGTGGTAACGAGAAAACAGTAATTATGTTTGATAAAAGCAGTCATAGCAGTGGTGGTATTATTTGCAGTTTTAGCAGTTGAGTAGTGAAAACGACTACCAACAAATTGCATCACAGGTTCAAACTTAGGGGGGTGCAATTGTCACTGTTTAGGCCTGCAACATACTCTACACAGGAAACACCAACAGCAATGCAATGTGAAATGCAAGGGGATGTAACTTGATCTCTTGTGTGGTTTAAATGTGTGATCGTCACACTATGCACGCCAGGCATTTTAAAGTATATTAGCATGTAAAAAAAACGCAATAAATGAGTTCAAATCCACAAAATTAGAGACTCATGTTGCATCCTTGACCTATTGAAAAGCACAGGTATTTTAGTTTACCATTTACTTCGCCAATTATTTTGTCAAAGTTAGTCAATGAAAGTACACAATTCTCCTCAGTGGCCTTGTGTAAACACCCTGATCCATTATCCCGTCTTTGTTTCTCCCATGTGGATTAACTCTCCTCAGACTAGTACCAGGGAAGAATTATTATGTAAATTCCTGCAGAACCCCAGAGCTTGCATAAAGGAAGTCTAGTTTGAGCTCATACACCAGACACTATGGTAGAAATCATCTAAGCATCATCCAGCTTGGGGAAGGTGTTACGCTCAGGATCTATACCCAGGAAGTACCATAGCTCAGTGATTTTCTGAGTGCAGTGACTCAGTCAGCGCATGCATTAAACAATTTGTTTACCCATTCTATTACTGCCAACAGCATTATGCTTGCGCAGCACTTCAGTTATAACAGGTGAAGTTTTGTAAATTCATGGTACTATTACTTACCTCGGTCATGAACAGCCCCCATCTCGAGGAACTAAAAGGCAAAAGTGCATACACTTAATATGAACACTGGGTGTTGTGCTCTCCGTCATAATGTTCTGAAGCACAGAGCAATAGTACTGTACATATTTTGTACTTCAGCGGAAGCACTTGAGCGCCCTGGCCTATCTATTTGACTAGCAGGAGGTAATATTAGATCTGCACAGAAGCCAAAATCATTCTGTGATTACGTTTGACCCTGTGGAGCTCAAGGTACTTCTCAGCTCGATGCAGATTGCATTACTTAAAACACAGCCTCTGGCCTCTCTTCATTGTACAGTACTTGACACGAAAAAAACATTCCCCTTTGGCAGGCACTTTTGTTCAGACCCAGACTTGCTGTGTAGAATCGTCAAGTGACTGCTGCTTCGCATGCACTGTCACACAATTCAAGGTAAAAAGCAGGAATCAGCATAATTCCAAACAAAGCTTTTGATCCTAATGAAACTCTGAAGAGGACTTTAGTTCATTTGTAGAAACATGCCAATTTCACTTTTTGGTAACTTTTTACTCATTTTAATCACACGCTTCAGGCTGGGTTGTTTGACATTCTATACAAATCAAGCTAAATATATTAATTCATAGCGAATATAACTATAGGCCCACTATCTCAATTAACTTACTAATAGAAACAAAATAATAGAGTGAAGACTCTTTTCTCCCCCCCTTTCCTTGGGCTATATAAATAAAAATAGACTTTATTTGACAGAAGAAAGAGACATGGAATGGAACAATGTCAAGCACATACTAGTAGAGAAGTAGAAGAAAGGAAAAGGGCAATGGGAGGGGAGAGATAGTACGTTTTAATTTGCAATCTCTGAGTGGCTTACAACTGTCCTCTATGGAATCTGACATGGTGGGAGGGAACACACGAGGAAGAGATGGACAGATAGATAAAGGAAGGATGAGGCACTACAGGAGGGAAGACAGGGAGATTACTGAAGATGGGGAAATCATTGTGATGGACAAGGAGAAGAGAGGTAATGAAGCATAGACACAGTAGAAGAAGAGGGTTAGAGGGTTAAAAGGGTACACAACAAGAGAAGGCGGTTGGAAGAAAAAAGAGTAAAGGATGAGTAAAAACAACAGGGGTGTGGAGCTCTTTCTGATCTGGTGATCTTCAGGGTGACATTGTTTGTCAGTGCCTTTATACTGTGTAAGCTTTTCCTGTCTTTCCACCTCTCTGCTAAGGTTTGGTTAGATGTAGGTCATTAAGAGTACCTGGTTCAGTTTAGGCTAGGGTTAGGTAACTAAAACTGGTTAGTTTTTTCTTTTTAACTCTCCTTTGAGAGTCCGGCAACGTTTTGAGAGTGCAATGCTAAGTCGGTGAAGTACTCTTTTAATTTTGACACTAGAATTCTGATTGTTTGACTGTTTCTCAAACTGAGGCAAACAGCTGTCAATGGGACATCAGATCTTTTTGAAACGCTGAAAATATTTGAGTTTGGAGTTTTGGTAGAAATATCTTTTTAATGTTTTTTTTTTAAATATCATTTAGATACATACATAAGACTCAGCATAGCTTAATATAGACCATATCTACATATGTATGTATTTTTAAATGTATATATGTATATATATATATATATATATATACTGTAACCTGTAAAATCCATAGATTTAGGAATTCCCCTAGTGGCCGTTAGCTGTAAAAATCCATCCTGAAAAAGGCGCGGCTTATAGTCCGAAAATTACGGTACATTGATTGTCAGGTTTATAGGGCTACTGCACTGCATGTAATGGAGCAGTTTGGTGAAATTAATTATAAATTATATATATATATATACTGTATACATACATATATACATACATATACACATATATACATACATACTGTATATATATACAAGTACAGTATGTATATATGTATATATGTTAACTAATTTCACCAAACTGCTCCATTACATGCAGTGCAGTAGCCCCATAAACCTGACAATCACTATTGTGTGTGAGTGCATGCATACACTTGTATCCGTGCTGTGGACCAAAGGCAAGCACCCACACTAAAGCATATGTGGGAGCACACACAGGTACCTTTTGGACAGATTTGGGGTTTTGTTCTGTCATTCTTCTCCAGAGAGTAATTTTCCCTCCATCGAGTCATTGTGGAGGGAAGGGTTTCTCCCTGCCGTACTCTCAGAGGTAAAGGTAATTAGGCTTGGCAAAGGATCTGGACTCCTTGGTTTACCTTTTCTCCTACTCTCTCCCAGCCCTCCCTTCGCAGCCCTCAACCCCAACTGTCTTTTCAAGTCCAAAAAATACACCCTTACCATCAATTTACCTCAGGTAACGTCTGTACTTTTTTCTTTACTTTGTCCTTCTCACTTTCTCTCTGACCCCCTTTTTCCATTACATCACTCCATCAGAAATGAATAATGGTATTCAACCTATATCTAAAGCATAACACATTTCTCTAGAACTTGTTTACCTAGATAAATGCAAACTTCAACAACAGACAGTTGGAGACCTAAATACACCAGGAGTAAAAATGTATTGTGAAGTGAGATCCAGGTTTAATTCCATTGACTGGTGAAAAGGCCACATTAATAGCAAAATGTGATAGCAATACATACTCAAAAAATGCGTATAAAATGAGAAGAAGTTGTCCAGAGAAAAGTTATCCCCTATGAAAAGCAAAAGACACAGAGTGCAGAGTTTTGTAAAGTGCACTGAACTGGTATAGATAAGCTGTTCAGACTACCAGTAATAACTCAGTAAGCAAAAGCCCTGCAGTAACATCGTTGAGGGTTTTTTTCTTCTATTTGCATATTAGTTTTTGATCAGACCACACTTTTGAACAAAACATACAGTATACATGAACTTCACTTGTTGCATATAACTGAATATACTTGACAGCTTTATCACACAGCCAGAAACCGAACAGTTCATCCATGCTGTAATGATGCTGCATGGCCGCGGGTTTCTTGTGTCAATTAGTTTGTCATAATATGATTCACTTATCACAATAAACTGAAGTAAAACATGTTAGAACTAGATTTAAATGCAGGGCCCTTTCAACAAGACGGACTCACACAATTAGGCCGGAATGCAGATTCTGCATCTGTTGATGTAATGTAGTGGTGCACATTTGCAATCAATCAAATAACCAAAAATACAAACATTTGGTAAGCAGGGGACCTGAGAGGGTTAGGGTTGAGGCTGATCTTTGTTATTCCTTCATTGTCATATTAATGCCTAGATTGCCAAAAACGTTCATGTAATGCTTGTAATTGAGTTGATGGTTTATCCACCTTCATCGTTTATTGCCACGTCGGTATAGAATTAAAAGACTCTCTGCCCAAATGTATCTGCTGGGCCTGAATCCCAACTCCCAGAGAAACAATCCCAGCCTTTTCCTTGTGTTCTCCTCTGTAGCCTGCTGTAAAGGATTCTGTGTCAATTAAGGATCAAAGTTGTAAGTGTTTCACAGCAAAGCAGTGTCTGAACCACTGCCCAACAACGGGTCCACTGGAGCATAAAATGGATGCCAGACACACTGTTCAGATAACAGACATTCAGCTGGATATCTGGACGACGAAGAGTCCTGATCCCCAGCCAACTCAACTCCAGTGTTCACTTCAGACTCTGCATTCACTGCAGGCCACTCACAGTGGAGAGTTCTCGGTGATAATGAGACCGATTTGGCCAAGTGCAGTGTTCGCTTGAGGCACATCATCAAGTAGTCCGGGTAGAGGTGTAGGAGGAGTGTAAAGTGAGGGGCGTACCTGCTTATAGGCCACATCAACAGAGGACTTTCAAAGCTAAATACATTAAGCCAGATACTGACTATACTGTGGACTGGTATTGCCATGGTCTTGTGTGCTTTCCAAGCAGGTTCTTTTCCCAGTCCCTTTGCCATCTTCCCGTTTCAAGCATGTCCGACATTAACCAGGTCCAACCCACCCTAAACAAGCCCCTTGAGGTGGCGAGGACAAGCCAAAGTGTTCTAATTTTGCAACAACCACAAAACAAAAAAAGAACTCTCCTTGCCCTGAAGGTGTAAACATTAAACTGGGTCTCACAAGAATACAAGTGAGCAGTCTCACTGAGAACACACTTCCACTAACACAGAGGTGTACTGTGTTTGTCAGAGCTCTAGCAGGGTGGTAGTCAGTTGACAGTATTTGTACAAATCCTGAGGTAAACATTGGCAACCTTTCTCTGCACCTGTGCTGGGTGTTTACCTGTTGTATCCACTGTTGGAACATTCTAACTAGATGGTTAGAACTCAGATTCTTACATATTGTAGTGTTCGTGGTACATGCTATGGTAAGGAGGTTTTGTTATTGTTATTATCTTTCAGTATTTTCCTGAGATGCATGCATTACACTCCTCATACATCCTAATGTTCAAAACAATGTTGAAGCAAAACATGACCATAATCATCTCAATCGTGTATGCAAACTAGATGCCTGATTTTGAAAGTGAACCTCTATTGACTACATCAAGTTAAAATAAATACCACCAAATGTAGCACTGAAATACTTCACTGTGACTGTATGGGGTTTGGATTCCCCTCTTTTGAAAATCAAGAGACATTTGCTAATTAGATAGAAAAATACGCATGTTCAATATCCCCCAAAAAAACTCTCCCAAATTCAGTTACCCAGAATAAGGGATGAAATCAGATTGAATTCAATCAGGCTTCCGTCCTATTAGGTTACATTGTGTCAGCTATATGATCCAAACATCTAAACCGAAGAGGATGACGCATCCTCAGTAGGCTGGTTGTTCAAGTCAGAATTGTATTGACTTCCAACACAAGACCTGCTTTTCTACTTCTCACCGTATCAACTGCCTTATTCATTTGTGTTTATAATGCTGTCATTTTATGCATTTTCTAATCAAATCAAAAACGCTTCAAATGAAGTAGCAAGCTCTAGAGATCTTTAAGAGTGGTCGAGCAGACAGGAAGAGGCTTGGCGTTGAATGTGAACCTTGGTGAGGATGCCACAGGATGTTATCCACTCAACTAGACATGGCCAACTCACCTTTATTCCCTAATATCCTCAAACCTACCAGAAGTAATGAGGTACTTTGAAGAGAGCGAAATGAAACGATGCGGCAGTGAGCATGGTGTAATTCTATGCATGAGTTCTCTTTGCAGCCTTCCCGTATGTGATATGTATTTGGGTGTGAAAGTGAGGCCTCTGATTTGACTCCTGATAAATCTTTCTGTGCTGCACCATCAGAATGTATTACTGAGCCAATAGCCAGGGCCAAATCCTTTTTTATCTGAGTGCAATTGCTGTCACTCCAACTTTTCACAAAAGTGCCTCCACCGAGGCACCAGATGTGAGGCTTTTCGTCTTTGTGCGCGAGGATCTGTGTGTTTGCGTGCAGGTGCGTATGTGTCAATGTGTGTGTTTATGAGGCAAAAGGTGAATTGATTTCCACAAGATGGCTTCAGGGAGAAATAGGTCTCACAACTGCCCAGAGCTGTCTGTAGAGAAATAACCCTGTTATATGGCAGCACGCACACACACTGATCCTGTTTTGACAGTGGTTTTTGGCACAGCTTAACCTTAATCTTATGTCTGTACAGAGAGCGACAGCAAAACGCGCCTCTGACAAGGTGGTTGTTCTTGCCAGAATGCTTCACACGCCTCTCCCTTCAGGCAAGTTGAGTGGTCACCTCTGATGGTATCATCTCACAGGCCTCTGGCGTTGAACAGCCCGTCCACCATTACGTCGCGTAATACTACTTACTGATGGCAGATGAAGGACATTCATCTATACAAATGTCTTCATACTCCAAACTCTGTGTCACAGGCGCAAGATGGATGATGGGGAAAGGTATTAGGACTCTTTTCTGGGTCCATCCACCTGTTGCATGTATTTTTGCTGCTCTTAGCTGTCTCTTGGTTTCACATTTTTTTTCTCTAATGTCTTTAAACAGCTGTCTCATGGTTTCTTATACCTGTCTTACTTATGGGATTGTAGGGCTGTCTTTAGGCTTTTTGTGCCTCTTGGATTTTACTCACAGTGTGAGGGAATTGTTTGGCTGTCTGATGCATTCATATGACCGCTTATTTTTCGCTCTGTCCTGGCTCCTTATGGCAGATACTTCTCCATTAAGGAATGAACTCATAAGGAGGTTATAATGGACACTCAGGGTGCAGTTGGATACCTCAATTCCTTTGAATAAAAAGGAATCTATGGTCATGTGCAAGAGAAAGTTAGTATGTATTTTTGATATAGTCATAGGATGATGTTTGGGGTGTGCAGGTTACATATTTAAAAATATTACTGGAATTTTTATTTTTATCTTGTGTGCTTAACTCATTTCGACACTTGCATAATGCATACGCATGGACCCAATAATGACACGAGTTGACTGATGTGATTGGTTATTGATCAATATGTGTACAAAACAGCTTTGTTATGTTGTAGAGTTCACAAGGTAGATACATATAGGAAATAAGGGAGGTGGGGTATGAACACAAGTGACTCTTCTTCCTACCTGTCCATTTGCAGTTTAATAATACTAGTAATGTTGATAATCATATAAGATTTTTTCATGAATGCTTTGTGACACCAGAATTAGAATTTCACCGGGGCGCCCACAAAACATTCTTTTTGGCCATAATTTAATCATTCATATGCTAATTATGAAAATTTCACACAAATGTCCAATAGGATAAGTAATGTAATTTTGCACAGATATGGATGCAAACCGCAACTTGACTGGCTGGCGGAGGCATACAACCGTAGCTGTTTTTTTTATTTTTTTTTTTTCGAACCCCCATTGTGTCAGTGTAATTTTCTACTCAAGAGTGTTTCTGAAGAGAGGATATCGGAGCGTGTGTGTCTGTATGTGTGGGCTTTCATATTGGGAACGTTGTGACTTTGGTTTGTCCGATGACATAGAATGTTTTTCTGGCAATGTTTACTGAGTTGAAAATGTATTTTTGGTTCTCATTAGGCCAAGAGTGGTGGTAATGCAAAGAGATCCCATGGTTCGTACAAGCCTATTCACACACACACACACACACACACACACACACACACAAACACACACACACACAAATAGTAAAATTCCCCTTCAGTAAAATTTCAACATGGTGGAATTGCTGATTTATCTGTAGCGCTATAGGAGCACACATACAGTAAATAGTGCAACAAAAAAAAACATAGACATTATCTGTAGATTGGGATTTACCGTGCACTGACATAGTATGCTGCTCCCCTTGTAACCACTTACTGAGTCGACCCACCCAGCGGAGTAACTGAGAGTGGAGTGCATCAACAGGCAGAGCTTTTAGTCTCAGACAGCCGTCTGTACTGAGTGGCTTCTCAGTACAGACATGGGCGGGCTGTCCATCTAATAGCTCCTTTGCCTTCCCTACATGCCACCAAAGGACTGAAGGAACATCAGAGGGCAGAAAGAGCAATAACCTGCTCCAGCCTTGCCCAAATGGTCTCCAATACTGGCTCCACTGCAGTGAGTAAAGCCACAGGAAAACGCACGTCCCTGTTTTTTCTTCTTCAAAGTTTTCAAACAGCGACCCCTGAGAGGGAAAACTAAGGTTCAACTGAGCTGTGTATTTGAAAGCCAGTGGCCATTAGGCCAGTTCCATATCAAACATATCCTCCAAAAACTGTGTTCATTCGTGAGTAGAAAAGCTTGTAACACCATGGAGACTGGCACTTTGAAGTGTCCATTAAAGACATGAATGATAAAAAAAAAAAAAAAAGTGTGATTACGTAATCATGCGTTCTTGTGTGGAAAAGGATCACAATGTCTCATTTGCATCAGCACCATTTAACAGCTTCCTGTCGCAAACAAGAAAGAGTGTAATGTTAGTCATACAATAAGTATGTCCTCAAAGAGTGCATCAAACATCAGATTTGGACCACAATCACCAGTACAGACCACATAACAGATAAAAGACCAAAGTGAGTCCAACGTATCAGTACCACAGTCTCACCATACTGAAAATGTGCCGTTTGGAGTGTTGGCTAAGTCTCGTAAAGCTCTGGCCCAATACAATCGGTCTCTATTAACGGGTAAAAAAAAAGTTGAGCTGTGTTGCAGTTTGCTGTTGTACAACGGCTCACCTTGAATAAAACATTCTAAAGAAGTATTTTTCTAGTAAACAAACAGTGTGCATTGTGTGTGTCCCTGCCACATACTATTATTAACCTCTGCATTGATTGATTGGAACAGAGTCGACCTTTCGCTCACAAGGACCATTCTCAAGACATTGAATGCGTGTCCTTTCTCATAAAACGTTTTGCAAAGGCGAAACGTTTCTGTGAAGTATCTTGTATCCAGCACTATTTACGTCCATCCGCATTCGCTCTCCGCTTCTTTCCTACCTTTGTTGCCACATTGCAGCATAATTTGGCGCGTTACCTCTACCAGGATTCCACTCATACAAAAACTGCTCCAAAGCGTTGCAAGAAGTCAAACACTCGTAAGGATAACTTTACTCAAAGTTAGTTAAAGTTACTGCCATATCATCTCAACACTTCCTACTCATTTCACATTAAAAGCCTACCAGGAAATACCCTGGAAGGCTTTTAATGACAGGAAATATGAAGTGCGAAATAAAGAGTTTAATTGATGCTAACTGTAAATATTAATGTTTGTGAGAACAGTATTTCTGACAGTTGATAGGATGACAGTTATTATTGTTGCACTTCAGAAATAAGTGCAGGATCAATATCAAGTGAAAACAGAGGCACATCATGAAAGAACGAGGCCTCTAACTACAAGAAAACGGAATGAATTCCCCTCTCAAACGTAAACCTGCTCCAAAGAAAGGAAAGTTTCTCTCTAGAGGTAGAGGTAAATAATATTTGCGAATTCACAGTAAGTAATGGTGAGGCGGCAAGGTGGGAGGAGCTGCAACAGAGCAAGAGAGAGAAACGGGGTAATGGCACAGATGGGTACTGTAAAAAAAAAAAAAAAGGGGACTGAAAGAGCCTGTTAAAAGTGAGAGTAAACAACAAGCTCTGCAGAGAGCAGGAGCAGTGTGAATGAGTGGGATTAGGCTGAAAGTGAAGGATTAGCAGGGCTGAAAGGAGTCCCGTTAAAGGGAGCAGAAAAGCCAGCATCAACAAGACAGAAAGCAGATAGCCGGAGGGGTTAGGCCAACACAACTGGCTGGATCCTGCTAACAGATAGTCAGGAGCCACCGGCAAGAGGGACCGACAGCCAGCTGGGAAAAAATTAGATGCACTGCTGGTCGGCCTCGCAGAGTGGAACGCTGTTGTCTGGAAACAGGAAGGTGCAGTGTGTGTTGCATGGAGTTTACGTATGTTATATTTTAAATCAAATTACACTCCAAAAAAATCTCACAAGACCTATGCTGGACTGATGACTTACCGGCATAACGAGTCCACGAAGTGAACATTAATGTGGATAACTGTTTTCACAGAAAGGACCCCACAGCATGACTTATTAAGAATAGTCCATCACCAGAACATGTATCTGTTCAGGGCATGCTGAACACAGAGAGGAGAGAAAGCACAAATTGCAAATAGGAAGTTTGACTCGATAATGCTGTGGCCATACAAAGAAAGCAAATGTTTGCCGTTGAAATGTGCAAATCTTTTACATCATTTAACTTTCAGCGCGTTTTACATTTCGGTTTACACACTTTTTTGGGCTTTAGAATCATTTAAATCAGCTCTTGTTGGCAGCAATGGACACATAAATCTACCATGTCAGCACTGCAGAACTAATTGAGGCATAGATGCAGGATGGATGACTTCTACCATGGCTACCACTGTGGATACTAGGGTACCACAAAGCTGTTGGGTTTGGCATGTTCAACTGCTGGTACAGATAAGAAGGTGTGCATGGTGTACATTTACATTGCAGATCATTTCCCATTTGGAATGCAGAGGGGTAAAGGAGTGCATAGTGTCTCAGTGGTATGAATAGTCTTATTTTGGGTTCCCTGTGGTGTCTTCAGAGGAATATGATGAATAATTCTGAAGTTCATGTTGCAGTCATTGCACCAACAAACAGGCCCACATATGCATGCCTTCTCTTGCTACACACAATTACACTCACACACGCAATAACACGCACACACTCGAGCAGCCAAAGTTCCAAGAATATGCACATACATAAATACAAAGTTACACACATGTTGACACGTTCCGAATACATCTTTACGAAATAGGCATTAAATGCTGAGTATTAGAGCTTGAGTTGCACGCTGTAATGGCCACCCACTGAAGTCTGGGGCTGTGAAATTTCACGAGATTCTCCTCTGAATGAAAACTCTCGGAAGTTATTTGACAGAACTTTTCTTCAAAGACATATTTGATGGTGTTTAAGTTTGCGGATGGAAAAGTAAGAGAGTTAAAAAGAGGGAGAGAGGGAGAGAGAGAGCAGGGTAGTAGAGAGGAAGAGATAAAAACACATGGTTATATGGTTGTGAAGCAAACGCTCAATTGTAAAAAAATAAAATAAAATGTCCCCGGGCTGATGTGCATATCAAACATTAAATGCACATGACCAAACCCTATTTTAATAAATGCTGTTCCTTTCCACGAGCATTGACTAAAGTCTTAGCAACATTTCTTCATGCTGTTTGCATTACTGCCACCATGTTGCAGCACACCCAGCCTTCAGTTGGATTACCATGTTGAGACCGTCTCAGCCTTGTAACCTATCATCCATCATCCATCCATCTTCAACCGCTTATCCGGGGTCGGGTCGCGGGGG
>CALSBV010011200.1:20045824-20111604 GCA_943590825.1 Bovichtus diacanthus
GACAACACAGCCCTCAGGTTCATAAGAGCACCCAAACCCCTCCACCATGGTAAGGTGATGGTTCTCGGAGGGGAACCTATCATGATTCAGCCAAATTCTGTAATAATTTACGAGCTATATCCAATTGACTTTGGCTTGGCTGGATTCAAACAATGTGTCTGTGCATTGCCAAAAAGACTCTCCAAATGTGTGCAAATTCCCACAAAACAGCATCTAAGTTAACGGCCATAGTAAGTCCTAAATCGGACGTTCTTGACGAATCACAAGTCCATGGAGGGAGGAGGTCGTGGTGGATTGATAGGTCAACAAAATATCAGACTAACAAAGGAGGCCGCTGTACTTCAATGAGAGCGTTCGGCGATGCGCAGCAACAATAGCATGTGTGCTTTGAATAGACTTCACTGTATTCTGTGACGGAGGTGTGCAGTCAGCGTTCGTTGGTGATCAGCTCGTCCGAGTGGCTTTTGAAACCTCATCTACCTGCTTGAATCTGCACTTTAAGTTCCCTGTCGCATTCTTTATTAAATAGTACAGTGACTTGTAGCATAACTAAACAGAACAGAAACATAGTCTTTGTCACTGTGTAGTATTGTTTAAGTAGAAGCAAATTTACAAAATTACATTTAAGTAAATTTACCAAGTAGATGTAAAATAAGCCGAACATAAGACTAATAGTTATATTTACTTACCTGTTTCCTATATCCTTTAAGTGAGATCAACTTGTTAGATATTACAGTGTAAATGCAGCTCAATCATGTATCTGTGTTAATGGTATATTACAATAGATCTTGGGTTTTCTTGATAAAAAAATTGTTGAAATATAAAAAAAAAAGATGGTTTCTTTGGATCAGGTAAATTTATCTCTGTTCCTAAAATGAGTTTCAGATTATTGAACTGACCCTAACTGTCATGAAGGCCCTTTATTTAGAAATATTTTAAATGTCAATCTTAAAGGTCAGTTTGTGAACAAAAAACAAACAAAACAGTAATTAATTTTGTTTTTTTACGTGATGAGTTTCGAAATATCGTCTGCCACCTCCATGACAATGGATTGGAGGGGAGTGGAATTGTGAATTGTGATGCTCCCGCCTTCCAGTAGCCCAAACACTGAATTGTTAATATGTTGAATTTTCAAACTTCTTTTGTAAGTGGAATTTTCCAATGCTGTGAGCATAAACGAAATTCACCTCCATTGTATTGGGGTGGTGGCAAAAAATCATCGGTATCTCAGAAACTGGATGAATCTGTGAAACTGTCACATGTTATGGAATGGTTATAACCGAACAAGACATAACTTGTGTTTTATTGTCATCATCACGATTAAGCATGATCCAAATGTCACCCCATACGTCACTGCAGTAAGGCTCTCCCCGTCAACTGCATCTCTGATATACAAGCCAAATGCCGTTAACGCACTTCATTTCAACACAACAACACAACCAGTCACAGCTCAGTCACACCAAAACTACTGCTGCATAGACACTGTGTGCAAGCGACTTATAGTCTCCTGTCTGCAACTAACTATAAATCAAACAAGTTAATTAACAGTAATTTGTGTTCGCTAATGGTGTGTAGCCAGTCAGAATGATGAAAATGGAACGTGCCTTTTACACCAGCCCCGTTGGCCTGGATGTTTTCTGCAGAACAGTCGGCCCGCACACCATCTGAGTTTTTTTTTTTTTTTTTTTTTCCCACCCAAGTGTTTCTTCCGTCTAGTTTTGCATCTTACAGCCATCATACAGCCACATACACGAAGCGAAGCAACGGTGCGTTTCAAACCAAACCAAATGCACTAGGGGTGAGAAAGGTGTCCTACATCCGAGTGGAGAAAGTGTGCAGTGATGTTCAATATTTCAGCACACACACACACACACACACACACAAACACCCACACACACACACACATGCACACACACACCTCTTCGGGGCTCAGGTGATGTGAGTGCAGGTGTCGTCAGAAAGCTTTCAGCTCAGTGAGTGCACTGGAGAACGGCCAGATATAGATACAGTTCATACGCTTTCTTACACACACATACCGTATCTGTGTTCCAGTTTCAGATCAGGCCCAAAGAAAAACAAATATTAACTCAAAAAATGATGTGAAGGAGGCATTATTTCAACCAAAATGACCAAAAGTCTGAACGCTACGGAGGGATTGAGACTTTAATCCGTTTTTAATGTGTCATTTCTATGTATTTTCCTATCTATTTATTTGTGCTTAGGGGAGGAAATCAACATCTGTCTTGTTTCATTTCCTTCCTCACTGGGCAGCCTGAACTTTTTTTGCGGTCTCACTCGTTCCATGTTTGTGTGCCTCTTTTTCCCTCGCTCCAACTCTCTAAATTAAAGAGGCTTTTAGCTCTCCAAAGAGAGAGCTGTCGGCCCAGCTGTCCACTTTAGCATTAAACAAATTGTCAGTACACACTCACACACACACACAGACGTGTGTGTACGCTCACACAGACATCTCTCTCTCTCCCTGTCTCTCTCTCTGCCTTCCTCTCTATCTGGCCCCCGTTATTTGAGAAGGTCAAGTATGTGTTGCGGCAGCCTCACATATGCCGCGGGATCCGTGAATTACAGCCGTCCAGTAGGGAGCCAGGCGCCCAATCAGACAATTAACTCGACTCCATAAAGGCCAGCGCAATTTCATCTCGCACACAGAATCACACACACGCACATAAGCTTACTTATATAGGAGCTTGTGGCGCACCATTTGTAAAGACCTTACATTGATTGGATCCATTCCCAAGCAGACAATTCTAAACTTTAACTCACATGTTCGCTGTAGAATCACTTGCAAGAGAAAAAAAAGTCTTTGAGTTTGAGGTCTTGAAAAATGCTGAACGGTACATGTCGATAATAAAGTCAATGGCTAAGTTGCTGCGTCCGGTCCTCTGAAGGACGCAGCTCACAAAGCTAGCTAATGGTGCATTCAAGTGCTCCACAACTTTTAAAGTCAAATATTTAAAAGTTTATGGCCAGGAAATTGCCCTTTAACAGCTGACTAATTGTACATTCCTGTGAGAGACAGAGCAATTGTCATGGAAGAGCAGTTTGGATGTTTCCCTTCCACACATGATTTACCACAACTGGCAAGTACTGTACCATGTTAATGGCAGACAGCACCTCTTCATAGGTCCAGTTCATGTGAAATGTCTACCGGCGATCAATGTCTGCATTCCATTTTCGCCATGCCAGCATGCCATACTAGTTTAAATGGAGTTCAGGCAGCATATAAGTCTGCAGGTATGTTAAATCTCTCACTTTTGATCGAACAGGTAACAAACTATAATGAAGCATAAAGGTGGCAATCTTTTTTTTAATCCTTTTTTGGTATGTAAGGGTTTGTTCTATATTCCCCCACACAAATTTTTAAAAGCTATTTCTCCTCTCACTTGGTCTCCCTGTGTATGGAGATTGAGCTATTGGACTCAATTTCCCATGATCCCTTGTGTCAGAAGGTCACAGGACCACGCACACTTTCTTTTCGGCGCGCCCCCAACGGGCACATGCACCCACACAACACTGTCTCTCTCTCTCTCTCTCTCTCTCTCTCTCTCTTCTACACACACATACACACACACACACACACACACACACACACACACACACACACTCTCTCACATTTGTGTACACATTCCCTTTTGATTGCTTAGTATTAGATATTGTATGTTTTGACATTTATTATCTTATTAATGGATGCATTTTGGAATATACTTGCTGATTTGTTTGATGTTGTACAAGCGTGAGTATTGCCAACCTCTACTATAAAAGAATTTCAAAATCCTTTCAACTTTTAGTAGCTATTGATATGGTGATTTTGTTTATAATTATTAATTTAATTATTAATCAGATTTCATAATTTATTGTCTAGTATATTGTATGAGACTATATTAACTGGCTTTCATTTTGCTCTGACTCAGAGCTTCTGATAAGGAAGTGGTGCCCCCATTAAGGTGACTTGGTGTATATTAAGTCATACTATTGAATATAATTTACAATTATATTAAATATAATAATTAAAAATAATTTTTGATCATTATTCATTCCTTCTGATCGCCATTTTCATGTATATTTGAGCTAATGCACCTACTTCATTGTAGTGCCAGTTATTATCAAACCATATTTATGATTTAATGAATATCAATAGTTTTATTAATATTAATTATCATCAATATTTGTTAATAACCAGACTTGCTCATACCAGAACACCAACATAATGGTGACACTGGTGTGAGGCGTAGCAGTGTTCCAACACCTGGTTACATAAAGAGCATCTCACATACTGAGCTCCAATTGGCACACAAATGTGAAAAAAAACATATATATATATATATATATATATACATACAGTATAGAGAGAGATTTTTGAATTCTTTTATGAATTCTCTGCAGCCTTTCTGGGAAGTGTAAAGCCTATAAAGCATGGGATCTCAAATGAGCTGCTTTTGTCTGTTTTGAAATACAGAGCGGATTGTGTAATTTTAATCGTCAGCAGAGAGATCAGATGTGCCAAGCAGGTAATGGTGGAACGGAGCAAAGGGAAATGAGACGACAGGGATAAAGACAGAAGACACAATGTCTCCGGGCGACATGGCAGGATATTGGACAAATCTCCTATTTTTGGAGCATCTGATTACAGCAATCATATTCAATAAGAAAAGCAACCGTTCACTTGCATGGGCTGACAACATGGCAAATGAGACACAGATGCACTGAGAGTTGTGCATGAAAAGAAATTAGAGTGAGTGAAGGACTGAAAGGGAGACGAGACAAGACGAGAGGAATAACTACAAAATACTGTTACAGCCAACAAAAGATTCAGTCAATGAAACATCCCAATTCTGCTGCAGTGAAAATGTGTCCCACTAATATATTCCACTGATATTTCGCAGGCAATTCTTATGTTCTACAAGTGCTATATGTATTACCATTGATTGACCTTGAGCTACTTCAAGCGGAGATTAATATTTGGTGAAAACATTATTATGTAGGGCATTTATACAGGAACGGGGAAGATGAATTAACTTCAAAAGTAGGAAAGGATGAGATGAGTAGATGAGATATTAAATCCATCATAGCTGTCAGTGTCTAATTGAACTACCAATGTGGCCTCAGCGCTAAAACACATCTGCCCCACAGACAGGTGTGGTACCGGAATTTAAAGAAAGTTTGATTTGCAGATAGGCAATTGTGATGGTAGTGCGTTGTGTGTATCCTTGAGGGCCTAACAACTGAGATGAATGCATTTCCACCGGCATAAAAACAAAAAAAAAGCATTTGCAAAACCGATTTGAAATGAAATGAATGATTAAAAAAGAAAAAATCAGCAGGATTCCACGTGTGTGTGTGTGTCACAAGATACAACAAAAACAGGGCCCTGGTCATCATAACTGCTCCATAGTACTACTTTCTAGAGGTTTAAAAAATATAAGAAATCCACATACAGTATATTTAAAGAAGGAATGAAGTGGTTTTCCGTCTGCTTATTGATTCCTTTATTAGTGAGTCAACAGATGAGAGCTAACAGGCAACAGGGGAGAGAGAGATGAGGAATGTCATGCAACAAAGGCACGGCCGTGTGCTATATGGTCAATGCCTTAAACCCCTCACCATCCAGGGTGCCCCAAGAGTTACCCAATGATAACTTTTGGTATCCAGCACCACCAGCAGCAACCAGTGAAGCCCAGGTTGTGCAGTGCCTGTCGATATAATTCAGCAGTGCACATTTGGTGTGAAACTTGGTGGTGGTAGTCTAGTGGTCAGGCTTTCAAATAGAACACTGGAAGTTTGTGCACCTGAGCAAGGTACTTAACCCTGAGTTGCTCCAGGGGACTGTCCCTGTAGTTAGTTCTCTGTAAGTCGCTCTGGATAAGAGCGTCTGCTAAATGACCTGTAATGTAACTTAAGCAGCACATGGGAACTGCAAAAACCTGCCTCCGTGGCAATTGATCCACTACTAGGCAAGAAGCATTGCCAATGGTTGTAGGTCGACCAACTGATGAGATAAGCAGCTCATGTTGTGTTCATGTTGACATGCAGCTACTCCACGGCCATAACGGCTGTCGTTGTTCCAATCTTTTTGGCTAACCCATGAATCTGATTTTGCTCACAGAGAATAAGTAGAGATGTGCACCTGAATGAGAAGCGAACAAGATGACATTTGCAGCAGCAGGTTGAGTGTTATTGCATGGGAAAGTTGTATTTCTGACTGAAAGTCCAGACTAAAGTGAAGTGATGAAATTGTTACCTGCAAACCGTCATGGTCATGGCAAAAACAGGGCAATAATGTAGGTGAGGTTAAAATAATGTAGTTGTTCGAGAAAAATTATCAAGGAATGAAAGGAAAGTCAAGCTGCTGAAACACAGCTGACCTCGGTGCATGTGTGCGTGTGTGTGTGTGTGTGTGTGCGTGTGTGTGTGTCAAAGGTGTGGTGCGCGGGTATGCTTGAGCCGAGGTGCTGACGTGCAAGCAGAGCCGCTCGCTGCTGTTAATGGACAGCCAATATCATGAGTGAACGGTAAAAGTAGAGGTTGCTTCGTGAGCAGATGGAAAATCAATAGCCTATTAGAGTGTACAGGGCAGGAGGGACTTGAAGGGCTGAGAGGGGGGAGGGGGGGGGGTAATGCAGGTGAGGAGGGTGAGTGAGAATTAGGAGGAGGTGAAAAGAGAGAAGAACATACCTGTTTTCTAGCCTTTTAAATCATAGCGCCTGTTGAATTTTGTGTTTCTTTGTTAAGAAATACTAACTCCTGATTGCAGCAGCTATGGGACTGCTATTGACACACACACACACGCACACACACAATAACATGATACCCACAGATGTTCATGTACTAATTCCTTTCCCTGTTACTTTTTTATTCAATTGCATTTTGATGCTAGCAATACCTTTCATCCAACATTCATATCGGCCCATGAAACTGATGCAACACACGAAGCGTTTCATTCGCAGCAAACCCAGCTATTTTTATGATATCTATTCATTACGGGATGACGATGGGATTTATCTAACATCCGTGCCAATAAAGCACAGCGAGTTGAACCAAATAAACCAAAATGGAGCTGAAACGCAGACCGTGTGCGAGGCGGGGAGGAAACGAGAGTGAAAGCTTGAGGGTAGCAGTGATAATGAGAGGACAGTCCGGCTTTTCTGTGTGTCCGTGGTAGCCTCTAGCTGGCTATTAGTAGCTGCAGCACAACCACAAGGCCCTGTGACAGTCAATTAAACCTCTTTATCTGGGATGCCTGCATCGTGTTCTCTTCTTCCTTCTCCTCCCTGCACGCCCTTTTCCTTATGGTGTCTTTATTCTCCCCTTAATTCTTCCCGCTTTCCAGTTCCCTCTCCCTTTGCTGCCTCATCCTTGACCTCCAAATAAGCTACGTTCGGAAAACAAATACCTCCTGAAGGCACTAGCTTGCCAGGCAAAATGGTGTTTACACAAATAGCCTCAACAAGACGTCTCTGGGTTTGTGTGTTTGTGTGTGTGGCGGGCCTTTGGTCTAACTGCTATCTACAAACCATGTCTTCTCTTAAGGCGCAGCAGTTGTTGCTGTTATGAAGTCAAACTGAGGCAAAGGGTCTTGCATTTGGTGAATAATGGACTTGCTTAGTGCACAGTATGATAGAAGATAAAGACGGATTGTGTACAGTACAGTTCAGTGAGGCCAATACAGAAGTGCCTTAAACGTGGATTGTCTCTAATAGCCAGTAGGGAGGGGACTTTACTGGTTGCAAAAAGAAGTCCGATTGTATAGACATCTATGAGAAAATGAGCCTACTTCTTACTTGATTTATTACCTAAATAAACATTTTCCTATTGAGTTTAAGAGGTCAAGTCTTCTTCAATACAGCGTGATGTTCATTTGGAAAATGTGTCCCATTTAGTGTAAAACAGACAATAAATTTGCTTCAGGGCGTGGCTACCTTGTCATTGACAGCTCGCTACCACGGTGCTGTCCGGTTTGGCTGTTCTGCGTGTTTTCGTCTTACAACTTAAACCCTTTCACAGTGTGTTTTTACTTAATAAAAGTTAATTGTAACTTTTTGGTCAGCTAAAAACCCTTGTTGAGCATTTCTTGCACTTTGCTTTGCTCCATCCTCTTGTGTCATTTCTAGTTGAAAAAAAACAAACTCCAAAAAACAAAACCAATAGTTGACGTCTCGATGACTATGTCCACTTCTTTTATACAGCCTATTCTCAAAACATTAGCCACACTTGTTTATTGTGTAGTATTTCAGCTACCTCACTGACTGTTTGTTGATTTTGGTAGAAATTGGTTGACTTTGTTAAATGTATACTTGGGGAAATAACATTTTCTCACACACCTTTAACCACATTTAAAAAAAAGTTCAATTACAGAGGATTAACATAACTTACTTTACATAATGTTAGCCTATTAGAGACCTCAAAAGGTGACAAGTATGATGACTTTCTGTATGTAAAAAAATTATATTCATTACCTTGCTTGGTGTTGTTTCTTTAAAAAGTGGATTAAAAAAAAAGAAGTATAGGAAAAGAGAGGCGAAGGTTGGTATTCGTATGATATTCTCAACCCATGCAGCAACTTTAATCCCGGCGACTGTGAAATAAAACATCGTAATGGACAAAAATGGGCTTCTGAAGAGTTCACATTAGAGAGTCATCGTAGGAGCAGACACTCCATATCGGAGACTCTGTGGCCCCATTAAGCAGAACCATCAATGTCATATGGAGGGAGCGATTAAAGAGAGGAAAGACAGCAGTTACACACTGGATGAATGGACATAACACTCTGTCATCTGCTGCGTGCGTGCGAGCAAGCGTGCGTGTGTTTTTCATCGATATTGTTCACCTGTTTGTTTCATGACATATATACTTATATTTATATTTACATTTTTGCATTATGTGATAGCATGAAAAAAATCACAATTTAGCATCGTCAGAAAGATGTAGACATCTAAACAAAAGTATCACCAAGCATTTCCATCGCGTTTCTAAAAGAGTAGACCGTGTTAAATGTCTGACATCAGCAACCGAGACATTAAGGGAGGAAGAGAGTCCAGAACAGAGAATTGCCTCGCCAAAATGCGACGGAATCCACGCAAAGCACAATGACGCACATCGAAGTGAGCTGACGTTTGTCTGTGTTCTCCGGCTTTATCGAGCCTTCCTTCTCCTGTCTCCTGGCCTCCTTCTGGGGTAGGCTGGCCGATGTGACGCTGGGATGTCACAACGGTTATAGTGTGGCGAGGTGATCTGTGCCTTCAGCTTCTCCGAATCATAGAGCAGAGAGAGAGAGAAATAAAGCCATGGAGATGAGGAATCGCCGCAGAGGTAAAATGGTCTAAAATGAACTTCTGTTTGCAGAAAAAACATACTTCCTGTGCGTTACCAGAAAGAGGTGGTCGCATCAAATCAATGTACATTTTATGAACTGCTGATGATAATTTGTTTTAAATGTAGCCTCTCCTACAAAATAACGTTGCCATACAACTAAACTGCATTGTCAAATACGTTTCGAGGGACACGTATCTTCTCCTGGATTATGGTCCCCGTTTTAAAAACGTGGAAGTCAACATTGACATTTGGCTTCAAAAGGGAAACCAAGAACTGTCTCCTGGGTGAAATCCATTATTTGTTTGGCCCATCTGTCGACCCCGACCTCCTTCATGTGCGCACATCCCCGGATTTTGTTTAGAAACGTATTTGTGATCCGTCAAAGACGTACCTAATCCAGGACAGAAATAAATTTCCCATGAAACACAATTGACAATGCAGTTAAATTGTGTTGGGAGCGTCATTTTTTGGGAGACAGGCGGAGGTGGAGGTGTCGAATTAGCGGGGAGCAGAAAAAAAGAAGGGGAAGTCAGGTCAGAGTGGAGGCGGAATGAAAAAAGAAAAGATTCAATAACGTGGTCGGGAAGAAAAGGTGGAAGGAGGACAACAAAAACAGTGCGAGGGTATTTCAGTAGACTTGAAGTTACTGACCTGGAAGGACTTCCACATGGCAACTCTCACCCAGAGGCCATGATTGTGTGTACGTGTGCGTGTGTGTGTGCGTGAGAGTGTATACTTGATCATAGCGTGAGAAGCTATCAACCTGCAGCTCTCTTCCCTCTCAAATGCACACGCTCATTCGAGAGCTTTACCTACTGCCGCTTTGCTCACTCTCCCTGCAACAGGCTCACGCTCCTTCAGAAAATCTATAATATAGATAAGAATGAATAATGAATCAAATGAAGAGACAGTTCCTGTGTCGAGGATGAACACGTGAATGCACGCCCTAAAGGGAACAATCACACCGCGCACATGTTCATCGGGAGGATGCCAACAATATCGACGATCCAACAATCCAACATTGCATTTCAATGTGACAACATTTACTAATATTTCCACCTGCACTTCTTGTTACTGAGATACAGCATTTCACTCGCACTTGCACGTGTTTTTTCAAGTATTTCTAATTATTATCACACTGATGCATTTTCTGTTGGTTATTGTTGCATGGTGTGCTGTCCCACTGTCCCACAGCAGTTTTTTCCATGGAGGGGGGGGGGGGGTTAACAGGCACCCTTTTCAGTGGTTGTTAGTATTACACTGGATATAAAATCACAAGCCTACTTTTTAAAAATAGCCTGCATGTCTTGACTACATTTTTCAATTTCTCTTAATGCCATGCTTTTTTATTGTTCACTTAAGAAAAGATGCGTACAACCTTCATCTGTTTGAAGTGGTTAATGCCATGCTTTTACAACCTTTGGTTTGATTATGCAGTTTGTTAAAGCATTTCGTGTTCCCATTTGCTACACGAAAGGAAGTTCCAATGTCGTCCATTAGCACAGGAATTTAAATGCAAATTCTTGCAAATAGTATTTGCATGCCGTCCCAAATCACGTTACCGTACACTGCAGTCGGACTCTGCTTGACTAACCTTTCTCATCAGCTCCAAGGAAAGTGGAACGAGGACAAAAAGCAGCTAAAATGAGGGGTTGTTATATTACATTTCTCACATGATGGTATTAAATAAAATTTTTTACATGGCTTGCCATTAAAAAAAATAGCCGCGTTGATTATGATTTGAGGGGAAACATATTTGTCACAAGTACGTTTTTAGTCACACCAACACAGGACTTTTATCCAGAAAACTGCTGTTTGTGTCCAGTGTGAAACCAGAAGTTTTGAATTTATGTCCGTGACTTCAATAACGTAACAAACGTACTTCCTTTAGGCTAATCCATCAAAGTAGTTTTGTTGCCTAGGCATAGCCAAGTAGTTTTGTTTCTTTTTTGTTTTGTTTCAATTTACAACGCGAACCAACTGCGACTGCAATCCAGAAGAAAAATATGTTTCCCTCGAAGGCAGTTTAGTAGTATTGGAACATCATTTTGTAGGACACGGGGTTGTAAAAACAACAGTACGGAGCAGAATGAGGTATAAATATCTATAATTAAATAAAAAGCCAGATTAACTCGGTCCACCCTTCGGCTGCGTCTGCGTCATGTGACTCTCGTCTTGCTCCTTGTAGCATTCCCTGGAGAGTATTCTGGGCACTGTCACAACAAATCATATAACCTTACTCTGTCGCTTTAAAAACAAAGAGCTCTGCATTTTGGGGATCTGTTACACTTTCTAGAAATGTAGTTAGGCAGGGAGAAACGTCTGATCACCTGTTTAAGTCACCCAAGATCTAAGCAGATGAAATGATGTGACTTTAGCGGGGACTTTCAGCTAATGACTGTACATTGCTACTCATATAAATACATCGACCACAGAGCATTTTGCAGCTTAATGTGTGTCTGAGCATATGTGGAGGGAACATAAACTGTAAAATAGACTTTTATCACTCTCATCATTGTCCTTTGTCACACAGCTTCTCTCTGCCTCTCTCTGTAGGTTATACATGTAGCGGTGATGAAAGCCTATCAGGCGGCATCATTATTAAATGAGCACAGACTCATTTTTAGCTAGGATCCCTTTGTAGTCAGTTCACAGCAATGCAACATTCATGCGTGCGTCTGTATCTGGCTATTGCACTCGGCGAACTGATGGCTCATGACACCTGCACTCGCATCACCTGAACTCTCAAGAGGTATGTGTGTTTGCATGTGTGTGGGTTGAAATATTGAACGTCGCCGCGGACTTTCCTCCAGCGTGAGAGCTATTTCCAGAAGAGGGACATCTCTCTCACCTGTGCATTTGTGTTTGACTCGGATCGGTTGCTTTGGTTTCGTGTGGGGATACGATTCAAAACCAGACTGATGAAATGCTCCAAATAAAAGCTCAGTTCTTGGCCCCCAAATCTTATCAGGTCAATGCGAAAAACAGTGAATGAAATTCCCATTTTAAAAATGTTTCGATTTATCTCACATTGTCAGCAGAATGCCACAATCGGCAAGTAGCAACATCCAAATGATGTGTTATCTATTACTAAGGCTTATAGTCAGCACCCAATTAAAAATGTTCCATCAAACAAATCAGGACACATGAAATGTCCTTGTAAAATGGGGGGGGTTAGCCTCATGAAATGCATCATTATAACACAAACCTTCGAAAATATATTTGGGCTACCTTGAGCAAAAAATCCACATATGGAAGAAACTATTTAGTTTGACCATGACTCCTTCGTATTTCAGAGGACGATTTTTACTTTGACTTTAAATAAGTGATCACTTTAGTTTTTGTTGACCCATGTTCCAAGATAACGAATGAAAGATCCAGCACAAAATCTTTCCCAGACCCAACAGGTCCAGGCTCAAACTATTGAACTTTGGGTGTGGATCGGGCCGTTTTTTTCCGTAAAGCCTCGGACCCGGCAGGGTTCAGGTGATTTAACAAGAAATGTATCTTTTCTCTGTAACTGCCAATGCATCTGCAACATATGTTGCATATAATGCCCAAGAGTTAGACTTTAGACTTAGAATTAGACTGGCAAGATAATGGTCAGGAAGGGACGAAATAAAACTAAACCATAGCTTTGGGTAAAGTTTTATCAGTCAGGTTTAGTCATGTTGGCTCTTAAAGTTGCGGGTTCAACTCTGCTAAACCATATGCATACAGTTTCATGTGCGTATATATATCATATATCAGGTATAGGTACCTCCACAATAAAATGGAGGTACCTGTATGTCGCTGTGGACATTTTTAAATGGTACTTTCAATGCTGTGACTACCTAAAACAAAATTCCACCCCACTCTTGTATTAGCGAGAGGCAAAAATCTTAAAGACAGACATCTCGAAACCCCAACATATATAATCAAAATGTTGTACATGACTGGATACCAGGGACAGAAAATATGTGTTTTAATAGTATGGAGTGTGTGTGTGTGTGTGTGTGTTTGTGTGTGTGTGAGTCTGTGTGTGTGTGTTGAACATGTTAGACGTTTATATATACCATTGTGGTACAGGTGGCCGGAGCAGCTGTGTAGCAGCGTGCAGCAGCGAGAGACCATCAGGGGAAAAGCGAAAAATATACACAAATCTATTATATATTGTAATTTATTCTTATGCATTCCGCTCAGATTATTCTCAGTCAGCGGCTCTTCTGGCAGCAGAAGCCTCTCTATCTCTGGCACAGTCCCGCTCTGAGCTCAGCAAAACTCTAAAAAACAACAAGGAAATAACAGTGCTGCTCTAATTACTCACCAAATTTACCGATAAAATTCAACATCTTTTTCTTACTTTGTCCAAATATCTCCTGTAATTCGGCAAACACATAATCCACCAAGGAGCACGTGTTAAAGTATTATTTTAATTCTGTCCAGGTATTCACCTCTCATAGGACACGTAAAATGGACAGAAGAGAAAAGCAGTGACTTTTTTTCCACACAACACAGCACTTTCTACAGTTACTGTGGTGTGTTCCTGATTTAAGCAGCTTTTTCTTCATCAACTTCTCACAGAACCTCCTCTGAATTTATTATCATTTTGATTTGAAAGGCTCTCGCCGTCTCCCGTGCTGCAGTACCACTCTCTGCCTGAGCGGTTACTGATGTGCTGGCGGGGGCGCTGTTTTACCAAAACACAAATATCACTATGTGACACTGATAGAATCGTTATTAACAGAATGTGGCTGTTTCTTGACTTAATCCAAGAGTTTTGTTTTAAATTTAAATGTCTTTTATGCCATTATGTAACTTTCTAACTTTGCTCTCCCATTTAAAAACGTGTCCAGGCGCCCCATGGTGAGGAGCATAGAACTTTCTTATCCTTTGTTTTGAGGAAAAATATGTGTTATATCTGGAGTGTATGTCAAAAATTCTTCCCAATAAAGTCAAATTAGCAAAAGAGAAGGTGTTCATAAAGCCAGAGAGGTCGAGTGGGTGAATTTACCCCCCTGAGAAAAATAGTTCAGGAGAATGTCCGGCCCCCGGGCCCTTAGCTTTCTGAATTGTGGCCCCCTGAACAATATAGTTAAATAACCCTGGTCTATGGTGTCAGCCAGTCTGAAGTTCGACTTTCTTCTAAACCTCGAGCATACACATTTAACACTGAGGCCATAAAATGTAAAATCTTCATGGCAGCTTTTGCGCTCATGATGCGTACACTGTAGCGTTGCTACTGTAAACTCGTGCATGGACTCACTTGGAAAACCCAAGAAGCAGCGGCACATCCTGAACGGGCACTGCACTAGTACACTTAAAGACACACAATTAAATATAATTACAATTAAAATATGATTAGATTTTAGTATGTACAGTGTGGGATTATAGACAAATCTTCCTACGTCCCTGCGGGACACAAACTGGAGCAGTATTTTACAGTCCATCAGCTGCTCTATAAAGGAGCAAGTGCTACAGAGATGGCACTGCAGAAAGTTTTCCCCCTCTCTATCTGACTTTTTCTCCAAGTGAAAACTAAGTAGACTAGTAGAAAACACAACCCCTTCCCCTATATCCACCCACACAGCACACGCACTCACACCATTGCCAGAATTGCAGGAATGTCACAGCTATTACAAATCCTGTTGTCTCTGTCTCTGGGACAACAGCAGCCACCCAATTAACCTTTTGTCTGAAGACACACACACACACGCACACACACACACACGGCCACACACACCACATATCAAGAACATTTCATTGGAAAAGGAGGTAGCACTGCAGTCTCCCGGGCGATTTCATGTTATCGCCTGAAAGAGTTCACATTGTAGGCTTCTAGACTAATAGACATTGCCTTTCATTTCTGTTCCATTCCGCTTCTCACCTTCCATGAGCAGATTATTTCTCTGTATTTACAAAACATAGAAGCATCTACAGAGCACAATATATCCGCTTTACTTTCATCAGCTCACAATTTTAAGACACTTTGCAGTGGGTTCTTGTTGTCCAGTAAATTAATGTTTTTTTTTTTTGCATTCTGATGCTGAGCCCGATTCTTGTTCTATACAGGAGCACTACTTCTTTTGATTTCTTCTTCCTCTGGTCGTTGGCCTTTCTCTGCCAGAGATCATTGTTGCTGATGGTATCTGGCCAGTGGGTTCTCAAGATCCGCCTCAGGCTACTTTTTGATGAATGTTTGTCCTTTCGTCATTGTGTTCTTGGTTGTCCTCCAGGTCTCTGATCTGTAGAGTATTATAGGCTTAACGTTAGAGCTGGAGACTTTGAGCTTTGTCCGCTGGCTGATTTCTTTGGAGCTCCAAATGTTCTTCAGCCAGTTGAATGAAGCCCTTGCTTTGCCTATACTGGCTCTCACTTCTGTATCCGTGCTGCCCTGCTTGTCAATGGCAATGCTTGAGCAAGAGAACCTTTCTACTTCCTCAAGTGCTATTCCCTCCAGGGTCACTGGGTCTTCATGGGTTGTGTTGACCTTGAGGACTTTAGTTTTCCCTTTACGGATGTTACTGCTTGTGATGAGGTGTCTGAACTCTCGTCTTCCCCTGCATCTGCTGTCGACAGGGAGATAGCAAAGAAAGGTCACTGGCGAAGTCATCAGTCTTCTAGCTGTGTCAGTTAACAACAATGTCCCAACTTGACATCAACACATTAACAAACACACTCACTCTATACTTGAATGCTCTTTCTGCCAGTGATGTAGACACGCCCAGCTATAAGACTGCACTGTCTGCTTCTCCACCGGGACTTTCCTGCTTAACCTCCATGTGCATGTACACTATAGTTATCTTCCAGGCCAATAACGCTGCATTCATTCTTCATTAAAACCATCATTTATTGTCATGGCTGCGGTATTCCCCTCAACTGTGGCTTTTGTGGTCGTCCCCCCTTGTTGAGGCAAGTTCACTGTCAGCAAGTGTTATATCTTTCTCTCCCTCTCTCTAACAGGGATTATGTCCATCAACGGGATTGCTTTTGCATCAGATCAGCAGGATGGCTAACAGTTCCTGTCATCAGGCGTGTGCGTGTGTGTCTTTGAATGTGGGTATTTGTGTGTCTGCTGGTACATCATAGTTTCTGCGTGATAAATAGGCTAAGCCAGTGTAAATGTGTGCTGGGGAGTCAGTGGGTGACTAACCTCCTAACTGACTCATGTCTGCATGTCCATCATCCTCACGGGACTGCAGCCAAGGCCTACATAACATTACTATTGAAACACACAGTTACACACATGCAGGCAAAAATGATCCACTTTAAAATGAGTAATCTGCTTTTGAGGAAAATGAATAGAAATTACTTCATAACTCAATTAAATGTATTACTTGGCTTTTTTTTTTTGTAAATGCGAATAACTCCATCAGCAAGGTTAATTAAGCCAGGTCAATTATTTTCTTTCCAACACAGTTTGACTCATTCAAATTATTTTCTTTCGACCTGCTGAGGGATTTTTTGACACATTTCTAAAAGAGAAAAGCAAATAAATAGGACATTACTGGAGCATGAAACAAGACGATTCACACAGTGTTAAGATTGAATTGATTTGAACTGACATAAAATACAATGATGTGAACCCCATGGCAGAATTGTTCACATTGTTCTATCTCAATATCTGTCTAAATGACATAAGAGAGATTTTGTATGCAGTGCTAATGGGCTTCACTGAAGAAAAAAAAAAGACATTTACTGTGTGTGTATGAGTATGTGTGTGTGTGTGTGTATTTAAGATGTCATTCAGCAGAACACAGTTGTCCAGGTGGTGGAAGTCATCATATGCAACTGAATTTGTATTAGTACGCTGGCCGTGTGTGTAGATGTGTGTGTGTGTGCGTGTGTAGATGTGTGTGTGTGTGCGTGTGCGTACAGGAAATGGAACAGGTGCTTTGATGGGCCGACAGCTGGTAAGGTTAGCTACGACACGTTTAGTGCTCACAAAGGAGAACACACACTCACACACGCTGGTGATTACGAAACTACCGTGTGCTACTCTGTCTCTTGTCCTCTCCGTTGCTATGTGTTGCTACGAGACTGAAACCCACAGGTTAACAGCCATGATCAATTAAGCTGCTATCTTATAACTGAGAAATACACTGTAAACGTCATTATTCTACTTACACCCCAGACGCTCACACACAATCACGTATATAGGGCCAGTGCTAACAATAAAAACGCATCCAGAGACTCTTCTAATTGCACTATCCAGCAGATCATTAAGTTAAGATTGCATTCTGCCAGCTGAGATTCAAAGAAAGAAAGAGATTCAATTAGGAAAAAAAGAGAACAAGACAGAAAAAAAATGAAAGACCATCAGCTACTGAGATGCATTTCATTTTGTCAACTAGTTAGTCTTAAAATTGTGTTTCTCGAAAACAAGTGAAAACTTGTTAGGCTGAGATGATTTTTGTTGTTGTTTCGAATGCAGTGACACCCGATTGGAAAGTCACATGTTGCACAAACTGAGCTGAATAAGATTTGCTGTAAAAAACATAAAAAAAAAATAATTATAATTCTGTCACATACAACACTATTTGAGAATATTTGGCAAGATTTTAAGAGTGAACACTAAAGTGTAAAATAGACAACATGTTCGCTTTAATATATCATTATGAAGTAAATGTTGATTGCACAATGTAATGGCTTCAGAATAATGACACCATCGGCATTTAGAGAGGTTCCACAATGCAATTCTGCCTTTTGTATTTCACTCAGAGGCAACTCTCCAAAATGGCAACATTTGTGTTCAACTCAACATAAATGCTTACAGTAGCTATCCCCAGATAGTGGAACAACCGGCGTTATGTTATCTGTGGAAACTCTACCCTGTAAAAAAAGCCCTTTTGAAGGAGGAGGCAAAGAAGGCGAAGAGGGAGAGTGATAATAAACATTATATCTACAAAGTTAGATCAGTAAGAGACAAAACCTGCCTACTTATTAATACTACCTGCTGTTTTACTCTGCCTTTATCACGGCACTGAGATGGGGTTTCTAGTTCTTTGGGATTCTTCACTTGTTGCTTTCTTTGGACAGTGACCTTAGCCAGGCTGCTAGAGGTAGCCATGTTGCTCACCAGAGGGACTCCAATAGTCTACTGATTGGACTAACCAGTAGATGTGCTTTGCAAGAACCAACGCATTTGGCGATAACAGTCAACAAAACAGAGACCGTGTTCTCGAGTAATGCAACAATAAGTAAGGCTTCTCATAAAGTGGCCACCAACAGCTGCCCGTACCATCTGAGATGTGTTGCTCAAAGTATAGTGAAAAGACTGAGGAGTGGATTATCTGCTTGGTTATCACATTCAGCTCCAGCAGATGGCTCGCCTGGAGCGAGAGGAGTCCATGACGCCGCACGATCGCTGAAAAACAAGCCTGCTGTACACCACTTACAGCCAGTTACACCATGGCACAACATGTCAGCGTGTCGTATGACTGACATGATGTCGGAATATAAAGTGATCTCGTGTGTGTGTGTGTGTGGGACTGTCGAGAGGGAGATCATCAGTCGCTATCAACCTGACCTCTGCCTTAGCCTGAAAATGTATGTATGTGTGTGTGTGTGTGTGTGTGTGTGCGTGCGTGCGTGTGTGTGTGCGTGCGAGCTCCAAGAGTCCATTGTATCTATTAGATCTATGACCGAGGCCTTGGCCTATACATCACCCTGGCCAGCCCTTCATACCCAACCCTGAGGTCATATATCTACCCTGTGTGTGCGTGTGTGTGTGTGTGTGTGTGTGTGTGTGTTCATGCTCGTGTGTCTATGCTTGTTTGGCTACACTTCTACACAGTTTACTCACGGTGCTGAGGCACTGAGACTGTTATGGGCCCCTCAGTGGCTATAACCGACACACACCCACAAGCCCTCTGCACACACGCTGAGCTGCTGTGGGTTGTTGAAGAGCCCCCTGTGCGTTATTTTAGGAAAATGTGTTATTGAAACCATGGCTTTATGGTGGTTGTTGGTCTCACAAATGACCACAGACACACACAGAGTGGTATATGTCATTCACGGCCAATGAAAGACATGGTGTGTGTCTAAGTGTCAGGCTAATGGCCCTGCACTGCCCTCGCTGCTAGCAGCTGGCACATCAGTCTGTGTGTGTGTATGAGTGTGAGACCACTATTACTATGATGTATTAGTGTGTTATTATGCTTCTGAAAATGTTAAAGGTGGCCATGAGAGCACTCCGAGTGATTTTCTGCATATTAGCTTTTATTTCGTGCCTCAGATCTGTGAGCAGTAAACCCAACTAAATTTATCTGGGGAAAACCAAAGACCAAACAAAAACACGATACACTTCCCTAACTCCAGTCTGTCATTAATTCTCTTTGAAGGGGATTAGATATGATGGTCTTGCTGGTTTTAGTCTTTAACTCAAAGGGATTTTAATCAGTTACAAAGGAAACTTAAACACAAATGGCCCTGCTAATACTGTCACGTGTATGTGGTGTGTGGTTGTGCAAAGCTGCCAGCTAAACAAGTGGCAAGAAAAAACAATCAAATCAAAATCAAATCAAGTTTATTTATACGGCCCAATATCACAAATTACACATTTGTCTCAGGGGGCTTTACAGACTGTACAGGATACGACCCCCTCTGTCTTTAGACCCTCATCCTTAGTGTGGATTGCGTGCAAAATAAGACCAGTGTATCTTTGCATATAGGTCAACTTTAGTGCAAATTACGACGACAGTCCTTATTTAACACTTTGAAAAGCACCTGTTAACAGCTCATATACTATGTGTGTGTGCGTGTGCATGTGTGTGTTTGCCATTTTGGCACTTTTTGACTCCTTTGGACATCCTGCTGTTTTGATATTGAACGCTCTTTGCCCATCAATTCAGTGGATTTTCAGCATTTCACTCTTGATAAGGTGATGTCTGGGCTGAAGCAAAGCCTTGTGGGAGTACTGCTTTGTGATGTTTGTGCAGAGACTTCAATAGGCGTCAATTTGCAAGGACCTGCTGTCGGGACGTGTGTGAGTGTGTGTGTGGGTGAAGCCGTTTCTGTTTCTGTTCACATTCCTAGAGAGGTTTGACAGCAAGTCCCAAAAGACGCCATGCTGCCTCTTCCTCCTCCTCCTCCTCCTCCCCCTCCCCTACATACCTCTCCTTCAATTTCTCGCTTTTTCATGTTTCATCCTTTTACCTTCTCTCTCTCTCTCTCTCTCTCTCTCTCTCTCTCTCTCTGTCTTCGTCTTCCTTTCTGAGCCTTCATTTGTCCCGTCCTCCCCCTCTCTATTTCTCTCTGTGCTTCAATCTTTCTTTCCCAGCATGCATAGGGAATCCGACGGCGAATTCTCATCTTTGACTTCGTATTCATTGACAGTTCCATGCGGAGCCTCACAGCTCCTTCTTTCTCAGACAAAACAACAAAATCTGTTCCCCATCTGTGTGTGTGTGCGCGTGTGTGTGTGTGTGTGTGTGTGTGTGTGTGTGTGCGTGTGTGTGCGTGTGTGTATGTGAATGCCCACCACCCAAGCCTGTGTGCACATGTGTTTGACTTGGACTGATATATGTATTTGCCAATATTGGCCTTGAATTAAAAAATCACATATCAGCCAGTCACCGTGAGCCACCTCTAATACGACGCAGGATCTTTGCCGACCGCCGCAGCCAGTCAATACGTTGTTTATGATTTCATACCAGATGTGCGAGCTGAGGAATCACTCCTGTGTGCTGTGAGGGGATTTTCTTCTGCCCTTCTGAAAAACCGTTTGAAAAACTTTCAATCTGCTATGGACGGATATATTAAGCAAACAATGATATTAGATCTTAACTTCACTTCAGCTCACAATTCCCTCTAACATATTGCAGCGTTTGCCTATGCCTTTTTTCAACACCTGCGTCACGCCCTAAACAACAGGGAAGATCAGAATTTAACATCTCGGATATCAAATATCAACACTGCTTATTTGCCAGCTGAAAGCATTTTTATCACCTTTTAAATACCCCGTGTCAGTCATATCCTGCGTGAATATTTCCATCCACAGCATGGACTGTGTGCATGAAGTGTGGACCAGATTCAACTCTCCGACAAGTCTGTTTGTGTGCAGAGTTTTGTTGTGTGCAGCTGTTGACATGGCCGCCATACGACGGATGAATAAAAGATGCCTCCGTTGACGGGTGACGACGAGATGGGCCATGCTTAATTAATACGAGAATATGGTGCTGGTTCTGCTCTGTCGTCGCGCAGCGGCAGATGAAGCGTTGGACGCACGATGAGCTCAGCGACGGTTGAGCGGAAAGCTTCTTTTCTTCTTTAAAAAGAGAGAGGCTATTGTGTGTGTGCGTGTTGCTCTGCACAGCTTGTGTTCTTCCACAGATAAAACCAGTCACCACATTTAGGCTACCAAAGTTTTGCACACACACTATATGCCATATATATTGTTTTATACATAGAATCAAGTCTATCAACTTCTATCAATATGCCCACATTAAGAACCACTCCCGACCACATGTGTGCACAAACTACTGCTTGTTGACTTGTTAGCAAAAAAACAGATTGATAACTTATGCGCCTGAAGGTGTGCTTGACCTTTTACTTTGCTTTGCTTTGCATTGCAGCAGTACACCTTAGTCATAAGACGATCCATCAGTATCAGTCTTACGTAAGGCGTTTTTAAGGCATTACTGTTTGTAGGAAGTAAGTCACAGCTTCTCTGGTGAAATGTTGTCCTTTTAAATTTACATGGACCTCCTGCCGATCCTCTTTGAAGCCTGGGTTATGACTATTTCATCTTGTTTCTGTAATCCTGCATCACTGAACACACGCGGCTCCATATGCACCAGATATCGCCCCGTCTGCCCGCTTTGTGAAGCAGCAACTGCCGAAATCCAGAAGATCTGTAATGACATTCAGTTTCTGCATTCAAATTCAAATGGGATTAAATGACATATCTGTTGCATAGAATATATACCGGCATTGTAAACAGCCCATCCTGTGCTCTCCATTCTGCGCATTAACAAGTCAAAATGCTGTTGGCTCTCGTCTATTTTTCCCTAACACCACTTTCAGGTCAAGCCGCTTTTCCTTCACCTTCACCTTCAACCACTCATAGCATTTGTTTCTTTCTCAGATAAGAGACAAAAAGAAATAATTTGGCTGAACCACACTTAGCAGTACCTCAGCCTCACAGTCTTTGTCTTTTGTTGCTATGTTTCTTTTTTCCAGCAGAAAATAGTATGTTAATGGTTATGTTAAAGGAATGCTGTTTACCATAAATGGTGATTCAGGTGTGCAGATACAGAACGTGTTCTATGCATGCTTTGATAAATGGAGGACCTCGCTTGGCAGCTGCAGTGCATGGTGGGTAGTCTGTGGGAGTTTGAGGTTTAATTGAAAAATTATCTGGCGCTTGTATTTCGGTGTGACTCGGCGCTGTGTACCTGCACGGATGCCTGCATGTTTGCTCGCCTCCCTGTGGCTGCGTCTCTGTGTGTGTGTCTGCTCACATGTGTGTGTGTGTCTGTGCAGTAGGTGGAATAATGAAGTGAATTAAGAGTCTCACAGCGGTGTGACGAGGAGGAACAGATCGATAACTAGATATGTGAGAGAGCGTCAGAGTACAGCAGAGAGAGGAGAGAAGTTGGGCCACAAAAGGATATTTTAATTCTGGAGAGTGAAGGTGTGTGGGTGGCAGCCAAAGAGACAGAAAGGAAGAGAAATGGTGAGACTGAGGCAAAGCCAGAGGAAAGAACCATAGGCATTGTGTTTTCTCATCACTTGATGAAATATCATGTTCTTTCTATCCTTTTCTTTTTCTTTTTTTACATTTGTTCTCATATTTGAATAATTGTCTGCCTTTTTTAATTGTCCAAATAAAACAAAATGAAAATGTACGAGGACTTGCTGTGGGAGAGACAGAGTTGGAGGTGTACAGACAGAAATAAAAGACAGCCACTGTAGCAGGACTCTTTTCTCTCGACGTCAAATCCCCTGTTTCTTCTTGAGACAAATGGTTTTTAATCAGAAAAAATCCTCCCACCAGAGGTACGCCGAGACAGTCTGGACCTGACGGGCTTCACAAATCAAAGCTAAACCCTTCTTCTGCTCCTTCTACAGTTCCAGAATTAATTTTGGGTTTGTCAGCTCACATCTGAAGGATTTTTTTTTTTTCTTTTGCATTCTGTTTGTTTTGTCTTTTACTTTTTCCGTAATTTTGCGCACTCTGGGTTTGTTTGTGGAAGTTTTTGGCATATACTCACTCTCAATGGCTTGATTTATTGTTGTTTTTCATCTGTTAGGGGTTGTTTGTGTGCATGGGTGCATGGGTGCTTGAGTGCGTGCGTGTGAGAGAGTATCTATGTCAGTCAGCCTGGTATGGAGGCTACAACTGGGATGGAAATCTGAGGAAAAGAAAGGCAAGCCAAAGTCTCTGCTGGACAGCACGAAAGAAAACAGATCGTCTGAAGAACCTGGCAGGGGCCAGCAGCCTTTTCTCTATCTCTCCCTCTCGATCTGTCTGGCGTCTGGGATTCTCTCTTTGTGTCTCAAATCTCCTCAATCCTAACTCTTATTTTCTGTTTCTCACTGGAAACGTAGCTTTTTTTCTTTTCTTTTTTTTTTTTTTTAACTCATTGTTTGTTTGTTTTTTCTTCAAACTCCCCACCTTGTTTCCACATGCAGCTGACAGCTGCTTTAAGCAGAAAAGCTTTGAAAAAATCACTGTACACTCCCTGTCCAACACCAAAACACAGACAGACAACGTTGGCAACTGTCTGGTAAACATATTGAGTATCCAGCAGCTAAAAAGGAAGATATGTTCCTCCATATGTAAAATGCATAAATATGCAGCCTGAACATTTAAATATGAGAGGTGAAAAATAAATCAGTCAACCTTTATAGACGTGAACAGAGACCAGGTGAACCCCCACAGCCATTGACACTACAGAGAGGCACAGTGGTCCTAACAGAGCATCCATCAAAGCATTGCATTTCTGTTGGATGTAATAAGTAAATTACAGTTACAGGGGTTGAAAATAGAACTGATATATGTCAGTACTGTATTTACTGTACAGAGTGATCTTAGTTTGTGGGACTACCGACACATAACTCAACATTAATGCTTAACATCCTGAGACTATTACCAACATTGGACATAATGTCACAGTTAAAAATAGTAAAAAGAAATCAAATACTCTTGAGAGCAGTCTGTCAAACCAACAGTATAAAACATCTCTGCAAATATTATGACCTAGTTCATCACACAAGGAGAATATCTAGAAACAGATATCTGCATATAGGGCAGAATGTATTAGTACAATATTTTGATATCAGAAGCTTCCTGGTTCCTTTTTGTAGTTCGAGGAATATTGACCAATCACGTGTGAGCGGGCAAGCAATGGCCGAAATGCAGTCTTGAAGCCCATTGGCTATCGTCTGGCGACAATTTAGCTTAACATTAGCTTGTAAACTGGCTACTTGTGAAACAATCTGGTCATAGACGTCGTCTCTTCTCAAGTTGCTAATCAGACTCTTAAGAATTGACCGGCGCACAGAGGTGGAAGTATTAGCCCAGATATCCACTGGCTACACCAGAATTTCGTGAAATAGGTGGTTGCCCCCCCTGAGGCTTATCTTCGTCTGACTGATAGCCAATGGGTTTCGATATTAAATTATGGAGAACAGTCCATTATTTCAATTTATGGAAATCAAAGAAGACTTGGCGTTAGTTGAAGATGTGAGGTTTTGTGTTTGTTTCTTTAGATTGACTTTTACATTTGTGGAAAGTCACCTGTTGCCAAACTTTGCTCCCTTCTGTCATGGCATGGCACTGCATCATGTTTCCGACTAAAGTTCTGTAGAATGACTTGTGTCTTGGCCAGACACTGCATAGCACTGCTGTCATGTTCACATAAAGGGTTCGGTTAAGAATTGTTCATCAAATCTGACTAGAGATCAAAAACAGTTGGCTATGACTGTCTTGTAAACAAACACTGGATAGATTACTGAAATCACATTTATGATCATCATCCTTCTGGGCAAACTTTGCCTTTTGCAATTCTGCGGTGTACTGGGGGACAGGAGTGGGATAAAGAAGTCTTTACTTTGGCACGGGCCATGTTTTGTTTTTCTTTTTTTATTGACTCTGGACAAATACAGGGTCCATCCATTCGAGGAAATCGTTGGATCTTTTCAGTCACATGCAGATACACAGTAATAATAAATCATTCAAGCCTGGCAAACGTTTCACACGGTCTAATGCATTGTATTGAGTTGCCAGTGCCAGTGTCATATGTACCAAGCAGCTCAATAACCTCAGTAAACGTTATGCGCGTAAACATTGGTATGAGACAGATAATCCTCTCCTCGCCTAAGGAAACATAAACATCGCCTTTTTTTGCTTTCTTGTATTTCACAATAATTCTGATTCTAAGCCTCTAAGGGATTTTATTGAGCAGCATCTGATGTAAACAACCCCATTCACCATGGAGACAAAGGTGGAGGGTATACAGAAAGAAAACCAAATCTAACTGTTGGCAAAACAATTGACCACATCAAGAGAAGTCTACCAAAGCTTTAATCTGCAGCTTTATTGGTAACATCCTGTAGGTAACGACACTGAACTAGTTGTTCTGTCGCTGGTCCGAACTAAGATTATAACATTGCTTGGATTATCTAACTATTGATAGAACTGAAATGGCAGATCTCATTGCACAAATTGAATTTGAAGAGATTTAATATTTAATTATCCCTTAATTATTCAATTATATTGAGTTGTGAATTAAATATGACAGCCCCAATAGAGACATATGTCCCCACAGATAAAAACAGGGCTGTCAACACAGGGACATTTCTAGAGTTATGTAAGATAGCACTAAGTCGTGGGAATCAACCCGCCGTATTCATCCACTTCATTTGTGGACACCATAACTTTAACACCGCAGTCTACGTCAGAGTGAGTGTACAGAAAGTAATTAGTGTAAAATGCACCTGCTCACGCAAACTGAGTACGTCACGCTCATCTTGTTCTAGGTGGGTATTAACAGGCAGCATGTGAGTGACTCGTTTTGTTATTTACTCACATTTAGATACATGGCTTTCGCATTGCTTTCCCTTGCCCTCCGTGTTTCTTTAGCAGCCTCCACCAAGGCTCAAATTATATTCTCACTGGAGGAACACAAGTGAGGTCAGAAGTAGTAAAGGCCAAAGAATGAGAAAAAAAAAAAAACGTCCACGAGAAGTGCCTCTGCGCTGCTAACCTTTATTCAGACGCACACAAATTGACAAAAAGAAGAGGAGAGAAAAGAGCAGAGTGTTCCATCTGGACGAGTAACCTTTTCTCCAGCTACCAATCAGGCGACTGGGCGCAATGTGAGTGTGTGTGATTTTGTGCAGGTATTTACTGCTGAGAGGGGTGAGATGCTTCAATGCTAATCCGTGCATGCCTGCATATTTGTTGATGGATGCTACGAGCCTGTGCATTCACATGTGCATATAGTCAGTGTGAATAACGGGAGGATGGAATAGAAGATTTTGTAGCAATATGCATGGAAATATGTGTAGTAGGTAATGTGTGTGTGGGGGGGTGGTGTGGAGAGCTGTATGTGCGTGGAGCTGTGTTCAAATCCTTGTGTGTGCTGAGCAGAAATAGTGCTAGAGGTGGGCTGATATTTCCAAACCAGCAGTGACATCACTTCCTGGGTGCCTTCATTAGGGAGAAAAGGATGACAGAATGAGAGACTGGGAGAGAGAGAGAGACAGAGAGAGAAAGAGAGAGAGAGCGAGACACGCAGAGAGAGAGAGAGAAAGAGAGAGACTTCAATACAAAGAGAGAAATGGATTTGGTGTAAAATGTTGATCTTTTGCCCTGTTGCTTTGGTATTGTTCTTTGTTTTCATGCCACTAACATATAATTACTGGTCGAGAGGGGAGGTGAGAGATGTAGAGAAATAAAGTGGGGAGACGTAGCCTCGGATGCCCCGAGATGTCATTTGCATACGGTTGAAAGCCTTGCAGTGTGAAACCTGAAAAAGGGAAACGACTGACAAATGGTACAGTCTCAGGACTCCTTTATGCTTCCTGCATCCTCGGCATGGTTGTTTTTTTTTAGCGGAATGACTTGAAACTCAATGAAAATAATCTCATGAAACGCTTCTGAATCCAATATGCGAAGTAACTGGAGTCTACAAATAAATTAAGTGGAGCAACAAGTACAATATTACCCCTAGTAGTGGTGAAAGTATAAAGTTGCATGAAGTGGAAATAATGAAGCACTCTCCAATAACTCACATTTCTACCAAAGTCCAACACTTCAGTTAATGTGCTGTTACTTGTCATTGCATATCAGTGCCTCCCTGTCATCTTGTGGTCTAGATTTCCTCCAAGATGTTCAACAGCTATTATTCAGACTGAATTAATGAATTGCAGGGACATCTCTTGGCTGATGGGGTGAGGAACCACAGAGGGCGATTTCAGTCTGACTAGGTTTTTTTTTTCTTTCCTTATTCGTCTCTCTCTCTCTCTCTCTCTCTCTCTCTCTTTCCCCACCTCATCCTGGAGTTTCTTATTCAGCTCATATGAGATAACATGGATAACATGTTCAGTCTCCTCTCGTCTCTGCTGTGGCAGAGCAGAGGGCCTGGTGATGCACGGCTCCATGGCTCTCAATCCATCTGAGTGCCTTCCCTATAAAAGCACTAAGCGGCTTATGCTGCTCTTATAAAAGACATGCATATCTGAAAGCCACCTCGCCTCGAGATTTTAGGAACATGCTGTTAGGGTCTGACCTATATGGGTTTTGAAAAACAGTGCTGATAGGAACGCGTTTAGGATGGGAGCTGACAATACTTTGAGATAATGCTCATTATTTCAGCATTCTAAAATTCAGTTCAGTTCAGTATTCAAGGTTTTCTAAGGAATATTATTCTAATCGGGATGTGAGCACATTCACTCTAAGGTACATTCACATACCTGCGAAAATGAATGCACTGTAATTCCTATACAACCCACATCATCAATTCATATAGACAGCATACAGTGAACCAGGTCAGGTGACGTAGTTTAAAGAGCGTCAAAGTCCACAAACACGGGACTTGCACCGCTGCTTTCCCGCCTGAAACCACAACTCAACATTGCCGATTATATATTTCCTACCTGACTTCCATACTTAAGTAAGTTCCACCAACGTACTTATTTCAACCCAAGCCATGATGTCATCGCTCGCGTTGCTGGACATTCGTGAGAAAACGCACCAACAATAACAAAGCAACTTCTCATATGATATCATACAAACCATTTTATGAGGATGGGTTGACCAACGATAAGTACTTTTTATTTTTATTTTGAGGAGTCAGAGCTTTTTGTGTGATTTCAAGGCTCACCTCGTGATTTTTGTTTACCCATTTTTTGTTTTATGCTTGTTGCTTGCTTTTGATCGCTGTATCAATTTTTTCTTCTGGTTGCTGCGTCATTAGCATTATGCTAAGCAGAGACCAGTCGACACTAACAGCATGTGTTTCCAATTAGAACGCCACAGATAAAGTTCTGTAGCCAACAGCAGACCAAAAGAAACAAAGAAATGTTCATTTGTTTCTCAATTCAGGCTACGATGTCATTACTGACATAACTGAGTCAGTTCTCTGACTTTATGGCTCTTTACTTGTGCTACTGTCACTACATTTTAGCACGTCACACGTAGATATTTCAGGGATTTTATGACAAAATGAAAACACACCTGATCGTACCTCACCCAGCATGTTATGTCAGAACATATGGTGGCTCTCTCTAACTTTGCTGAAACCAACTTTTAGCCAAAGCTATCTGATCCTAAAGTGGCTTCATTTGTGTTCCATTCTCTCTGCTACTATCTTTATTTTATTACCCATCTACAGGACTGAACGTGTCGGCGCTATCTTTGACTTCACTTCGTATGCAGGGTTCATGTTTTCCTGAAGTGCCTCTCTCCATTTCTAGTGCCCTCTTCCTCCCTACCTTCCCTTTCCCCCCTCTCCTGCCACCTCCCACACTCTCTTTCTCACGTTGTCATCTACCTCTCACACTCCTCCTTCTGTCTTGTTTTTTCTCTCTCTCTCTCTCTCTCTCTCTCTCTTTCTCTCTCTCCCTCTCCCTCTCCCTGCTGTCTCGCTAAAATGTCTTGCTTTCTCTCCGTTTGCTTGTTGTCACTCTGTTTTCTCTCACTCTCCGGGGTGCAGTCCTCCCTGTATGCTAATAATGTTCCTGTGCTAAGAAAGGAAGCTGCTTAACCATTCAAATCGGGACTCAATACACACACACGCGCGCACACACACACGTGAACACACACACACACACACACACACAAACAGAAGTGCGTTTCCCTCCCATCCTGCCCAGCTTTTATCTTATTTGTCTCACTGTTATTTTCTTTAACGTACTAGAAGCCGTCACTACAAACAGAAAAAGTACCAAATGGGATTTTCTTGTAATTGCTTACTTTGTCAAACTGCAACTTTACACACTTACGCAATCACAATGTTTTGTTGTACGTTTCTTAAGTGTTCTTAGCCTTGGGTTTGTTTTCCTTATAGTATGAAAACTAACATGTAGAAATTGGAAAACTGCTAGAAATAAGTTGTCTATTGAATGTGTCTGCGTTACACTATTTCTTAACAAGGTCACATTTTTATATTGTGATAATTATTATGAGACTGTTCTAATTCAACATGCAATTACAACTGCATTACCCATACTAGACACATATCAGGTTTGGTCCCATAACCCATTGATGGGCAACTGAAAACAACTCTACATAGTGAGTTTGAATCAAGAATAAATTGGCAACACCTTAATTTCTGAGTCACAGTTGGTATTTGCAAAGCCATTTCAGACAAAGCACATCATTCTGTCTTGCTTCCTTTCATTTAATAATTCAGCCATTTGGTAATTTGTCAAGTAGTTTGATTGTTCGTTTCAGTCTGCCATTTCTTATGTATTATCATTGTTGTTCCATTGCATTCTGGAGCAAAACACTTGATGATATAGCTGCAGTCAAGGCCCTAATCATTTTTTTTTTTTTGCATTTTCTTAATTACGGACTATTATGTATTCACTCCACAAGGCTGGAATAGCTTGAGAAACAGTTTAATCACGTCCACAGCCACACAGAGAAATCCTCCCTACTCCCTCACTGCCTTCAACCCGGCAGAAGGAGGTAATCTATACCAGCTTGCCCTCACAGGCAAATTTGTTAGGTCGCTGCAACACAAATTAACACATGTTTGTGTTTGTGCAGAACAAGAAATATGAAGGGTGGCTCATTTCATTTTCTAAGTTGACAGTGTAATTTGATTTGCACCAGGAGGGTGTTGGGGGGGGCAGAGAGGAGACAAGGAGATGGTAGACCAACCTAGAGCAAAGTGATAGATGGACGGATGAATAGATGGAGGTCTGTGTTTAAACACTGAGGTGTTGCCACATATTCCCGCTTGAAATATTAGCTTGTGTCTTGTAGAGAGGGGGGGGGGGGGGGGGGCTTGCGGCATTTACCATTAAATATTTACTGTAATAGACACCTCTGACTTACAGCCTGTCACATGCTACTATGTTAACCAGCACCTGCTGAGTGTGTTTGTGCTGAAGCTGAATGACTAACTGAGCATTGATTTGGCTCGAGTTTGATCCGTTCTATCTTTACATATCCTGCACTGTTATTTCTGATGAGCGCCTCATTAGCACACAGCACACTGTCACCAGTTTATTCCTTTGCCCACTGTCAACTGCAGAGATTATAATGACAGGGTTTGAATGATGGGGATCTGATAGCTTTAATAAATACCCTCAATATACACACACACACACACACACACACACACACACACACACATTTAGCACTCTCTGTAGGTGTGTGCTGGGGCCTTATCTCTCTCTCTCTCTCTTTCTCTCTAGTTGTATTATTTAAATTGACATTTAACTTCTGTGACGTTGGTTTACTTACTGAAGATAAGTGCTGCCTTTCAAATGCAAATGCATACACTCACACAGACGCGCGCACATGCACACGCACAGATGCACGTCAGCTGTCTTTGCAGCCGTCTTAGTTTGTGGAATTACGAAGATAAGATAACTCAGATGTTACCTTTTCAGTTGTGTGTATGTATGTGTGTGTGTGTGTCTGTGAATCCTCCCTTGTCCTTCAATCATATAAAAAACAGTGTGTTCATCTGTCTTGGATTTGAGGCGATTGTGCTCTCCTGTTGTTGTTTTTAGGTCCATTTAAACCTGCAACGACTGATTTATTATTATTTTTTTAACACTTAGGGATGGCTCAATAAATCATCTCAAACTTTTTATGAAACGTTCGCCATTTAAACCTCCAGTAAACACATTGACATGCATTTGGAAGTGTGTGTCTGCCATTGGTATTTCAAGTATTCAACGGTATATTTGCGCCCTGCCGGCCATTTGAAGGAACGCAATTTTAAGGCGCTTTCGCATTGGCTTCACTTTTTTAAGATTCAAGTTCCCGGGCCGAATAAAAATCTCCTCACCCCAGAGGCAAACGTTGTCAAGTTAGTCCATAGTGAAGTAGCACTATGGACTAACTTGACAACGTTTGCCTCTTTGGCTCAGGCGATTTCTTCCTCCTTTTCCTTCCAATTTCATTACACACTTCTCCTCTTAACACGGCACACCTGAACCAGTGATGTCATACCACAGAACACCTGCTGAGACATGATAGATTGTCAAGTGGCCAGAAGTGCAACACAACTATTGCAGTGAAACATAAAAGCAAAGCACTGTTTCTCATATATATTGGTCACATGTTTAATTTATTCAGACTTTTGTCACCATGCAAACAGGGCACACCTGAAAAGGAGAGCTTGCTCTGTGTTTGTCCCCAGTGCTGTCTAAATAAAGGTTGAATGAGTGAACATCCTGTAGCTCCGTACTCATTATTTCCAGTGAGAAATGTGTTGTGCCTCATCAGCATATTCCCCAGCTGGTTGCCCTCGGCGCACGGTTGTCTTCGGGGGCTGTTGTCTACGGAGGGAGCAGATATGGATGGAGCGCTACTGAGGCACAGTAAATATTTGGAGCTGCCTGCTGCACTCTTTGTTTTAAGCAGATCACCACATGCTGTACTGTAGGGCAGGGAAAAGCAGGAGGACCGTACTGCAGACAGCGAGGTTGTGGTTTTCTGTGAAACTTCACACAGTCTAGTCATCGTGCGGCTGGAAAATCCTTATAGCTGATCCATATTCTTTGGATATTTTTTCACGCGTTAGTCCGCTCCTTACTGCTCAGCCTTTACAGAGCTCTAAAGTGAGTTTGAGCTCATTGTTCAGCTGTCAGGCTGCACCTCAGACGTTTGTCAACAGGGACTGAAACCAGGAAAAAAATATCCGTAAATCATTCATCATTTGGGAAACACAATAGCCATCCGGCAAGTCTTTCCTGCAGTCACTCTTTCTCTTGTTTCTCTCTATCTGTACTGCTTTGTCTCCTCCAGCCTCACTGTCTTTTTCTCTCTCTGTGTGCTTGCTCGTCAAACTCGTCCTCAGTACTTTCCACTCTGACTACCGCATTCACTTTGCATCGTGGATTTGCGTTCGATTTCACTGACAGTAGTGAGCCACATCCGCTGCCACAGTTTACCCGCATGGGTTGATGTTGGTGTTTCCTGTTTCGTCTGCTGTTCGTTCTTATTCCATCTATCTTTAAAGAGTCAAAAGGACAGAGAGTGAAGGAGAGGGAGAACAGAGAGAAGATTATGGTGTACAGACCGTGACTGTGAAAAATAGACGTGTGCAGAGAAAGAAGTATAAAAAAAAAAAAAAAAAAAAAAAAAAAAAATCCCATCTTTCTCTTCGTCTGCCGCTTCTCTCTATTTCGACAGCGAAAGCGGGGATAAAAGCTGGAATCCTGGATCAGGGTTTCACCTTAATATTGTCATCCCGGGGAGCTTAGAGGCCGAGCTTTCGTATCGCAGTGTCACTGAACACGGACGGTGGCTTTCATCCGAACCCTACACACAGACACGTATGATCTATCCTACGCAGGGGAGGAACATGACGGGCCTCATAGGATAAAACTTAACATTTACAGCATGTTGCCAAAGACTAAGTCATTATAAGCTTGCTATGAATGATATGGAGCTCTGAGGAAAGTGAAGTGGCATGTTAGAAAATGTCACTCATTGTTTGTTTCCAAATATCTATTTAATTTTTTCTCTTCTTTCTTTTTTTTTCCTGCGCCATATTTAAAGACGTTGAGCCCCCAAGATGAACCATGGCAAGGGCTCTAAGCTGAGACAGAGCCGTATGTCATGCACCGTGTGAATTAATAAAAAAAAAAAGAAAAACATCCCTCTACAAATTAGGTTTGTTTTTATCGCTGCTCTTTACAGAGCATAATAGCATTTATCAAACAAAGTCGAAAGTGAGCAAAGGTAATTAACACTACACATCCTAATTGCTTTCTCACACAATCTCCTCATTCAAATGCATCAGGAAACCAGATTCTTTTTTTTTCTTTTTTACAAAGTGAAACTGGAGAATGCAGTTTATCTTGGAGTTTAAATTGAATGCACAGTGCGTCCACACAAAAATTGTCTTCAATATACAAAACAACGCACCGTTGCATTTTAGCACAAAGCAAGTTGACATGTATAGTCTCTGATTGTCTTCGATGGCAAATGGACTTTATATAGCGCTTTTCTAGTCTTTGCGACCACACAATGCGCTTTTTACAATGCAAGTCAGCATTAGCCCATTCACACACACACACACACACACACACACACACACACACACACGCACACACACTGGTTGCTTAGGTTGCCAGACAAGGTGCCACCTGCTCAACGTGAGCGATAAACATTCAACACACTCACACACCGTTGGCTATCGGGAGCAATTTGCGTTTCAGTATCTTTCCCAAGGACACTTCTACATGTTGACTGCACGGGCCACAGCGCTTAGCTTGTTTGTTCTCATCATACTGTACTCTTGGATACCTGCCTAGGATGACAGCCATTATGATAATCCTAACTATGAAACGATGGACGTGTAGGATGTTTGCGTACCATTATGAGGTGGCCTTCATTATGGTGCCAGCGCAAACCTGAAGGCGTTTGAAATTGCATAGTGTTCCACAGGAAAGGGATGTTAGTGTGAGTGTCTGCGGTCTGTGGATGACTCCATGCATGCAGGCAGTATCTTATCATCCGGGCCAGCTTTAATAGCACATCTAAGAACACAGCGTCAGCAAATCTGTAAATCATCTATTCCATACTGCTGCAGTACCAAGGCCAATGGAGCAGTACACATGAGCCGTAAGCGGGTTCGTTTAGCAGTGCAGCGTCTCTTTTGTTTTAGTCCAACGTGCGGCCACTTCAAGTCTTTGGGGTGAATTCAAACTTTTCTTCAGCAGGAAAAGCATGTCAGAGCGGCATTAAATCAGGGAAAATATGTTCCTCATGGAGGGATTCAACAGAAACAAGGACGTTTTAGTGGGGAAATTAACCAAACAATGTAGCACAGGTGCCACTGATTGGCACCGTGAAAACATGGCTCTTAGTTCCGCGTTCGTCTGTTTTATTTATTTTTTGGCTTGGAAGAAATTCCCTCTTGATTCTAAATTCAATCAATCCAAAAGCAAAACTAAGACATCAGACCAGTCTTGAATCTCTTTTGTTACACCGGCCCAGCTTAAAGATTGTGAATGAAATAAAAATGATTTTCAGGTTTTCAGATATTCCGATTCCATCTGTATCGGTGGATGCACATTTGTGGTTCTTGTATCTCAACATATCTGCATTAGAGTGTGTGTGCGTGCGTGTGTGTGTGTGTGCGTGCGTGTGTGTGAGAGAGAGACAGACAGAGAGGGAGGGAGAGCCCTGCCCTGCTGCCCCACCACTGTTGGCAAACTAATCATTCTTCCTGCCTCGCTCTTTGTGATTGCCAGCCCATCCCTGCACTGCAGCTAAATTGAATCAATTAAAGTCTTTCTTGTACATGGCTGCTGTTGCTTCCACACGATTAGGCTTTGATCAAGAAATACACAAATAAATAAATAAGCCGGTGGAAAGGGAATACAAAAGGAATGAACTCAATTAAACAGTCAGGCGAGGGGCGAGCTTGTGTGTGGGTGTCACTTAGATGTGTGTGTGTGTGTGTGTGCGGATGCAAATGTATTTGTTTATGGGGGAGTCTACACAAACTGTTTGAAGTGGCGCATGTGTGCATATGTGCAGCAGGATGCTACTTCTGAACTGATGACATCATGACAGAATACATTTGCCTCTGCATTAGCGTGTGCGTGCGCGTGTGTGTGCGCGTGTGCGTGCGTGTGTCCCCCTCATAGATCTGGCATACGTTTTACAAGACACGTTATCCAATTAATATATATTTCCTGTCAATTAAAAAGCCTTCCGGCAGTCATACTTTACATTAAGTACCATCTTCCGGACTCAATAATAACATAAGTTATGAACCTTATAAACACGACATGGTTACTATAATCATATAGCTAAAAGTATGCAATTGTGCATAAATACATCTCATAAAACTCTTAACATTTGTTAACTGAAATAAACAAACATTGTGGTGGGGTTTAGGAAAAGGTCCTGGTTTAGGATAAAATAAGTATGTTTGTTGCGTAACCTAAGCGCATTACATAACATAACCACAGGTCACCGCCTAACAATTTTAAACCCCCTCGCTGTAAACCACCTCACCAAACAGATGGTAACGGTAGAGTCGGGTCATACCACCTGAATCTATGCTTATCACAGCCATTTAATGGGCTGATAACAATCGAAGCGGGTGAGCACACACGCATGATGGCTCACCGTACATTGCACATTTGTTCACAAAGAAGTGATGGCAACGATTTCTTTTTCTGCAGCCCATTACAGGACCAAATACTTGCTCCAAAGCATTACTCAAGGTGTGTCTGTACACGTGGCCTGAACGCATCCCTGTGGAATTGAACTGTAGTGTTGACTGACACTGGCTGATGATGAACACTCCATTTAGCCACACAGTGGGGCCGATAGTAAGGATAAGAACGTGAAATATGACGGAGGAGGAAATACAGTATGTGGGCGTGGAGGGGTGGAGGGGGAAGGTTCATGGGTGTGTTTAGTGGGTGAGTGTGGCCAAATCCCTGGACGCCTGTAGCAGGTAATGGAGCTTTTAGCATGGAAATCAGAGGGAGGGGGAGGTGGTGATGAGCAGGGGGCGTTAGACATGAAATTGCTCTAAAAGACCAGAGCTCCCCTGTGGGTATATATGAGATGCCTTGTCTCGTTAGAACGTTCATATCTCGCCATCACTGGATCTTTATGCATCGACGTCGTGCAGGAGTGGGGGTGGAGTGAGAGTGATGCTGGGATGGAGAGGAAGTGGTTCTGTTGTGAAGCTAATGCTTGCTAATGTACTTTATCAGCACTCATAAAAGACCACAGATTCATTACTTGTTTCATTACGAGGTTGCAGGGTATTTTTGTTTTTCACAACTTGAGTCTTATTTTTGTAGTTTTTTGCCATAGGTCCTGTAGGTGATGGGTGAAACGGTAATCCCAAAGTTTAATGTTAGATCGGGGGAACACGGCAACGTTGCTGTAAATAATTGAGTGGGAAAGAAACAAAAAGCAACGGCCTACTATTCAGAGCAGCGCGGTCTGCTATACATACATAAGAATATAGAATGCCGGAATTGACCGATGAGAATCGAGTATTTAGCAAAGCCGTGTAAGAGAACCACTTACTAGCGTCACTGTTTGAAAAGACAACGTAAATATGCATTAAAATAAAACACGTGACATTAACTTAAAAACACTCTCAAGCATCCATTGTATCCTGTTCACACTCACTGAAGGTGTGGCCCATGTGTACTTTAGGTGACTTGTTCGGAGGTCACTTATTATCACACATGTCCATCACAATATAAAAGGCCTTAAGTCCAAACTGATTTTCAGTTGTACACTATGCATAGTGATTTTTGAGGGGAGATAAAATGTCTTTGTATAAGCATATCCATGTGGGGTGGGTTGTAGTTACAAATAAATACACAGTATGTGATAGTTAGATGCAGAGTCAGGAAAAGAAAGGCTCATCTATTCTATATAGAATCTTTATTATTTGTCCTTTATGCAAATATGTTTTTCGGCTCTTAAAATAGAAACGGAACCGACCTACAAACATCTGATTTGTTTGGGCCGACTCAGAGGATTATTGAAAGTTATTCATTTTCTACAGTACATTCATACAATTTGTTATTTCTTTGCTTTTGACAAAACAAATCCATTTTACCCTGAACAAATAAAGAGCAGTTTTCATGACACTCTATCTCCTCCTCCTCCTCCTCCTACTGTACGTTCTATTTGAGGCTGGATCATAGATTTAGATGAGACTCTCTCCAAAAATGAGCCTGTCTGTGTTATATTTAGTGTATCCACACTCTAAGTGGCTCTACAGGGCAATAATTCTTGTTTTATTGCAGCAAATTATCAAACAGCCAGGCGTGTTGGTTTTCCTTGTGCAAGGGAGAAATATGTCTCGTTATCTACAGGCAGTTATGCTCGGATGGTCCAAAAGTAGATTTGTTTGTTTATTTTATTTTAATCATGGAGATGAAAAAGAAAACAAGCGGATAAACACTCTCAAACACTGCAGAACTATGAATGTAAAATATGTTTTTCCTCAGGAGAAAAATAAAAGTTTTTCCATTCTTTTCCCCCTTTATGTAAGATTTCATCCGAACATCCATTTCAAGACATGTTGGAGTTTTTTGTTCTTCTCTATCTGATCGTTTCTTATCTATCCACGGTGGCCTTGCGATGACGGTGCAGAGGGAAACTCAATACTGCTTCTGATAATTACATAGTTACAGAGCTCTTCCATAGTAACAGCATTACAGGGAGAAAAAGGTTAAGCAGCACTAAACACATTATGTCACATGACTGCATGCATTAACGCCTCTCCTCTGTCCTCTCCTCCTGTCACTCTTCATCTTCCATCTATTTCACTGAGGTTAAACTGTAACAACCGATCCTCCACTTTACTTAAAGATTGAAGAGTTTGCTTGTAGTAGTTGTTTTTTTTGTACCTTACTTACGTATGTTTGATCTGAAATGATTCGTTCATTTGCTTTGAACTTGTATACGTGCATGTTAACATGTGCAGGCCTTGTTAGGGAACAACAATATTCATTTTTCGATTCCTCAAAAGGAATCCCTGTACTCGGTTCGTTTGAGAAGTTTTTGGTTAACAGGCTACAACCGACTAAATCTGTGTCGTCTATTTTTTTTTTTTTAAAGGAATACCTCTTGCCATTAAATCATTTTATAGATGTCAGTTTGGAAGCGGGTGGAGTAATACGATTGCTAGTAACAATAAACAGAAGGATAAGACTAACACCTCCTCTTGTCTGTGTCCTCTCCTGCAGGCTTCCTGAGTACAGGTGACCAGGCAGCTAAAGGGAATTACGGTTTGCTGGACCAGATCCAGGCTCTGCGTTGGACCAGTGAGAACATTGCAGCCTTCGGCGGCGACCCGTTACGTATCACTGTGTTTGGCTCGGGCGCCGGAGCTTCCTGTGTCAACCTGCTCACTCTGTCTCACTACTCCGAGGGAAACCGCTGGAGCAACTCCACCAAAGGTAACAGATCACGAGTCACCAGGGAATTCACGTGGGATCTTCGAAGTAAGCATGCAGTACTGTGTAAACCATGTGAATTGAAATGAATTTGTTTTTTTCCGACATGTTTTAATGTATGATTCTGTGTCTTGAGTGCAGACCTTTATTCTCACGCTGGAGCTGCTTTTCCTGCATTTAACAATAACTCAACATCATCTGTGATAATGATATGCTTCCTGAGTTCAAATAGTGCTGTTTCCATCTGGCTAATGCTAAAGAAAACACACTTCAGAGCTGAAGCAAACTGCTCCAAGCATGCTTGATGTGAATGAACCATGACTTTCTGGAAAGGAGTTTGGATACGCGAAAATCTTGTTTTGAAGGATAGTAGGAGAAAAGAAAATCAAAGCTAACTATTATCATTTCATGGAAATAATCAGGTACAAAAGTCAATAAAGGAATCGAAGAGACTCTGACTTTTGGAAGAGGGCTTTAGGTCATTTACAGGACAGGGCTAGTGGTATTATTTATTTATCAACTAACCATATGAAAAACTATCTGATTTCCCTGCACTGTCCGTGGCTCTCAGCTCAGTCATTTCTTAAGACTGCTGGGCACTGTAGTTGTTAGCAAACATCACTCAAACAAGAGGAAATAGTGCATTTGTTAGGGACTATTTTTGTAGATGTAATGCATGAGACAGATAATCTGTGAAGTGATCAGGTTCCTTGGACTCCCTTGCATTTGCAAGATTCCACGGCGTAAAGGAAAACAACCAATCAGAGCCGAGGAGTCTCCAACACACTGTCAATCACTGCTTGTCAAACTAGGCAGCGCCGATTAAATCTGAATCAAGATTCTGTAACTGCATTGCCTATTTCTCGCCTTAAATATTTTCAGAAACATATTTTAGTGGACTGTTTGCTTCAAAAGTTTTTTGGAACTGTACCTACTTTATTATCTCATATTTTTCTGAATAGAAATTCTGGGGGGAAAGAAGTCATATTCATGTTTGCATGAATATATGAAGGATATAATATCATATTTTGAGGGGACATCAGGTTGATAAAAAAGTATCTAGTAAAATGTTGTCGTAATTCTAATTCTGAAATTTAAAAATATTTATTAATTTACGTTCATTTGAATCACAGTTATAAGGTACCCCTTTGTCAAAAGTAAATAAAAACGAATAGATGCAAGCAGGTTGATTTAGCTTTACCACGTTTTCTTTACCTTTTCTTCAAAGAAATGCTTATGTTTTTTCAATGACAGATGTGTTATGAGCCTCTTTGCTGATCAACTTCCTAAAGTATAACTACATATAAAAATGTGTGTACATTCGCTAAGGCTAACTAGCTTTCTTTAGCTTTAGACTCTCCTGATTTGACTCAAAATCTCTAAGTTAGTTATATTATTATTATACAAATATTTCTGGCATCTAGCCTTTAGAGGGAGTTATTTTATGTCCTGCCAGATTCCCATCGTTTCTTCATTCAGTTGCAGCTGAGTCAGCATGTGTATTTGTGTGCAGATTTGGATGCTCTACAATTATATCTTGTATGTTCTAGAATCATAATTAGTTATTTTGTTTCCTCCTCTGCTGTTTTTGTTTTCAGGACTGTTCCAGAGGGCCATAGCCATGAGCGGCACAGCTCTGTCCAGCTGGGCTGTCAGCTTCCAGCCAGCCAAGTATGCCCGGATGCTGGCCCGTAAGGTGGGCTGCAACTTGGAGGACACTGTAGAGCTCGTGGGGTGCCTTCAGAGAAAACATTACAAGGAGCTGGTGGATCAAGACATCCAGCCGGCCCGCTACCACATCGCCTTTGGACCTGTTATTGACGGAGACGTTATACCGGATGACCCTCAGATACTCATGGAGCAAGGTATTAATTCACTTTGGTTAAGAGCCAGCAATTACCAACAATGTTCCTACCCTATATTTGTACTTATTAACAACCATCTGCGCTATCTCTTTCAAGGTGAGTTCCTCAACTACGATATTATGCTGGGAGTTAACCAGGGCGAGGGCCTTAAGTTTGTGGAGCTGATCGTGGACAACGAAAACGGCGTTCAGGCTAACGACTTTGACTACGCCGTGTCCAGCTTTGTGGATGACCTCTATGGATACCCAGAGGGTAAAGACATCCTCCGAGAGACCATCAAGTTCATGTACACAGACTGGGCCGATAGGCACAACCCGGAGACGCGCCGGAAAACACTGCTAGCCCTTTTCACCGATCACCAGTGGGTGGCACCGGCTGTCGCCACAGCTGACCTGCACTCCAGCTTCGGGTCACCGACATACTTCTATGCCTTCTACCACCACTGTCAGACAGAACAGGTGGGTCTCTGGCTGTCCGGGTAATGCTACATCTACGTTATGGATCATCAATATGATAGAAGTTACAAAATACTGCCTGCTTGTTCTTTGTCTCCATGGGTAAAGCTCAGAGACGAAACCATCCAAAGCCATAATCTAAGATAAAACAGAGATTTTAAAAAGAGTAAGATTTATGTACAACTAGTAATTGTAGCATTTTTTATCAGTTACGCATATTGTATAAATTCTGAAGGTGCTTTAAAGTGGTATAGTTTCAGATATCTGTATCACCACCAACATTGATTTGGGCAATCTAAATAGGTCTACTTCTGTCATTAATGGTCGTGTTTTGAGAATGGTACTGTCATCATCCTACATAGCTTGCTCATAGCTACAATAACTAATAATAGAGGCAGAAATTGGGCCACACAAACTGTGGATGAATTTGTTGCAGCTGTACGTAGAATTAACAAACCTTAACTTAACTTATTCTTCAATCATGATGAAAAATGTTAAGGCATTTAGTTTAAACAGAAAGACAATTTCGCATTACTTTATTTAAAGCAAATTTGAACTTGTTTTACCAGCCACAAACAGCCACTGTAGACTATACAGATGTTATCCCTGCCTAACTAACTACATGCACAGATTATGTGTGTGTGTGTGTGTGTGGAGTGCATCTGCTCAGACTCTGCACTGATCTCAGAACTTCTCAAGAACTCTAGTTTATCCTGGGTTTTTTTTTTACACACCAGTTGGACCAGCCGGAAGTGGAGTATGAAGTTAAAATATTTTCAATTCATGCGGTTTTTGCCTCAGTTTGCACCATCTGGGGCAACCTGGCGTGGTTTTGCATCCATTCGCGTCTTCCATTTGACTTTGTATGCAATTGCACCGCCTCTGAAATTGCCATTTTCCTCAGCTTGAAAACACCATGACGCTTTAAATGTACTAACAGAATCATTGTACACAATTTTGCTTTTCTATAATTACCGTAATACAATGAGACCATCACTGGAAAGCAGGCCGCCTGTACCCGCCTCCACACATAGTTTTAGAAAAGGCTTCTTTGTGTCAGATTTAGGTATGAAAGAGAAAGAGACAGCACTTCATAACACAAAACAATGTCTGATATTATTCCAATTACATTATTGTAACTAACTAGTTTGCAGCATATATATATATTTTTTTACCATTATACACAGCTACGTTGACTAATGAAACTGAGGAGCGGTGATTATATCACAACATTTTCTTTTGGCATATTTTTCATTCAACAGGCTTCAGTACATAACATATATTTCAACATTTTAGTCTGAAATTTAGCTCAAAGCCAGCCTCTTCTGTCTGCGCTATTCTTTTATTTCCCATCTTGTCTCTCACTGTAATACAATGAAAATGAGCCAGATATGGTAGGCAAAATAATATTAAAAACTTATCTCATTTCCCCTTTTCTGTCTGAAAAAAGTATTGTATTTTCTCAGCTTCTTTGATCTGTCGGTATCTGTGTATGGTCACAATATCGACTGTGTCAGCAGCAAAAATAATGCCTTTCAGTGTCCTGTATCCGTCACATAAATGTAATAATACCGATCTGATTTGATTCATCCGCTGTTCGTTAGGTACCGCCGTGGGCAGACGCAGCACATGGAGATGAGATCCCGTATGTGTTTGGCTTACCAATGATTGGACCAACAGAGCTGTTTCCCTGCAACTTCTCCAAGAATGACGTGATGCTCAGTGCCGTGGTCATGACCTACTGGACAAACTTTGCCAAAACAGGGTATGAAGACACTACAGAAACGTGGCTTCTAAGGGCCAATACAACTAACTCTCTATGTGTTATCCCCATGGACAGGAAACTCAGTCAAAGCATGTATCCTAACCTAAGTTACTCAAACTTACTTTATACCCATGGTCTAGCTTGTAGGTATAATAATCGAGTAATGTGCTTTAAGTAACACTAAACTCATTCATGTCAGTTGTTGATGTATGTTATAGTTGCATCTGAGTTGTGTCTGTGGTTTTAAAGGAAATAGGAGATTAAGTCCAGAATTTGTCATTTGTACTTTTTAATGTTTGATCATTTTACCTTTATTCTTTTTTCCTCATGCTATCGTAAGATATATAAAATTCATTTAAATCAATCAGTGCACTTACGGACATGGGTTACAGTATTTCTCCAGTAAGCTGATTTCTTAAATGTCATCTGGTATCTGTAATCAGGATAGGGGATTAGAGAAACCTGGTTTCCCCAGGCAGATTTCTCCTGGGGAAGGAATGCCAATGTCTTCGGCCTGGCTGCTTATCCTGAGCCTGCTCTGGCATAGTACACACACCCAAAAAAATGTTTAAAGAATCAGGACTGACACAACCTCTTCTGACAATACTACAGTGATAATAAAAAAAGCCATGGCTCCAAAATAAGGTCAGAGGAAGAGGAGCAGTCTGATTGTTGACCTTCTGCATGAGGTCTACCAGGCTGTAATACATAGTGAATGTCTTTTGACTGAAACAAGTTATTCTCCAAATCACCTGTCCATCCCTGTAGCATTCTGATTTACAAGCTTCCGCATGTTCAAATACATAACATAGTTGTATAAAGGTCAGCCACAAGGCTATATAAATCATTGTCGTTGCCCCTGGTTCTGCAATTGCCCGTACGGCACTGGATAACATGCAATTACCATGACAAGACCTTGAACTAATTGATAATTTCATTGTTATTGTGTTTCCTCAGTATTAACCTATGTTTGATGACCAGGAGTGGTGAATTGTGCTATCATGTTTTATGAACTGTACAGTGTAATTGGTATTCTATGCAGATACCCTGCAGATCTTCAAATACATTCTTAATTATTGGACGTAGCCGGAAGAGTGACATTCTTGATAGGACAAAATTAAAATCATTTCCCCCCCTTCTGTCTCACGCTGCCTTACAGCATATAGTCATGGCGGTAATTGTTTTTCGAGAGCATAATGGGGGGACATTGGCTTTTTCTGTGCACTGCCCAATAGTCCTGAGGGGAAGAGAAAGGCCTAATGATCTACATATATAACCCCAAATTGACGTGGAATGCCGGGTACCTGGGAGATTTATGCCGCCAATTTGAATGGTTAAGCGTGTTCCTGATGAGGTCTGGCTGGCTCCATATGCCGTTTTCAGACAATGGGGCTCTCAGTGGGTCTGAATGGGCCTCCATAGCTCACATGGCTGGCTCTGTTCAGATTAAGTGTAAGGAGGTGTATTTAGCACTGGATCCCATGTGAAATGTGCTGTGCTCTGTAAACTCCTCAGTATATACTGCATTAAAGAGGGGGGGGGGGTTTGAATACGGTTGCAGACCTGCCTTTACAGTGTAGTTCATTATTATGGCTTGATTGTAATGTTTACCGAAAAATAGACGGTACATGAAATTAAAATAGTAGCTATTTTTTTGTTTATTGTTTATAGCAGCTACTGAAGTATATGCTTTATGGAAATTATCAGAATGGTTGAACTGCATCCTTACCCAAATATATTCCTTGGCTGGAAGCTTCTTTTTATGTATAAATTATATGTAAATAGGTTCACTGTCGACGAGACATCCATAATTAAAAAACTGTGACATGCTAATTTTTTTAGCATTTAAATAAAAATTCTAATTATTAGGGAAACATCTAAGGTATTAACTATCTTAAGACCTTTTCATCCAATCAGAACCTTTAGAAAACCAATCATCTGAAAGCAATAATACCCCATTTGACCTTTTTTTGATTTTATCAGGTGTGATATCTCAGAAGCTCTTGATTAATAGGCCTATTTGATGAAAACTAGGGGCTGCATCTCAACACTATATTTCAGTATTTTCATAATTACACTGATTAGCCTGAGGGAGATGCTACACAGTTATTTTAATAAACAGACAGTCCCAAAAGGTCCACTCCACCTTTAGTTTAACTTTAGTTCTTCCTGTGCCCTAAAGTGAACAACAACAAAGTGACATAACTATTACTGATTGGCGAGAAGAGGGCTTCATCTTTTATGGGAGGCTACGTTCGATCTCTTGCATTGTTTCAAATGTGCTTGTATTGTCCTGCCTTAAAACCATCAGCAGATCTCACCTCGCTGTGAATCATTTCATTAGCAACCCTTTCCTCTTTTTGTCAGGGATCCAAACCAGCCTGTCCCCCAGGATACCAAGTTCATCCACACCAAGCCCAATCGCTTTGAAGAAGTGGCATGGACACGCTACAACCAGAAAGACCAGCTTTACTTACACATTGGCCTGAAGCCCCGTGTCAAAGAGCACTACCGTGCCAACAAGGTACAGTTAGATCTTACTAAATTTCCTCTCTGTTTTGATGTTGATATTAAATACTGACGATATCCATCATGGAATAGAATTCACTGATTTTGAAAAGGAGCATTGGCAATGTAGAATATGATTTTGCAGTATCACGGTGCTGGCTCCATTTTAGGATAGATTGCAATGGGAACTACTGAACAATCAGATCACATTTGTCAGTATCTACTGTAGATCAGTAGTCACTTTGCTTTCCATTATAAATATATCAATGGTTACAGCTATCCTAGCGTTTTGCATTATCGTGCAGTCAAACTTTATATAAGGATGACAATCTTGCCCTTTTCTTGGACTGAAAAATAAAGTTTTGGATTTTGGACTTATTTTTTGTTGTCTAATTTTATTTCCTGTAGAGCAAAACTTCTGAATCATTAACATTAATTTGAGATATTATCATCCAAGTAGTCACAATGACTACATTCTCATTCTAATGTAATGTCATATTGAATTCGGTATGCTCCTCTCAAGACACTTTTTAAATATTGTTTCCCATCATTTTCTCTCCTACTTTATATTTGTTCTCCTCTCCTCAGGTCAACTTGTGGTTGGAGCTGGTTCCTCATCTGCACAGCCTCAACGAGATCACCCAGCCCATCCCCACCACCACCAAGGTTGGTAATAAAACGTGTATAGCTCATCCTGCTTCTAAAAATGAACTACCTGAGCCACTCGCTTTAAAGCAAACGTTTTGGAGTAGACCCAAGCAACTAAAAAAGAAAATCATTTTAAGTTTACTGTTCCGATTGTCTGTTGACCAAACTCTTTTGTGATCGCAGCCTTGTGAGGTCTTACTTACATGGTTAGGCATGATATGACGGACATGATGTGACAGTGCGAGAAGAAGAAACGCTTCTTTTAAGTCATGCAGAGCTGTACTGTAGTTTCAGTATGGTGTGGACAAAATTCTGTATGAATTCTGAAAATCTGTTCACACCATGAGCCAAGACTTGTCACATACATCAGCTTTACAATCAGATATCACTGGGATTCCATACTTTCTAATCCCATAAAACAGCATAGCAGGTGTGATCAATTAATACAAATCTAGTTTTAAGTTAAATTGAGTTTTGGGCTGATGAATTTATTGCTCTAAATTTTGTGTTGGCCTTACTGCGTGTAGTTTGCATGTTCTCTCCATGCCTGCATGGGTTAGCAACCCCTCCAGGATGCATCTTAACTGGAGATTGGCTCTGGCTCCCCGCGGCTATGGCTAATAGATGGATGGATGTATCCTTGGAAATTTGATTTGACTAAACATGATTTGTATGCCATGTTATACATATTTAATTTGTTGTATTGTCCTCACCCGAAGAACAACAGCATTGGTCATTTGGTTAAATGCTTAAAGGAATAGTTATGACTTTTGGGAAATACACTTATTTGCTTAGAACTAGATAAGGAGATCAATCCCACTCTCATGTGAGTGCATTAAAGCAACATAATGTAAGATTCTGTATTTCTTTTGCCATTTAGCACCTCTAAGTTTAAGAGTGAAATTAAATTGTACACCGCTGTTGTAAATATGTACAGCTGTAAAGTTATACGGGCATGATTGCAAGACATTGTTCCGATTCTAGCACAACACCTGTGCCAAAAATTCGCTCACCAAAGTTACACAGTCCAATAACAGCCGTTCAGGGCGCAGAGTGGTACTGAGGCACCATTCCCAAGTCTCTATTGCAAGTCAGTGTAGCATCAAAATGATATTGAAGCTGTAATTTTATGATAAAAAAGTAAAATAATGTTGCTTTAAGTTTGGAGCTAGAGCAAGAAAGTGATTAGATTTGCATTTGAACTTGAAGCTTAGAGAAACAATCTAAGTCTGTCATAAGATCATGAGGTCCAGGTTAGGCTATTTGCTTCCTCCTACTTCAGATCTTTATGCTTAGACAAACTAGCCACCTTTTGTCTACAGTTCCATACATGCAAACATTTTTAAGGTGCAAAAACATCAAATATCCAATGCAGGTCAACCGTTGCAATGGCAAACATTTGTTCTAATGAAAGCTAAAAGCCAAAAGTCTGGCTTTTTACTAAACACCTGCACCGGACCTAAGTGTGCAGACTGTTTATTTCTTAAAGAAATCTGATCAAAAAGTTTAGACTGTGTCAGCATGAAGAAGATTGAACTTTCTCAGAGTCTATATCCTTAGACATTTCTATCCTTAGTTTAAACTCTTAAAAATCAATTCTATACTGTTCTTCCTGTGTTCAGATCCCTCCAGCGGAGGCTACCAACCGCCCTCCGAAGACCAAGCCTATGGTGACCAAGCGCCCTAACCCGACTCCGTTTCCCACCGAGACCCAGGACAGCCACATCCAGCCACACCTGGTGGACCAGCGTGACTACTCTACTGAGCTGTCTGTGACCATTGCTGTAGGAGCTTCCCTGCTCTTCCTCAACATTCTGGCCTTTGCTGCCCTTTACTACAAGAAGGACAAGCGCCGGCATGATGTCCACAGGCGCTGCAGCCCCCAGCGGAGCGCTGCCAATGACCTGGCTCACACTCAGGAGGAGGAGATCATGTCCCTGCAGATGAAGCAGCATTCGGATCTGGACTGCAGAGGAGTGGGCGACTCCCTGCACCCACACGACGTGGTGCTGAGGACTGCCTGTCCGCCGGACTACACTCTGGCCATGAGGCGCTCACCGGACGACATCCCGCTTATGACGCCAAACACCATAACCATGATCCCCAGCACCATGGGGGGGCTCACCTCGCTCCACTCTTTCAACACCTTCCCAAGCAGCGGGCAGAATAACACCCTGCCACACCCGCACCCACACTCACACTCCACCACCCGGGTATAGCCCTGTGGAAGCACCCACGCAGGCAGGACTCTGATGGCTGAGCCAAAACGCCACTGCTGCAGCAGAGACATAAGGCCGACATGCTGACAACCACAGATATGTCAGGAGCTGAAGCGCCAGCCTGGAGTTGCCAGACACCCATGGAATTACACTGGGATTGTACAACACCCTGTTAATACCTGAGGGAATATAGTCAAGGGATTTCTGGGGGTTTGGACCAGAGGAAAAAAAAAAAAAAGAATAATTATGTTTTTGTAGAAAAATAAAAGACAAGAATAAAAAAGTACAAATAAGGAGTTGAAGAAAAACAACCTCACAAGCTAAAACAAAGAGGAGGATGTTTTTTATTGTTATTTTTGTTCTAATATTGCAGCAAAACAAGGTACAGTAAACTACTTTTTCTTTCTAGCGACAGATAAGGTCTTCGAGGCTTTTGACAAATGACTGCTTGACAGTACTATCTGGAAGCAGGACAGAGCATCAGACACGCCTTGGAGGTAAGAAGAGTGGAGCGATTTGTAAAAGCAAGAAAACATATTGTTTTCCTTTGGCGTCGCACAGCAGATTACTCTGTTTTTGGGGCACAGAGTAGATGTGGTGCAAACCAATTAAGGCATGTGTTAACTTCATAAATGAAGGCTATGTAAGATAAAGCAAAAACAATTGTTGAATAGAATAAAGGAAAGACTGGAAACTTCAAGGAACAAAAGAAATCCTGTATGCACAATGGAACCATTTTGAGGGGGAAAAAAATGTCACAGATACTTTTCATCCATTTATTTTTGAGGATTGGGAACAATTTTATTGTATAGAACCTATTTACATATCTAGATCTGTACACTAAGCACCAGGCTGTTTAAGCCCTCTTCTCTTGGGGTGGAGGGGGGGAGGGGGGTCATCTATACTGCAAACCTGCCAGCAGGACTGAACCGGTGGGAATCGGGGATCCACCTACTGGCTTTCTGGCAGTTCCAACTTCAACACAGAGAGCTGGGGACAAAGGATAATTGGATATTTTAGCACGATGCGCATGACAATTTATCTGCTTGATGGCTGCTCTGCTGATTATGTCATTATTAAGAATACTTTTCACCCTCTCCCTTGCATTGGAGCAATTTCAGACGGATTTCCTGATTGGATTACAGGAAAACAAACACCCTCGCAGGACCATGGGAAATACAGTTCCAGGTTGTGGATGTCGTGGGCTCGAGTTGGGGACAGAAGGGGAGGGGCTGGGGATATGGTAAAACTTTCTTGCATAACATGATATAGCTTGAGTGGAGCTGGGCATATAAGGACTAGTTTTGTACTCTGTGTGTTGGTACTACTTTTTGATAGTGGTTAAATCACTTTACACTGTATCAATCAAACTCATCGTACCTTCAGTTGAGATCAATGTTCTTTGCTATTCTAACTATTGGACCACTTTACCGTATAGAAGTAATTACCTGCACTGTTTATTACATTGCCCACTTTCATTTTTTTTAACTGGAAGGTGTGTCGATTGAGTGACGCAGTGGATGCCCAACTGTATGGAAAAAAAAAAAAAGGTTAACGAGTGAATTTCTGGGCTATGTAGTTCTTCTTTTCCTATAACAAAGTCAGGTTCTGTAGAGCTGTTTAAACATGCCTGTACAAGACTACTACAAGTCAAAGGCCAAGCACAGACCGATCACATTGGGTGGCACTCTTGTGAAATGCACAGCAGGTGGACGAGAGGAAAAGCTATGGTCACGGCAGGCGGATTCCCAAGGTGTACTTCTCATCTAGTTTTCATCATTAGCCAACGTTGAGAATTTTTAGATGGACATTGTGTTCTGGAAAGAAATAAGAAATGCTTCCCATTACAGCTGAGAGCTACAGTCAACCCTGTTCTCCTCGCATTACAGAGCTACTACTTTCATTCTTTTGGCCCCACTCTTTTTCTACTCAAGATTATCTGCCATCTCATCTTTTATACTGAGCTGAAAGGTGGGGCTGTTTGGCAAAACAGTTTCCCCTTCTATCCACACCGCCATCGGTTTACCGTCTCCTGTAAGACTGTCCAAGGCACGAAAGTCAGTGAAGCTTCAGTGGCTAACGATGTTTGCCACTGAGTAGGAATGTGCCATACAGCAAAGCAGACTTGCAGTAGGATCTATTCGCTTAAGAGACATCGTGGGGGTAAAGTGGTGATCTTCAAAACAGAGAGAGAGAAGTGTACCCTAGATGGCACGCCTATTGTGCTCCGATATAGAAGTCTGAATGCTGGCACAGAGATACTACTTGGTAAGCTGAAACGCTTGTCTCCCTGTTTTCCTTTCACTAAAGTGTAGATGTTTGGAGGCCTCTGTTGTGAGAATTCATCCTGCCCCTTTTGGCTCGCTCACAGGCACTGTGCAGTCATTCAAAATAATGAGTGCAGACTACTGTTACCCCATATAACACTGCAGCAGACAAGCTGGATGGGGGGGATAAAATATAGTGTGTCATAGGGAGCGTTGCTTTTTGGGATAAGATTTAAATGGAATAAAACTAATTAGATCTGTTTGCACCAGATTGTTTCTCTGGATGAAATGAACCACCAAGGCTTGATCTGGGACTTAAACAAAAGGAAGATTCCAAAGCTATTACCACACATCACTCTCATGGACAAGGGACGTTTCTTTTAATACCCTTCTCTGTAAAAACAAGCCAACAACATACAAAAATGTGTTCTTTCAGAATCTGGTTACCATCCGCACTATCAGTCCGTTGACATTGTATCGACAGGCCACGAGCATCCCAGCTCTAACACTCAGCCTGCCTGTTGTATATTGGTTACATAATACAAACGTATGCAAATGAAAACGTGTGTGCAAACACGTGTGATTAGGCTTGGGCTCTCCAAGTGTTTTGGTATCTACTCAATATATTGTATATAGACTAACGCGCTGATTGCGTGCACTAGGACTCAACAGGATTCATTAGACCCATATAAAAAGCAACACGATTTTATTTCTGAAACACAAGCCAATGGTTGAAATACGTTTCACAAGATGTTTAGGTAAATTCTGGAGGAAAATGAAATGCTGATGTTGGCTCAATAGCCTACTGGGAGTGAGCGTTGAAAATATTTGTGCACTATGCACACTTGCACGGCCATAACAGCGGTAAAGCAAAAGAGGAATGATATTTAATGTTATTTCAGTTCAGTGAACCTGTAACCATTTGACTTTAAACCTTGGGCCAACAGCATTATACCAAATTAATGAGACGTCACCCATTGCACACATATGTCTGCTGTGCACCCAAACATTCACCGTCTTTCTATCACTGAGAGAGGAAAATGACAGAACACTTAGTAATAATCAATGGATCTAGGTTAAATTTCATTCATAAATCTATATTAAAATGTATAAACATCTGTTGTTGACCTATGTATGTCATGCAGGTCGCGAAAGACCGCAACGTGCAGCCTACCAAATCTCTCAGCCAAATCACAACAAGACACTTACCATCACTTTGTGCCGCAGCGTTTCACTTGGATCATGTTTAATCCATTTGACTAAACCCATCCTGGGACACAACATACCTGCATGTTTGTCATACTGCACTACAATGCACCCGCAAACCTTTTCACTTTTAAACCCTTTTGGAAAAACTAAATACAATTAAACTCATCAGGTCTTGTCAGCCTACACAATAATAATTAATAGTTGAATGATATAGAAAAATAGAATTGGCTCAACATTACTAAATGGGGAAACATGCTGCTTTTAAATAGTAAGTACCTCCAGCCATGAAAGTATCACAGGGTTTGGGAGAGTGCATCAGTCCCCGCTCGATTCAAGCACTGCTCTCCAGAGAAATGACATGGGGCTAAGCAAGGGCCACACATTGAATTAAACATGTAATTGTACTGATTGGTAAATAGTAGAGCAATTGCAAGGCCATGCTAAGTATCTGACAGCTGAGGATGAATGCTAATTAATAACTTGCCAAGCGTTCAATTGTCTGACGGATGATAGGTGATGAATGCAAGCCAACTGTAGCGTGAGGGGAGCGAGGGGAGTGCTGGTCAGCACTTGACATATTTGAGATTAAAAATGGAAATAGCTAGAAGCTGTTGTGAACTTAATGTATGGTGGCAACTGCTAACTAGATTTAGCATGTGGGGTGACTATACAAATACTGCTGGATTGCTTAAGGATGTAAAACTAGACTGACTAAAAAGTTTTCGGAGAGGAAGTAATGACTCATGAATCAAGGGTTATATAAGTGAGGAAATGTATTAAATAGCTTTACCATGCCTAACAACTGACAGACGAGAGGCATGGTTACCAAAGCAGATTCGAACGGTATCATTAGTGAGAAAAACAGCAAAAACTTTTTGAGTAAAACCTTCACACCCCTGAAGAGAAGCGCTTTATTTCCAGATTGAGGGAGCTAATCATAGCGTAACTTACTGTATCACTAAAAAGTTACATAAGCTGGCCAGAAAAAAAAAAAAACTGAGAGTGTTGGAAGATTGATTAAATCTTGAGCTAGCTTCACAAATTGAGAGTCAGCTACAGTAGACCTTAGCATGAGTGATTGAAGCACTGGCTAGCTGCTGCATCCCTGGTGATTGAAGGGATGTAAGAAATATTTCAAATACACAGTACCAGAAAAGAGAAAGACAGTGAGAAAACCACTCACTGACAAAAGATAGAGGACCCAGCACCTTTAATGAGACTGAAGCACTTGCTGGCCATTACCAGTGGCTGACTGCAAGAAAAGTGATAGAGAGCATGCTAGTTGAGTAATTGCATAACAGACTACCGGATTCATGGCATCACTTGAGTGCCCCACTTAATAAACTCACATGAATACATGTAGTACATACAGTAAGTATGTCCATTTGAACCTCTTAAAAGTCTCAAAATAGGCATGGACAAACAAGATCTCTGACATAGCGTTGTTGAAATGTATCATTTGCTGTTTTGCAGCCATATTGGAGGACATGTGCTTTTCATAACACACGTTATTATTTATCGACTAACGACTCAGCCAGAACAAGAGAAGGTAACAGACTGGGTTGATGGTTTGACTTTGCCCTGGGGACTACATTTTTAACCTTTGACTTTCACTAGTTTGTGTTAACACATACTTACATGCAAGGTTCATTCAAGGTTCCCTGTGAAGTTTTCATTATTTGATTTATTCAATGTTTCCTACACATTACTCAGTTACTCTGCGATGAGAAACATGCATTTTCTACCCCGTAAAGGCATTTGCAAAGCTTTTTTGTGAATGTTTAAAAAAACACCATCTTTTTTGTCTTCCCCTCTATAGTTGGTACATTACCTGTTCTTTTTGGCACATCACCTTCCCTAATTGTCAATATGCATTGCTGGACCCTGCAATTGTCACCCCCACGCTCTTGCATGGAGCACAATATACCAACACTACTCGGATTGTCTCATCAGAACGCTACTCAACGGCACCACTGGTGGTCAAAAACTCCACAGGGAACCTTTAATTTCGATGTTGCTTTCGAGTAAGGGCTAGGGCATAACAGACTAGGGCTGAGCAAACTAAAAACTGAAAGAAATCTTCCTTATCAGATAGGTCATTTTAACCCATCATGAAAAGAGCAGACAAGCAATATTGGCATCTTCACGAAGTGATCCCGTTTGAAAAGAACTAAATATATACAGTTTTGAAAAACAAAAAATGCAGAGGTCAAATACTGGAAATATACATTAAAGAATGAATTGGGAACGAGTGTTTACCAAGTATTCAGGGTTTCCCCAGGACTTTATTCTTGTCAATGGACTACTTGGATTAGCATTAACACACTCTTAAACTCTCTACTGAAACCCAGCTTGCTGAAGTTCTTTTAGAAGCTCTTTTTAAAGACAGGGTGACACACCCGCCTACTCTCTGGTAGAGGAAACATTAGGCCTTTAAATTCAGAACTAATAACAGTAAAACATGACTGGATAGTTAAACGGGCAAATAAAATATGAAAAGAAGCTCAACTTTAATTGCAGACTTTATACTGTTTATGTGATGTGGCAATTTGGAACAGGGAACATTAGGACTATTTTTTCTGAGAAGGGTACACCTTTTGTTTAAATTCTCTAGACCATAAAAACATAAACACACATTTCTTTTGTCATTCCTTTTTTCAAATTTAGTCTGTGATTCATGAGCAGTTTAATGTTTGATAGACCATGAAAATTCTAGTATTCCCTCAATGCTTTGGGGTCAGGAGACTGAACTGGGTGCACCACGCAGTAGGAGTGTGTGTTTTTTTACGTGTTAAGTGAAACACACATCTTTTCAAATATGTGTCAGCCCTTATTGAGTGGAAACGGATATTGTTTGTTTTTTAGTTAAAACTATATTCCATTGTCAATAACTGAGGCTTGTACACATCTTATCTATCAGTGTGTTTTTTCTGCAATGTGCCTAATTGCTGTTTCTGTATTAAGATTTTTGAATATTCTGTTTATTTTTTATGTGTCATATGACATCTGGCTTGTCCTGACTTCCATTTAGATGAATTGGCTGTGCATTTTGAAACAACAATGTGCGGGTGTAAGATGCAGGTCTGAGAATGCCCCAGAGTTCCGAAGGACTCCCAGCCAAAGTCAAATTCCTTTAAAACTGTGTGTCCATCACTCAAAGAGGGGAAGTCCAAACCGATCCAGGTAGCATTTCTTCAGTCATTTCTGTTGAACCCCAACACCAGTATATTTTAATGAGCCAGTCTAGCAGGGTGAGTATGAATCCACACAGCTTGGGACTGAAGACACTTAAGAAACCCTGTTCTAGGGGGACGCTTCACTTTTGTTCCAGTGTAACTCTGCCCTGACCGTGGTCGACAGTCAGCCTGTGCTGTGGTGTACGGGACGGACAGGGAGGGGAGGAACAAGCACTGCGAATGAATGTAACGCAACGTGCCATTTTCTAACCTCAAGTCGCAGCAGAATCGACAACAACCAAACCTCAGATTCATCCTGAGAGGTTTTTTGCTAGCAGTCTGAAAACTAAAGGTGGATTTGTTCTTTGAATGCCATGTGAAACAGGGGGCACTATGTGAGCTGGTCTGGCATTTGTAATGTAGATGATTTGTCACTTGTCTTTCTTTCTGGTTAAATAGTAATTACTCTTCTGGAGCACAATAAATGATTTTAATATGCTGATATGTTTTTTTTTTTTTCTTTCTCTCGAGTCTTTCGTTCATTATTTATTGTGGCTGTTCGCGCTAAATTGACTAATTTAATTGGTGAAGCATACATCAACTCTCACAAGTAATTACTGTGGCAATTTATTTGTGGCAAGATTAAATTTGTTTCCTTTGACTGAAAGCAGAACAAGCTTTGTCGTCAGCAGCAAGCATATTCAGATAAAAGCTGACACCTGGCGACACTTGAGCTTAAAAATCCTACCCACCATATTGTATCAGGGAACCACAAAGGTAGTAGGTTAACAGCCGTCACACACTCCCACTCCAATGGGCAGGACAAACTAATAAGAAAGATACAAACTGTTTCTTCTTTTCAAATCAGCCTCCATGAATTTTTCTGTGCTTATGCTTTTTTTTTTCTTTCCTTTTTCTTCGAGGTGGACTCAATTGTTGCGTGCGATACATTTTGTATTGTTTACTCCTCCCATCTAACTGTATGTTGGGCATCTACACAACCCAATGTGAATATTCCTCAATTTGAGAAAAGTTGCTATAAGATTTACATTATTTCTGATCGATTTTCACAAACCACACATAGTAACTCCTCGCAACCACTGTTCATTCTTCATCTGGGCTTTCAATTGTCTACAGTTTGCACAGTGGCCCTGGGAGCGAAACAAGGAAAAAACAGGAAATTGACAAACAAATACAATTCTTCATCATTTGTCAATGCTGGAAAGTGAGAAAACATAACAGTAGCACAAACAAAAATGCTGCAAGTCACAGAAGACACAGTGGAAATGTTTTACAAAACAGTTTTTATTCACCTAATGGACATGAGCTAACAACGTTTTCAGTATTAATATTCGGATTGCATGCTTTAGATATTGTGGACAATTACTCAAATCGGTAGGATAGTAATCTATAAGCTCAGGGCCAGCATGAATGTGACTTTTTTGACTTAAGATTTCTTCTAGTAACTTACACTCGAATAATTTGATTGTCTTTGTCAATAGTAATAATAACAATAATACTAAAAATTATTTATATAGGACCTTACTTTTTAGTACTACTACCATTTGCAAATACATATACAATTTAAAACAATCCTCCATATAAAAGAATGAGTAAAACAAATCTCACAAGCTTACCAATAAAGCATGCACACATTCAAATTCCTGTAATACATAAAAAAATACAGAAACATAAAGAAAATACTTTTTTTTTTCCTAAGTGATTTGAAATCAGTTACAGTTCTATCTAACCTAAGATGCTCAGAAAAGCTATTCCTAAGCTTTGGGGCCCTGACTGCAAAAATGCAGTTACCGCTGGAAACTAACCTTTATGTATCGTAGATACAGACAGCAAATCTGCTGTTGAAGATTTCAGGTTATAAACAGATCCATTTGGGGTAAGGAAGCCACTAATGTAGAATGTGAAAGATCTCAAATGGCTTTATCAGTTAGCAATTAAATCTTAAAATTGCTTCTATAAGTAATCCAATGGAGAGCGGTTAAAATTAGAGAAATGTGTCCATAATTCTGGATTCAATTCAGAGCCTTGCAGCTGTGCTAACAGGCCACACGTGATGAATATGATTTATTGTAGAGGTAGAAGAGAAAAAATGATTAAGATTAGGGATGTCATATTCATGTGTCAGAAAAATGATCTCGGGAATTGCAAATTGCTAAGTGTATGTAGATGTAATCGCCACAGCTGCTGTACAGGTTGTTGTAAATCCCAATAAAGAAGAAACGGCGACTCTCAAATCAGTTTGTTCAATGAGAATGACATGAGTTAAGTGATCCTAGAAACCACAAATCACTTTAGGCTGTTTTTATACCCTCGCAGAAATATGCTAGAACAGAGAGAGAATGTTCTCTATAAATACTATAAGTGCCCTAAATTTGTAAGTTGAAATGCAAAGTGTCATTTCCTATAAGATTTGAAGAAGTTTTGTGAATTTCCCTTAATTCTAACTCATTAGCCTATAATAACTTTAGCAGAATAGATTATCATGCCCATTTAGCCTTTGTTTGCACATGTTGGATCAAGCACCAGTTAGCACTTTGAATCATTCTGCAGCGCTTAATGTTTCATTGTTTTCCAGCATGTGGTGGCTCTTAGTTATGTATTCCTGCGCCACAAATGCATGACAAGAGGCATAAAAAATTCCGAGCAGTGTGCTTTGTGGTGCCCCGCCTACGGACTTCAAGGTCTGTTTCGGTGCCTATGGGGTTGCGATGCAACATTATGTTTCCTCTGATCTTAACTTCCACACAAACACAAGCACCCTCTCACACAGACAGGGGAAGAAGAAGAAGAAGAAAAAAGTAGCATACTTGCATTTTTACTTTAATGCTAATTGGAAATCAATGGGAATTCATCCTCCTTGGAGAACGCTGACATTTTCTCGCTCTTTGCCGATGATTAGAAACAAATTATGCCTGAGACTAACTGACATTTGGAGAGCAGGTGGCTGTTTGGAGTGTAAAGGATCAACAGAGATGTTTAGGCTCTCTGCTGCTGCTGTGTGTGTGTGTGTGTATGTGTGTGTGTGTGTGTGTCTACATGCACATATTTGCCTGACCAAGGGCATACACTACTGTTGGCTGCTCAGCCAGAGGGCCCTGTAGGAATAGCTTGATAAGGGAGGCTTATTTACCATAATAATGCATCTCATCTCTGCACATCAAACACTCCTGCCTGGTCTGATAACCCGCTCTTTAATTTAGCACAACTGTTTGATCTAGCTGCGCTGTTGCTGTCCCAGGGCCATTGTCGCGAGCAGTACAACAGTTGGGTAATTGCTGTGTACTTTAGCAGTGTTTCACGAATAGAACGGTTACGTAACACCAGTGCACCTATTGCGGCGAGCTCCACTGAGCTGCGGGAAGCTGGATAGGGTGTGTGAACGGGAAACTTCCAATGACATCATTTGAGAGGGCTATGTTAATATCTAAACAGTTGCACCTTTTTTATTTAGAAGTTAGAGGACTCTTGAGAGGCATTGGAGAGCGTTGGTGGCTTGTCAAGTTACAGATTTTTGTCACAACCAATTAAAATGTCATCTAAATTGAACCACAAAGCATTTTTGCAGGATTGTTCAGTCGTCTCCAGGGCTGCAGCTTCAGTATTTCTTGGGTCAAATTGTTAGGGTCTGAATTGCAGTTACTCATATTCACAGGTCCTTAAAAATAAAAGCTTTGAAATGCTTACATCAAATGTTTACCATGTTCGCCATCTTGGTTTGTGTTTTATATTTAGCATGCTATCATTTGCTAATTAGCCCCAAACAGAAGGTACAGGTGAGGCTGATAAGAATGTCAATGGTTTTGCAGGTGTTTAGTTATAAACCAAAGTATCGTATAATTCAACACTTTAACCATATGATGGTGCTGGATCACCTAGGTTACTGTATCAAATTTCAAGGCATTTATCCAATAATTGTTGAGTGCATATTCACAGAACTCTGCTGCGTGTACAGTTTCGATAGTTTGGTTCTTAGATTAAATCCAAAGTGGAAGAGACAGGAAAAAAACTCATATTTTTCTTTTTTCGTCCTCCCCGCCGCCAGGAGACCATCTCACATCAGTTAGCTCCCGTGTCTGACCCCGCACTGCACCAACCCCCCCACCAGATCAGCAAACTTTCTGTTGCTGCCGTTACACAGGTTTGACCCGGCGCTGCCACTGGCCACCGGCCTGTTCTCCTCGCGGCGAAGTCGTCTCCTAGGGGCGGGAAGGACGAAACAGAAATATGAGTCAGTTTGGATTTAATCCAATAACAAAAACTATGGAAACGTACACATATCGAAGTTCTGTAAATCTCCATTCGATTGTTCAATGTGTATGTGGATGTGTGTCTTAGTTAACTGCAATTTGAATTGCGAGAACTGAATGTGGAGGTGGAGAGTTAAATTATCAGTGAGGGTCGAACACAGTTTAAGAGCGACTCAGTTTCAAGTTTATTAGAATTCCTTTACAAATTCCATTTTTAAGTTATGCTATGCAGATCCAGTTTCTCAATGAAATTATTCAAGTTGAGGAATTCAAATATGAATTATTCAAATTCAGTTTCTAGTGACACATATTTCTGCCCATAGTTTTCACTCAAAACAGCCAAGAGACAGTTTGCCTACAAACCCACGTGGCACGTGTGCAAAGAAGACAAGTGGACAAGCTGCAGTGCTGCACATCCAGAAATGTAGTATTGCATGTCCATAAAGTTACTCCATGAGAAATTTTTTTTTCTTTAATGGTTACAATTGTAGCAGCAGAGGCTAAAATATTTAGATTTTAGTCCCTAGTATGGGTCAAGCTCAAAAACTTCTTGCCTGGCAAATGCCCACATGCCTCCAGTTTGTAACACAGATCTTCAAGATAAACCCGATGATGTCATCAGGGTAATTTTTCTTGACAGAGAAGACAATGTACAATGACAATGAACTGGTAACAGAAAAAAAAAACGTTCTTCAGGTACCCTTAGACAGGTTTCAACCTCGTACATAATGCATTTTGATGGTCGAGGGTAAATCCACATATTTATGTATATTGAAATTGGTAGGCAATTTATGGTCCTGCTGTCAATCAAGAAGGCACTAAAGTTTGCAGTGGACTCCAGTACATTACAGCAAATTCATTTTTGGGTTTATGTTTCAGAAGGAATGATTGAAAAAAAAAAAAAATGAAATTATTAACTGAAATCCCCTAGCCACTTATTAGGTATTCAAATTTCGCTCTGCTTTGAGGCAGATGAGTCACACTTTCCCCCTTAACAAGCAATTTTAATCACTCTTTTGTTCTGTTGCTGACAACACACACAGCAAAAGCTTTGTTCATGGTCTGTGTTCAATATAATTGGGATGTGCTGAGTTTCTGCATCGTTTGAGTCGGTCCAATGGATGCTACCCTCAGGTAAGGCAATTATAATCAGCGCACTGTCTCTCTCTTGTTCAAGGCCCAGCGTCTTCTCAAAGAGCTTCCTGTGCAGAAAAAACACACATCGGACTTGATCGGAGCTTTGTTTACAAGTCTAATGATCAAACACTTTTGGATTACAAATAACATCTGTTCAGCGTGTTTACTTTAAATCTGAAAATTCAGTCCCAACTCAGCCAACATCATTGATCCTATTTTGGGTTTTACACAACTGCAGGTGAAAGAGAAAATGTGACTGATGCTATTTTAGCTGTTAACAAATGTAAATGCAGGAGCAAAACTTTAAAAAAAAAAAAGAAAAAGATCTTTGATGACACTTTTGTTGTAGTTAACTTATGTAAATGCAGGCTTACTGAGAGCTATTATCACATTTTATCCCATTTGATCACAATGCCGTATAAACATAGACCCATATTGTCTGAGTTAGAGATGAGTTACTGTCAACACAAGTGAATGAAGCAATTCTTTTGTGTTTCATCTTATGTCTACAGGCGATCAGCCGGCCGTGATTGAACCAAACAAATTAAATCTGAGAGGATCTGATGCTTCTCCCAGCCTGTCCGTCTGAATATCTTTGAGCTTAATGAGATCTGGCAGATGGCCTGTTCGCGTTGTCTCTCTAGAAGTGAAGAAAGTTGGAACTGTCCGTAGTCAAGCTAATTTAACAAATCTGACAGTATCTAACGCTAGACTGTTAGAAGCTGCATGGCATGTATAGAGAGGCAGGATTCTTCAGCACCTTGAATAATGCAGAAAGGCATCCGTTTTGTATAGCTTTGTTCCATGTCATGAGGAATTACAATTGCTTCAGATCGTTAGGGAAATGACAACCGAAGTGTAATATTTATTTCACATATCCGTAAAGTTAGCTCTTTATTGTTTGACAATAATTGTACATCTTAATTATGCGGTCTTCTTCATCCACTGTGTTCCCTGATTGTCGACCATGACTGGATTAACTCTCCATGGGCAACTGGGACACACACAATTAAGCAGTTATTGGCCCCTTATTGGCCCCTGTGTTCCTCCTGCTCTCTGTTCCGTGTGCAGGAACACTGGCACCACCAAATAAATATGCATTTGCACATTGCAGACTACAGATGAAGGCAACAAGCACTAGCTGTCAATGCAATAAAAAAAGAGCGCTGACATTATTTTTGACCATACAAAGGGATAACCAAATGTGATTTCAGTCGGACTTTAAGACTATGCAGCATGTGAAGGTTTTTATCAGAAACAACAAAGGTTGGTAAAACTAGTTTACGAAGGGCCCCTCTGCAAGACAAAGCTTTAAGATTAGCTGAAGATGCAGGGCTTGTCATAAACCCATTTCATTGTGTGTTGCGATGGTGTTTATTCCAAAATCTTGAGAACAAATTTGCAATTTATTAAATTACCACAAACAAAATGACAGACAGAGTGACCTTTGGACTTGGGCCCTGTGGCAGCCTGTGTAATCCAGCCTTGGTGTTGACTCCCCAGGAAGACTATCAACATGCAACCACCGCAGTCTTGCTTGTTTATTTATTTATCGGGGGGTTCTTTTGTTAGTTTTTTCCAACATGTGCCCTGTACAGTTTTCTTGTAAACAAGTTATGTTTACGTTCAGTGTCACACACCAAAACACATTGTGTGTAATTGTTAAAAAACGTGTGTAGCATGTCGTCCTCCATTTCTCTCTCTCCTCATTTCCCACCAGTGTCTATTGTCATTATCTAATCAATGCAAAACTGCACCCGAAAAATAGTAAAGCACGTGTCAATATTCATGAACCTAACAAGAAAAAGTTGTGCTTCAGAGAGCATCTGAAGTTCTGTAAGGCCATGTCTGTGTTGGGCCACCAGCACCAGTGAGCCTATTGCTGGGAAGGACATTACCAATAAAGAGGTACAGGTAGGTGTCAGCCATTTTGGATTTCTAAACAACGGGCATTCTGAGGTACAGTGTGTCACCATGGAGAAAGACAGACCTGTGTTTTGGTGAGTGATATTCGTCTTGTTTATCTGTTACAAAGGAGTGATTGTAGTTTTCACAAATCAGCATGTGGCCCAACTGTAGTGTGTGTGTTGCTCTGTGCCAACTACTTCACTACTTCACTAGTTTCAAATCCTTGCTGCTTTTGACCCAAAGCAAAGATCAATAGTTCACTGGGACATTTAATGTTTCACAGTGGACTTCTCGCCATTGAGAGTGTGATTAAGCAAAATCAATACTTCTTTATCAGAGGTTCAAACGCCGACCTGCATGATGAACTGTACACTGGTGCAGCAAAACGCACGCACACACACACACACACACACACACACTGAAACCTTTATTCCACTGCAGTTGCTCTCGTAAAAAAACACCTATAATGTCAGCATGTCAGTCTCTCAGGACGGGGAGAATGAGTTTGAATGTAATAATTTCTGGAGAGAAGTTTGTCGTGTTGAAAAACTACAGGCCTCTGAGTGATGAGAAGTCCTGCCTTCCAGAAACTGCGTTTTCTCCTAATCACTAAGGTTATTTCTGTAGTTCAAACAAGACTAAAAGTCTGTCGTCATGCAAGGCTGTTATGTCATTGCTCTCTAGTAAAGAAAATGAAATGGGGGGGGGGGAATGGAGAGAGGACCCTAAAAGAAACGGCCCGCCTAAAAAAGAGCTTAAGTGTACTCTATATTTAGAATATTTTCACCGCTTTACCTTGCCTTCAGACAGCCCTTTCCGACGGGGAACTGAAGCCAGTATATATGCTCTCTTCAAAGTCACCAGACTCCTTTTTGACCAAAACATTTTTACCTCACAAGAAACGGGAATTTCTTGTCTACCATTGCCTCGAGCTGTTAGTTTTTGTGTGTCATTGTGGGACTTTGGTTAGCTCAGAATCACCATCTACTGTAGGTAGACTATGGATAAGTATACAACCCCACTTCAAACAATCCAAACTATCCCTTTAACAAACCACAGACTTGCTCAACATGAGTTCTAAGAGGGAGGTACCGGGTATTCATAAAAAATGTTGCAGTAAGAATGAAAATGCAAACCCAGTCTTTTATAAATGGTATGCATTGTGACGTAGTTGCACAGAGCAAGGGTCAGATGCTTTGAGCTTAATGCTAACATTAACATGCTAACATGCTAAAGGAGACACACTGGACACTTTTAGTCCAGGTCCAGTGACCTAGTAAATCCAAAGTTCAATACATTTGGTCTTGACTTATAGTCGAACCTCAGATTGAAGAGGAACAATGCGGATTCCGTTCTGGCCGTGGAACAACGGACCAGCTCTTCACTCTCACAAGGATCCTGGAGGGGGCCTGGGAGTATGCCCATCCGGTTTACATGTGTTTTGTGGACCTGGAGAAAGTGTAAGACCGGGTCCCCCGGGAGATACTGTGGGAGGTGCTGCGGGAGTATGGGGTGAGGGGGGCACTTTTGAGGGCCATTCAATCCCTGTACGCCCAAAGCAAGAGTTGTGTCCGGGTTCTCGGCAGTAAGTCGGACTCGTTCCCGGTGGGTGTTGGCCTCCGCCAGGGCTGCGCTTTGTCACCAATCCTGTTTGTGGTATTCATGGACAGGATATCGAGGCGTAGTCGGGGGGAGGAGGGGTTGCAGTTTGGTGGGCTTGGGATCTCATCGCTGCTCTTTGCAGACGATGTGGTCCTGATGGCATCATCAGCCTGTGACCTTCAGCATTCACTGGATCGGTTCGCAGCCGAGTGTGAAGCGGTTGGAATGAGGATCAGCACCTCAAAATCTGAGGCCATGGTTCTCAGCAGGAAACCGGTGGATTGTCTACTCCGGGTAGGGAATGAGTCCTTACCCCAAGTGAAGGAGTTCAAGTACCGAGGGGTCTTGTTCACGAGTGAGGGGAAAATGGAGCGGGAGATGGGCCGGAGAATCGGAGCAGCGGGCGCGGTATTGCACTCGCTTTACCGCACCGTTGTGACGAAAAGAGAGCTGAGCCAGAAGGCAAAGCTATCGATCTACCGGTCTATCTTCGTTCCTACTCTCACCTATGGTCATGAAGGTTGGGTCATGACCGAAAGGACGAGATCGCGGGTACAAGCGGCCGAAATGGGTTTTCTCAGAAGGGTGGCTGGCTTCTCCCTTAGAGATAGGGTGAGGAGTTCAGTCATCCGAGAGAAGCTCGGAGTAGAACCGCTGCTCCTTTGTGTAGAAAGGAGCCAGTTGAGGGTTCGGGCATCTGGTAAGGATGCACCCTGGGCGCCTCCCTAGGGAGGCGTTCCAGGCACAGCCAGCTGGGAGGAGACCACGGGGAAGACCCAGGACGAGGTGGAGAGATTATATCTCCACACTGGCCTGGGAACGCCTCGGGGTCCCCCAGTCAGAGTTGGTCAACGTGGCTCGGGAAAAGGAAGTTTGGGGCCCCCTGCTGGAGCTGTTGCCCCCGCGATCCGACCCCGGATAAGCGGTTGAAGATGGATGGATGGATGGATGGTCTTGACTTAGTAAGCATTAAGACAAATCTTGAGCAAATTTAAAAGGAAAATTATTACACTTTTAAAGCCATTTGAAAGTATTAAAGATATGGTTTGGATATGGTTAGGATGTTTTGAAGTAGGGCTGTATGACGCACGTATGCATAGTCAGTGTATTCCCTACAGTAGATGACCGTCGTTCATCTACATTAGGTGTCTACAGGTGTCTAAAATAAGTTTGTTCGCTGCCCCCGTCCACAGCAGTACATTGCTTAGCTTTCGTGCTGCTACTCCCTTTTGTTCTCCAAACTGGGGGTGTGTCGATGGTCATCTACTGTAGGTAATAGTACTGACCATAGATAAGTACCTTATAAAAACCCTCTTCAAAACAGCTGAACTACCACTTTTAAAATTAATAAACATAGATTGCAGATGCAGATTTTTTAGTAATGGAGATAGATCTGAAGAAGATATGGGAAAAGAAACCAAAACATAAGAATGTATAATACAAAAATGCAAATATAATACATTAAAATATATCAAATGACAAAAGTTTGACTTTAAATTGCAAGTTAAACCTAATTGGATATGACATCAGGTTATATTTAGATGCATATGATTAATGATAAAGGCAGGAGCCTCATCATACTGTCATCGCCATTCCTTCCTTAGATGTTGGATTTCCAGGCATTGCTGTCAGTCTTCCCCGCTCAACATTACACACCAATTCTCCCATGGGACCCTGTAGGACATGTACAGAATATCTCTATCAGCCCTGGCACCAAGTCACCCGAGAGGAAATTGCAAAGAAGATGAAGGGAGAAGATGGTAACAATGAGTGCAACGCAAGTGTTCAGAGAGGGAAGGAAAGACGCAGGAGAAGAAGGTAAAGAGAACATGAGCGGCGTGTGAGGAGGTATGATGAG
>CALSBV010011200.1:20111614-20132686 GCA_943590825.1 Bovichtus diacanthus
GAAGAAGGTAAAGAGAACATGAGCGGCGTGTGAGGAGGTATGATGAGGAGACGGGATCTGATGAGACATGAGATGTAATATGTCACTGTGGTACCGAGGCTCGTATATGAGCCCAATCAGTGTTGTCATGTTGTGGTGTGACTGATTTTACATTTATGGTACAATAGTCAATGTTACAGTGTTTTTCTATAGGCTGAGCTGGCTGTAGATGAATAACAAACAAGCCCTCTTTAAGCTGGTTTCATCTTTTTAACCACTTTAGTACAGCTTTGGTCAAGAAATATGTCCAAGAGATCCTGTAGAACCTGTTAAATTTTGAAACAAATTATTCATGACTTTAACCAAGTGTGTAGTTGCCTAAACTTAGCTACCATAACCATAACTTAGAAAAAAAAAAAGTGCATCTAGATACTTCGCCCCATGCGTTGTTATGGTGTTGTTCCACGCAGGCTATATAAACGTCGACCACAGTGAAAAATATTACTTCATTACCAAGGTTGGAATAAAAAAAAAAAAGAAAGTGAAATTATATGGTTGTCACATGTTTGCTCATATTGATCAAGGTGAATCAATCCCAATTAGTATGATTATATGAAAATAATTTCAGAAATAATACTTCATCTACTATATGCATAACTGGTTAGGCCTACAAATCCACTACAGTACATATCACCATTCAAACATGTTAAGTTAAACATATCTTAAGAAACTCCACACAGCTCCGTAAACACATTGAAATGTTGACTTAATTTGATAATTTTACAACAGAAAATATCTTAACATTCGTAGTTCGCTCTTGGGTTTAACATATTGTTGAAAGTTCAAAACGTATAAGCATTTGAACAAGTTATAGCATAAGATGGAAAATGCTTAATAAGCACGGGTAACTTGTATGATCTTCGTTTGTCGGTCATGATCGGTTGTTTATGTGATGTTGCCTCGCTATAAATTTTGCGACCGCTAGGAATAGTGGGACGGCATTATCTCCTTTTCCTTTTTTTGTAAAGGATGGTACAGTGTCCCTAGGCGAAAGGACATAAGAAAGGATGCATTGAAGCTCCTTTCCTTAGCATTTAGACAATTCATGGCTGCCACTTAGGTACATTTGGGTCATTTCACTCAGTTAGGAACCTTCCTAAGCAAAAAAGGCTATTGGACTGGAACCAAGGAGTACCCATAAGCCTCTCGTCCATGAGTAGATGCACTCTTTCTTTCTGCGCAGTGCACGGTTGGTAGTTTGGTAGAAAGAAAAAAGTTCCCACATGAAGCTGATCACAACAAGGTCTGTTGATAATTTTTAAGTAACCGGTATGTAAAAACTTTGTTTTAAATGTAATAACTTTTTTTTTTTACATACCGATTGCCAACTAGTTGCATTATATTGGAGAGAAGGCATACCTACAGTATCTGTGGCCGATATTTCAAACACGCTGCAACACACATCATGTGGTGCTGTTGAATTGCATTGCATTATAAACAACAGCTGACGACTGTTTCAAATATTCTGTCCACCCCATTTATATCAACGAGGGTCGGCTCAACTGAAACACCATTTTGTATAATGCAATACAGTTCAACAGCACCGTCAACTACATCAGCACTTCATTCAGCAGTTCACAGTGGGTGCTACATCAACAACATCATACAAAATATAACCTGGTATAGAGTCTCTTTAATAAATACAAATAGCAAACTGGGTGAAAACTACATTATAAGTGCTCATTGAAAAAATACCTTCATTTGGTTCCCACAAAAACAGCAATACTCTTCTGGTTTTAAAGCTTTCAAGATCCAAGAAATGCTTCAAGGCACTCACAAACAATTGGTGCATTTAAAAATTGTGCACATCTGATGCTTCCAGCGCCTTTCTGTCTCACGACAGAGGGTCACAAGGTGCTGTGGCTTATGAAAAGTTGCCATAATAAGCTCTGGAGCTGTCAGTCAGCGGGGGGCTTCAGCAGTGCGTCTCTGATGCCTTTGCAGCAAACCTGAAGGAGGGCGAAGAATAAAGAGAAAACAAAAATGTTATATATATAAATATATATATATATATATATATATATTCCCATTCAGCCAGCTTTTTATTGCGTGCACTCCGATAGTTTCCAAGGGCTAAAGGAAAGAGAGATCCCTGGGGAGGTTAAGGAAAGCCATACATGTACGCTGGAAAGACAAAGAGCATCAAAGGGAAAAGGAGAGAAGACAGAGAAAAAGACGAAACATGACAGAGGCAGAGGAGTCATCGCGAGGTGTCTCAGAGCTGTCAATCACGCCAAGAAAACCGGATGGTTAGCTCTGAAGCGACCGGTAGAGTGAGAAGTGGAATGGAAATGAGCAGGTATTGCTTCCTCCAGCAAACAGATGATCTCTAAATCTTTCAAATGAAGTTAGTGGATCGAAACAGACTTATGACAGATACAAGGTTAGTGCAAGTCAGAAGAAACGGAACGTTTGAATGACCTCAATTGTCTTTGCATAGATTAAATGCTGTTGGGTGTTATTACTTAGTTTTAAAGCTGCAGTATTCAATATATATATTTTTAAACAGTGAATCAAAGACCAAAATGGACTTAAAAGAAAAGTGAATGTTAGACTTGGATTCATCAGGTGGACAAATAACTCCAAATGAATGCTAATATTTCTTTGTGTCTCCAGCATGTTCACTATAATAACTTCACCAGTGGATAATATATATATATATATATATATATATATATATATATATATATTATATATATATATAATATGTTTTAGTTAGCTTATTTCAAAGTCAATGTATGCAGCTTTAAAGCAGGAGGAAACAACATGCATAAGCAGAGAGGGAATAATTCTCAACATTCTTATTCAGAAGTCTTCAATAAATTTACAATTTTTTCAATATGCAATTGATCTATATTGAAAGAAACAAATGGTGTATAGCCCCAGTTTGTATCGCAGAACTTGGGATTTATTTTTAACCATGCAACCCAGCGTTTTGAGTAACTTTTAATTATCAGTTTTCACTTGTTGGACTAGCACATAGCCATAACCTCAGCAAACCTAAGAGGAAGTGACATTTTTATTTTTATTATTATTGATAAATGTTTACAAAAAAACAACACAGGTTTCAGTCAGCTTTTAATTGTGCTGGGGTCGTGGTTTGGTTTTTAGTCTTTAGTCTTTTATTAAGCATATTTTCCTCTAATCATTTTCTCTGCTACATTAGTGATTTGGCTTGGCTATAAAGTTTATTTTAATATTTTTTATTGGTATAATCTAGTTTCACATTGTCCATTTGAAGAGAAGCGGAATTTTTGTTTTGTTTACAAGAAGAGAAAACGCCACAGAGGAAGAGATCATAAATTGTCCAAAGATTGGTGTTAGATGTGAATGGCCAACAGTCAGCTGACTCCCGGTCCATGAACATCAATGCTTTCACTGAATATTAAGATAAGTAACATTATCTTTGTTTTGCTAATGTCTGACATGATTTTAAGAATATTCTTTTAGTAGCCTGCAGTGCAGTGTCGTGTGTTTCTCTGTAGATGTGCTCTTTTTTAAAAGAATTTCGATACATTTTGATTAGACTTTATTTCCTATACTATAGAACTGAGACCTCAGCTTGTTTCTCATATAGCAGGTTCATAGCCTGTAAAAGAGTGTGCAGGTGCTGCTGAATTATTAAGCTCTCCTTTAAAGCTGCGTTCAGCAATGTTCCACAACTAGGGGGCAGAGAGAATTCAAAACACACAATCGGCAGCACAGAATTCCTGGACTATACTGACATATTGTTATGGCAAACCTGTTAGCCAAAAGTTGCCTGCAGACACAGAACAACATCACTAGGCTTGTGTTTTTCTAATAATAATCCCATCACCTAAATTTCTTAAAAAAAAAAAAAAAACACTCATCACAGGGGAGCCTTGCAACATTCAACTCAACTTGTAAACAAATGGGAAAGAAAGATGGAGTTATATTGATGGCTGATGGAATATCGGTATATTAACACGGCAACCAAATGGATGGATGTCTGCCCGAAGCTACAGATGTAACTGAAAAATAGGTGTAATGGTAATGCCGACAATAAAACCATTGAGTTCCATGCTAAATCTTGAGAACCAGTCCGTTTGTCTCGTGTGTGTGTGTGTGTGTGTGGAACACTCCGAATCTTTTTAGGCCCTTATTTGGAAAGAGTTGCCCAAAATGTAATGGTGAAAAATCCAACTAAATGGAACGGTTTCACCTGCATTGTTCAACAACACACAGGTCAGCAAGTCACTGTTCTCTCAAGTCTAAGCGTTCAGTCTTACATCAAAAAGGAATCCCCATGGTAGGGCAGTATCATATTTGATATAACTTTCATGTCTGTGACGAAACCGTTTGCAACAGTTGAAGAACCAAGCCATAGAATCAGGGAATCAAGATGATAAAATAAAAGCTGGAAACAGCAAAGAAGCAACTAAAAGTTATTGGTCATTATATGACCAGCTCTACAATTGGCACCTATTTGGTTACAAATTCAGAATTTTGACAATCCTGTACCAACAAATATTGACTTATTGTATTGTGTCAATGCTCCATGCTGTTGATGAGAAAAAAAACTGTCCCTCTGTCCAGCTAACTTTTATACTTTTTTATGTATTTTTTTGACTGTGTATATTTGATATTGCAAAAGCCTGCATCATTGTGTGTTTGGGATAATATAGGAGATGTGTTTTGAATTACAAAGCAGTCGCAGTAAAAAAAAAAAAATCATTCTGACTGCAGCAAATGAACGTATTAAACAAACAAAGAACAAATATTACTGATACTTAAACATACTGAGTTTATTATTAATATTTTGACTTGGTAGAAGGCATTTCAATGTGTTAAATGCTGTGGCAATTTTATAAATGGTATTAATCAGACTTTTCATCATGCTATTACCTTCATCTAGATACATTTTACACATTTTATCCAATTTACTGTGGTTTTAGTAAAATCCCCCCCAGGTAAAAATGTAATATTGGCCTGGATGTGCGACATCCCTTTTCACTCATATTACGACCTACTGGTGAAGTAATAAAATATATGGATGCAATAAATTTAAGACCGACACTATAGATCAAAAGTAATTTCATTAAAGGGATACTCAAAGATGGATCAAAAATCTATCTTTTGTTCATTAAACATTCACTCCCTACTGTGGTCTAAATTCTTGTCAGTTACAATAAAATCCAATACTAATTCATAGAAACACCTCAAACCAGCACAATCTACTTCTCCACTGTCCATCCATATGCTCAGTGTTAATCTCAGTCATAGCTTCACAAACCTATGGCTATTTGTTTTTGTCTCTGTTGCACAGCCCTGTCATGCTCATTAGTAGCTACATGAGTGAGATTGTGCACGTAAGGGGGACCCCACCTTGCTCATACATTGATATGTGTAAACTGCATTTTGATGATATCATGTGTGAAAATTATGCTTTTAATTATTCCAGTTATGTATGGCTATAAACACCAACGGCAAACCCTACAGACCTTGGTGTTTAAAGAGAAATCTCTCTTTATTTCTCCTTAATACTTAAAAAGGCTGGATTACCAAGCGAGCAACTGCCCAGGGCGAGGGCATAGGGTTGGTTTCCCCGGTGGAAAATGTCACCTTTGGCCCCAATGCCCATGATCACTGCGTGTCATTTAGTTTGTGGTAATATGTTGAAATGACAGGGGCCTTAATAAGGTTCCAGATTTGTATTTTTATTTTTCTAGATCTTTGGGCTATATCTATTAGAGGGCGGTGTTAAAATGTAGTTGTGTTCATTATTCGTCACTCTCATAGTGCATGTTTCCAGACATATGTTAATCAAATTACCACAAATGTAAAGACACATGGCAAATCTTGAACAGGGTTGTATTTCAGATTAGCATTCGTAGTTGGTTTCTAGGGCTGAAGGCGAAGGATAATGAAGCTGGCTCATGTAGACTGCCATGTGCTCTGTTCCTGAATAGCACCTAGAGGCAACAGGATAGACAATGCACAGAGAGTGAGGGGTGGGGAGTTGAGAGGGGTCCCCACTGCCCCCCCCCCCACCACGTGAAGGCAAAACTGGCCTTGATTTAAAACGTTCCTTTTGATATTCAAGCAATGGCTCATTGTTTGCAGTTTTTTTCTCTAATGGAAACACAATAACAAGCTTCAGTATATGCACTGCTCTCATTAAAGTAGATTCTTCCTCAGTTATGATCATTAATTTTTTTACTGCAGATCATTAAATTGTTTTGCCATTTAAGCACTACACAGTCTCTATTGATGTCCATTAATGTAAAAAGAAAATAAATGGCAAGTGTTACATTCTGACCTTTATCCTATTAATGGGCCAGTGTACTCTGTCAAGAACACAAAGAGAATAGTGGGCAGTAATTATTGGCTTATCGGCCGTATTACACACAACTCTTATAGCTTCTCCGTTTTGCTGCTTGCTAATGATTCAGGTTTGAGGGAGCATAACAGATCGTCACAACAACACGTGATTGCTGTCTTTTTAATTTGTCAATTTAGGAACATTATGGAATGGATTGCTCTTCTGCATCTAATCAGTAGATGATTAAAATGCACAGGATCAATTCATTAAACATGTTTGGGTGTCATTGATTGCAAACAACAGCAAGCAGAGTGTCATGATAGGTACTTGGAATTATCTGTTGCATTTGAAGGCCATGACCTTATTATAGTGTAGAGAATGCAGAAGATCAGTGGTGTGGGAAAACATGGAAAGTGTTAATACCAGGCGGGCAGCAGTATTCTGGGTAAAATGTGGAGGTCAGACGCGGACACATTGGCTCTAGCAAGGAGGGAATTGCAGTGGTCCAGGCGGGAGAAGACAAGCCCCCGGATGAGCACTTTGGCCATCTCCCCTGGTCGAATCTTGGTGAGGGGATCCCTTTTCCCTGGAGGAACACTAGCCCAGTCTTGTCCAGGTTGTGCTTTAGGTGGTTTCTCGACATCCAGGGTGTCATCATTATAGCAGTGGAAGGAGAAGCCAACCAAGCATATAACAGCAATAACATGATAGGAGCAACCTGTGAGGTAGGATGCAAACGGATAGAGTGCAGAGCCTGAGATACCCATTAACTTTGAGGGTAGAGGGGAAGATCTGGACATTGGCATTGTTCAGCTCCACGCAAGACAGTAGTTTCTGCAAACAACAAGAATTAATCACTGGGGGGGAACTGTGCGAGGTCAGTCCACACACACGTGTTGTTTAACCCAAAGCATGTTGAATGCGTTGAAAAATGATTTAATGGAGTGCAATGGGGCTTTTTTGACAGCTGTGTGTACTGAAGGAGCTGCACTAGCTATCGGCCTCACATGGTCCTGGATTTGACATCCCATCCTGAACGCCATCAGATTGCCAGAGGCATAATCCTCCTGTCTAAAATGAGCACCACACATAGCCATGTTTTTTTCATTACAGAAGCAGCATCAAAGCCTTCCCCTGCACAGAACGCACAGAGGCACAAAAGCTGGTGCTGTTCCTTATTCTAAAGGAACTTTCTACTCCATGTGCTGAAAAGGTTGGAGTTTGTCCAACCTGCACAAGCACAATAATTCACCATGATGACAAATGGTGAAAGGCAACCAAAAAAACTACTGAAAAAGACAGACTCATGAAATCACAACCACTCAGTCACTACCACAAGTTACACTGAGGCAGGGTCACAAGGACTCCCTTGTGAGATGTTATTTGATGTGGTCTTTTAAAAAGAATAAAGGACATGTTTGTCCTTATGTCTTGGAAAACATTAAATTGTACTTCCAAATCATAATTTCTTTCACGTTAAGTATACATTTATTAAAAAAATTCAACCTGCAAGTTGCTCTTTGAGTCCTGGGCCTGAGAGCAGTAACAGTGAAGCGGCAATGGTCTGACCTTGCTTCGAGGAGGCCAGTGAAAGCCAAGACATTGTCAGTTGCTAGTAGTTGAAGCGACGCTCATTCTAAGAGACAAGGAGATGATTCAAACCTTCTGCTTCAATTAATGCAGGGGTGACCACCAACACGCTCCCTCGGTTTGACCCTCCTCCCTCTTCCGCTGAAGAGGAGCAGGTCACTGTCAGTAACATGTCCAGCAAATTAAACTAATCTGAGTTACTACTACTGATGGCTGATTTGCAAGCTTTAATTAAAGCTCCGTTTCCCATTGATAGAAGTTGTGCATGCCAATAATTGATTAACGCAAGCAAATCTTAAATGACCTTTGCCACATGAACAATACAGTCTCATTGACCGAATGAATGACAAAATTGACATTGACAGGGAAATTAGAAAATGTATGTCCTACCCAAGATTTTCAATCCAGGCTCTCCTAGAGTCATTAGTCAAAGGGGGTTTCCATTGACATGTAGATTGACATTGACTAGAGGAAGTGTTCACTCAATGGGGACGTAAATAAATGTAAGCTCACTGAAGCGCAATGTTATTTAGCTCTAGTGCCCAGTTGTTTTATAAAAGGCATCTGTTTTTATTTATGCTCAGACATTATAGAGATTTAAAAGTGGATGGAGAGGGTGCTTAAAAATCCAAACCGTCATCTCCATAATCTCCAGCTCAGTAGGCTCCGCTGGAGTGAGAGAATGAAAATTACAGCCTGTCAGGCATCAATGACATGGAGAAATGAGGAAATGGTCGACTTTTAACAGCCAGCCTTTCCCCTTAGATACCCACAAAAAACATTCTTGCTGGTCCATTTAATACTATGCCAGGCAAGGTCACTCCCCCTTGGTTAAGTCTGCTGGGAAATTGAACCTACATTTTCTTAATTGAAGATGTAACTGCACGATAATTAAGGGGGAAAGTTTAATTGAGCTGAGATTCTATAATATAAGCATAGTAAAGGCAGGTGTGTGCACTCCAAAGCTATATAGAGAATAACAACCTTTGTAATTCAGGCAGATTCTGAAAAAGTTATTTGCTGTTGTGCTGGAGATGTGAGGGGACATTGCAGTTTTTCAAAACAATATGTTTTGCTTATTTTGATTTGAATTATTTTACCAGTCAATATTAGTTAAATATTACTCCTGCACTACAGATGTGAGGGCACTTGCAGGCATATTCTACAGATCTCATTACAGGCATGTAACTATTTTACAAAATAAACAATAAAAGTTAGGATCATTATTTCATAAATTGGACTTAGCCACAGCAACATAATACCAAGAAATTATCAACTTTGTCAGAATTGACCGCTCCATATGACGCTATGTCAGTTAAACAACAACATATAAATAACCTTGTTAGGTAATGTAATTATTTCTTTCATAATCAGATGAGCATAGGGGCATGGCACTGAGTTGTGACAGTGTGCCATACTTCCAGTTTTGCTGTTCTTGATGATTCAAGGTTGTCTAAATCCAGTACAATCCTTTCTGACCTTTTACACAAGATATCTCATCACTTTTCTACATCCATTGGCTCTATTTTGTCTTTATTTCATGTGTGCATATATGACTGAAAAACAAGAATATTATCCCAAAGTCAAGGCAGCTTAAAAGTTATCAGACAGACCTAATTTCAAGTTTAATTGACATCACGCTTTCGACTCTACTCCGACAGGTTTGAGATAATAAAAATAACAGAAAGACCTTAATAAAAGTGGGAGCATTACATTCACTGATGAAATAATGACTGTAGTGACTGCTTTTATGTCACGTAGGGCAGTTAAAGCTCAAGATATCAGCTGCAATCCAAACTGATCCTGCTGCTGAGCTAATGTTGTAAGCTAGCTTCACAGACAGCCAGGACAAGCTGCTGCTCCGGATATCCTGATCAAGGTGATGAGCTTGAAATATCAATGTGATGTGCTTGAGGGGTATATTTAAGGGATTTTGACATGCGTTTATGATCTGCTAGCATTAACTGACGGCACTCTACTGCTACCTAGCTAGACCACGTGGCGCTGGAAACTGAAAAGGCTGTTAGCTAACACTCGATTATTTATCGACAGACGGACTCACTTCTCTTTTGGCAAACTCCACTAGCTAACATTTTTTTTTTGAGTAGCCTCTCTAACAATCCATCTGTTGCCGACTGTGCACACACGTATAGTTACAACAGCAAACAGTTGAATTTTGTAGTTTGGCTAACGTGACATGAAATTAAGATCAACTGATGACCGCTGATTTCAAAACTAAAAGATTATGAGCCTGCTGTCAGGAATTTTTCCAGGGACATTTGGATGTAAAGGAGTAACAGTGACAGGACTTTTATGTGTTGGGGCTCATCACCATATCACCCCAGTACAGGAATAATCTATCCCAGATGGAACAGGGTGTCTGGCTGAAATGCAGTATTGAACTGTCCATCGTTTATACAGGCCAGTTTGGACTGAAGCTAATTTCAATGCACTCAGATGCATAATGTGACCAAGCCTTGAGCAGTATTTTGGAGAGCACCTTTTCCTAATGTGTGTTAATTACTTCATGATGTCAAGCTCCCCTAATGCCCACGTTACAGATATAACTTACAAATATGTACTTAATTTGTAATGGCAAAGGCACATTGTGAGCCTGTCTTCCCTTCTTCCAATTACTCAAACTGTCAAAGCATTAAATTGAAAGTCAGGATGTCAAAATGCTGGTACGAATAACCACTTAGTATCCTCCACTGTGGGGAACTTAATGCATGGGTACATGCTATTTCAAAGCTATTTGTATTCAATTGCTGTAACTGAGACATCTGTGAGTGTCTGTTCTAATCGGCACATCTGCCTGTTTTTTTTTTTTTGTTTTTTTTTAGAAAGGCTTCCTTTGGATATTGACATAGGTGTAATTTCAGTGGCATATGTTAATGTCGTAATGGGCAGGTTGCCTGGAGGTGCTCAGATCCTGATGGACAGGCACTTTACAGCGGTGTAATGTACATTTTACAGTCATCTCGTGGTCTTTCACCATCCACACGGTTGGTTTAGTTACATTACAGCTGAGCGAACAATGTATGCAAAGTTCATATATCATCCATTTTTAATTTATGAGTAGGATATTTTTGGAAGATTTAGGGTACTGAGAGAAAGTTATTGTCAACTTTTAAATTAGTGAAGCCAATGTTATTATCTTATTTTATTGGTGACCTTTACAGCTTTGATTTTGCAGTAAGCTTCTGTCTTAAAGGTCTCAGGGAAATGGAAGTTAGAGCCACTTTAGCTTCTGTACTGTAACATATTTTTCAGTGAAATTTTATATTTGACCACTGTACAGTTGCAAGAAGGACTTAAATTAAATCCTTTGCATCTGATTTTACTGTAGTGTAGCATAATACAGAGCTAAAGGGGACTGGTGGCTCTACACACAGCTCCCTCACCTGTTGTTGTTAGATCGAGATAGATTAGATTTCGCATCATCCGGCAGACTTTTGCCGGCGGATGAAAGCGTACATCAAGAAATAAATGAACATTTAAGACAGGGACAGAGGTTTAAAGCTGGGAAAATCCATTTTGCATTTTTACTGGGTTTTGAACATAATAACTGACAAAAGCTTTGAATTTTGGAACAGAAATATCTTAAAAACCTTAATGTTTTTATAAATGTATTTCCAAGTTGAAACATTATTGAACGTTTGATATTTCCTACCACTGGTGGTGGTAGAGGCAGCTCGTGCCACTGACAATGAATGGGCTGAAAGCAACCCACCCTGCACCATTTCTTATCCGGCTAATTTAGATTTCTGCTCAGGTTGCAATAAGGTGGAGCTGTGATGGAATTACGAAAGGTCAGCAAACTCACTGTTCCAAGAATGAAAAATGTGTAAGTTGTCCCGTGTCAATGAAGCCCAGTCTGTACACATCACACAGTCCTGAGAATAGGTATAATCAATAATCAGGCAACGTACCTGTTAAGGTGTACACTGTATATACCACATCATCAAAGTTCTTATGGCAACTGAGGTAGCAATTCAAAAATCTAACTGATGTGGACCAACTTTCTGATGCAATGAATGTCAAACATTCATTTTATGGGCACGAAAACAATAGCTAAACGAGCTGAAATGGCTCCATAGAGCAGAGGAAAACATTTAATATTTAATATTATTATAGTGTACAGTTTATTTAGCAAACTGTTTTTTGTTTAATATTTTAAGCTAAAAAGATGCTAACAGGCTCTGTAGAGCTGAGGGGAACTGCAGAATGATGTGATCATTTGTTTTTGTAGTTTAGTTTAGTTTGTCCTTATGAGTGACTCATTTCTTATACACATAGTATTTGAACAATTGTTAATATAAAATGATTGATTAGAGGCTTGGAGATTTCAGTCCTTGTTAACTTTGCAGAACATGTGGTTACTGGTGCTAACAGCATGTGCATTTTAACACCGTTCCCAGAGTGACAAAAGCCACATGTATCAACCACTGGGGGCAACAAATATGCCTTGAGCTGAAAGTAAAAGAAAAGCAAATCGTGTATCTGTTCCAGCGCGGCGACACAAAGTGTGGGCTTTTTTGGTCGCTTTTTTGGCCATTGATAATAATAACCTTATAGTTTAGTTAAGTTGATCAGTCAAAGAAGTTACAAGCAGTTATACAAATACAATATAAGTGCATTATTCACTCTCCCTTCTCTTCCTTCAACTTCTGAGGTTTTTAACAGTTATATGCTACGCTATGGTCACTTGCTAGACCGTAACTTTGACATTTGATGCTAGGCAGGTAAGTGCACAGTGGGTTGATTAGAGCGCTGAGACTGAACTAATCCTGACAGAATTCTCTGTGGGTTGGTCACATTTGATCTGATGTTGATTTTAAAATACACACAAATATATTTGTACCACTTTAAGGACCCGCTCTTTACCCATGTTAAAACAACTTTTTTACTGCGGTGTATTACCTGTCCTGCTGAAAGAAATATACTTGGGGATTTTACAAAATTTAGTATAAGAACAGCAATGCCCCACTGTTGTATTGTTGTGCACTGTTGCATTCAGTACAAAGTGGAATTCATCGTGTGGTTACATCATCCCAATCTGTTGGGTTTGCACTAGGGAATTATAACAACTGCACTCAATGTATCTTTACAGAATTAAATGGATTGTGTTTAATTAACTTTTTACAGTCCAGTGAAGGCCGTATATAATTCACTTTTAAATACAGTATCTTCGAGACTTGGAATTAGCTGATGATGATGATGAATCTAATTACAGTAGTAGAATTATTAAGGAATAAGTTAAATAAGTAAGGATGATAAATTAGTTGGCACTTTTTATTCTGGTCAGTTTTTTTTTATTATAGGTTTCTTTCTACACCTCGTACAACTTGGCCTCAACCAAACACGTTTTTCCTACGTTGTTATGATGAGCTGTGGCATTGTGGTCCAGAGAGCTAAATATAGCTGATGGCTGCTAGGATGGATTGAAGGGGACGTTATATCTGGGGGGGAAATTACTAAGGCTTAATGAAGTACATAACTCATTGCTCACCTGCTGCCTACTATATAGCACACTCAATCTGGGAGGACAGTTTAGAGGGCACTACACACACTTGTAGAGGGTAATAGTTCATTTTCTTTGCAAGCTCCTCCACTGAGACCTCTTTTCAGCTTGACCCAGTTTGTGGGGAGAGAAATTATGACTCATATCATTACCTTTTTTTTTAATGGTTGTTCAATCATTTTTTATAAGATAAAGTTTTTTGTATTTCCTGTGTGTTCAAATGTTAAGGCCCTGGTATGGCTGAAGTACATTTTTATAGGTAAAGTTCCACATGTATTAAACTTATGTTATGATACAATATCTATAATGTACATATATATATATATACAGTATATAAGTGCACAGTGGTGTATTATGTACTAAGTCTCATTAAAGCAATGTAAAAATGCTCCATTACAAGCAAAACGCTGCATTTAAAAGTAAAAGTTCAGAATTTGAATCTAAATGTTAAATGATTACTTAAATGAAACCAACTCAGATTTTTAGAGGGGGATCACTGTTTAGTAGAAGGATTCACAAGCCAAGAGAGGTTGGGAACCACTGGTTTTATATTTAACAATGCATTCCATTCTGTAAGCTTATCATGTTTTTAAAAAAATGTTTTAATCTAAAAGTTTAAAAAAGTAACTAGCAACTACAGGCGTAAACAGTTGAAATTATCCCTCTGTATTGTACTGCATAACATGGAAAAACTCAACGTACTTCAAATTTGTACTTAAATACATTACTTCATTAAATGTTCTTAGTTACTTTCCATCACTGCAAACAGTGCTTTACAGCCTCAGACAATGGTCCTATTCGTATTTTTTGGGCAGGTATTGTGAAGCATTTTCCAACCGTCCCTAGTCTCCAAATGCTCCCAAATCCTTTTTGACAAAGGTGTTTGTAGCATCAAAGGCATCTCTGAAAAAATAAACCCACAAAGAAGGTTTGATCAGAGCACCAAAGAGGGTTAGTGTAGTTTTTCACAGGGTTAACCGTTTCCAAATTGTTGGGGTAGTAGATTGGAAGTGAAGGGCGTGCTCCTGGGCGAGAGAGGGGAGAGTGGATGAGAGAGCGGCCCTAATGCGGCATCTCATTACAACCTCTGTCAGGATCCCTCTATTCTACCATCAGCTCCCCTTAACTTGGTAAGAGCCCAACTGTCGTTTCGAGTGAGTGTGCCGCCAAGGAGGCATTTACAAATAAATGAAAAATGTCACATTTGATTTCACTCCTCTCGGACTGCGGCGCCTCAGCTTTGTCACAAACTGTCTTTGTTGTTCTGGTCTCTCGCAGGTCCCGCTCCCGGTCGCCGTGGATAGGTTCTGGCAGGTTCAGGCCCTCTGCGTCTCTCCCTGGGTAAGCCCGCAGACAATGACCTTCCCTTAATGTTGTTGAAACCGATTCCGCCTTTCCCCCCCCTCCCCCCGTTCTGCTTGTCCTTGAATGGCATGCAAGCGAGCAGGAAGTTAGAGCTGGTTTTCGATGACGGGGAAATAAAGAGCTGTTAAAATGGCGTGGCATGTCGTTTAGGGGGAGTCAGCATGGTATCGTCTTTAACCCTTGGCTTTGTGGTTCGCCTGGGATGCCCTCGCTATTGCTGCCGCCGCCGCCGCTGCTGCCACAAAGGCAGGGAATTAGAGACACACCGCACCTTTTTTATCTCGAATGTTTGTTGAGATTTTTTCATTCTGTAATTTTGGAAAGAAATGTGGCTTTTTTTTTTTTGTGTTTCAGGACTGAAATATTTGGATATTTCTACGTTTTCTCTACAGCGCTGTATTACGGCTTTTAATGTTTATTGAAAGATTTGCTACGCAGGAGAATTTCTAATATATGCCTGTGATGGCAATAATATGGTTTACCATCATTACCAACGTGAAAGCATTAATCAAATTAAAGCTTTAAGGTTCATTTTCGATCCATAAAAACGTGAAAAAGCTCCGCTGTATACTACGAAAAATGTCCGAATATTCCGTTAAAATGAATGCAGTAGCCTTTTTGAACCAAAAGAGTCACCGGACAAATGGTATAGGATTTCAAATCTGTACACGATGCACAATGTTTACATTCTGTGTGACTTTCAAAATACAGAAAATTCTTAATTTCCTTTTTATCACAGTCATTCATTTTACAATCCATTGTTGTGAATTGTGAAGCCATTTTAGATTCTGCGTCACAGTATTCGCCTTATTTATCGGTTTGTACCTACCAAACAGTTTTTTTAATGCTTTAAGGCATGTTTAATCTCCTGGACTGAATTCTAATGCATTTTTGTGGATTTCACTTCCGCTCCTTGACACTAACAGTCATATCATTTTAGAAATATGCCAGTGAGGTACAATTGCATGCGTTTCACTATATACACAAAACTATATATATCCCATAATACCTACTACAGCCCTTCATTCTCTACCATAACAACACATCTTCAACGCAGGCTCTTCTTTAAAGCTCTATTGTCGGATATAAGGCACTCTATATGTTGTTGTGTGATGTTTTTTATGGCATGTTAGAAGAATCCATTATCCTGCAGCGCGGCGAACCTTCTGAACCAGCCAAACGCTTGTTTTGTTGTTGAGAATCATGCTGAGCAACGTCTTTTTCGTTAAGGATTACCTTCCATTAGGCTGCTAATGCAGTCGCTTCAAAGAAAAGACATGCACACTACAACCACTTCAGATTTCACATCACATCCCATCCCGACACAACTATATCCTAAACACTTGTCGAAACACTTGAAAAGTGCTTTCATAAGTTGTTTCAAGACTTCGCTTCTAACAATTCTTACGCCTCTTTAAACAATTATTGGAAAACAAGTTTGTTTGGAGAGAAAATGCTTGTACTCACCTGCTGCTGCCCTTAACCATCTCAGCACATCAACTGGTGTGTGCTCCATAAGGGCACTCGGTAAAGTACCATTTGTAGCTTGTAGCGTTTTTTTTACAGAGTATAAATGCCCCATGCAAGCTTTTTGGAATGGGCTGTTAAGCCTCTTAAGTAGCTGTGTGTGTGTGTGTGCGTGTGTGTGCGTGCGTGCGTGTGTGTGTGCGTGTGTGCGGTAAGGAGGGGGAGACGGCCGGCCTTTAAGAAGATCCTGAAGGCAGGACGCCCCTGCAGTTTAAAAGCTGTTAATGATGCATGTCGCTCACCGAGGAATCAGTGGAGCGAAGCCAGCAGGTTTCTTAGACTGTGTGTGTGTGTGTGTGTGTGTGTGTGTGTCTCAGTGGGACACCTGTTGTGTCCTCTGTAGCCGTCCTTACATTGAGCATTGAGGATGAATAACAAGAAGCAAAGCCTTGTGTTGAATAGAAGCGGCACCAGTGCCCGTCACTGCTGCATTTTTCAAAGGGCAAGCTGAAGAGATGCTGATAGGCAAGGTTGTTCTGGCTACTAAGTGCTCTTGTTGGTTAGCAAATTAATAGAAAGCCAGGTGGAAGTTTGTGGTTTTGTGTGGTGTTTTTCACTTTGAATTTCTATTGTCTCAAATGAATGGCTGGAACAAGTGTAAATATCGTAGTTACTGTCGGCCAGACTTTATGGTTCTAACTAACCAGAGCTTTACACCAAGGACATTACATCACATTACAGTTCATTTAGCAGATGCTTTTGTCCAATGGGACTTACAATAAGTGCAAAAAATCATGAGGATACAACTCCTACTGCATTCTGGATGAGCTGTAGAGGTCAGATGGCACACCAGGTAGACCAGCCAGGAGGTACTCCCTCCCCCAACACTACTACCACTTGGAAGTAGTGTTGCTAGGATATTACAAAATATGCCTTCGATAGGATACCTGCCTAAATATGTCAATAACCATAGTGAAACGATACCATGGCAAATATCTAAAACATCAGAGAAAGTCATAGAATAATAGATGACTGAACAAGGAACTTTAAGGATTTATTTTTAATTTGATCAAATTACCTTCAAAAGTATAGGCGGGCGCCACTCATAACCCTTGGCTATACTTAAGTGCCCTATTTAGCTTTGTACGCCTGCTTTGTCGAAGTACTTGCAGCGTGCATATGAGAGGAAAAAACACAACGTTGCCATGCCCACTGAGCACTGTACACACACACTGCCCCACACTATCATAAATACGGCTCTTTTTAAAAACTCTGTACGTAAAGTACCAGCACTAATGAAACGGAGCATGGTATCGTTTTTAGCGGCAGGGTATTGTGGTAATTTCCTAGTGTCTGTATGCCGTGCAACACTTAGGAGCTGCACACTCTAACCCAGTCTTTTACTGGAGCCTGTTGAATAACTATCTCAGAGCACTGAGGGGTTCAATCCCATCCGTGAGGGCACTGATTCGGTTGGTGATAAGGCTGGTCTTGCGTACGCTCCGGCTTATGGTCAATGTTCATATTATAGGGTTCAAAGGTGAGCCTTGAAAATGTGCAGGGAGAAGGGTGTCATCCCAAACGGCAACATTAATACCATTATCCCCCTGTAGCTAGTTGATTCCCAGAAAAACACCATCCTAAAATGCATAATTGGGAAATCATGTGTCAGTGTAGCTTGTACCCCCGATGACCTCTCGCAGTGCAGGCATCTGTGCTATTAAAGCTCAAATCATGTTGAACATGGTGGGTTAGAGGTTAGTGGGGTACAGTATAGATGGAAGCGGTGAGGTCTCGGAGTCCTGCACCCTTAATGCCCCATTGTTGGTGCAGTCTCTGTAACCTTTTTTTCTTTTTCACGCGTAGACCTTTTGTCACAACTGATTCCATCAATGCCTGCCCTTTGGTATGTATTGGTAAAATATTTCAAAAATATCCCAGAATTATCCTCTGATATCAGTAACTTGTGTAGCCTTATTGTTTAGTAAACTAGCCATCCCTCCTCCCTCCCCTTGTTCAGGTGTGGCTCAGCAGTGGAGTTATTATTGTATAGTTGGTATGACCTTAATATGTACAGTATATGGGAAATTAGCCACAGTGAACTGATTTGTTGGACATACATACAAGCACAGAGACACACAGGAACCAGAGATGGTTTTACGGTCTATTTGTGTTTGTGTGTCTGTATGTACTTTAAAACCAAACCTATGCCCTTGATCACATGAGCAAAAATTCCATTCTTAGGTCATAACTGAGAAACACCATTTGGTGAAGAGGCTCGAGATGTGGGTCAAAATTTAATAAAACACCAAGTACGTGGACCTTGTGTTGAGAATGATTCGCTAAACGGTTATTTCCAAGGTAAAAGAAACAAAAGACACTCAAGTAGTGATTCAAATATCACAAAAATAGCAATTCTGAAACTATTAATTGACAGTTGTTGACATATTTGTAACATTTCTTTGAGACTTGACACGTCTTCTGAAGCCAAAGCATGGTAGAATCGTTTTAACCTATACAACAACATGTATAGTTTTCAAGCAAACAATATCTACTTTTCAACTGGCACACTAAGACAGGATCCAGGATATTCAGGTTGATTTGGTCGAGGTGTGTGCGGTGAACACAGAGTCTGATGTTTATGTTTGACATTAAGTTCATTCACTTCTTCCTACTCCTTTTTGGACATGAAATGCATAATTATGTTGTTTATTAAGTGTTTGCTGTATATCTTTTCTGGGCATTGTTGTTTTGCTTCCTTACTTATTTTTTTTTTTTTTTTCATGTTTTTACATGTTGGAAGAAAAAGAATCCCTTTTTTATTAAAAAAATTTGAATTGAAATAGCAAATAACACAATTTTCTTACAGATGAAAAGAGCCCTTGCTCAAACCTGCTACAGCTTTATTTGGTCTGGTATGACCAGTAGTCTATGGTGGCTATATTTTAGACTTAACGACTCTTCTCTACTTGTGCTGCTGTTACAATTAGTGCTAAATTTGACAGGTACTGTATGTCTAGATTGGGTCTTATTTCTGAAAAGTCCTGAAAATATCCTGCTTATTAGTTATTAATGTTTATTTAACTTCTTCTTCTTCTTCTTCTTCTTCTTCTTCTTCTTCTTCTTCTTCTTCTTCTTCTTCTTCTTCTTCGTTAGTTTTAGTCAAGACCAAGTATGAAGTAAAGTCAAATTTAGGTTTATTGCTTCAAGGTTTGAAGGTTTTTCGTCTAAAACAGCGGTGTCAAACTCAAATACACAGTGGGCCAAAATTTAAAATTAAACAAAGTCACGGGCCAACGTTGAAAAAATGAACCTTTAATATGGACCCAAACAAGTTTTGCTTGACATTGAATATGAAACAAGCAACGCTTATGTAACTTAATAGTGAAGACATGCAAAATCAAATTTCAAATAAAAAACCATATCAATGGCATATTAAATAAAATTTAAATAAAAATTGTATGTTTTTTCTCTATTTGCAGCCTTCTGAGGTAAATATCAAAATAAACTTTTTCATAGTGACGTCTAATGTTGTACTCCTTTGTTACAGACACGTTGGCACCACAAATAAGACAAACGGGTCTGTCTTTTACATATGTAAACAGATATTCTGCCTCCTACCTGTCCAAAAAAGTTCTGTTTTCTGCCTTTCTTTTCGCCATTTTTGGGAAGGCGTAACACGGTGACAATTGAATTATGAGGTCACGACGTGAGCTGAAAGAGAAGCACGGGGAGGCTTGGTGAGCGGGGGCTTTCCTGCCGAAGCACAGATCGCTACTGACACAGAGTAAAGGAAATGTCTGGGTCCTGTCCTGATTGACGCGCCAAAACATTAGAAGAGCATTATGGGATTTGTAGTATTAGCGGTGAATGCGCTGTTCTGTACCGGCGGGCCAGGTCTAATATTAATTTTATATTGCCTCGCGGGCCAAATACAATTACACTGCGGGCCAAATTTGGCCCGCGGGCCAGAGTTTGACACCCCTGGTCTAAAAGAATAAAACTAAAGTTTTACGTGATTTAAGAATGTTGATTTTTTTACAAAATTCAAATCAAAAGTGAGTCTTTTATGTCAAAGATACCTCCAGGCAAGATGCATGTTGTGATTAACATTTATTTTGACAAACTGCCAATACAACATAGGCAATACAATCGATAAATAAAAAATGGAGACATGGCTGATCTGAAAGTCTTGCATCCGAACCAATATCATTTTAAAAAAAACAAAAAACATTTGAGATGAACCTTGACTGATCCCCAGCCGGATATTACATCGGCTGTGAACACACACGTCAGCCTACATTTGGACAGCCTCGGATCGTTTACTGCTGCGCGTGTCGCGCAGGCCACACCATGCTCAACGCCAACTCTAACTGTAAATGACCTGAAAATATGAGGATCACCTTTAAATCACGTTAAACATGGAACTGAAACTGCAGCACAAGGAAGTGTTAGAGCCACACTGTATGTCACTGTCAGCATTGTCATCTTTAGCGATGATGAAGGCAGATTCTCTAGGAAAAAAAAAAGAAAAAAAAAAACAGCTGATGAATATTACCAAACGCAGTACAACATGCTCGGTGTCCTTAATGTTGAGACACAGACCTTGGTTGGTTGTGGAGAGGTTGCGTGTGCGTGCGTGCGTGTCACATGTGAATGATGAATTCTATTCACTCAAGGTGACTTTTGAGGAGTCATCCATTTCTCCAGTCATTGAGAAATTGTCTCCCATTACTTGCTCCAATGCACCACTTAAGACACACACACACACACACACACACACACACACACACACACACACACA
>CALSBV010011200.1:20132696-20182032 GCA_943590825.1 Bovichtus diacanthus
ACACACACACACACACACACACACACACACACACACACACACACACAAGCATGTTATCTGACTTTAAAGTATACTTCAACTTAACTTAAAGGTTTTAGGAGTGAAAACGATACCCCCCCCAAGATAAACAGTGAATATGAACACATTTTAGAGACAATATGCGACTGAGTAAAGAAATTTAATTTTCACTGATCAGTAAATTGTTGCATTGGTAAAAAAAAACTAAGGAATCTGATTGATTTCATAAGTGTCTCTTGGAACTAATTTCTGACAGCATGCTAACCACTACAAATGAGCTAATAAAAAAAAAGAGACATTTCCATTTATATTCAGCATCTGGATTGATACGCTCTTTTTTTTTTTTTTTTTGATACATGCTCTTGTATTTCTGTTCCCAGAAGGCACGATATGACAGACCCTAGCCCGCACTCTGCTCTACTTTATGCTTCCTATCACTACAGCTGCCAGCTTTGATTGCTAATGTGCACCAACACCCACTGTGTTCACATAAGTGATTTCTTGTGAGATTGATGGACTGTGCTGCAGTATCAAGAGTATAATTACTTTTTTCTCTGATATTTGCAGTGATATCAGCTTGTTTTGTACTCTAAATAACTTCACGTGCACCCACTATATGTATATACAGTATTTATACATATGGGGAGAGCCTTGAATAATTCAAACATTTTTAAGTAAGATTATTGACACAAATACTAGTAAGATTTACTCTATTTGGCTTTAATAAAAAAACATCTAACCTACAAAATATAGATTAAAAGAAAAAAAAAAAAAAAGGGCTTGTTTTTAAAAGCAATAATCAACTTCACTGCCCAGAAACACTAGAACTAGAATAAGAAAAGGTAACACATGCCCTGTAACTATTCTGACTTAGTTGCTATTTCCCGCCCACCATCTGGTTGCAGCCACAGCAAAAACCCTGTCACCTCTCAGACTTAACCTGGACCTTCAAAACTCCCAGAGGCTCTGATTAATGGACCTTGAGAACCTAATAGTTCTGCACAGAGACAGATTTACTATAATCCCATATAGTGTTTTTTTGCACCTGGATGTGAGATGATATTTTCCTCGCTTGAGGCAACAGTTTCACTGTGTTGCACAACACTGCTTTGACACAAAGGGTCACACAGATTGTTTTTGGTGTCAGCCCGACGCTGCAGCTCCCATCTCTACAATCAGCAGACTTATCAGATGTATGGCCGACACAGTGTAGCCCGTAACATCAGCTCAGGAATATATGAAAGCTGTCCGCATTGCTGTTAAATCATTCTGTGAAGCAGGTCGTGAAAACCTGAATTTGTATCACTCACACATTCATTAATTTAGTATTGCTAGTTAATGCAATCTGCAATAATTATACAATTGACAGTATTTTGTAATCCAATGTATGTGGTCCGTGTAGTTTTTTTTAAAGTAAGCATTACTCCCTAAATTTGCTTTTTTTGAGAAAAATAAATATTAATCCAGATGGCAGAAATCCCAAGCCTAACCTGCTGTAGATGTTCATGTTCCTCTTCCTCTGTATACACGTCTAAGGATGTCGTTGGTTGTTTGTTAGTTGGTCTGGCCGTCCAACACTTCCTGAGCTGAGCATATTCATATTCATTTACTACGTGTTTTGCTTTTTCTATCATTATATTTTGGTTTAGAATCGAGTCACTGACGGAATGAAGCAGCAGAGATGTGATCTTCACAGTTTTACAATTTTGACCCAGTTACATGGCTGGGAGGTGGAGCGGTCCCCCAGAGAGTGTTGAAGTGTCCCTGAGCAAGACACTGAACCCCTGACCACTCATGACGAGCAGGCGGGCACCTTGCCTCTGCCCTCAGGGCATGAATGTTTGTGTTAATGGGTGTATGTTGGCATGTGTTGTAAAGAGCGGTCAGTAGAAAAGCGCTATATAAATGCAGTCCATTAACCATTTACTGCCTTTCCAGTAGAGTTGCTCCCACCACTTTTATGGTTTTTGGGCAAATCCAATGCGGCACTCTACACAACTGAAAAAAAGCCCAAGATACCCCGTAACATGTGGCTGTGGCTCAGGATTCAGAAATTTTGAACTTTTTTTTATTTATTTTCCTTATTTCATGTCTCCTTGTTGAATTTTTTTGAATGAAAAAAAAAAATAATTGACATTTGATTTGTAGAAAAGAAGAGTGCTCAATATTAAACATGCTGAATAAAATCACAGGACACGTAAAATTCCAAAAGTGCAATGGCTTTGATTTTAGCCAACAAATCGGAGGATTTTGTTTCTGACTTAATCGTTCAGGAGTTGTTGTGATGAAGATCCTTTTTGAAGCTTCATGCCATGTAATAATAATAATAATAATAATAATAATAACCATACACTGGACATAATATCATACTTGCTTTCTTCTGAAATGTTGTGAACTCTGCATTTCTTAGGTGTCTTTCTTTCTTTTAATGAATAATAAAGGACCAAACAAACAGGTCCCGAGGAGTGGAGCAGTGCCACTACAAGGATTCTTTGATGTTGGGAGGAAGTCCTATCTTCTGCATATTCCAGGTTTACTGAATATACTGATTAACTTTGTTAAGTAAAACAACTCGGAACAACCTCAAACCCACAACATGGATTTGAGAGGAAAGACCTGTCCACAGTTTTATTCTACTTATTCAGATATTCACCTCAGCAAACCTTCCCTTGCTACATTTTTTTTAATAATTAATAATCTTCTCCAAATATATGCATGGTATCATAGGCAAAGTAAAGCAGTAATTACCAATGCATTGTACACTCGCCTTTTAGTCCGAACATGTCAAATTCATAACATTGCATTACTATCTATTAATTGGAAAGAAAATGCATACTTTGGAGTGGGTAATTTTATCAGATAATATTATGAAATTGTAACTTTAAAGTGAAAGTATTGTAGTTTTATGGTCATTGTGATTTCTGAACATTGGTTTGTTCGTTTTCCGGTTAATATATTCAACACAAACTACAACTACCCTGAAGAAGTCTTTCTTATGCCCGTATCGTGTCGTCGTCTCTGGGTTGCACAGGCAAAGCAATTTCCCCTCACCAGAATTACTGAGAATTGTCAAGAAAACCATTCTTTGTCCCCATGTATGACAAGCTACAACATATAAATTCAGTAATCTCCCTCACAAAAGGTTAGCTTTGCATTATAATTGCCGCCGACATTTCCCCACTCTAAATTGAACACAGGGGCGAGTCATGCAGGTGGAATCAGCCGTGTGCAGACTGGCAGAGTCCCTTTCTCTGAGTCCCTTGTCTCCTTTTACTTCTATGGTTCTGTCGGTCCATGGAAAAGATTCCACGGATTGAACCTGTGCGTGTATCATTTTCCAATTTAAATATCTCAAACTGATTTTTGTTTAAAGCCTTTCATGTTGATCTTCACCGTGATATGTCATATCATATTGTGACCGTTTTGTGCCTGTTGGTTTGCATTTGTCCACCTCCTGCATAATCGGCCAAGGAGCTTGCTCTGCTCTCTCCACACTCTTCTTTCTCTTTGCTCCGTTTCTCTCGATCTCTTTTCTATCAATTTCGCACTCTCCTATCCGGTCTCTTCTCGACCTTATCGCATCCTACAATGACACATAACTCAGCAGCACACCTGCGATCCATGACAGCTGAGCCCCTGGCCCGGTGCAGTGCTGTCACTCAGCTAGCTAACTGCCATTAAACAGCATGACCCTGTCGCCCCATTAGGCCTGAGTCAGATGGGAGTGTCAAACCATTCCCCTGTGCACCTCTCTGTTGGTGCTGCTGTGCAGATGTGGTCTTGGTAGAATCAAACCGTGCCACCAGGAGGCTTTTTCAGTTTACAGTTCTATTCGAGAGGCCTGAAAAACGCAGGTTGGTTTATGTCGCTGTCTAGTCTAGTGTGGTTTAAAAGACTGTCCTGTGATAGTACTGCTCATTGGCGTACAACCGCATATCATACCATGTGTATGTGTAGAGTTTAGCGGGCCTTTTTCTAGAGTTTGCAGTGGTGGTTTAGCATTATTTAAGCGTTGCAGTTGATTCTGCTTAGAATAGCTAAAAAGGTGGATCCTTTAATTAGAACTGCAATTGATAGACAATCATGATCACAGTTATGTTTATAAAAAAATAAATAAATAAAATAGCACAGATTTTGTTCAATGGGTGTATGAGAGGAAGCAGCGCCACCCTGACCTCCACACCTTTACTTTCCACCCTGCTACGTAAAGGTGCACTACTTCCTGCATTGGCACTAAATATAAACTCTAAAGTCTAATATAGACACAATTCCTTGGGATTTTCACCCTTTTTTTAGAATGAACAGGGAGATCAGTTTTGCTTATTCTCTTATTTACTTAAATCTGACAACTCCAGTTCTTTCTGTTATTGTCCTCCAGTCTCGCTCCTTTTGCCACTTAACTCTGACTCAGTAATTCATAAATGTGTCCAAAATGCCTCAAGATAAGTGTTACTTTTGAAATATTGTTGAAACGTTTTTAACTTGCATACAGTCATCTCCCCCTCAATTTGGCCGATGCGTCTTCACAATGACCTCATATCGTTGTGCCAGTCTGAACATCATTGGAATTGTGCACAGGTTTTTAACAATGTAGTATAAATTCCGCAAATGAACTGTGAATCGCTGTGTTTTTCCATCCCCTACCTTTTTATGTAAATATGCTAAAGAGGATGTGTCAAGATTACATCATTAATTAATTGCTGCCTCCCACAAAAGATGGCATTTAGGTGTTTATATTTTCATAATGAGTGACTTTCACTCTTCTGATCCCTGTGTCCTTTCAACTGTAACGTTTATGGAGAGGGTGGATGCAACTGCCGCCATCCACCCTCTGATGAATAAGAGGGTGGATGAGGCCCTGCCTGGACTTGTGTTTATGTAATTCCTGCTCTGTTTCCTATTTTTGTTCAGGGTTCCTGGTGTAATGAGGAGTGGGTGCATAACAGAAATCTTTTGTTTGGAGTCAAAGAAGCTAGAACTGCAAATCTGTTTCCATCCACCTTTTTATGAAATGTAATCTTTTAGCATGTCACCATTTCTACCCCTGCCTAGCGGTAAAAGGTTTGGCAAAAATGTTGCCTTTTTGTTTCCCAATGCTTAGTTTTTCCACATTTTTTGATTCACGTGCAAAAGGCACATACATGAGAGTACTGTATGAGAGGTGATATCTATATGTTTATAAAATCTGATAAATGATGCAATCCATGACGGTACATCAGCAAACCATACTGGTTACTCTGTTCACTCGTATTTGCTCACAGCTGTGTTTATGTAGTGTAGAATTTATTATGAATATGTAAATTGGCTGTACGGCATTAATTTCCACCAATTACCTTCTCATTGGGTGGTAATTAGTATTGATGATGAGACGTCACCCTTTGCAGTCACCTTCTGTTTTCTGAAACAGAGATTTGAACAAGGTTGATGGAATTACTTGAAGCGGGCTATGAGGCAATGCTGCTTTATTAGTGCGCATGCAATGTGTAGCACAACGCAGGAACAGTGGCCTAATGTAGAGTTTCGACCCTCTCCTGCTCTCTGAACCAGTAGAATGTGTCGGGCCATTGACATTTCAAGTTGTCAGAGGTATTCCACCGAGCGGCTGGCCAACGGGTCAGATGCTTCCGACTGTGGTGTTACATGGGCTGGTAGTGGATTGCTACTCTGAGGAGAAAAAAAAAACAACCTTTTTCCGATGTATCTCAGAAATGCTCACTTGGACTGAGATCTGATGACTTGGTAGTCCAGTTCAGTGAGCCGAGATCACATCATGTTCACAGTACCGTTCCTGGACAAGCTCATCCTCGAGGTGTGGGCAGGGATGCAGTGGCGCAAATACAAGGTGAATACCTTGATTTAATGATATTTATCAAGCCAAGCAACCATCATAAAAATCCAAATTTGACCCTTTTTCCTACCCCCCCAAGTAAAAATGACTCTCATCTAAGCCAATTACCACAGATTGCTTCGCAAAGGGTCTACAGGTGAAGATAAGTGTTGGACTTAAAAGGTGTACACGTACTGCATGCCATGTCACATATTCTTTCACTTCTGAGGGAGACAGGCGGTTAATTCTTTCTGAGTCTTTGCGCTCAGCGACACACATCTCAGTCTTTTTTTTTTTTGCAAAGGTGAAACTCTGACCTTCTCGGAGCCTTTTACAGAGCATACAAATGCAATTTCGCAGGATGTCACCAAGATCATCAAATCAGCACGGCACAATCACTTTGCTAAAACGAGATTCAACTCGTCAGCTTTGGCTTAACATCTTACCAATTTCCAATTTCCACGTACCAAACGGTAGTAGTAACTCACAGAAGCAATGACAAGTATGTGGAGGCAGCTGTTATTGCTAAGGGTGGGCAGTATCACCAATTTTGGTTTGTATCTTTAAAAAAAAAAAAATAAATAAAAAAAATAATACCATTGCCAGAATCACCATTATTAATACAAACACTGATATATATATATTTTATTACTAGTATCTAGAGAAAAAGCATCTAATGATTTGGACATTACAATTTTTGTGATTCAACAGAAATGACACGAGGCCCTCCTTTTGATGGTAAATAACAAAATGGTTACTTCTGGGGCAGCTGGGCTCATGGAAGTAGAGCAAGTTGTCCGTTTATCACAGGGTTGGAGGTTTGAACTCAGGCTCCTCCTGTTTAGTGTGTTTGAGCAGGACACTGGACCCAAAGGTGCTCTAGATAGTCGGAACAGCGCTTTGTATGGCTGCTCCACCACTAACGGCGTGCGAGTGTGGGTGTGAAAGGGTGAATGAAAGGCAAATTGTTCAGTGCTTCGTCTATTATTATAGAAAAGTGCCTTTTTATAATTACAATCCATTCAGCGTTTTCTTTTTGTTCGCATGCAGTAGATAAACAGAGAGTGAAGGGCATTAAGATCAATTAAGGGTCATACGTTACCATTTGTACTCGTCGTTATGAAAGGCACAAAGAATAATGAAAGGCCATTCTCTTTGAGGTGAAAAACACCTTATTTTTAAATTTGAAGAACTGTTTTGCTCGATAATTTTTCAGAAACCGACTTTCAAATTAATCTTTGACACATGTTGTCGACCTAATTGTTTATTTTTCCTTTTCCACACAATTGCCTCCTGAGGACAAATAAACTCTCAAATAAGAGTTTGGCTATTCAGTTCATAGGGTGTATCGAGCCCAAGAGAATTGCTTACCAAACCCAATGTATTGCACGGGGTTTAGAACTAATACTTTCCATTGCTACTTTTTGGTTATGCATGTTGGTCACATGACCTTTCTCATGCTCATCGTGGCAGTCCCTCGAGGATCTCCTCCATACACTCAGATAAAGGGATATACTTTGTAAATTTCCCCGCTGTGGGACGAATAAAGGTTTTCTGATTCTGATTTCCATAATGTTGCATACTGGATACCTGTTTCTACCACTTTGTGTCATTAAATGTAAAGTTTTCTTGCGCTGCTATAAAACTGCAGGTTGAATAATTTTGGCCAGAAATTTTATTTTATCTAAAAATAGTGCCATTGAATTACACCGACTGCAGATCAGTATCCCCTCAGGATCCCATTCTATTTGGGGTCAAATCTGACTAAGCAGAGATCTCTTGAGTTCACCTCACTTTGCTGGACTAAATGTATTTTGTTTTTATATATATATATATATATAAATATATAAATATATAAATATTGCTGCTTTAAAACCGCGTAAGAGTACTCAAATACTCCACAATACCTGAGAGACAGAGAGGGAGTTCAGTTTTAGAAAGAGAAAAATAGTAATATTTTGAGATGGGAAGAAGAGAAAGGAGAAGATATTGATGGGAGAGCAGTTAGATATGAGAAGACTAGATATGGGAAATTGGAAGATAAAGAGGAGAGGGTACAAATGGCATTCATCATGATTGTTTAGTCTCTAAAATAGCAACCACAGCTGGCACCATCATGGAGGTGACTCTAATGGCTCAGTTACTGCATAGAATGTTCTTTGAAATTATACATGGTTTGCCATCAGAACTAAAAATGCAAAATGCAAAATGTCAATTATGTCTTTGTCTACGTTTTGACCATGGATGTGTCATTTCTACAAAGCTGAATTTAAATGAAGTAGACCGGAGAGACCAGAAGGATCACATTTGTCCTCTCCTCTTTAGTCCTTTTGCAGATGTTGCTATCTTCAAACAATTGCTAACTATAGCGATGCAATAATAATTCAATGATAATGGAGGTTTTGATTAATGACATCAGTTCTAAATAGTACAATACCCAAGAGTCTCAGCGACCATTGTTATGTAGAAGGCGTAAATCGGAGTGGTAGCAAATTACAACTGCAAAACTGCAATTGGGAACAAAACTTGCTGAATTTACCCAGAATCTCTAACTAGACATATTTAAACTGCTGAATGTTTTCATTGGTTTCACAGCTGGTGAAAGTTGCCAACTGAAATTCTCCTCAACAGTCAGACAAACACAATTCACGAGTGGTCCGGACGTGACAGTCGGCCTCTCTCTACAGGCCATCAAATAATAATCCTAACGCCTTGGGCCTATTTCAAGTTTAATTACGATACCAAATTGAACAAAAATAAAATATATTACTAATACAGACTTGATGCAAAATTAATATTGTCTTCACCAGATCATCATTATGCCATTTTATTTTTATTTATTATTTTTTTCAGCTTAATTTAGAACTGCAATTTATACAAAACAGAAAAATCAGAGTCTCTGTCCAGTATAATCTTCTGTTGTATTCAACATTGTAACATCACCTACTGTACGATATAATACTATGTAACTGTGACATGACCACCTCTCATATTAGTCAGTCATAATATTTTCTTATTCTTTCAGGTTGTATAATATAACATACACTGCTAAATTGGTAATGTTTTTTTCAGCTGATTTCCGACAGCAGGACTTTGAGCTCTGCGGTGTGAAATGAGTTTGACTCTTTGGCATCATTTTTGTGTATTAAATTTGCTGACCAACAGAGCAGAGCAGGTCGTCTTATATGGCAATTTCAGGGGCGTTGATAATGATCTCACAAATGTGAACAGGTGGCACTGATCATGCTGAAACGAGGGGTTTACAACGAGTTTGGTGAAACTGCGTTGGTACACTCGTACAAGCAAGCCACAGAGAGGGGGGGGAAAGCAAGAGACATTTGGGAGAAAAGTACTGAAACAATTCCTCCAACATTAACAAGACTTTCACTTCCTGATCTCTAGACACTTGAAATAACTCTTCTCCCTTTGCAATGTTGTAACCCTTCATGTTTTAAACAGCCCATGAATATACACAATCCCATCAACACTGTCCGGTTGGTAATGACGCACATTTCTGTACAATTCTGGTGAAAACCAAGTCCGAAGTTCACATCGTCCATCAGGTAATCATAGCTTTGAGCTCGAAGAGTAGAAAACCTCCCGCCTCCTGTCTGCCAAAGAATGTCGTCCATTACCTGAACACCTCACCAAACCAAACCATGGCCATTGCTGACCGTCATGGCATACCACACAATTCTAATGGAGCTTGAATTACAACTCGGTGGATGTACTGTAGCTTTTTTTTATGTCCACTTCATTTCGGGGTGTGAGCTTCTCTACTCAAAGTCAGGAAAAATGACGCAGGGAGAGAGGAGGGGAGATGACAAATTAAACGATTTATTTGGAAAACCAAAAAAGTCCAGCCTTTTCACGCAGTCTCTCCTCCAAGTACTGATCCGGCCCGACCTTGCTTAGCCTCCGAGATCGGATGTGTTTCGTGGTATGGCCGTCAGCGCGTCTCCTTCGAGCCTCCAGGTTCCCAGCTTGTTTATATTGTGTCGCTGATTACCTGATTCTGTCCAGCTGTCTGATCCCCCGATGAGCCACTCCCGACACTCCCCAGCAGACGGCACCGTGACCACGCCCCATGGGGATACAATGGATGGCACATAAACACGGGGTGTTTATTTAGCGTCCGAATTTACTTCCTTTCCAGAGAAACATAAATAAAGATCCTTGAAGCTTTTGTGCTCTTGCATTAGGAGACCATTATCCTTTTTAAGTATGACGTACTGTATTTAAATAAAATCCTTCCATAGTGATAAATGTTGCTCCTTCTTTGAGTCCACAATTTGCCCAGCCTTGTCTTAATAAGGTTTATATTCATTTGTACTGTATGTCTCAACTGATGCAAGTCACGGTTTGATGAAGAAAGTATATCCCAGAATATCTCTTTTTAATCCAACAAATCGGCCTCGGGATCAGATCTAGACAGTTTAGCCCGGCAGACTGTGGCTGCTAGTTGATGCTGATGCTAACTGTGGATACCTATTTGGAATAAAGGAGATTATTAGACACTAAGCGGATTGGCTGGTGAGAGGCATAATGTGGGACAAGCCTTTCTCTCTCAGGGGAGCAGATAACGCACAGGGAGATGATATATGGCCGTGGTAGCGATAGCAGTGTTGTTTAGAGCGAGATTAACAGATTAACACCGGCCAGGCCGTTTTTAAACACTTCTTAAATATATCTAGGTTCAGCAAAGGGTTTTGCTTTCGATATGAGCTCCCAGCTTTTCCTCCTTTTTTTTTTTTTTTTTTTTTTTTTTTTTTCTAAGAATCTGTGAAAATGTTCACCCGGGGCGGCAGCTGCTCAGCTTTTTAGTTACCGGACGCCCTATAAGCCCACATTTAGCCAAGCTTACCTTCCTCAGTGGAGCAACAAATCCCGTGAAGCATTGAAAGGGTGGGGGGGGGGGGGGGTTATCTAAAAATAAAAATGTTTGTTGGCTGGAACATCCTATTCAACAACACTTGAGAAATTGGGAGCGAGTGGCTCTCGTGCCACAGAGTTGTCGTGGTTATCAGTTGGGCATACATTGATAGACAGGGAGTGTGGGTTATTATTGTCCGAGCATCAAGGCTGTTTTATCCCTGCTTGAGCCCACTGATAGCCATCGCTACCCTGACTAGCCTGTCGATGCTGCTACCTTGCCTCTGGAGCTATCTGACACACACACACGCATTGAAGAAGCCGATGAGAAAGGCATAGTATGTGTTTAACATTTTTAGACTCATTCATTGATAACACGCTTGGCACTGTAAAAGTTGCATGCAGCACACTGTATATACTGTATCTCCTGTTTCCCTTTTTCTTCCCCGAGCTTAGCATTTCTTATTATTTAACTTTCCAGACGCTTCCTTATCCCTCCACCAGATGCTCTCGGAGTTTCGACCCGTGGTCGCCACCCGATTGTGCTCCTCCCTGCACACCTGTCTCTAACTGAACACACAACTGTCCCTGGTTCCCTCAATACGTGAATGTTTTCCAGCCACTTTCTCGTCTCCATTCGATAGATGGATGACATTGTCTCACTGCGATCCCTGCCTGTTCCCTGTCCCCGTCTCTGTTCCCATTCTTGTTCCAGTATCCACCTGCCTGAATAGCAATCATTGTTATTATTGTAATTAAAAATGTGAAGCTGCCGGGGACTCTTTGGCAATAAAAAAAAAAATTAATAATAAAATAAAAGATAACAAATGCTGTTGTGGACCTTGGTTACACAGTTGTTTTGAATGCAGACATGGTAGAGGACTGGTAATAATGGATGCTCTTCATGGCGTTATTAGTGGTAAGAGAAGTTATTGAGTTAAGTTAGTGTTTACTCAAGTGACAAAAACGTTACAGGGCACAGGTGCACTGTTGACATGCTACAAGCAGGAAGATGGCGGACCACGTGAAAATATAGTCATCCTAACCACCAAAATTGCAGCGTGTCTATGGATTGGCAATGGCATGCCTTCGACTGCGCCTCTCCTCTCAATTAGGCACACTGAAATAGAGTCCTAAAGGTTCTAAGTCCATTCTGGACCCTGTTTATGTAAATTTGGGTAAATCACCTAAAGGCTGCTTGGAGCACGACCTGCTTCCCATGAAGGTTCATGCTGAGCAACGTACTGCAGCGCTAATCCTCTTTAGCATGACATCTTGCAATAGGGTGGAATGTGGAGAAATTGTGAGTATAGAAAGTATTTGTACTTCTACCGCCACTGTTTACGCACATGATGCAAGGTGTGAAGACTTAAACTGTACAATGGCCTGTGTTGTGGAGGTACCTAAATAATGGAGTGTTGATGGCTGGATGTGAGTCATTGCCAAATAGTTTGAGGCTTTTCGTCACTTTAAGGGGAACATGCATCCTCCTGACTGCAAACAATCTCAAGGACTATGATTGATAAAGACAGCTTTCTATATGGAAGATCGCCTCAAATAATTTAGTTTTAGGGGACGGCACTTCAAAAGCCATTACCATGAAGTGGTTGTATTTATCCTGATGTGAAATAGCAGCTACTCTATCAACTCTTACATTTTTACGAGGGGGCTTCCTTTCATAATCTCAGCTCTGCTCTAATGTGTTGCCCTAATCAGCCTTAAATTGTCATCTTGGGTTGATTTAACTCAGTCATAATGAGAAATCTGCCTTTAGAATGACAGTAGCCATCCATTTATCCTTTCCATCTCTATTTAACGTGGCCTCTCAACATCTCCTCACCGTCCAAATTGGAGTTGGAGGAGACAGCAGGGTTTGATTGTGTGATGACAAAAAATATAGATATTTTCCTGGACAGAATATTGTAGGCTTTTGAAAGAGTGGGGAGAGTATTTGAATAGTTTAATTCAAAGGGTTCTTTGAAATGGATCACTAATGGGCTTCGGTCAAATATATTTATAGTTTTGTGACTGTGTTGACTTGATGGAAGCACAGAGTGAGGGCACAGTCGAAATGGATTTGCACAAGGAAAGGGTCCTTTTGTGTTCACCAAGCATCACTCAAACTCCATTTCCCTCATATCTGCAAGTGATTATCGAAGAATGAAAGTAAAATGAAAGCAGACCTTTTTCCACTTAGGCTGTGTTTGGTTGGTGGCATGTTTGTTAGGCCTTTGTTGTGTTTTAATGGGAATATGCCACAGAGTTGTGGTGTAGAATAGCGCCTCAGATCTATGCCACTTTTTCTCATGTCACAATGCATTGCTTCTATTTTGCCTTTTTCTGCTGTTCTGACACCTGTTTCAGCCTACTTGAATGTCAATAATGTAACAGATTCTCGCTTAGATTGTGTGTGTGTGTGTGTGTGTGTGTGTGTGTGTGTGTGGGTGCATTTATTTGTGAATGTATGGGTGTGAACATTTAAGTGAAAGAGAGGGCAATTTGCATGATTTATATATTTCTTTGCTTGCATATTTAAGCACTCAAGTCTGCATGAATAACTAAATGTGTGTGTGTTTGATCTCATACTGTTGCTGACAACCAACTGATTCTGTGTTCTGATCTGCAGAAGCCTGATATCCATATAAAAAAAATTAAATACAAGTTGAGTAATATATGCATATATATATATATATATATATATATATGGATGTATTGTATATATGTCAAGTTATTTGAAATAACGTCAAATAACTCATTTTAAAACAATTGTCAAAGATCTGAAAAACTAGCAAAAGAACTTTAAATGGGTAATGTAAGTATGTAATGGGTAAGACTTCATTCAGCCATGCCATATGGATCCTGCCATTTGAGCTGCAAGAAGACATTTAATGTGGAAAATATGTGGACATGTGGACATTCATTGACAGTAGTTTACCAACGATCGTAAGACAGAAATGGAAGCATACGAAAATAAGTGCCTAAAGATGGAGAAGAGTTTCAATAACAACAAACAGAATAAACGGCAAATTCAGACAGGAGAAGACCAGACAACCATGAGGCTTCTTACTAAAATATTATAGTGTATCTATAAAACAGTGGACATTCTGAATAGAGTGTGTCTCTTATACAAGTACAGGAAGTACATTTCAAATAAAAGATTGGTTCACTCTGCAGTTGCGTTGAATGAAGGCGCCCGCCACTATTAGATAATTTCCGGTATCAAGTGTCTTTTGCTAAACTGCAGGACAGTTTTTGTCCTTTGTATAAAGTTCAAATGAAGCTGAGCTTATCTTTTGCTTAGTGCATTTAAAGTAGCATAGCAACCTAGGTGTGACCAAACAGTACACATCTGATCACTCAACTCAACCGCAGAGATCAAATGAATATAAAAACATTGTAGAGTTCAGCTTTAAGTCACAGCCTGTCAGGAGTGATGATGGAAATTAGTCAATACAAGCAATGCATTTGCCATAAGTCATATTAGGTGTTACATTTTTACTGCATAGCAACAAAGGGGGAAAAATGACATAAATGCAAAATTAGATGCTCTCTGATTTCCATACTGTATTATTCTCTCTAAATGTATTTGCTAGAAGTTTATGTAAATACAAGAAGATAAATTGGTAAAAAATTCCATATCAAGGATTTAAATCAGATCCTGGGAAGTTAGCTTGCCTGTGGTCTCGATCAACCAGGGGGTGTCAACCATGGCCTAGATGTGGCCATGGAGACTATATGATCAATGAACATTGTTGTGACCGTGTAGGTCATGATTGGCAATATGTATACATATTATGTTTTGCTGCACCCTATTGTCATAGGTCTAAGTGTCACCGACACCAATCATTTCCATTAAATCATGCATTCTTACAGAGATACTGTACTTTGTTATTTTGTGTGTTTTGTTGGCAGTGAGGTACTACCAAGCACAGATCTGGAACTGGACCAGTCTGGCTGGTGTCCATGGGCCTCTGAGCCCAGAAGGCTTGTAGCTGTATGAGTACACATACGGTGTTGATGACTCCCACTGAGAAACAATCTCCCACCGTCCCCACAAAGGAATCAAGGTATTTGTAGAAGAAGTTCCACTTAACACTTTATTTTCCAAACCAGATTTTCATCAATAACATTTTTGTTCAACCCTGTCATTTGCCCCAGTCGATGGGACAAATGGCGACTCTGTGACCTTGACATTTGGGTTAAGGTTAGGCTACTAAGGGATTTGATGCTATATGAATAAAAATTGACATGACTTGAATTCAAACTTTTGGTTACAGTTGATAAAATTGCAAACGTTAATCGAAGGTCTGTGACTGGACTCCGGGGTACACTGGACCATGAGATGATTCAGGTTTGACACGGGTAGCAGACTAATGCGTGTTTGGAAAATGCAGAATTTTCCCATGATTTATCACCTGCTTTAACACAAACAGATGTATGGTACAAAGTGATTTACTGGTGATTCATTGGTGCGCGTAGAGAGAATGCTGTTGAGTTACCTTTACTGTCTGCAGCAGCTGATAAATAATTGCTCTGAGTAAATCCTATATTGACACAGGTGTGAAATTATGTCTATACACCCCAAAGCCATATAATACCATGTGTGTAGTAGATATCTGGCACATGTGTTTGTGTGTTGGCAAACAGGATTAATAAATTGCATATAGCAGTATCAGGAAGGGAATGCCTCCAATGTGTGGATCCATGGTATAAATCTTTGCTTAGGTACGACCATGGCAACCTATATTCAAACCATTTAGAATTTTGTGCAAGTCAAATAGGCCAGGAAGCCTGTAGGTATCGGTAGACTTAAAGAGACGAAAGAAAAGTCCCATCCCTTGCTGTGCCTAGTTTTTCTACTAGGCCGGGCCATCGACGTGAAACTGGGAAACAAAAGGGAAGCTAGCGTGTGGAGAATATACGACACATCAATTTGTTGTTTTGAAGGCGTGATTACCAGGAGAGTTCATGCTCATCAGTTTTGTCTCTCATCCATGTTCTGTTGAAGCAATTTAAACACTGCTGCCTCTGATTGATACACTTTTCATACGCCTCGCAGAGTGGTGCTCTGATTGATGATGTGTGTTTTCTTGATGCTTCTCACAGAGATGCTGAGGATACTTGTGTGGGTGGAGGACAGGGTGTTATGACCCACTCAGCTTTGACAGCTGTGACCGCTGTGTGAAGTGTTGTGGCATTTCCTTTTAACTGTTGATAGAGATCGGTAGAGGGGACATACATTACTCTTTGCACCTTTTTTTTTTTTTTTTTTTTTATATATATATCCTGACGCGTCACTTGTAATTGGTGTCATTTGAGATTGGCCCCAACTATTGAACTATTCTGATATTTGTCACATTAATACTTATATTTAAATCAGTATTCAAAGCTTCTCTGTGTGTTTAGGTTCTGCAAAAGTAGCCTAAAGTACAATGAGTCTACATTCTAGAACTTGGTTAAAATCCCAACATACGTAATGTAATGTAACCCTTTTCCATGCTCATCCTACACACATGCACCACCCAAACCGTTGCGAGGATATTGACATTTGTGGATTTCAGTGAAATGGCTCAATAACTATTCGATGGGTTGCCATGAAATGTGGTGCAGACGTCACTAGTTCCCAGAGGAAAAATCCTAGTGACTATGGCGATCTCCTAACTTTTCCTTTAGCTCCAGCAGCGGTGTGGTTCAGTATCAAATGTCTAAACAACTGTTGCGATGCAATTTGGTGCAGACATTTGTGGTCTCGTAAACTTGATCTAGTGCAATCATCAGATCTATCCAGAACTTTGGTTGATCTATCTAACAGCTTGGTTTTCTTTACAATAGCCATCAGAATCTCACAGAGCTTCTAGCATGTAGATTGTAGACTTTAGTTATTGTTATCTGTGTGGCCTCAGGGAAGGTTGTGCTTCAGCCAAAGTCCCGGGCCAGAGCAGTACATTTGAGGCACAATTATGCTTCAAGTTCAAACAGTGTATGCAAATAGGTTAGTAACTTTGACTAGGACTGAAAGCATTAGTCGATTAGTTGAATGACAATTTTGTTATTTGAGTGATTTACTCAGTCAAAAGATGCCAAATATTGGCTGGTTCCAGCATCTCAAATGGGAGGATTTGCTGTTCTTCTGTTACACAGCCAAATTTAATGGAATACCTTTATATTTTTTGGACGGTTGGTCAAACCAAACAAGCCATTTGAAAAGCTCACCTTGGCCTCTCAGGCCTTAAGTGACCCCGAGATCACTCTAATGAAACACCTTTACTGTAGGTTGCAGTCCTATGTATATGAATATTTGCTCAGACAAGCCTAATTAATATTCACGACCTGTAACTTGTATTGGGAGACGCACAGTTGTTGTATTTTAATGGTGGCACTGATCATAAACGAACCAAAGGAGAGCGCTTGCTGATGCAAATAAGGGTGATCATTTGTTAGTATGTAAATACATGCAGACTGTCTCACAGGTTGTCCTGATGCCACCTTTATCCACTATCGCTGCCATTGTATCCATCTCTCTTGCTCATTGTCCACAATAGACCTCCAATGTGCTGCCTTTGAACTAAGATACCATTAGCGGCACTGTATTACAAAGCTGTTCCACTCTGGCCTTTTTTAGAGGCAGCTGTGTCTCCATTTGCTCCCAGCCTTTGCTTTTGATGCCTCATTCCTGATTATTCTCCTTTCACCTAAACACATTTTCCTTTTCTTTTTTTAATGCATTTTTCCTTACCTTAACACATTTGTTTTCCCGGGGCAGGCTGAGGCATGGGCTGTTTGAGCTCCATGTATTGATTGTTGTGGGGAATTTGATGCCTACAGACTTACTGTTCTCCTCTTCTCTCTTCTCCACCCCGGGGGAGTTTTAAATGGAAACACATTACTATGAATCACACAGCAGGGAGCTCCATGATTGATAGCATTGCTTACCATTTACTAGTCACTGTCTGGAGATAAGCCCTGAATTTATGGAGTATTGGAAATCCTTGCCACTGCTACATGCGCATTAGAGTGAGGAACGGCTCCCCCATGCTGCTACTGGAGTCACCCAGTTAACGGCTTAAGTGGAAAGCAAGGAGCCCATTTTATTGTTTATTAAAAATAATATTTAGTGGTTTTTTTTCCTCCCCGAGTGTTACTGTAAATTGAATGGGGAAGTGTGTGTGTGTGTGTGTGTGTTTTTTTTTAATGGTGTGTGTGGTCATTTGCTTTTACTTCTCCCTCCAACTCATTCTAAGTGCCTCTCGGTAAAGCATTTGCTGACAAGCCACCGTGACTTCGCTCACCTTAAAAATCGCTGTTGCAAATCAGTTAAGGTAAATGGACTGAGGCCACACACTGGTACTATGTGTGTGGGGGTGAATTTTGTTGAAATCCAGCATGAGTACATCATCAAAGAAGGTGGTGTTCTCTGTTTCTGAGGTATGAAAAACTAAGTACAGACCTCAGGTTATGCACTTGAAGACGAGCTATCGCACTTCAAGTTTTACAATGCAGACCCAGCTTTTGTACCTCATCACTGCTTAGAGACTCTGATCCAAATTACAGACCTCTGTTTTCGACCACTTCAAGACGTGTCACAGAAGCAGCTTACAAACCTTGGACGTAATATCTCCGATGGGCCCAGTTTTTGAATCTTGCACCTGCTTGCAGCCTTCAGTCTTTCTACCAAAGAACCAAAGTACTAGGGCGGACACCTTCTAGTTGGTTGGAGTATAAACATATCAGAATTGGCATATTTAAATATGTTTGGTCTAATAAACAGTGTAATCTTTTTTGATTTGACATATAACTACGGGCTCTTCCCCTTGCGACAGCTGCGACGGCTCGTTCTATTTTCTGAAATCATGTGAATGTGGGGTACGCTGGTCGGCTTTAGTCTGGTATTATTTAAGTATAAAATAATTGGGTTAAAAAACATTTTAATATGTGGCAAATTGCTTTTTATGTTGATTCATAATTCATTTAAGCTTCCAGGTAGAGTGCACTCAGTGCACTGTGGCCGACTTAGTTCATCTAGAGATAACCTGCAGACCCCCCGTCCCCCCATTGACCAATCGATTGGTTTAAGGGTAGGTATAATGTTGGTTTAATTGAGCCATGAGAATAAGATAAGATAGAACTTTATTAATCCCGAGGGAAATTGTTGTGCAACAATTACAATACACAGTACGAGACAGTATAACAATTCTAAAATGTACAAATAGTGCAAATGTTTTATACAATATATATATATATATATATATATATATCGAAAAAAATATGTAAACATAAGATGAGCTGAGATGGAGTAAGGTGCAATATTCAACAAGGTGAGGTAAAGTGCGGTATTTAGCAAAATAATATAGAGAATAAAAATTACAATAATTACAAAAATTACCAAACCAAACGGAGAAAAAATCAAAACTGAGAATGAAGAGGGAAGTAAGCTACATATGAACTTGAATATAAGACTGAGGAATATGAAGGTGAAGATGACGGACCTGGTTTGCGACCTCAGATGCAGTTTACAGATTGCAGTTTTTGGTCTTCTTAAGCAACTTACAGACCTCAGTTCTTGCATTACAGAGGCATTTTAGAGATCTTTATAACTCAGAAGCAGCTTAAAGACATTATATTTTGTACTCGATACCACAGTTTTTGTACTTAACTACCAACTTGCAGACCTCATGTTTTATACATGAAGAGACAATAGAGGCCCTTCAAGGTTTACAGACCTTCATTTTGTCCCTTCACAACCCATGTCTGTAAATGACACAAGCTGCACATTTTATACTTTATATACGTATTTAAAGACTTCAGCTTTTACAACTAAAAACAGCAGAATGATCTGCTTTTATTCATCAGAAGCAGTTTAGGCTCTGGCTTTAAACCTCCGAACTACAACCGGAATGCAGACTGTAGTTTTTCTTTTTTTTTTTTTATGTCTGAGTGTTTTGAAGAGAACTTCAGTTTTTACACTTTAGAAGCAGACAGACTTGTGTTTATTGACCTCACTGTACCTCGGAAGCAAACTGAACCTATCAGTTTTTGTAGCTTACAGAGATCAGAGCTTTTATCATTCAACAGCAGCTTTGAGATTTGCCTTCTATTGATCTGTAGGAGTCCACTTCTTTTATACCCTCCAACCAGCTTCCAGACTTTAGTTCTCATAATTGAAATCAAGTTAACAGGCTGCGATTTCTCTTCCTCACAAACAGTTTGTGAACCTAAATGTTCATAGCACATGGAAAACATAGCCCAGCATCCTTGCAATTAGGCCCATATTGGACAAAGCCAAAGCCTCTCAATTTATGTCCAATGCCAAGATTCAGTTCCATCGCAATAAGTTATGTGTCCTATATCTAGCATGGTGGAAACTAAGGGTGTGGAGGTCGGGGTAGTTGATGGCTTTTGGCAAGACAGTCCTCCCAAGAAAAACCACAGAATCATCTTGATGGATCAACAAAACTCTGACTTTAATACAGGACACAGCTGTATGTTTACTATTGCCAGTCAAAGTAGTTTTTTTTTTTATTGCAGTCATTCCCTAACCTTAACCAAGTGGTTACTAATGTAACCGTGAGGACAAAAGTCCCCCAGTTCAACCCAAACCATAATCTTTCCCTTTACCCAACCAAGTTGTTTTTTGTGGCTAAACCTAAACCATATTAATGTCACATTATAAAACTGATTGGTTTTCCAACAGCGATATGTGAAGGTTTTTGGAAGGCACGAGGAATGATGTAATCCCCTTGATAGCGGCGCATGAGCAGAAAGTGTTTGCGTGCAGCACGTGTAACTTTTATGCAGACCAGAGTTAATTTACAGTCACATATTAACAATAAGCATTCCCCTTTTTTGCAAATTGCAACCACTACCTTTCCCTAACCATAACCACACCTAGATAGGTTGATGGAGCACTTTATACATCTCAAAAGCAGATCTGGCATTGAGGGTTTTTCAAAAAGTGTGATTTTCAAACCTCCGTTTATGTCAAATATACCAGTCTGAAACAGAAAATGGTTTTACCTCAAACCGTTTAAAGTCTTTTTATTGTTATATGTACGCTTGTGTCTGAAGATACTTTTTTTTTTTAACCGTTTAAACTTTTCGAGGCTGTCTGGCTCTATGATACCTGTTGTCTGACTCCACCCAAATCAGAGTGTTCCAGGTCATCTAGAGTGGACTCCAGTAGAGCCACACCCCCTTTGTTCAGCAAGCATGGCAGACCGTGAGGCGAAATGAATAGGGAAATTCTGACTGATTTGATTTTCTAATGATACAATCAGCTTATAATGCATCCTATTGATTATGCACAGAGAATATCCAGCTCAGGAGACTTTGAACATCCTGTTTTCCGGAGATACTTCAGAAATTGAGGATATTCTGAGTAGTGATGAGGCTGATACTAAATGTATGTATGCAATGTCTTTTTAATCATCATTTTATTTTTAGATATGAGTTAACTGTTCAAGGAAAATCCACAATAAATCCGCTTTTTTTGTCCCTATTTATTTCTGAACCGTTTTGTCACCGAGCTTGGTTTACCTGGCTCCATTGCAGTTACAGTAATGGTGTGTTGTTAAGATTGACAGTCATGTTGGGCTGCTAGCCAGGAGGATGACTGATCAAAGCCTCGCCGCGGCTGCACCCTGGGCCTGAGCCGTTTCATCATATTAATATCCTGCTGCACTGTGACCAAACATTTGATCCTCGCACGCTGATATTCAACAAGTCGTTTTACATCCACATTGTGCCAGCACACCGTGGGCTATTTCGGTGGTCCAGGCGCCATTATGGAACATGACTTAATTCTCCTTGACACAAAGCCAATTCAGGGAGTGATTGTTTCACAGGTTCACCCTCCCCCCCGACCCACACCCCCAACACGCAGCGTGAGGATGGTAGCGGTGATGAGGGGAGGGGGGGTATTAGGAGTGGGAAGACCATGGCTGTGGGGGAAAAATAGCTGTCAGTCTGTGTGGAGGGAGGAAGAGGACACCGCAAAGACCATCACTTCTGCTCCCTAAGAGACTTATTACAGAGGCGGGCCAAGGCGAGAGCTGGTAATTAATTTGGAGAGAGCTGATATTGGTTTTGATGCAGCAGAGACTGACGACAGTGGCTGCATGTGCCTGCACGCATGGCTCTGTAGCGTGTTTGTGTATACAAAAAAAAAAAAAACAGGAAAAGGTTGGAGAGGAAAATGACAGAGGGAGCTGAAGGAAAGAGAAGGGGGAATGACAGAAGCGCCCTTCACTCTTCGCTTGCAGCAAGCGTCAAAGCGCCTTTACAAAGATAGCCCATGGCGATGCACATTTCTGCCTCCTCTCTTGTGTCCCCGGTCGTCCTGCTCCCCTACAACTCATATACTCATCTCTCGCTCCCCTCTCTTTCTCTTTCACACCTATCCCTCTCTGCAGCCTCCTCCTTCCCTCTCCTCTCTGTGGTTCCTCTCTTCCTCTGTCATGAGTGTGTGTGTCATTTTTTTCTTTTTTTAAATAATGACACTACTCTGCATTGCAAATTATTAATGTTGCAGGATGGAAATAGGCCTATTTTCCATCAGTTGATCCATTTAGAAAGAAACCCTCCTGGGCTGCATCGCATGCGGTGGCACAATTACATGTGTGCTCTGACTCATGCAAATCCATCGACGGGTCAGGACTGAGGACGCATCCAGGATCGTTTCGTTGAGGCTTATGGAGAATGAGAAAATAAATGGGAAACGACCAGATGCACATGTTTTTATAATATTAGCAGGTGTAACTGAAGGCTTTGGAAGGTGTTCTGGTCATAGGCGCTTCAGGAAATCTTTAACGATCGTGTGATTATCCTTTTGCAGTGTCTGTGATGTCACGCCTGAGGTTGCAAAAGCTGATCATACGTGTGGATTTTTTTTGCTCGTGTTCGGTAGATGGTGTACTTCATTATAAGCAGAAGGAAATGATTGGCCCTATCATCCGACAAATCAATATCCTGGGTCTCATCCACATCATCTTTGTCATTCTATTACCACTGCAGTCGAGTCATTTATGTAACACTCTACGGGATCCGTCTACAGTAAGAGAAGATTAGTCTGTCAAATCCCTACTCACCAGCAGTGAATATCAAATAGACATGTACTGAGTTTTTATTAGAAAGTTAAGAGATCAGAGATTTGGTCATTCAACAATTTGGTTTTCACTGTGGAACAAAAAAAAACAAAAAAAACCCAGAGAAAATGATTCTTGTCAATAACAATGAGCCTCATGCAGCAACATCCTCTTCATTTTCTCTTCAGTAGTATCGCTGTTTGACCGGCAGCCGGCGCTTATGGAAAAGTGACAGTCTCTGTGTGTGTGTGTGTGTGTGTGTGTGTGTGTGTGTGTGTGTGTGTGTCAATGTTGTCAAGTAACATGACTGACATATGAGGAAGATGTCGGCTGCCTCCACCTCACACTGTCGATTTGAAAGTGAAAAAATACCTGAAACCGAGAAAAATAAGATTTGAAAAAAGATCTGAATTTGAAAACATGAAATCTGCAAATGAAAAAATATTATACTAAAATATCCAAAATATATGAAAGTGTGAAATAAGTAATTTACAGAACTGAATCAAACATAATATTCAAGCTGAGAAAAAAAGTTTTCATACACTTATTTTTAGTTTGAATATATTATTGTATTTTTCAAGGTTCAAGAACAAAACTTAAACTTTCAGTTTCATGTTTCTTTTCTTTTTTTCGAATGACACGGATTTAGCTCTATATTTATAAAGGAAAATCAAAAAGTCATCATCCAAGACTTTTTATAGACTTAATTGCGATCAATGGACCAACAGTATTTATTTAGCCCACAAATATAATAATCCAATCATTAGAATTACTTATTATTAGATTTTATGATGGTTATGCTTTTTTTTCTTTTTTTTTATGTTCCTCCAATTTTCAACTTGAGATGTTTTTTTCTTATCTTGGTGAAAGTGCTCTAGACTACTCATAACATATTTCTCTTACCCAAGAGGAGAGGAAACATAATAAAACATTGTTGAATCCTAGAAGTCACTGGGTTCTAACAAAATAAGAACAAATTGTCAGTGCAAACGAAAATAAGAGGTTCTTTTCATAATGAATGAAGTATGAAGGACACACAACATTATTATTATTATTATATTTACATTACATAGATATGACTAATTACATGTATGTGTGCTGTTTGAAAAAGTGCCGGAGCTACTTTTACCATAAAAGCCACAAATGTAGTCTTAGTAATGTTAACATAACACGTCCATCACAGCTCTCGTCTGGATACCGCTGATACACATGGGTAACGTTGTGAAACGGTCATTGTTAGGCTAAGGCAACGAAACTGCTTGTTTGGGGTTTGGAGAAAGACCATGGTTAGGCTTAAAATAAGCACGTTAAGCTACGGACGTTTGTGATGTGACTCATAAAGTCTTCTGGTGTCACACGTGGCAATGAACGCCGGCCTCCTGTGTGAAAGTCCTGTGTCCACAGGGGTTCACAGTGAAGTCCACTGCCCTAGGCTCGGTATTTGACGGCCTGATCAGGCTGTCATTCATTCATTCTCTCACTCCCTTTCAGTTTGACATGAGTTGTATCCCAGAAGGCATTGGGAAAGGAGGCCGGCAGACTCCCAGGACAGGTCAGCAACTCATCACAGGGCTAACATCTGTTGCTTTCACATTTTTTAAAAGAAAAGGGGAACATTTCCTCAAATTGTACTTTGCACAATTTAAATTCAGTCACAAAAAAGCTCCTCGATCTCTGTCTCTTTCTACTGCTGTTTCTTTCTTTCTTTTCTTTTCTAAATTGTGCATCTAAGACAGGGCCCATGGTAGTGGTTAAACTAGGTCCTTGGCTTCAAATAGCAGCCCATTGTTTCCCAGGGGCCCACAGCAGAGAAAAGGCCAAGAGAAACAGAGAGAGACGCACTCTGAGGGAGAGGGAGTGAGAGATAGAGGGCGAACTGTTTGATGAAAATTAATATTTGTCATTTGGTGCGGCAGACAATACCCTGTGGACACAGAGTACAACGGGCATTGTTTGAATCCTTTTTCTTTTGAAGATATCACAGCGTACCTGTGTTTCTTGCACAGTCGGAAAAAAATTTGGGTACTGAGGGGTGTGTGTGTGTGTGTGTGTGTGTGTGCTTTCTTTGATGTGCTCTGGGACTGCTGGCTATTTCCCACTTTGTTTCAGTCCTTTACCAGGACCTTATTGTTCACTGTGCTGTGTGATGTCATGTGTAGTAGCTTTTGTGTGCGTGTGTGCGTAATTTAATGACCTTGACAAGGCAAACGCAGAGTAAATTGCCTAATTTTCTTCTCAACGTCCTTTCTTTCGCTGCCCCAGAACTCATCGTCCTTTCGTCCTTTGTCGTTCTGCCACAAAACTAAAGCAATCTTCTTTGCCACAAGCATTCTATTTGTGAAATTTGAAGGCGCACAATAGCTGTGAGGTTGTAAGCACTGTTGATGTTCACATGTGACTTAAAGGTCCTGTAGAATTATGCGGGATCTGTTGGCAGAAATGGAATATCATATTGATAACCGTTTATATAAGTGTACAATCACCTGAAATTAAGCGTGGTTGTGTTTTTATTAGCTTAGAATGAGCTCTTCATATCTACATGGGGAGCAGACCCTCTTTACGCAGTATTGCACCGTCATGTTTCTTCAGTAGCCCGGAACACAAACCAAACTCTGGCTCTAGAGGGCCTTCAAGGGTCATGCTGACACACACTATACAAAGAAAAAGATGTAACCAAAGTGGAGTGAAACACAGCACAAAATACTTTGTGGTAAATCCTGAGATTTAATGTTCATAATGCCATGTGAACAGTACAGTAACATCTCCAAACTGTACAAACAAAACTGTATTCAAGAATATTAAGGATGTATGCATTATATCAACTAAAATATTCCAATACTAAAATATTCCAATTCCAAAATATTTCTGCAGGACCAATAACACAAATCATTTGAGATGAGGAAAAAAATGCCAATATAGAAGGAAAAAAACTCAATGTGCGGGCGTGTGTGTACGCGTGCATGTGTGTTAGCTGGTGTAAAACATCAGATTATAGTTATAAAGATAATAGTTGTATAGATTAACAATTATAGTTATACATTTTTTAAATTAGCTTGGAGCAGGAATTGTTTCTATTCATGTTGAATGTGAAAAAAAGAGACATTTTGGCTCTGATCAGCTGTTTAAATACAAAGCCAAATTTCCTGTATCTCCTCGGCTCTGTGATGCATTTGTGCAGCTCAATATCCCATAAGGCCAACCTGCCTGAGTGTCTCCTTAGAGTAGCATAGCAGCCTTTTAACAGGGGTTGCCGTGGAGACCACAGTGGTGCCAGTGGCAGCAGCAGCAGCTCGTCGCTCGTTCCGCCTGACATTCAGACAATCCCCTCTAGCACACGCATACACACGTATACAAAAATCACACACTAGATCCCATATGTGCCGTACATACACGCTTCCTTGAATATATGCACAGGCTGAGACGCATGCACATGCAGCCGGATCAATGACACTGTCTGACCCCGTCTTGCATTATTGATGACTTGGCTGCAGCTTTGTAAGACGGCAGACTCAGCAGGAGGCTAACACTAGTGCCCAACAGACCGAATTACACCACATTCATGCAATTTCTCCCAGTAAAAGACTTCTTACATACCATGAATCTCATTTCCATAGCAATATTCATTGTGTCATGTGTTATCTAGTTGTCACTTCAATGTGAGATCCATTTTGTCATTCCGAGAAAAGAATGTGGGCTGTTTTTATAACGAAGCGTTGGAGGAGGAGTGTGACAACTGCTGTCAACAGCTCCTTTCTGTGGACGCATATCCAATTTGATGCAAGTTCTTTTCTTTTCTTTTCTTTTTTTTTTCATGTGGCTCTGCATCATGTTCAATGCATCTTATTGTTGGTCAAAAAATTGGATCATGGAATAATAATATTTCTATAGAGCAGCGTTGAGGAAATGCTACAAGATACTTCACAAGTAAAACTGATTTGAGATCAGGGCTGAAAAAAAAAAAAATGAGGAGAGACACAGATGAGCATTAGCTGGGAAATGAAAACCGATGATAAAGCAAGGCAACGATTGCTGTAGCATCAGCGATTTGGCGGATCACTGACTTTGTCTGGAGTCAGTACCAAATTATTTTTTCAGGTATTTTTTCACTGTTATTAATGTTTAACAGGCAATAGGATAGTCCTGCACCAAAAATGTACGTCGTTAGTCTAAAGCACAACTGGTTTATAGTCTCAAACAGAGTAAATTCACCCAATTTTCAGCTTTTGGTATCATCATTGGTACAGGAAATTAGGAATTCAAATTTGAGTGAAATGCAGAATCGTATCATACGTTGGTGCATAACAATTGAGACACAACGCACTCGACCTTGAAGACTGGGATCCTATTTTACACCTGGCACAAAACTGTCATTGCTAGTTTCAGACCGATGAAGCTGACATTTTCATGTCCAGTGGCCACATTGTGTAGCAAATGGTCTTAACATGAGGTGTGGTCAGGCGCATTGTTGGCACCTTGAGGCAGCAGAAAGCGATTGCGCCATTGACCAGCAAAACCCTGGTCTAAAGTGCCTCCTCAGTTAAATACAGGGTCTGCTCAGCAGGGGGCAATTCAACAAATAATGGAATATAATGAAGTAAGGCTCTCGGGCATTCTGTATTGATCAACTTGCACGCTCTCAGCGTCCCTCTTCATATCATAAGCAGCCCATTTCCTCTGTACCACATTACGATGCTACCCCCACATGTTTTTTCTAACAAATGTGTCATGAGGAGTCCACAAGTGTTGTTTTTAATGGTGGGGTTTTGGCCGATGATGTCGCTTGCTTGCTAGCTACAGCTCACATCTGTACAGTTCTTGCATTGGCTGTCAGCAGTCAATAAAAAAGATTACTCAAATAGCCCAGTGGTAAAATGCCTTTGGATAAAGCAAGGTGAAAAAGGCAAAGGCACCTTAGGTTAGGTGATTGCTAATGTCAGGAATTTTAAAATACCATACATAGTGGCTTCAAGAAAAGTCTGTTGCTTTTCAGGCTTGCTTGATTTAGCAATTTCGAGTACAGCTTTGGGACCGTGGGCTTTGTTCCCCGTCATTTATATTGGCGTTGCAGTAGGAGAGGGACAAATATCTATTTGTTGGTGTTTACTGTTGAAATCAAGTAAAAGTGAATAAAAGAGAGAGGCTGCTTTTTGGAATTCTTTGAAAATGTTTGAAAGAATTGCTGGTAGAAAGACAAGTGGCTTAATTAAATGTTGCTACCATGTATTAAGAAATATAATAACGGTAAAGGGATTTGGCTACTCAACTGCATCATGGCGGGGGCTTACAGGCTTAGTTGTGATTTTGATCACACACACACACACACACACACACACACACACACACACAGATTGTAGAGACACAATGAGAAAGTCGAGTGCTGCTGAACATTCATGCGTCCTGTGAGTCATGGGAGTCAACTGTTGCACTTTATTATGACCGCTTGCTTGTCCAGTTTCCCCAGTAAATAGTACATTTTTTGAAAACCATGTCAACCACATGATATCATTGTGTTAATTGGACAAGCAATAGTAATATGTAGCCAGAGTGCTGAGAGGCTGCACACTGTGCCATGTTTTACAGTGCTGTGATCAGGATGACAGGCCACTGACGCCTCTGACCAAGACCTGTCTGACAGCCAGCGCAAATAACCATCATTCTGATGGTTTAATAGTGAGGTGGCTTTACGCACGTTTGTGTGCAATGCCTGGGTCGTTGCTGTTGATCAAGGCCTGAATTGATGAATGCATGGATGGATAATATAACTTTCACTTTTGCAATTGAGGTCCCCAATCAACTCTGTGCCCTTTTTTTAAAGTTGACCTGATTAATCATTTACTTCATCAAGCTACAATGTGCATGTGAAAAGGATCATTCGTTGTGACAAACCTACAGAGAATTATCAGGCTGTAACTAATCGACTGCACCTGCCTGGCATTAAGCGGCAGACGGAAAATTGGCGACTAACTAGTGGAAATACTATAACATTTAGCAGCTGACGAGCCAGTTATTATTATCAGGAGTTGAGAATTGAGAGTTGAATATTAGACTTGTTTTTCTTCAGGTGGCCCGAAACAGACAGTTTTTAACACTATCATTATTTTGTATCCGCTGAATGTGTAACAGCCATTATGTCAGGGAAGGTAACGCCAGCAACATCAACAAGCTATTCAGGAAGGCTGGCTCTGTGCTGGGGGTGAAGCCTCTTTGGTAATGGTGTTGGGGAGGAGGATGCAGCAACTCTCTCCATGATCGCCATGAGCACCTACAGCGGGGGTCATCAAATCCATTTGTCCAAGGGCCAGAATTAATCTAAGCAGACACCATGGGGGCCGGTCTTTAAAATGTATTTAATTGTATGTAATTGTTATTAAATTATTGGACTGGTGTTGGACTGCATTTATCATAAATGGACTGCATTTATATAGTGCTTTTTCGAGCCTGCGTGGCCACTCAAAGTGCTTTTACATTACATGTCGCCATTCACCCATATTCATACAGAAGCACAAACCGTACATGGTGCCTGCTAATCAGAAGTGATGCACATTCACACACACTCGCACACCGTTGGCCGTGCCATCGGGAGCAATTTGGGTTTCAGCATCTTGCCTAATGTTGACCGCCGGGGACTGAACCATCGACCCTTCGATGAGTGGACGACCCCTCTATCTGCTCCACAGCCGATTATTCACATTTTCAATTCCTTTAAAAAAATAACGTTATATATTCAATAACCTATATCAGTGTAAACAGACTCCTAAAAAGAACAGGGAAATCCATAATGATAGCTGGATACATATCCAGAAAAAGGAGGCAGTTCACTGAGGAGTGAGGAGGGAATTTTGTAATTTATGGAAATGTAATTGCAGTTTGCAGTCCTATAGTTCCTGAACTGCAGCAGGTTAGGTGGGCCAGTTGACGATCACTGACCTACAGCAATGGACTGTTACCACCATGATGTACCACAGAACTTCACCGGGAATCCTTTTCTTCCTCTGGCAATCAGACTTTACAACTCATCTACCTCATGCAGAGAGATGGACAGCAGAGACACGGAGGGCTGACGTGGCTCCAGCCTTCATTTAAGCTCTTCTCTGCTCTTTTTGTTTAGTCTCTCTCTGTCTCTTTGAATCGCCGTCTCTCCGTGGATTACAATCATTACAACACTCTGCTGCTTTGCTTTTTAAAAAAAATACTTTTTGAGTAGTATATGCATAGTTTGTTGAGCACGACACATGGGCAGACAAGAGAGATGACCCACAATACATACTCTGATTCAAAGTTAGGACACTATTGGCATGAATCTAGAACGACAATGGCTGAAACAGAAAATTCCAACCCCTAAAAACTGTTTTAAACAATGACAATATGAGTCCTTGAATATCTGACGTGATGAAGAATGGTAAAAGTTTTTCTTCCAGAGCAGAGTTTTTTTGTGTGCATTTGTGTGGGGATTGGACCATGCAAGGAAAATCACCCTGTACATTCTACCTTTGCATACACTGACTGTGATAAAGAAAGGAAGAATGACGAGCCAGTAATGCACTTACAGCTCCTTGATCTTCGGCATGAAGACTCTCCGTCAGCCTGAGTCATATCTACAGTGTTATGACTCATATGGTATTTGGAATTTGTCAACACCGTCACTGCTTTGAGCTCATCCGATCGTCATCAGGACTCCAGCAGGTCTTGTTCTGACCAAGTGGGTTTGATGTCAGTGCTTATAAATTCATTATTTTTTAGCTCAATTTGCTGACTTATTTCCTGTCATTGCTGCTCCCCAGGCGTGCTTCCATTACACGGGGTTGTTTGTTTTGGAGGGATTCAGGTAGACAAAAGCTTTCACTTTTCCATTGACCATTGTACCTAGCAGCTCCTCCTCTCGCCTCTATTTTCTACACTTTTTCCTTTATTAAGACCGTTTGTGAAACGGCCCTAATGTCTTTTCTTTTCTTTAAATGCAAATACCTGCTTCATGCACTATAGCTAGCAACCCCTTCACCAGGATAAGATTTGGTAAAGCAGACTCGGCTGGGAATTGTCTGAGATTAAGATTGTGCTGTGAACAGTAAAGTGGAGGATACAGAGGGGGGGGATTCAAGGCTGACAACCCAGATTAAGTTCTCATTTCATGTAAAGAACTTTTCATACTGAGGTCTTCTGTTTTTAACACTAACAAAAACATACTCACTTTAGTCTCGCTTTAAGCCAGCAGAAATTAATATTTGCCACTTTAAACATGACGTTTAGGCTGTCGGCTCCTTATTCATCTTGCTACTGGTTAGTGTTGACTGTATCGCACAATCTTTGTCTTTTACACTGTAGAACTGTTTGTGGTTCTGTATTTGATTGTAAGGAGACTCTTCATGGCGCTTTGCTTTTGGTCTCATGTGTAAGATTTCTTGCTTTCAGCCATTTGAAGAATCTTGAGAAACAGAAAGCATTTAAAACATTTATTTTTTTCTTTAGAATATGTATCCTCTAAATACGCACTGTTCAAGTACGTGAAAGAACAACATTATGATATACCAACTCTGTACAAATCTACTTGCTCTGCTTTGGTCTGGTTGTCTTGCTCTCATTGAGAAGGTCATGTCAAACGGGATGAATCACGCTTGTGCCACTGCTGTGACATTCTGCTTCCACTGCCCTGCTGAAGAAAACTGAAAGGAAGAGGAGTCGAAAGTTGGTTTTAATGGCTTTTCATCCTGTCCTGACTTCACTCACTCACATATATTTATATTCATCCATAGTGAAGCCCGCGGGGCTTTCTCCTGCTGCGTGGTAATACCTCGGCCAAGTATCCCTCGGAACTTTGTTGTATAATCCTGCACCTTGCGCTTCGCACCCAAACCCAACATTCGGAGCCTACACAGGAAGTAGCAGGAAGAGTCCTTTATGTAGCGAGGTGGAAGGCGGGTTCGTCTTTCTTATATTAATCACACCCACGATATTTCCCGAATCCAGAATGGTAGTTGCCTTAACTACAATCTATTTCTAATCTTAACCGTGGTGCAGTGACCATTCGTGCTCATTTTAAAAACGCCGGCATTTGCCATATAAAACTTTGTCAAATAACACGAGCCTTGCATAATTGCCCCGTACCGAGGCCGCTGTCTGGCAATAGTCTTGAATGACTTAATCTCTCCACTTAAAATGCCTGTTGCCCATTTCTTACCCATGTTGCTACTCTGCATACGATTTGGTTTACTGTCAATGCATTTCAGGCCTGTTTTTATGCGCAAAGTTGTGCAAGCGGCGTCACATGTCTGACAGAAATGGTCAACCAAACGTCATGTAAGACATAAGTGTATTTACTTTCATTTGCAACTACACTGACTGTGAGCGGCACTGAGCTTTGCAAACGCCATCGGAGCGCAAATACGGTGGCTGAATGCAAGTGTTGACTTTTTGCAGTTCTCCTTGGTTAAATATAAGTCGACTTAACAATCTTTCTCTAAAGTCAGTGAACTGTTTATGCAGCCCAAACCTAACTGCTCGTAGGACGCGGGACACAAAGTCTTGTGCCAATGTCCTTGAACTTTGTACGCTCAACCATCCTCTTCGGCCCACTAATTCTCAACAGTAGCATAAGTTTTGTTACATCTATTAATATGAAAAACTATGGATATTATCTCAAGTATTATATTTACACAGGTTTTAACATTGCTGCACTCTCGTGTCGTCGCTAAACTGTTACTTAGGCTCTCATATGTGCATTTTTTCGCCATCTAATCCATATCGGAGTTCGTCCAAAAGCTGCAGACATACAAAAGGCTTGTGAGCTGCAATAGGGAAGATTGCCGACTTTCCAGAGAGCTGGTTGTAATATTTTGTCATTTCACATTAAATGCTGTGCTCGGGGATCCTGGTTGCAATCAAGTCAAATTAATGGCAGGCAGCTCAAGAAGCAATATGATCTTTCCACATCATACAACTGATATTTTCTCTTTATATTCCAACACAATGGTTGCCGTTATTCCGGGACAGCTTTTGAATATTGAATTTCAAAGCGCAGCCGTCTCCCACTGAGGCTGAGCTGCTAGAATTAAATCAACGGTGTTTCGGCATTCACATTCCTTTCTGTGCTCTCTGATAATGCTCCTAATTTAGCACCAGTCAATGTTCTTTATCTTTGGTAACCAATCAAGCGTCATCTGTTCGAATTTTTAGTGTCGGATCCTTTTTTTTTTTTTTTACAGCGCTAAACAATTTAGAGATGGAAGGATGAGCGAGGAGGAGAGGGAAAGTAAATACCCTCTTTTTTTTTTAAGAAGGATCCACCTACTGTATCTTATGAGTGCCATCTAATAAGAACCATTAACCTCCTATTGCAGTTTTGTGTTTTTGGGTGAAATATTAGATTGTTTTCAGTCTGTGGCCTCATTTAATAATCACGTGTAACAAATTTGCATAGGTAGTCATGCTTTAGTTGAACTATAAACCATGCTGCGTCATGCATGATTGCAGGTACACGTTGCTTTATTTAAAAGCCCGAAAAGTTTAAAAGGTACTGATTTAGAGCATGAAAATCACCACCCTGTGAAACTAAACTGTCAAGCACACGGAGGAGAAGAAGTGGCACTACCGACTGGATATTCTGTTTGATTGATGGGAGAAGTGCAGTGCAAAAACACCAAACTGGTATTGGGGTCGACCTACTTGTGTAGTGTAACGTCGAATTTGACCCTTGTGTGAGTTTAATTTACACTACAACAGAATTACTGGACTTTCTCTGGAAAATAGAAAATAGTTGATGTTGCAATTAATACATATATAAAATGGGACCAGGATTCTACATGTCATTTACTACGTAGCTTACATTCATGAGTGTTTCCAGTGTTTTGTTGCGGTTAGGGGATTTCACTGTTGAACTTGAAAAACATAGTTGTGTGTGTTGGAGCTCCAGATGGGATGTTGAATCAAGGACCATTTCAGACTGTAAGCAGGAGCAATCCTATAAATTCACAAGGCTCCTTCCTCAATTTCTCTCTTAGCCTCCAACATTTATAGTTACCATAAAAAAAAGAGAAAAAAAGTGCCCAGGTGTGCGAAAGCTTTGTACCAAGCAAAAGCAAGCCGGCGTCACAGAAAAAACGGCGGTAAAGGTCGTCTGTGCAAACAGCCTATTGCGACCCATATTTACGTTTGCTGAGAGGTGGCGACATCTAGAGGCCGTAGTCATCACTGCGGGAAGTAGGGGTGCTGAGGTTGGTGCTGCGCCACCCAAAAATGTATTTACCCAAAAATAAATAAATCAGTTTGTAGCTTCGCAGCTTCATTCATAATGAATCAAACATTGTGTGCAACTGTCCGCCTTCTCTTCCCCTCTCTCTGTCACTCTGTGTCACACACACACCGGGTGCGTAGTGCTCAGTCCTAAAAGTAAAAAAAAAAATGTTTTTAGCTAACCAAATATTTTTGCTTTAATCTGTACACTGTATGTTGGCATTTAGCCTTTCAAAAACATATATAGATATTACCACAATAACATCAAATCATATTTTTTTAGGGTATTTTTATGAACAAGTCCTGACAGAGAGGGGTCGAAAAGACTACACGTGCAACTTCCGTTTTATACATAAGCAAAAGCTGATTTTGGCCGAGTTGAGAATTTGCTCGTTGCTAATCTAGAAAGAAACAAATATCCATTGTTTACTGTTGCCATGGTGTTCAGCACCGCAGACAGCGCGCAAGCAATATGCATAGTCAAGCTGCACTGCTGTATTTTATCAATGATGTTAGGCGTCCACATGCGTATAACGTACTTCCTTCTCACCACCCCCTGTTCAGAATACGTTCCTGCGACTTTGGCCGTAGAAATAATGACGGGAGCAAAGGAGGGAGTTGGGTGTAGTCTTATGAAGAGCGACACAGTGCGCATCAGGAGGAGGTCCACGTGGATGTTTGGGTCAAACAAACACAGGACGTTCACCCAGGTTTGTGTCCCGTGTGAAACCAGAAGCCAACACATTAAGTTAACTACGTTACTATGTCAGTGCATACGTAGCTACTACATACTATGTCACATAGGTAATAACTCATTGCATACCTAACCTAACCGACTAGTTGTGTTGCCTAAAGATAAGCAAGTAGTTCCATTTTACAACGTTAATGTTATGTAGTCTCGGGAGTCTTTGGAAAACCACCTATTCTGTCACTTAGGTATGAGGCTGTGCTGAGCAAAGGATGTAAAGTTTGTTCAGAGTGTGCTGCTGGAGGAACATCAAGTCAAGCTTACTATAAAGAATACATTTCCGTATTGGTCGAACTGGTGAAGTATCACTGGACTTAATCAGAGTGAAAAAGCAAAGCAGTACGAGAGAACGTAGCTAATATTGTGTGACCCCTTTGCCTTGCCACAAACTTAAAAAAAAAAAAATACAGTCCAGCCAAACTACAGATGGAAAGACTGGCACGAAAATGGCAACAAGATTGTTTTAAGTTGACTTACAGAAATGACATCATTCTAACTCTGGGATTGGCATATCTCTTCGATCTACGCGACGAGCGTTCTGGAAGAAGCCGCCATCTGATTGGTTCGCCTTGATCCATCGTCACCCCGTTTTAGTTGCCGTACCGTTTTATTTTTGGGATTTTGTCATTTCTTGCAAGCTGAGATTTGTTACCAGTAACCTAACGGGAAGGGAGTCACTCTGTTTCATTGCATCTTGCATGAACGGAGAGCTGGATTTTCATAGAAACCTCTCACCCGGTACAGCTTTAAAAAGGGCCTTTCAACGTGTGCGCCTGCTCTCTGCTGCTGTAGTCGCAGCTCTTTCTTGTTGCCCAACACTGGAACAGATGCCCTATTGTAACGTTCTCCTCATTGTCAGCCTCTCTACTGCTTTTTCTTCCCATCTTTCTCTCCCACCCCTTCCCTCTACTTCTCTGCGTCCTGTTCCTCTACTTTTCTCTTGTAAGCCTTTAATGGTGATTAGCTGTGCCGCGCTGAATGTGTCCCTGTGTCCTCCTCTCTCACCGGGAGTACAAAGTGCTGTCACTGAACTCGGTCCTGCACTGTTAACTGAGCTATTGATTCACCTCAGATGAATGGCCGGGATACAGTATGGGAATGTGGTTTACGGATACAAGGTAGTATGTGTGTGTGTGTGTGTGTGTGTGTGTGGGGGGGGGGGGACCCCTGAGTGGACTCCTGTTACCAATGACGGAGCTGTATGTGACCGGGCTCTGGCTCCAACACACTGGATTGTTTCTTAATGTGGAGATACGTTTGATAATGCACTCGCACACAGACACAGTGTATTCCTCCTCTTCGATCCCCATTGGTTTCCAGTACAACAGGAGCCGGAGCACCTCGAGACCTCTTTAATACTCACGTTTTTACCGTCTTGGATGCACTGGTTCAGCATTTTGATTGCATGAGGAGCTGTGAACAGTGGGACAAATGTACAGTTGACTTTAAATCCCACTGAATTACCCCTATTGTTGTTGTCCATTACCTTCCCCCTGCAGGCACTTTATAAAAAGCAACAAAGCACAAACAGGTGTCTGCTAAATGAGCTGAAAGCTGTGTGTTTGTCTGGTTAACAAGGCAAAAGAAGACGTCTCATACCAGCAAGTGTATTTGTGTTTGGCTTTACGGGTAAGTACACTTACTCAAGTGTTGCACTAAACTCCCATTTGGAGGTACTTATGCATTATTCGAGTGTTGAAATTTTATTTTCTGCTACTTTACACTACAGTCCAGTTGAAAAAAAGGATTTCTTTTTAAAATCAATTGCATTGATTTGACAGCTATAGTTACTTTATATCGTAATACTTAATTTCCTTTCTCAAATACTATTTCCTACACCTCTTATTTAGTTACACGTTTCATAATTATTTTCTAAATTTCACGTTTCATTTTCAAATTGCCATTTAACAATTTTAATTTCCTTTATTTAGTTTCCTTTTTTACTAAAAGTTTATTTGCATTGGTAATCTAACTTTAGTAACATGTAGTTCCACATAATGTTTCTCCTCATTCGTCCAAAGAGCAACTTAACAGTTAGCTGAAAGTCGGGATTTTTAAAATTTTTTATTTAAAACTTTAGACCTTGCTGCAGTGATGTAGAAGTGGACTTCAGAGTGTCGGTACACTGTGACATCACAAGTGGGTGTGGTCAGAGGTGCAACAGACTTCATACTTTCATTTGGATCAAATATGTTGACAGACGTACCATTTACAGTTCACGGTGGAGATGCTTGGGGCGCTCTGAACTGTGGTACCACACCATTGTAATACTTGAAAGCAGAAAAAAAATAATGGGCTTGTTAATTAGCTGGTCTCATATGGGACTCTTTGTGTGTATTAAAGTCAAGTGCTCTGGAAAGGTCAACCAGATTTGCATGTACCGAAAATTCCGACAGGTGCTTAGTTAGAGCTATTAAATTATGAGCCGTTCACAATTAGACGCAAGTCATTTGTAGTACAATGAAAGGTCACACATGGTGTTTTTTAGAATATTAAAAATGGCAAAACTTCTATATTTCCCAATATTTAACAAAAATGCTAAAAAAGACAAGGCGTCCAATAACTTCTGACTGGTGTGTGTTTCTAAAGCCAAGATGTCATGAAAAATGCCATTTTAGATCACATCCTCAGTCATACAGTAGTGTGCACCTATTTAACAATGTAATGCGAAAAAATACATTTCTTTAGATATTTTTTTTTTTATAAATGTCCAATGAAATCCAATGAACCTTTCTTTCTGTGACACAAAATATGACGTGTGCTTACATAAGCTAGTAGCAACCAATTTCAACCAGTTATATCATTCATCTATAAATGAATCCTTCTGTATCGCGCTACATTCTGAGCCCGTCCACTTTTTAGCGGTCCAATCAAATGAGAAAGGATTTGATTTAAATTCTTCTTTTAACTGTACACCACTGCAACTTCTGATTCACTGGGACTCAGACTCATTTGGTTGCTTGTCCTCCATGCCTATAGATGGATAAGGCAGAGACGGAGCCTCCTTCACTGTTGGCCCATTATGTAGTCTACTTAGAAAATTAATATCTTCATGCTTAGTGGCATACAAGGACAGACAAGCCTCCTCCACTGTTGGTGATGTGTGGCTGACTTGGCAGCGTGACCGCAACTCATCATCATCACCATTTCCTTTCAGCCTCGCATTTATTGGGCACAGCATCCCATGTCTTTTCTTTTTTTTTTTTTTTTTTTTTATAATTCATGATGATTTTTTTGGACTTTGCACTGACATTTAATTAGAAACATTGACATCCTTAGACACTGCAGGTGGAAGATTGAGTCAGATCTGTTGAATGTGCCCCACAGTTTAATACAAAGTGTAAGTATGTGTCTGTACTTACGCCTAGTGGCATAAAAATGAGAAACCAGACTCCTCAGGTGCTGGCAGTCCACAGCCTGCTTGGCAGCCTGACCACAGCACATCATCCCTCCCTCAGCTCCTGCAGCTCTTCTGCAAATATTTCTTTTTCTCCTCGTTTTTAGGTTATTTGCCTTTTTTTGTTTATACCTTGCTCTGAGGGCTCCTTTTAATGTTTTCTTCCCCATATCCTCAAGTGTGGGCAAATGTGAGTTCAAACAGACACAATTAATGGATTTGTCTGTGATGCAAAGATTATCTACCTGATTTTACCCCCAAGCACTTGTCTTTGCTGCAACTTTATATTCTAGTCAGCTGGGAAAGATACTTTACCATCAGTACCTTTTACTTGTTAGGGCTGTAGGAATCTCTGCAAGGTGATCATTGAGAAATACGGCCAAAGCCCTCGTAAAAGGAATACATTAACATTCGCACATTTAAGAGTGCAATATCTCATCGCCAGGCCCGCGCCATCATGTGGCAAAGTGGCTGCGGTGTTACAGCACAAAGTTGCATTGTTGCGTTTGTCATTGAAACCTTGAGGCGCCCCAAACCTCATGCTAGCTCATTATACCACAGCTCTCGGTGACAATTGATTTCAATGAGGAATGTTGACTTGGAACTCTAAGAAAGTGAAGTTGAAAGAACAAATCATAAAAACTTGTTTTACCCAGTACTTGAAAATGACCGGCCAAAATGTCCCTTTTTAAAACATATTTTAGTCGGCATGATAAGGAGGCTGCTGGATGATGAGTTCAGACTTCCAACTTGCACCAAGACCCTCATGTCTTTCTCTCTGCTCATACTCGATGGCTTCCACGGCACTAACGCCTAACAGTAAGCAAAGTATTACCCCCCTCCCCCTTTCATGTAAAATCTCATTCAATTAGTTGTCCAACTTCTGTCTTTGTTAACATCCATTTGCCAGATGTTTTGAGTGCATTATTATAACCTCTTTTCAACCCCTTTAAACTTTTTTCTTTCTGCCAAAACACTGTGGGAGCCGGGGCATCGAGTGGCTGTCCTTTGCTGGGAGGTTATTGATGTGTTGCTAATGAAAGGCCTATTAAAGGCGAGCATATTGATCCACTGAGGGCCTGATGACAGTATCATTGCAACAGAGACACAAGTGAAAAAGACATGCACTGCCAAGAGGCTGAAGAGCGAGGATAGAATAATCATTTCATACACTGCTCCACCCTTCATCTCGCTATTTATATTTCTTAGTTAATATCTGTGTTGCATCTCTCTCTCAGTCTGTCTTCTTCATCTGAAATTTGAGTGCAAATGACGGTCATTACCTATGTAGTGAGCGACACGGAATCGATATCGAACCATAACGTCATGGTTTACAGTGATTGATGCATACTTGATTCGTGTCCGTCCCATAGTTTGTCGTGGCCTTTAGTGCCGTGGAGGACGTCCCGCTGCTAACCTGTTCCTGCATTATCCAACAGATACAATGACTGAATATGCATGAGCAATCATGTCAGTCACAGTTTGTTGAGATATGACGGTACAAAACCTGTGAAAGCTACTTCGCTGTCTTTGTTAAAGACAAAAAAAAAAAATGGAATAATTCCATAAAAGGCAGGTAAATATTCTGCGTGAAACCGTAGTTCAAAAACAAAAAGAAGTTTTGTTTTCTTGCCAAGAGTTAGACGTAAAGATCCAAACCACACTGTTCACTGTATATGAGGCTGTACACTGACACTGGAAATGTGTGTGTGTGGGGGGGGGGGGGCAGACAACGAGGGCAGATTCTAGGAAGTTACTGCTCCGAGAAATAAAAAACGGCCACCATTAAACCATGAGTTGTCATTCTCAATCTCTGTTGGTTTTAGAACAGGATGAACAAACGCGATCTTTTGGGTTAATTAGTGGATTTTAGAGGTGCTGGAAGTCCCAGGCTAGCTGTTCTCCCCTGCGTCCAGCCTTCAGGCTAAGCTTAGCAAAACGTGGAACTAGGTCCACTTACTAGCTTCTTCCAGAACTTGCAACTACATGTCATTGTCTTTCTCAGCAGATGCAGTTTTCTCAGCTCCAGAAAAAGCTTGCACGTTAATATTTATTTGTTTGCTTCCAAGGTAAGTCATAAACTTTTTGCTCTCATATTAGCCTGTCTCTCTTGAGTTGTTTTTTTTAAAGTTTTAGTTTAGTCTCCATTACTGAGCAGAAAAGACTTCTTTATTTTCAAAGTGAACACAAATCGTATACAATCTAAATAGAAAGCAACACAATGTACGATTGTGTTGTTCCCCCATCTGAACGCTGCAACTTTGACCCATTCGCCTTCGCACAATCGTTTAAAGCTGATTGTGAGCAATCATTTTCAAGACCTGCTATGAGATAATAAACAATCAAATATGTGTCAGCGCTCATTTCCAGTAGATAACATGTCACATGAAAATAGTATTTCTAGCTCCTTACCTCACGATCGCAAGACATATTAAGTATAGATGTTTAAATTGCTGTTGTGATAACTTTGCAGAGTTGAAAAAAAAAAGACTTTGTGGGCCGTGTGAACGCAGCCCCTCATGCTTTTTTATTGCAGGGCAGGTATCGACGTGAAAGCCTGCTCATGGACTGCAGTAATCTTTCTTTGCCATAATTTATCGATCGCAGTCTTTCGCAGGGAGAAGCTTCCTCCCAGCATAATTCATTTTATTATTATTATTATTTTTTGATATATTTAAGTATGCACATGGAGGTTTTATAGGTTGTGAAAATATAGTTGAATGTAATAAAACATACCTGTGTTACGTGCTGTAAATGTGCCTGTGGTGTACAGTCTGGGGCCATGACAGCACCTGTCTCAATGAGTCTGTCATCTAGCATGGAGTGGCTTCTCAATATCTACTTGTGCCTCGCATGTGAACAGATGAAGTGCAAATCGAAGACTTGATCTTCTTTTTTCTTTTCTTTTCTTTTTTTCCCTTTCAGGAATAAATGACATCGCCGTGTCACGGCACTCGGAAATGTAAAAATTAAGTGAATGACGACATCTAGTTTTTTCTCGCATCAAAAATAGTTTATTGAGTTTTTCTCCACTGTGGCAGTCCAAGAGAAACGTCAACGCCTGCGGGCTGAAAACCGCTAAGCAATACACCTGTCAACAAATATATCGGAGACGTATATTAGTATAATAATAAGTGTGAATGAAAGGAATAGATGTAAGCCATCTTACGTCTGTTTATTCCATGCGCTCTTTGACGCGCACTAAAGTCACGTTAGAGAACATGTGAATAGGTTACACACCTTTAGACTCCCTCGACAGTTGTCATTGTTATTTGACTATAACCAATTTGTTTCAGAAATTGCTCATATCCGGCCTTTAAGGAGGAGCTGTGACCATATGACTCACTCTTCACACCTCCACAATGAACGCTATTACACAGCCAGACAGCTGAAACCTGCTAAATAAAACCTGAAAGAAAAGACCAACGATAACTTTCTTTAAAAGCATTTGAAACTTAAGTCTGTACATTTAAATAAAGAAATATATATTTATGTGACATGCATTATAACTACCAATCTGACATGTATGTTAAAGATATTATTAGATATTCCGAGTGGCAGAGGCACAATGATTAACATAACACTCTAATAAAACATAATGCAGTCATTTTATGTTCAGGAGTCAAATTATCAGCAGTCCCTACCAGATGAAAACCATGTGTGTCCAAAAAAAGCCAAATTAATCAAAGAAACTGGTTCCCTGATTGAAAATTAGCATTTAATTTCAATATCCAGTACAATAAATGTGCTAAACCTATCTAGGAGCTATTTCTGGAAGCGCAACACAGTCGGTAGCACTCTGTTTTAAGTGATTATATACACATGGTTGACATTAACAAGCATCATTTCAGCTGACACAGCAGGTTGTAACACTAAAACAAGAGTTTGGTGTGAAGGTTTAATACCTTTGACATGCGACATAAAGTTCAAGATGTCATACACTGTGCAACAGCAGAAACTCCCACTAGACGGCATTATTAGTATTTATTTAGTCAATAAATGACTCAGTTACAAATTAAATATTGTTTATTCATCAAAAATATCTAATCCTATCTATATATATATATATATATATTTTTTACAATACTACACTATAAATTCTACCACTAGTAAAAATAATAATAATCATTTATAATAATAATAGACATTTTTTAATAAAAAACATGGGTCTTTTATGATATGTAACATGCCATTTATATAACATGTTATTCATATAACATGGGACCCAGAAAGCTGTCTGTGTCCCCTGTGAAACCAAAAGTCAACATTGACTTATTTGAACTGAAGTCCGCTTGCTTGAACAACTTAAGTTACAAATGTACTTAAACCTAACTAAGTAGTAACGTGACGTTAACTCGCGTCAAATGCGTTCGCTGACGTTCACCACGTGTTGAAGTCTATAGGACTACCCTGCATGTTGAAAAATGGCGCTAAAGCGGTACCCTGCTTGTCAAAACGTGACGCCAAGGGGCCTGACCAAGCTGTGACGAGTTGTCTAATCAAAACATCAGTGAACTAAAACCTTTAGCTTATTAGGGAGTATCAAAATGTATTAATTATTCGATTGAGTTCACTACACTTAAATATATGTATGTAAATAAATATGCTTCATTTATTTGCAGAGAACTTAACCTAAAAAGGTGGGGTAATACCAATTTGAAAGAAATGAAACAGATTTCCCTTTCATTACCCCCTCTACATTTCTGAATATCCTGCATGATATTGGTAACAATGCAGGACATGCAGGACAGTATGTACAGCATAAGCCTCTCGCATGCTTATGACGTGTCTTTTCCAAAGTTCCAGAAAGCTTCTCTAGCAATTATAATGGTTGGACTTTGAGAACCAAAAAACATAAACCGGTAATAATCCAACAGAATATACGTTTCACAGTAGCATACTCAGTCGCACACAAACTGAGAACACGACGGCATTTTAGTTCATCTCTACAATGTGCTTACGATACCGTGGCAACAGAGAGACTCATATTAGCTGTTTGCTCGCACACACACACACACACACATGCAGGCAGGCAAAACACTGCCAAACAGGTTAGATGAGTGCAGGTTAGAGAGGAGGAAGGGCTATGCTAATGTCAGTACAGAGAGAGAAAGAGAGAGAGGGAGGCTAGCATTCAGGCAGACTAACAGGTGTAAAGGTGAAGAGTCAGACAGGTGGAGGTAAACAGCCAAACAAGTAACCACGCAATGTGTTTCGTAGGCAGGCATAGTGTCAGGTAAACAAGCAGCCAGCTCTCTCTGTATCTCCGGCTAACACACTGCAGCAGACAGAGGCAGCAGCAGCATAGAAAAGAAGCTATTAGAGCGGCCTTTATCCTCTGCTGCCCCCTCTTTGAGACACACACACACACACACACAGACAGACAGACAGACTGAGGCACCTACTGGGGCGTTCAACCGGCTCAGCTTTGCAAGGTAAATGTATAGATTCAGTTTGCTTGCAGCTCAAGTACTTGGGTATGTCACTGTGTATATGCTCTTGTTTTTTTTCTTCTTTTTCCTGAATTGCCATAATTAGTTTCTTTCTTTCATCCATCACTGGCTGTGTTTACATGCTGCGGGTCCTTCTCTGGTTCGAGAGTCCCTCAGGTTAATCACTTTACATGAGCCGTGGCTGCTTTGAGATGGAGTCCAGTACACAAGTTAACGCTGTCGTACCTCCGTTTATAATGAGCAGCAGTTGCTTAATTCAAAAATACTGTACGTGGGAAATGAGGCGATGCGTGCCGTCATGTTTGTCATGCCATGTCTACCCATAATGCAGTGCGAGTTTGATTTTATTTTTTGGTGCACATATTTTTTTGAGGCATATCACAATAATGTTGTAAAGGGACTTTACGTAGCGCTTTTTTTCAAGTCTTTGAGACCACACTCAAAGCTTTACAACACATGTCAGCATTCACCCATTCACAAACACTCATTTTCATACAGAGGCCACACACTTGCACACCTTTCACATGTGTGGGGATCGAACTACCGATGTAATAAATGTTCATCTCATTATGTAAAAAAATCCTCATTTTGTTCCAATCTGCCACATTTTGTAACAAACAGCCTGGATGCAATATGTAATACATTTTCCTGCAGTTTGTGATAAATTATCACATATTACTGTGGTTATTACAAAATGTGATAGGTTGCAGGTTTTTTATTTTTTTTATTTTTTTTTTTTAATGATAATGTAATAATACATCCATTATTTACCAATATCCTAATAACATTATAACAACAACTTTTATTTGACGTATTCAAGCACGAATCATACAGGCTCAAAATTTATTTTAAAAGATACAATTAGTTCGATAGATTAGATGATTATCTTTCATTAGTGTCACCGTATTCCTTAGACTTCCGAATACTATTTTGAAATAACCACTGCGATATGTAATCATTTATTGCAAAATGCAGGGAAATGTATTACACAATCAGGCTGTTTATTACGTAATGAGGGTGTTATTACATAATGTGTTGCAAGGCACGTCATATTGAAGAGAATACAGTTCACGATGAAAACAACAACATGTGTGACAACAATAACGAACGAAAAAGAGGATTACAACAAAAAAATAAATAATAATAATTATAATTATAAAATATAAACATAGGTGGTCAATCAGGAGTTAAGGTACATAGATATTCGCAAACAAATAAAAGGCCATTTTTTCCGTTTCTCTTTCCAAGTGGAAGTAGTGACAGAAAGCAAGTCTCTTACAGTCAGAGTTAAGCGGGTTATTGCAGATCAGTTTCATTCACTTCCAAAGGAACCACGTGACAGGAGCCGATAATGAGGTGCACCGTTACCATGCAACACTAGCCCTGTCGCTGTGTGCTGTATGTATTTGTACCCTGTCCTCCAGAGGATCCTCCTCAGTAACATTCATTAAAAGAGGGCCAGAGGTAGAGTATAAGGACCTGCAGTACCTGCTGTGGTTTTGTCTTACCATGCGTTGCATGTGTCAGGGGTAGTATGTACACACACGTACACAGAGAGCCGGGGGTTGGTATTTAACAGGTGTTGTGGCCGCAGGCATCAGGTAGCACTGTATCCCTTTGTGCGTGTGTGTGTGTGTGTGTGTGTGTGTACGTGTGTATGTGTGTGAGTGTGTGAGTATGTGTGTGTGAGTGAGTGAGTGAGTGAGTGAGTGAGTGAGACAGTGGAGAGACTGCTTTTCAACTTGAAGTATTACTCATTCATCTTGATGAAAGAAGCACGGAGGACCAATTCAGTAGACATGAGCACCAAAAGCAGTCGTTGGTGAGGGTGAAGGAATGCAACTGCGTACAATTTACTCAAGAACTGTACTTAAGTAGGTCAAATTTGAAGGTAATAGTACTATTTATTTATTTTTTTTTTTCTGCTTTATACTTTTATTCTCCCTCCTTTTTTTCCGACGATAATATTGATCATTGAGAATTTCCAATCATTTTCAAGCCTAGAGAAATGTGTAATTTTATTCAAGGTCACGGTGCATTTTATCTGCTCCCCTGTAATGGCCTCGTATCCCCTTTGAGCATGTCTCAGCGTTGTGCTTGTCCGGCAGAAGCTGTCAACAACGTACTTTTGATCCAGTTTTAAGCCACATTTTTTACCAGACACTTTTTAGATGTTGGTCGTTTTTAACTATATATTTCAACTGGAAGAAAGACTTTAGTCGGATATCAAGTTATCAGAAAAACAAGCTGAGCACTAGCGTGCAGCGAGAAACACTGATAGTTACTGCAAAACTACTTTATGAACCATGAACACTGAAGGAACGAGAAGCTGACTGCAACGATGAACTTCCATTGTCCCGCACTACTTCACGACGCCACCAAACGTCCCTTGGTATTTTTGATTGAGAGACACCTAGTGGGAGAGAAAAAAACATATTCTGCATCTAAATCAGTTATAACAATTCAAAAAAATGTTACACAGTATAAGTATTGATTAAGAGGATGGGCGGATGCAGAGTAATATAGAAATCTGAAAGGACACATTCTACATACAGAGTACTTTTACTTTTGAAAGATGAGTACACTTGGTGATTATACCACTGTACTTTAACTTGAAGGCATTCTAGTGATGTAGTATTGCACTTGCATAAAGTTGGGGACACCTGCAAAACAATTATTTTCAAAAGAATGGTCACAACTGATGCAGCAGAGGCTCCAAAAAGCTGATTTTAATCCAAATGTCGTATGGGTCAATCTCTGAAAACGTTGTATCCTACATCTCCTGTTGTGCAACTATACAGCGTCTCTTCACTAGACGCTCCTCTCCACGTCCGTTACACATCCAGTTTGTAACGCTAGCTTTTTCTCATAACTTTGTAGTCTCCAAGCCTAAACCGAGTCGATGACATCACCAGGGTAATTTTCTCTGACTTGACAAAGCTCCTCCGAGAGCCACAGAAGACATTTTAGACCCGAGTAGCACTCCCCATGAAGTGAACTGTAGTACTATATGTGTCAAATCAATAGGATCCCTTTTTAATAAATGCTTCTTTAATGCAGAGTAGTGGCTTTCAGTTGCTAATATTATTGCTATATTAACTTAAGTCAAGGATCTGAATACTTCCTCTAACACTTATGATGCACATCTGACTATTTACTGTAACCCATACAAACTGCAATCTCCTTTTAATTTCTTTTTTTTTTTTTATTCATTTATTTTTTTTAAGGCATCCATTTGTTTGTTCCTAGCTTGGTTGTGTGTTTGCCGTCAGCCAAATTCTCCAGTGAGCCACCATGTCACCTGCCGAGATTGCTGGGAGATTTGCGATGTGACAGTGACGCTTGAAGTGCAAGGGCAAGATTATGTAGAGAGAGGCAAAAAAAAAAAAAAACAGCGCAGGCAGTCTGAAGGGAGAGACACAGTGGAACCACCCTAACCCTAACAGAGCTCACCTCATAAACACTTCGAGGCTAGCCGCACTTCCGGAGAAGCAGATTGAATTGTGTGGATTTGGGTGTCGATGCACATCACAGTAGGTCGCATTCACATGAAGACTAAAAAAAAACCCAAACACCTCGGTGCAAATGAATCCTGAAGGCACCATGCCTATTGGAAGGCTGAATGACGAGAGACAAATCACATCTTTGACATTTACACAAAAAAATAATAGGTATTATAGTTGTGTCAGAAGTCTCCTAGCAACCATAGAAATCCATTGAAGAGGTTGCGACGGGCAAATAATAAGACCACAGAGGTATGGCTATCCATTTGGTAATGTGTAGATTGTTGCCATGCTAGCGGCAGGGCTCCAGGTGAGATGTCAGTTATTGGATTGCCATGGCATGTATGTCTGTATAAACGCCATGATTTATTTTTCAAACTATGACAAATGTGCCTCGAAAAACCAGGTGTGGTTAAAATAATGTGATCTTACGAAATGATCGGAGTTCAGTCTGCGGCTGTCGTCTTTGCACATTGTGTACAGGCATTCTTGGCCCCAAGAAGATGAATCCTAATCCCCCTTGATTTTTTTTCCTCTAGTGCCACCATGAGGTTCACATTTGTTCGAGTGAAAATATCTCGTCAACTATTGAATGGATTGCTTCGAAATGTGATGCAGGTATCCAAGGCCTCCAGAGGACCGCAAAGACTTTGTTGATCTTTTGATTCTTTTAAATCTTTTAGCCATCATCAGGCTCAACTTTTAACTCGGGCAGTGAAATATCTTATCGACTGCCGGACGGATTTGCCCCCAAATGTTGTACAGACATGATGGATCCTATTTGATGCACCTGAACCCTACGCAAAAGTCAGTGGGTCGGTTGTTCCATCCAGTTAGATGCATCTTGATTGATGGCCATGGAATATATGGTACAGATATTCAAGGTCACCAAGTAAAAAAAAAGAAAGAAATAATTGGCACAGCTGAAAATGTTTGCATTTGCCTTCATGCAATATGTATTTTAAGTTTGAGTTTCTTTTTACACGTGAAACATATGGGAGGAGGGAAAGGCAATTTAAAAATGACGAGTAACTACAGCGAGGTGGAGCAGCCCGGCATTTATCGAGCAGCTGGGCTCATTTACATCATTTACTCATTTGCTCAGTCTTGATGGTCTGTGGGGGTCCACGTCACGTAAATTTCATCGTCTGCTTATGTCCGCGAGGGTACGCATGGATTTCTCCAGCCCAGACATTTAAGGGCCGATTGCACATTTGTGTAAGTCCACCGACACTAATGAAGTATTAACAAAATCACCACCATTTTTGGAATGCATTAGGGCCTTTAGTAAATACCCCGCTAGACAGAAAAAATGCAGCCATATGATCTGTACCCTCAAAAGCCTTCTAAGGTGGCAGTTTAGCACGAGTCAGCACGACACCAGAGGGTGTTGCATCATCTGAACAGCTTTCCGCTCGTCATAACACAAAGTTGTGTGATCAAAAAGGTTTTTTTTTCCAATCGTATTTCCTGTTTGTCACCCAACAGCAGTGAAACATGACTAACTTCAGCAAATATATAAAGTTTTCCCTGTGGTACTGAGTAGTGTGCGTGTGCAGTACGTGGACAAAGTTATTCTTAAAGCTTGATCTTTCTGACCCCGTCTTCCAGTCTCTACCGGTCTTTGTTCACTCAAGCTTCAAATTATTCTTTAAGTCATGCCGACCTGTTGGGAGTTTAAAAACATATCACATCTTAATTTAATCTTTCAAAACCATTAAAATGTTTTACTAGCAAGTACAAATGGTACGTTCATATTTCCAGCTACCTTGACATTGTTTTGCACCTGCGGCTCTTTGATTTTCCCCAGCTCTCTTTCCTCTCTCAGCTTTATTTAATACCATCTGACATTCCTTACCTGCAAGCAGACGCGGTATCACCTGTCGTCTATTCGCTTTTTTCTTCCGAAACACGATCCGATGTGTCTCTCAAACAACAAAAGGGAACAGGAAGGGGGCGGAGGGAGGGAAGGGAAGATGGAGAGGAAGGGAGGCTGGTCTGCGGCACAGTATCTCAGACAGTCCAGCACTTTCTTTGTTATCCGCTCTCCATGTGGGAGAAAAGCATCCCACCTTCTTTATTATCATCAAGCAATGATAAGGACAGCCCTGACTACTCATCTCTGCACAAAGGCAAGCTGATACGTCAAGGCCGTGTGTGTGTGTGTGTGTGTGTGTGTGTGTGTGTGTGTGTGTGTGTGTGTGTGTGTGTG
>CALSBV010011200.1:20182042-20268540 GCA_943590825.1 Bovichtus diacanthus
GTGTGTGTGTGTGTGTGTGTGTGTGTGTGTGTGTGTGTGTGTGTGTGAGAGGCCATGTCTTGAAGCCCAAAAACACCAGGGGGTATCTTTTCATTTTAATCTCTTACGAGATAATAGTGTCTGTGTGATTTTGTTGAGGTTTTGAGATATCGGCTACAGCTCACCTCAACACAATGGAGCTCAATAGTATTTGGATGGTGGCATTCAAAGCTTCCAAAAGTAACTGAATTAACAAGTCTGCAGCAGCTGCTTTCTCCCAATATGATGACAGTTGCTTGTCAAGATAAACGGCAGGCTTGTGGTTCAGTTCCATTCTCCTGTGTAGGGACACACAGTCTTGAAAAGAAAGTAGTCCGCCGGAAGATGCTTCACTGTGAGGTTGGTTTACTAGGATGTCCATTAGCTGGGCTTTCAAGAAGCAGATGCAATATGTAACATAATGACTGGCAACAGATAAACTAACAAATGAATACAAAAAAAAAAAAAATGCCTATGGTATATAGTATAAAAATGGTCGCCCATGTTTAATCTTGTGCATTTATCTGGAAAGATCTGTGGATTATTGTGTGTCACTATATTTGGAAAACACTACTGGGACTATACTGTACTGTTTGTTTTAGGTAACAAAAACATGAAAAATACAATAAGGTTAAGCTAGGGAAGGTTTATGTCATGGTTAAATGGCGACTGCCCATTGTTCTGGAGGCCCATTGTTCTGAACCCACAAAAGGCAGAAAAATGACTCATTGGACTGAAAGTCCATTTGTCCTGAAAATAATACCGACCAACAACTCGTGCTTGTTTAATTTGTACGCAAACAGAAATATAAAGAATTAATCTTAATCTTCATATTTTGTTCTTTTGTGCAAGCATTTATATTGTACACCCTGTTTTAACAATAATTTCCAGTTTTTAAGAAAGAACAACGAATCACATTTCACTATCAAATTATCAATTTATTAATGGTAAATTACTGTTGCATCACTCATCTTACGAGAAACTAACTTCAACATGTAATGCCAATTTATACATTTTTATGAATCCCTGTTTTTTTTATTTGAATACGCTTAGAAATGTGTGTAAATATTCAAAATACATACAAAATAATTGTTTTCCTATTTTTCAAGCAAGACTAATTTATAAAGACATGAAGTACTCGACTGAAATGTACTGATCAGAATTATAAAATGAAACAAACATAGTTGTGATGTATTTTCTATATGATTTTGAGTCAATATTGCCATATTTCCATCATGTTTTTGTTATGGTTTTCTATCATTTGATGGTCTTTCTAAAGAGCACCACCTTGTTGCGTCCTTTTCTTCTGCAGTGGTTTAAAGGCATCCAACTCAATCACTCACCACCCACTGTTAATCTGAACACCTAATATCTGCATAACGGTAGTGGATGGAAAAAACAATTAATACGCATTTTCTTTGCAGATTTATTTGGAAATTAGGTTAGAATCTTTGCTAAATTTGAATGGAAACTTGATTCATGGGAACATTTCAGATTATTTTTTCATTTAGTCAGACTTGATAGAATATGTGTTGCAGTACAGTTGAAATGCACACATCCTCTAAAACACCCCAAATACTTCTTGTTGTGTAAAAGCTGATGTACACGAGGCATCTTTCACATATCACATAACTGCGGAAAGTGTAAGAATTCATTTCCTTTTTGAGAGCTGTTGGGAGCATCTAAGTTTGTCCCTGGAGTAATGTCAGGGGAGGACAGTTGATCCTTTGTTGTGCTAATTAAAACTCGATGTAACACTGTAGATTGGGAGAAAGGAAAAAAAAAATAAAAACACAAGAACAAATGCGTGGCCAAAATCCTCAGTGGTACATCTGGGAGTATAGTTGTTTGTTTTATGAACACAGAAGTGTGAGTTTTAAAGCACAAGCAAAAAGAGAAAGTACAGAAATTTTAGACTGGCGTCCTCATTTTGATGTGTGATAGCGTGTGGTGCATTATAACACTGCTACGTGTGAGTACTGTCATAATGGTAACCAGGCTTAAATCTGCAACTCCTTTCTACTGTGTTGTCAAGTGCCGACCTTTCCTCTCCTCATTAATTCATAATGCTTCGTGGTGTCCCCTGCATGTTAATTCAGAGGAAGAGCCTCGTAAAACGGCTTAAATATAGAATACTTAAGAACATACTGTAAGCAGGAACCATAGAGCCGCTCTCGTGTTCCCCAGTGTGACTAGTGAAAACTAAACAAGCTAGAATTCAAAAATGTCAACTTTCTTTTCACTCCCCCTGTGACATTTTTCTCAGTTTGTTTTTGAATTACGTGATCGTCATTGCTTTAGCTGAGGTAGAGGTGAGGCACGGTCTCTTTTTTTTACAATTCCCAGGTCTGTAGGCCATGTATATGGCAGCTACAGTGTGATTCTGACAGAAGGTTGAATGATTCTATATGAAGATAGAATATTTTAACGTCTTGCAAATGTACATGAAATGTTACCAGGCAGTGTAATTGCATACATTGTCATCCTTTCCTATAGGCCCCATTTACACTTGTCAGTTAAAATGTCCCCTATTAACATACAATAAATGTTAAATAAAAGAAAAAAAAAAAAAGAAAATTATATATATAGATATAGGAATTTTACAGTACCGTATTAAATCCATACCGATAGAAATTCCAAAAACTTCAGTAAGGTCACTATAATTTAATATTCATCACCACAGACTCATTATAAGTGCCCTTTAGAAATATAAGGCTACATATACAGTACAACAGCATATAAAATGCCACAGAGTAGGCCGAAGGTCATATTAAAGTTATGAAACCCAATGATTATCTGTGAATCCGAGCGCAAGGTTAATAAATCTCAGGTTTACACATGTGAATGTGACCCCATAGATTTCAACTCGTTAACAGGTGAAATATGACTGGCAGCCTCCAATACAAATCTATAATTATTTAAAGACACAGAACACTCTCTGGAAAGCGTCTGATTTAGACATCACTTCAACCCAAGCTGACTGAGTGACGTGCTTGTTTCCCGTTGCTGTTTTTTTCTTTTTAAAGTTGTTCTGGAATTGGCAGGGCAGTTGGATGGAAACATAACTTCGGTGTTTTTCCCTGTTCCTCTTTGTCCGTCTGTAAATTGCTGCCTTCACCACTGTGAGCTGTAGGCACGAAATACAGCGGAGCAAATGAGCTCTGAAATACCGACTCCCTGGTAAAACACACTCGGCATGACCTTTAGTTAACAGACAAATTGAGCTCCGGCCTGTGCACACTTCCGACTCTTGAGTGAACACTGTTGAGTACTGTGAGGAAGTGTGTGAGTGCGTGAGTGAGTGTGTGCGTGTGCGTGTGTGTGAATATGAATGTTGGGGTAGACAAAAGTATGGGATGGACGTGGGGATGTTTGGGGCACATTTACTAATGTATTTATTTTATTAATTTGTTTCTATGTTTCTATGTTTGTTTTGTTTATATTTCTTTTAAATGTGAGTCTTCTGGGTTTGCCAGCACCAAAGACAATGAGTTGCTCGTTTCATTATCTGGGATCGACTTCCAGACGTTAGCAGTCAGCTACTGACCTTTGCTTCTGATGCAGTTAGAGTGTGTGTGTGTGTGTGTGTGAGAAAGAAAGTTTACAAGAATGAGCAGACAATGGCATATAAGTCCTAACATGATTGAATATGGATGTTGCTTCATCTATATTAAGTATCTGCCAGTAAATAATAAGCTGTGTTTATGTCTGGAACATGCGAGCGTATGTGTTCGTGAGTAAAATGTGTTATGTACATGTGTAGGAATAGTTGCAGATGTCAGGGTTGCAGATAATATAACTTTCACCCGTCATCAGTCAGGCACATTTTAGCTTTGAATGGCATGAATGAGACTGACATTGGAACTCTTCCTAAACAAATTTAATCTATATACTGTATCTCCCTAAGAAATGAAATGCTTGGATGGAAATGGAGGATTTTCTACCTCTCCTCTTTTTATCATCACGCATGTACAGAGCACTGCACACACAGTGAAATGTAGACTACATTTAACCCACCCTAGTATTAGGAGCAGTGGACAGCTATTATATATACAGCACAGCGCCAGTGGAGCAGAGTGAGGGTCCGGGGAACTGGCACCTCTCCAGGTACCATTCCACATACTGTACTTTGTCCGTTGGACTTAAACTGGCCACCCTCTGGTTCCCTAGCCATGTACCTACGGCCACTGCCGCCCATAAGAATAAGTAAAATAAATATTTTTTACCATTAAGTAGAGCTTGGCATAGTGAGTTCGGGAGTGCTCGATACGATGTTACTCCTTAATTGTTGACGGAAAAACTGCTCCTGAAAAAACAAAAATGATTACTGCACCTGAAGAAACGGAATAAAATTGACTTTGTGCTCAACAATACTCTTTGGGGTGTGTTCACGCGATTCTAGCGTGACTAAAACGTGAGCTGCTATGAAGTCCTGTGCAAAGCGCTGGATTGTTTGAAATAGAAGTGTATGTGCTCCGTCAGACGTTGTGATCAAAGAAGTGAACATTAACTGTTGGTCTACGACACAACGTGAACTCAACTCTCCCACATGAAAGTCAGGTACATGCTGCACCTGCTTTAGCACTGACCGGCAGTAGACGTAAATCATGGGCTGCTGAATCTTCGAGCGTGACCGTAGTTCCCAGGAATACTGGGCTGTTGTAGACACTCGTCAGTGTGCTGTACAAAATGTATAGTTTATCATCAATCGCACAATAAGACCATAGTTTGAATGGCTTTTTTGTGTGGAAACAAACCCAAAAAAGTGACTACGTTTGCCAACCAACTGCAGAAACAGACTTTTGGGATTCAAGTATCTTGGACCCATGGGAGAACCAACAGTCACTGAAGATTCCCAGCATAAGAGATGTGAAACCTTAAAATATGGCATAGAGCGGTGTAGACATTCCTGGTTGTGTTGAAGAGTTCAAACCTTCCAACCTGGGATGAAACACCAACCCTTTGAAATGCATACTGGTTTTTCGAAGAGTTGAAAGTCGGCTGTTGCATAGCTGCAGTCTTTATTACGACACGCCAACCAAACCTCCCTAATTAGAATATTATTAATTCTGATGCTTTTAATAATTTCCTTCTCCAAAACAATGATGTCTTCCACTATTTTACAAAAAGGGAGCTACTGTGGAGTGAGGAGCATAGGGGGCATGGAATGGTACCAGTCTACTTTTAGGTAATTGTTGTTGTAGGATCAATGAGTGGTTGTAATTCAACAAGCTTTGTCATGTAATTGCTGTTGTCGCCCGTTGTTGGCCGTCACTGCTACAGAGTGGTGGTCACCTTTCAAAACTCTTTGTTCTCTTCTTTTGCCTTGAGCTGGTCAATTATACAATCCATTAACAGCGGATGACTTCCTTCCCTTCTTACTACCCATGTGGAATTTACAGTATTGTTCCTCCACTACAAAAACAGCTTTTTACAGTCCTCCCTGTATTGTTTTATCAAATTCTTCTTTTATTTATGATTTTAAGTTGATATGGCCTTTTTACAGCAGACACGGTCACCTGACAGATCTAAGTCTCTCCACCAACCCCTGATTAAAAAAAAATCCGTCTCTTTAGCTGCTCAATGCTGTGTTCACCAGCAAGAGGTATCGTCATCGCTAACTGGGGCAAAATGGAAGCACGTTACAAACTCGCTTGCTTTGCGAACAGGTTCCTGTTTGCTTACGCTGCTGTATGCGCTCGCTGCTGAGACTGACCTGACTCTACTCAGCTGCTGCTACCTGCTCTTTTACGTACGTTCACTTCCCATACGTGCTGAACTGCAGCACGCATGCTGAAGAATACCGAAAAGACCGCTTAGGAGTCAGACAATACTCAATGCTTGTTGTAACCTGTTCACCTGTGGGTACTCTTCCTGCTGCCTGCAGAGTTCGGACACACTCGCCACCGCAGTGTGGTTGATGGTTGGACAACGTTTAGTGCCTGTTGTTTCCTGTGCTTTTTGTTTTTGTTTGTTTGTTTTTTGTCCATTTTTTAAAATCCATTCTTTAAACATACTAGTTTAACTCATTATAATTATAGCACTCAGACAATGTTCAGGAATGCCTTTTGGGGCCTAATGTCACATTGATGTTGCAGAAATGCGTTGGTACGAGGCTGTTTTACATTCTTTTTCAAATGTTTGACATGATGCTGGATGTCAGTTCCTGAGATGAGGCATGTAATTGGAGTTCAAAGGAGAAGGGACTGAGTCTGGAAAAGCAGCCCTCTTGACTATGTGACAGCACACACTGTCATGTGTGACAACATGCCCTGACAAGGAGCAGCTTGTCACAAAATGTGACGCTTTCATCTGTAATAACGTCAACTTCCAGTACATTCTTAAGACTTTGAAAATGGCATTTTTAGAGAAACCCTAATCTCTTTAAAAATGCATGTCGGCATTAAGGTACAGCTAAGAAATACACCAAGTGGAGAGTGACCATTAGTTTCAGCCTCCCCTGTGTCTCCGTGTGTTATTGTAGAAAACTGCTCAGGGTGGCTGCTGACGACTTAAGACATACTGTAGAAAATGGGCTTGACAAAGCAGGGGCCTGGTGTTCATGCAAACACACGCGTGTGCTCTAACACACACACACACACACACACACACACTGATCAAAGACCACTTTATGTCCATTTCCCTTCCTCCAAGAAGCTCCTCTCCTCCCCAGTCAATTTGACAAATCCATTAGGGATCCATTACAGAGACTTTATGAAAAGCAGCTACATTATTTTTCTCCCAGCACTGAGAGAAGCACCATAAATAAACCCAGTGATGATAGCGATAGTCCTGAAGGAGGTTTAAGCAGGATATGTGTGTAAGCGCATATGTGTGTCGACACTTGGAAACTTATTTGGTACATTTACTATTTTCACCCTGCTGTTTTGCCGGGGCTTATCCAAACCGTTATGATGCAAGATCTTGAGTTAACATCTCCCATCTACTGTGTACGTGCATGGAATCTACTTTAAATCAAATTTAATTCATTTATAAGGAAAGCGCACATAAGTGTGTATGTGCTAACTTTCAACAGCAGTCCTTTAGGCAAGATGTTTTGAAAACCAGAGCAACAGGAACCAGCAAAACATTAGTACAGTAACACATCAACAGTATCCACTATCCAGTACATGTAGCCATGCAAGCAAGAAACACAGCCAGGCAATACTGATTATAGCCTTTTTTCTTTTTTTTTTACGCATGCAGACATGTAGAGCAGCATAAAGCAGTATATATATATATATATATATATATATTGTCCGGGTGCAAATGTCTTCATCAGGGGGAAATGCGCATCCATGGAACGCCAGACCGACTCGGACCCTCAATTGTAGTACGAATGGAACCGCGTGCACATTCATGTGACCGCAGCCGTGCATGGATGTGGGTAGTATGCACAAGGCTTTAGTCCCATTCAAACAAACAAGACGGTGGACTGTGTTTTGAATATGCTGTTGCTATGACCTTCATGCTTCGTTGTTACTTGTCTTACCTCGATGGCCCCAGCGCTGCTCCTCTCTGTACAGATCCATTTGGTACACCGAAGACAAAGGGCTCTTTTTTTTTCTTCTCCTTACTGTTTGTATACAAAACGGTGACATTCGTTCTTCATTTTTAGACTCACCACAGCAAGGTCAATGGCAGTGTTGGCTGCTGTGTGTCCCCGCCTGTCCACCCAGCTCTCTGGGCCGGTATTCTTATCAGATTTTGGTGAAATCTGATAAGAATACCACAGCCTCTAGAGGTCACTAGCAGGGTGTTATGCTTTTAGTCTTGTGTCTGTGAAGAAGAAAAAAGGATTTGGCTTTTAATGTAAGTGCAGAGGAATAACTTACCTGTCAAAAAGAACGTTGATATTGAACGTTTTTTTTGCAAAAAAACTAACCGTTTACAGTGGATGTTTTTCAGTTAATCACTCCCACAATAGCCTTGTGTTCTAATATATTATGGTTATTCATTTGAGTAATTAAAAATACTTGCACAAAGTTCTTGATCATAGCAAAGACATGCCCATCCACCACCGCTGTGCTATATATGATTGTCACGATACCTCTTGCATTAGCAGACAGAAATTGTGTCCCGCAGAGTCGTCCAATAGGAATATAAATTATGGGAGACTGGGCTGACGGGAACAATGAAGGACCTTGACCGTCTGATGGGGAAGGAGGGCAAGACTAATCTCCAGGAAAATAAAAAACTAGATTATATTGTACCTTTTATAAAAGGAATTAAAATAAACTACAAAAAGATTGATAATCATTGATATTCATTGCCAAAAAAGAAATTTAATGCATGAACTGGTAAAGTCACTGTGCAGCGCATATTTTAACACCTCCAAAGAGAAGTAGAGCTTTTCGTGTAAAACTCAAATTCACCAGTGGCGTCACCATCAATGCTGCTCAATGTAGTGTGAACTTGTGTAAAGTATATCTCTGTTCGGTTTGATCCCTGGCAACGTGGCTGGGAAACGCTGTGACAAGCTGGGAATTGAGTCTGGACAGACCACACAGAAACTGTCTTTATGACACACACACACATACACACACACACACATACAAAGATGGCACCTGCCTCTGCTACGGAAAAAAAAAACAGGCTCACAGACTATAAGTGGCGTTCTGCAGGATACCAGAACTACACTGCCCAGATGGTTCACACACAAATAGACATAGACACACCCAACCCCCTGCCCCCCCCTCCCACACACACACACACACACGTCAGAAGTGAATAGTCTGGCAGGTGGAAAATTGAGATTTCTCTTAAAACTGAGAAGTGCTCTAAAACCAGGCAATCTCACCTTGCTGGTGTTTAAACGACCTGTCACAAACAGGAAGTGGGTATTAGATAAGCTGACAAGCTGTCACAAAACTCTGTTGAGCTGCACTTAATGTACAAAGATGAAAGGCCGAAAGGTACGTCTTCTTGCCACATTACTTAAATACGGGTTTTCATCTTTATGAGGTTACTCCCATCTGATCCCCCCCCCACACACACACACACACACACACACACGCACACACACAATCTGCCCAACAGTTGCCCATATGTTTTATCAATTTATTTGTTTTCTCCTTCCTGTCTTGCCCCTCAGCTCCATCAAAGTCCATGCCTTCCCCTCATATGCCACATACTATTACGATTTCTCCAAACTAATGTCAAATGTACACCTCCCTGAGGACTTCCTTGCTGCTTTTACTTAACTTGACAAATAGCTTGAGTCAGATGATGTGCTACAGTGGATTGGCTGTCATAGAGCACCAATCAAATGTGTAAAAAAGTAGAATACTCCACAATGGTGCATAGTGTATATATGTTCTAAGTCTTCTTTTTAAAGGCTTCATTTTCATAACAAAAATGGATCACAAGGATTTGCCAGGATTCAAAGCCTTATTTATCTTTGTAATGCAATTAACCAAGACATTTGAATACCCCAAAAAAGTATAATATAATACAATAAAAGAACAGCTCTCTGGCGGTTCAGCACTGTTATCACAGGACTCTACTGTTCTCCTCAGCTCTATGGAGCCTTTTCGCTTCCCTGAGCTAGTTGTCTTGGTTTTTACGGTCCGCAACTTTACTGTTTTGGTTCAGTCTCACCGCTCTCATCAACCTTGTTTCAAGCCACAATTTAGCTGTTTTCAGCGGGAAAAAAACTCTTATAATCCCATTGCACCCTGCATGCATAGCACCAACGAGCAGGTAACTATAGTGGAGCATCTAGCATCTAAAGACACGTTTTTCCTCAGGAGTTGGTGTCGACCAAAACAGCTAAAAGAATGATTTCACTTCCATTCATCAGGTGATTCGAAACACACGTACTTATGTAAGTAGGCAACTGTTGGCTAGAATTTGCCAAAACAACTTTATAAGGGGATAATATATCAATGTTGTGGTTACAGCAACAAAAAAACATAAATGAAAGCAGTGTTGAATACTTTTCATCCTATCTTGTAATATTTTAAAGGCACTAGATGTGTGTCATTGTAGCATCTTTCAAAATCGAATGACATCATTTGTTGTTTCTACAAAATAATATTATCCCGGTAAACGTGTGCAGTCTAAGTGATGGTTTCAGCCTATTTCACTCAGTGTCCCTGGGAAAGATCTAGGATGTTGGAGATGGAGTGCACTGCTAACTGACATGGGCTCTTATTGATGCTAAGAGGTTGCCAAACATAAAAGGTTAAAAAAAATGAAACACATTATGGCTTTAAAGTACATGAAAGTAATTGAACATGAAAGTACATGAAAGCGGCATACATTTTTGTAAAAGAAAAATCTGTAAATTGCAACTGAAATTCATTACAAGGAATGTTTAAACGTTTCTTATAATGCAATCATCGCTCACAACAAATGGACATTAAATGTTACATCATGTCACTAATTATACAGTTGCATTCAGCTCCCTGTTCCTGTGTGTTTATGTGATCGAGCAGATTAAGATAATTACCATACAATCATGATGTTTGTGTGAAGCAATTCTAATTAAGCACCACTTAAACTGTACCGTAATCTGATTATGGTTAAATGCATTTCTACAGATTCATAATGATGCCTTGCGATGCTTTAAAAAAGAGTCACAAGTCAGACCAAATTAGTTAACCAATTCAGACTGACTATTTCACGTAAAAGCCAAGATTGAGTTGGGTGAGTATACTGTATCATTGTTTAAAATGTGTAATATTAATATAAGTATAAAGTTTGTTCTGCTTAGAATAGTGTGTCCTGTTGAGGGCATGAAATGAACTTTGTTCTTTTCTTTCCTTTGGTCATTCTTGGCATTCTTCCAGCTTCTCGTTGCCCTGCTGAAGAGTTCAGGACCTCTGACATTGGATTTATTAGACTGTCAGTGGACTCAGCAGTACCTGCTTTGATACCTAGAGCGCTTGCGTGTGTTTGTGTGTGTGTTTTGTTGCACTCGACAAAGGCGCAATTGTGTGCAGACATAGATGTGTGCGTGTGCAAAGAGTACGGTATGATTGCATGTGTGTGAGCTGCCCTCAGAAAGCCACATGGAGTGTAATCATCACCTGTACCATCGGTGTTGGAGCCACAGGTCAGGGATTGGAGCTTTAAGATGCTCTGCACTCCCACCATCCCCACAAACACAAATGACCCAACCGGTGGATTAAGCAATGGTCCTCCCATGGAGACAAACTCTTACCTACACTACATCTGCTTTGGTCTTACTACCAGAGTTTCACTGTGTTTTCCACGTACACAGTGAGTGTGTACAGCTTGTGTTTACGAGCGGTTCTAGCCACATTGGAGTTTTAGGGCTGCAAACCTTTCTTACATTTAATTTAGATTTGAGTAAAACTGGTAACGACCCTAAATAAAGCAGTTTCATGTTAAAAATCTGTGTTTCTCCCATGCTGTTCGGATGCTGCAAAGGTTTGCTCACCTAGTTTTTCTGATAACTTAAGACCCAGACATCCGATGACTAAAATCATTCATCCAGTTAAAATATATACTTAAAAACAACCAAGTAAAATGTGGCTTTAAACTGGATCAAAAGTCAAAAGGGCTACGTCGCCTTTACAGGTGACCAAATTAAATAGAGCGTTACCTTGATTAAAATGAAAGATTTCTCTAGATTTGAAAATTGTTGGAAACATTTAGTTTAATGTAAGTACACATAATATCATCCGTGCTCTCCAAATGCCCTTCTGGACCTGACTGACCTGTGTGCGAGAATATATATGTGTGTGTGTATATAATGAGGTTAAGTGTTTATCAGATTGATCCCTGCGGGAAGAAACAGTTTTTGTGCGTTTTTACAATACATGATACGACTCACACACTGATGGCAGGGCTGCCATACAAGGTGCCAAACTGCTTATTAGGATCTAATCTAATACTCATTTACACACACTCACACCGATGGCTGTGCCTTCTGAGGCCATTTGGGGTTCAGTATCTTGCCCAAGAACATTTGCATACTGACCTTCTGCAACTCTACCTCCTGATTCACAGCCGCAGAGTAAAAATGTGTTCCTGAGCTGGCACAGGAAGTTCATCCTCTGCTGGGCCTTTTTTCTTTCTGCTGGGCTCCTACTTAAGTCCACTGTCACCTCCACAGTTGTGAGCGTGTTCAGTTCGGGGTTGTTATGGCACCAGAGAGCCCGTCTGTATGCAGACTGTCATTGATGAGGCCTATGAACGTTGAGTCGTCTGCAAAAACTTATTATTTCACAAGATAATTTACATAGTCTTAGTTAAAGATTAAGTAGATGAAGTACTTAAATACAATTTACTAGCACGCAGTGACTGGTGTAGCCTGAATTTGCTGGCACTGTCTGTCAATAATGATTGTAATTCTGTATGTGTTAAATTAGCTAATTTGCTATTAAATTGCGTACGGTACAGTACATTTGACCTCCTTTTTAGCCTGCTACACACACTGGGGTCTGGCTTAACCGATGAGATTATTTCAGTTTGAAGAGCAGAACTGCGAGAATTCTTTTTGTAGTCTTATCCAATTGTGCTGGTTCTCAGCCTTTTGCCTTACATGCCCCCCATGTGGCATTTAACGGATTTCTAAAGGAAAAGAGAGAATACCGCTCAAAACATCCATTTAACTCCAGCATGCAAAGAATTCCAGTTTACAGTGATATTAGATGGCTATTGGATTTTGTTTAGCTGCAGCTAAAGTCATGAAGTTGGTTTTGTTTGAGTTCTGTCATCTGAAGTGTCAAAGTCCCACTTCAACTCTCCAGAGTCTCCACTCATGGACACAATCCCTACTGGATAGAAGCAGTGAAACTCTGCAGATAGCAATGTGTGGCATCAATGTGATGGATGAAACCAATTGACTAGTAATGCAGAAAAGGGCTTTTTAATAGGTCAGGCAAAAGGTGGGATTGTTCAAAAATGTGGTGTGACATATGGTGCACACCTGCTAGTGCAGAATGAAGTGGCAGCTGCAGGTGCACCCCTAACTTCAAAGACACATTTCCCCACATGATGAATTGTAATAACTTAAGTGATCCCTTCACTTGATTACCATCGTCTGGTCAACATTTGCATTCGTCCAATATGTTAGTTTAGAACCTAATATTTGCAATATTCCAACAGTCCAATCAGCGTCGGCTGTTTACCAGCCGCGACACTGGTATTGTTTTAACTTGTGAGTCATAATGGCAAAATATGCTCCTGTATAGTACTGTAGCGGGAACTACCAGAGAAGGCGTCCTGAGTAGTCTGCCAGGTGTTTATAAGTATATAAGAAGTACAGCTGCCTGACTCGGGCAGACATTACATCCATGATCCCTGCACGCTTTGATAGTTTGTTTTGATTAAATCCAAAGTGGCAGAAACGAGAAAAAAATAACTGCTGATTGATGAGTTTAGAATGTACGGAGCCAGTGGGGGGGGGACACACTGCCCCCTATTTATTTCTTTGAAGCAGGTGGCTCGGAATGACACATTGAACCTTTACGAAACAATGAAATGATAATTGATAATGTTTACTAATTATCAGTCATGCTATAATGTATTTCTGCAATCTATAAAGTACTTAGTTCAACAGTTTATTGTTGCACGCAGTATAACATTGTATATGCTATATATAATACTAGTTAATGACTACTAAATCCTTTGTAAAAAAAAACAAACAACATTACATGGAGAGATGGAGCAGATATTTTATATTATATATTAACACTTCGTTAATGCTTAATAATTGGTTTGTAAACCATCTATAAACATTATTCTGATGTCTATTATGAAGTTGCAACTCATGATTATAATACCTTGTTAAATGGTTAGTAAATAGTTTGTAAACATTATCTAGAAACGTAGTTATGGTTAATAACGGTTCCATGTATCTATATATATATATATATATATATATATATCTAACAATGTGATGTTTTACAAATGATTTCAAATAAAAGGTTTACAAATCATTTGGTTATCATGAACAAATTCTTAATATAGTTATAATATGTTCAACAATAAACTGGTAATAAATAGTTTACCAGAATTACAGAATGTGGTTGTTATCACCTCTTATCAGCTATGGTACAATATATAATTTATAAATTACTTATTAAATAACATAAATGACAGCATAATTAATCATTAGAAAACATTATTCATTATTATTTCATTGTTTGTTAACAGTAAAATAACTATGTACCTATAATTTATTAACAATGGTTGTTATGAAGTGTTACCCAGGTGTGTAGTAGAGATCCAAATGAAGGTCGAGTTGAAGATGGGTGTCGTCCGAGCAAGGGCGCAGGATGTAGGGGGGTAAGAAGTGAGGAGGTGAGGAAGGGCCCCCCCCACCCCACACACACACACACACACACACACACACACATACACACTTATCTCCGAATTGGCATCACGGCCGGTGTAATCCCGCTGCGAGATAGTCCAGTTTGTGTTCAATGCTAAACAGCAACATTGTATCACTCTCATGGCACTGTGAGCCTGTTAGCATGCTGACACTAGCATGTAGCTCAAAGCACACATTCATAAACATTCACATGTTTTTGTAGCCTGGAAGTTTAAGTTATTTGCGTTACACATTTCATCAGTCTCATTCTAGTTGGAGCACAGTGAAGATGCCAGGTGCCCCCCCCCCCGCCTATAATACAATGACCACTATCATACAACAATAGCATGACTCTATTCAGTACTGGCACTGTGTCCCTTCATTCTCCTTGGTAAGAGATTGTAGATAGATAGATTCTTCTAGCAGTGAGGAACATCTGTTTAATGCCCACACACACACATATGACATAGACACACACTGATCCCCAAACACATGCACATATACACATAAACAAATCAAGACGCACACACACACACACACACACACACACAGCCTGTGTGAGGGGGTGAGACATCTGCTGTTTGTTGTTCACAAATTATTGATAGCAGTAAACAGAAAGTTGAGGGGAAAACAGGCATTCCTCATGCTGATGAAATTTTCACGACCTGTCAGCCCATTCAAACCGACGCTTTGTTAGCGAGCAGGACGGCACGACAACAAGAGGCGCATCTCCACCACATATTTCCCACAGCGAGGGAAGAGGCACAGACGAGGGGAGTGACAGAAGCACAGAATATACACGGTGAGGAGAACGGGGACAGATGGAACACTTTCTCTTCCTTTTCAATTTCTTCCAGAGCCTTTTGTTACTGAAAAAAACCCTCTTCACTGAATCCATTTTATATGTGCTTTATGCTGTAAATGGAAGTGTCATGCAAATGAAATCCAGACCGATGCATTTGGATTCTTCAGATTAATATGCATTTCCGAACCTATTCTCACGGAACATTACTCCTATTCTGCCAACATTTTAATGAATTGAATGATCAAAAATAAAAATATGCAATATGACTTAAGACGGTAATAAGGAGAAAACATTTCCCATCCATCATAATGGCATGCTTGACAACGGCGGGGGTAAATGACTAAATGTCTCTCTGCATGTCTCTCACCAGCTGTGCCCCTCTTACTCTCCAAAATGTGGCCCATCATGATCCAAATGAGTGGCAGCATAGATCTGCAGTATCCCAGGAATCCCCTTCATATTGTAATATTCCACAGCTCGTGATTCATGTCCAATGATGACATTCAATGTTAATACACAAAGTAGTGTCTCATTTATTGAGGTGGAGCGCAATTTAAGTTGTGCCGACACCAGAAGGGACAACAACTGACTATCGAGTGTAGGTGCCTCCTTGTCAGCGTTTTTATGAGCTGCCCAACTGAAAAACGAAGCCTTTTCAAAGACAATACGGACGTGGATAGAGTCAATAAGACGTGCCGGAGGAAGAATGGGAAAACTCAGTATTCCTTTGGCACAGCGTGCATGTTGTCCAAATGTCAATTCTAGGCTAACTAATAGTTATATTTGCTCAAGCATTTTTGACAGTATGGCCGTATTCTGTTGTTATGGAATGTCGATAACTTGGAAAGCGATGCTGTATTGTGGGGCGGCTGTGGCTCAGGAGGTGCAGTGGTCGTCCACCAGTCGGAGGGTCAGTGGTTCAATCTGCAGTCAGCATGTCAAAGTGTCCTTGGGGAAGATAGTGAACCCCAAATTGCTCCCAATGGCCAACGGGGTGTGAGTGTGTGTGAATGGTTATCACTGATGAGCATGTGGCACCTTGTAGCCTCCGACTCTGTATGAATGTGTGTGAATGGGTGAATGCTGACGTCTTGTAAAGCGCTTTGAGTGATCGCAAAGATTGGAAAAGCGCTGTATAAATACCATCCATTTGTATTTAAAAGTGCCTCTGATGACGACCGTAGCTTACTGACACATGGCTAACATTAGCATTGCTAACAGCCAGCTAACTTGTCCCATCATCCTTTTAGTTATCCATTGGGTGCCAACATGATCCTTTCACATGCTGAAGTCTGATGCTTTTTAGCAAGCTACAGGCGTTTTTAGCACTTCAGTCCTTGGTTGCACTTTGTGGCGATGATTTTTTTTTTCCCCTCCAGTGGCCGTGGTTTTCTGTGAATGATGTGTTGCGCTCTGTCTCTATGCGGTCAGGGTGGTGGATAGTCACGTAGGGCATCAGAGCAGAGTTTGTGTCCGGTCACAGGCCTGCAATGAATGTTCACTCTTTTATGAACCGTAATCTTGCTTTCACGTCCGTTGCACCTGTAACCACACACACAGTGATGTGAATGCATGTTGACGTCAATGCAGCAAGGTGAGAAGTATGGCACTGAAGGTCGGCGAGACAACATTTTTTAGGGAGTGTTGTGCTTTAACAACATGTGTCAGGTGTCTAACCCTAAGCATAAACTTTACTTTGTTTACTTGCTATAACCATAATCTTTCCTTGACTTGAACCATGTTGTAGTTGGCATGCACGGATATTGTAGAAAGCGAGAATTTGAAAATCATTGACATTTGAGGTAACCTGAGGACTCAGTTGTCTGGCTATGGATGATTTCATGGTTACCCTACTATGACAGAGCAGTTCAAGCTCAGTGGGTCGGATTAAAATCATTTTCAAATCAAACATTTTGCCTACTAGCCAATTAAAGGGATCATTTGGATCTTTTTGAAGTGGTGTTGTGTGAGGTTACTTATCCGAAGCCAGTGTAAAGTAGATGACGGTTGGCAAGCCCCCCAGTTGGGAGAAGCAGCTGTGGACGGAGGGCAGCAGCAAAGAATATTTTTCGGTGAATCAACACCAAAGTCGCACAATAACACAAACAAACTAACCAATCGAGGCAGCGTTAGACCAGCAAATCCCGTGTTCTGCGAGTTAAAATGAGTCTAAGGAGTCTGGTGCCTTTGAAGAGAGCCATGTCTAAAAGCAAGGTGAAGCAGTGAAAATATTATAAATATAGCTGACAGCCTTTTTTTAGGTGGCTAAAATATGTTTTTGCTGCTGCCCCCGTCCACAGCAGTGCATTGCTTAGCTTCCGTGCTGCTACTCCTGTCGGTTTCTCCAAACTGGGGTGCGTGCCGACCATCAACTACTGTAGGCAATACAGGACTATGGAGAAGCACCTCATACAATTCCACTTCAAAACAATCTGAGCTATCCCTTTAAGTGACATCAAAGTAGAGTCACCGTTTCTATGGGATTCTACAGAGTAGGAAGTACAGAGAAACGTGTATAGATGAGTACCGTCCCTTTGTTGCCATTTTTGCTGGTATATGGTGTCCACTCTGTGGAGTCAGACTAACTACTGACCAAACATACCATGAACGATGTTTACAGTTGCACAGCAGTTGTGCTTCTGTTCTCCATGAGAGGGTTCGGCTCCACTCAGTTCGATGTCAGACTTATATTCTATCTCAGTAGCTCAGGGGAATCTGACTCTTTTCAGACTCATTCAGAAGACGGTTGTTACATTTCATCGAATTATTTATTTAAGGAATTAGAAAAGAAAATCTCTAAACTAGCTCTAGATCCTTGTACATGCTGAAAGCTCTTGACGTTATTTAACGAAGCCTTTGTGATAAATCAAACGCGTATCTACTGCACCGCTAAGTATAATGAAGCTGTGATACTTCTACTCTGTCATTTTAGTTGATTTTATTTCACTAAATGCTATTCCCAATGAATATTACTTGCTGCCACCAAACAAAGTTATTTGCTAAAAGAAAAGCAAAAATATATCTCATTACATAATGTGACATCCGTTCACGTTGCGTGTTATCGGCACACTCATATATTAGTTGGAAGACCCAGACTCAAATAATAAAACCATCATATAATTTTTAGCCAATCATTTGGAAATAAAACTGAAGGTCAGTGCACCTAAAACGTCCGTTATGTGAATAAAATAAAAAAAAGAATTAAAAAAACGTGCACATTTGTTATACTTTTCTTTTAGGGAAGTAAATATATCATTGAGCGTACATTGTGAAGAAAAAAGAAAAATCCAACTGCCAGTGTTTATTGTTAGATTAGGAATTAAGAGTGCTGTATACAAAGAGTTTTGAAAAGCACTGTTGAGAATTTGAATTAACCCACAAACTGAGCAAAACCTTTAGAAGCCATGCCAGACAAGATTTGAAAGAAAAAAAAAAGAAAAAATCCCCCTTTCTTCAAAAATGTTCTCTTGTTTACCTCTCCCAGCTATATCGTCCTGCTATTCCTGGCCTCTTTATTGACTCCTGCAGCCGCCTTTGTTATCTCCCCACTGTGCTTCCTGGAAAAGTGGCCACCTTAAGTGTTCTCCAGTGCCACTCCTGTTGTGGAGCTTATTTCTAAAACAACACAGGATAGGTAGGCTGCTTATGGCGTGGGGAGATATAGCAAGACTTTACAGAAGACACCACTTAAGTGCATGGAGCGTTTCTTCGCGTAACTTTCTGTTGTTTTACAGCCGACAAAGGCAGAACATGGAAACATTCAAGGCATGGGGAAGAGAGTTGCAATTTTTGGGGAAGATATTACTTTTATCAAACGTGTGCTAAAACAAACATACAAAAAATAATATAGGAGTTCCCACTCATCCAGCTCACCTCCGCGTGTCTCCTACGACATTAGTGTGAAATAACTCGCCCCATCCAGCCTGGTCTTCTTAAAAATGATGTTCCAATGCATGCGTTTTTCTTAAAAAAACATAACCAAATATTTAATATTTAATTTAAATATTTAAGAAAATTTGAGTTCTCTTGAAGCAGTTTAGTTGTATAGAAGCATCATTTTGTAGGAGACAGGGGGGACCCGTCGCAAAGATCAGTGAAAAGCCAATCACAAAAGACGTTGCCCAAATGCAGTACTTTCCTCAAGTAAAAAAGTACGAAATTTGGGAAAAAAACAGAGCATGCTCCTGAAGGCTCTGACTCTAGTGGGAAGATGCTATCATCAACCCCAACTCTGTGCTGTGCTGAGACTGGTGTTTCCTTTTGGGAAGCGACAAGGTCAGAGCCTAGACACCGAATATCAACTCTGCACATATAGGTTGACATAGTTGGTTGACTGAAACAAGCTCCTTCATGGGCTGACTGGTAAAATGGTGGCAAAAAAATGGGCGAGAAAGAGGAAAGGAGAGGAGGAAGCATTGAAGGGATCATGAGCTTCACCTCTGGTATATGCAGAATAAGGTCAGAGGAGCCTTTTATACAGTCAGCTTATCCTGATAGGCTAATCACATATACGGGATATGCAAATTTCCCTAAGCAGCTCAGCTGAGATGTGAGGTCAGACCTATAGAACCCTTACGAGTGCTCCACGTATTACATGGAACAAAGGTTCTAAGGATAGCCACCATAATTAAAAATGTAACTTAAAATATGGACACACTGTAAAGCATTATAGCGGACGAAGATGACTTTGGTGCTAATCCTTCCAACACATAATGGATTAAACTCCAAATTAGACTCAAAACAAGCTTGAATGAATTCACATTTTTCCAGAGCACTATGTTTAATTAGTTTATCATTTTAAGCCCTTTTATAATACTCATATGATATTGGTAAGGAATTACTGTATGAAGCATCTTGTGGGGCTTAGTGACTTTACATGGACCTAAATATATATGTATGTAATGTATTAAATAATAATGATAATAAACTCTCATACTATTGAAATTGAGAAGCACTGTTCAGTCTATGGAAACTATATAAGAAGGAGCCTTAAAATGAGTATCTGTTTTGCGTTATTTATTTGAGTTACCTGAACTGAACGTAGACTGTTGTCAGTCTGGTGTTGGATCCACCCTCGTCCTCCTTCTGTGGACTGAAGACATGTTTTTGTGATATGTCAAAAACAAACCTAATCAGGGACAAAATACTTTTTCCTGGAGACACAATTAGAATCTCAATTTCGTTAATATTAATATTTTTTAAGAGAGATGTTTAAAGGTAAAGGAGGGTCAAATGGAAAGGCAAGTTGCATTATTGGCGGTGTAGAATGTAAACGGTGCAGTGTTTTTTTTTGGGGGGGGGGGGGTTTCATCTTGACCAAAGCTGCCGTGCTCGCTCCCTGGTTTACTCAAAAATGAGCACTAAATGAGATTTGGGAGATTATTTAATCATCATCATTTTGCATCATCACTCCGTACACAGAGCCGTACACATGTGATTTTTGCTTTCATAAAATAGGATGCATTGTGGGATTTTTTTTTTTGCAGATAGTAGTGTGCATGGGCATACTCCCATAATCTTTTTACATTTTTTATTACACACACATACCCACACATGCACAGACAGGACCTATAGACATGAATTATTTTGTAGAGAGATGTCAGAGTGATGAGGCTTCAGAGATGAATTCATTTACATACTGAGCACTTGGACACTCACATAAGCGGTCGCACGGTATATTTGACTTCATAGTAAATAGGGAGTTATTACTGACACAAAACTATGGACTAAAAGGCGGGATCAGCCTCTGATTATTATTTTTTTTTTATATTTTTCGGCATTTCTGCTTTGTTAGATAGCGAAAGCTCGGAGACCGAAAAGCCAGGGAAGAGAGAGGGGATGACATGCATGCATATATCTATCACCAGTTCTCCATCTTTTTTTTCATTTTTTTTTTTTTTTTTTAAGTGCTGCATTCAATTGTTGCAGGATCGTGTGGTATTTCGCAGAGTTGCATTTATACCTTCTCTCAGATGTGTTTGCCAGTGGATTGTCCCAGGTTGTATTTTATTATATAGAGTGTCAGCTGATTATCAATAATAAACCCACAGCAGCCAACAATAATACACAGCGCCAGTGGGAGATTCAGTTGCTGCCTGAGCAAAGATCTGATCTTATTGCCTGATTGTATCGGTTTATTGCCGTGGCAATAAATTGATAGAGTTGTCACACCGTCTCGATATGTGTCAGGTTGAGACAGTGAGACAGCTGCAAATCTACATTCAGCTATCAAAGCAGTTTGTCCTCACGGGAAGAACGGCAGCCTTGATCGTCAGTTCAGATGACCTCGGTTAACTATCCCTTGACATTAGACATGGCAGATCAGAAGCTCTTGTGGGTTCTTTTTTGTAATGGTCATTTGGGTTCTTCTGAAGCACAATGAAAAACAATGTTTTGTGTGGGGACTTGTTTAGTGTTGCCACTGCTGATTTGACTCTTCAAGTAAGTGTGGTGCCCTAGATGCTCCTCCTATATCTGAGTAAAAAAAGTCCAGGAATTAGACCAACCAACCTCACACTGTCTATGCCCTTTTTCTCCTTAACCTCCATTTTCTCTCCCCACTCCACTCCACTCTCCTCTCCATCTCCCCCCTCTCTTCCGTGGACCCTGGGATTCTTAGGGATACGTGTCATTAATAATTCAGCCTGGAGGATGGATTTTGGTCTTTATTTGGAGCAGGAAATGCCTTGCTCCACTGAACAATGCACTCACGCCCAGGCCCCCTGATGTGTCTTCAGAGGCAGAAATAGGAAATGCCTAGGAAATGCCTTTTTTTTTTTTTTTTTCTTCTTCCTTTAGGTGGCTGCTTTTAAATGCAGTGTGTCTGGAAAAACAGGGGAAAGAAAATGGACGAGAAAGACAGTAGCAGTGATTTCCTTTTCTTTCCATGCACTGAGCGCAGCCTTCAACAAGGAAGTAATACTCTCAGTAGAGAACGTATTTTTAGAAACATCCCCTTTTTACCCCCACTCTAAAGCTTCTGTAATAGGTCATTTTTGCTCCATTTCCTCTCTCCATCTTTCTGTACCTTGGTGTTTCCACTTTTTCCTGTTTCATGACACATTTTCATGTGCTGACATATTAGTATCCATCAGTTTTGAAGGGCGATCAGGGAGGCCTGTCGACTGCTGCGTGTCATACATTATAGCGTAGAACTCATTTCCTGCCTGAGTTTAACAATGTCCGTGTCCTCTGAGAGGTGACACTATATGAGGGACGCATCGTGAACTTCTACGTTTTTTAGATAATGTGTGTGCATGTGTGTGGAAAAACAAGACCAAATATGGCCAGAAGGGAGTGGGAAAAATGCACATGTCCTCCAATGTGACATTCAATGTCCCTCTGGCATCATACTGTGTGACCAAATTCAGCCCAACATATGTTCCATGACTCAGTGTGTTTGATAATAAACAGCAATACTCAGGAACCTTCCGACTCTGCAATATGGCTATAATAAGTTATTTTTTGTTTTTTGATGCTGGTGTAAATATAAACCAAGGTGTTGACCCTTGACCTCTATGGGGTCAGAAAGGTCAGACACGTGGTTTAGCTTGAGTAAAAGTAACTTGTAACTAAGAGCTTGTTGTTGAAACTTTTTGCTTGTGGTGTATGAGTCCATAGTTTTTCTTCACTAAAGTTGGATCACTGTTCTGTAATGGCTCTTATTTGAAATCATTCTAATTACTGCCATTTTGTTACTGGATCCATCCATCAAATGTAAATTCTTAATTTACAGTACAATCGATTCAAATCCGAACTGCAACAACACACATCATCATTATCACAAACATTACATATATATATACTTCATATAAATCATCCCAATGCAAAGAACAGCAATGGTTATTTGTTAAAACATTTAAAACGACCTTCATGTTTTGCTAACAAGGGCCTCTGGTACAGCCTCTGTGACTTTATGCAAAGTCGCGGACGTCACGGTTGACAGATGGGTCAGCCAAGCGCTTGGCTGCTTTCACGTCTCATTTCCCACCATCGGCCAGTGTTTTCTTTTAACTGATTCCTGACCCGTTGGTTAGGTTTTTGGGCCTTAAACCAACCAAACCTCCAGCATAGCAGAGGCAGATCAGTAAACAATCATACAAATGACAAGCCCTTAAAGGCATACTGCGCAGGATTTGCTGTTTGCTGTTTGTATACACACCCATTTTCAAAGTTGGCCCCAGCTCAACGAGCGAGAGAGAGCAGTTGAGGTCCAGCGAGCTAGAGAGGGAATGAAGAGGATGAGGGAAATAAAAATTTTGTTTTCTGATTGTTTCACGGCGGTTATGTTCTAAAGAGCAAATAAACACGGCCACACCTTCGCACAACCTCGCAGAGCCGTAACGGGGCCGTATTTTGTAACCTAGACGCTTATTGACTGGGGGCTACACACCCACTGCCCAAAGGCTGACGCTCAGACACGTCCTGTACGCAAAATTACGAATCCTACTATAGCGAAGGCATTACCCGCCCTCTTCTGCCTCCGATTGGCTCGTACTCGCAACTGCCTGGCTATGACTTTTCTCACGTAGGGTGTGCCGAACAAAAGTATTACACTCCATTCATAGACCAAATAAACTATTTAAAAACCGTGGGAAATGCATCATCACAAACAGGGCTTTTTTTCGAAGCTCATTAAAAGTAGACTTTTTTTTTCTTTTGAGAAAGCCTACGTGATGTGATGAATATGATACAACTACCCAGCAGTATATAAAGGATTAAACCTTAAAGATCTACAGCAGTAAAATACAACATACACATTGATGCAGCCATTATATTAATTTAAAATACATCGTATATAATAATAAAACACTGACGGGGAACATTTTACTGCACATCATTTTTTTATTGAATTTATTTTTATTTGATAGGTCATATGCTATGATATTTTCTTGTCTTGCTGTATTTTTATCCTTCTTGATTGATTTAGCTACTCCTCCTGTGGATACTCCTATCCATGACTAATAGTTGTGATCAGCGAGAGCAAGATTTGTTTATCCTTTTTTATTTTATTTTGTATACATACAATTATCTTCAAACCAAACACAAGTAGCCTACACAAATTGACAGAAAGAGAGGACAGGACAAATCTGTATACATAGGTACCATGTAACATGTAATAAAGACTTTAGAGAAAAATATTTAAGGCTTTGCACATTTCTATTGTTTTCATTGCTTCACTATACTTCAGTCCATGCAATATGTCGATATAGTGTCGGATTTTAGACCGTTTGTGAGTGTAGTATTTCTCGTATACAGTAAAAAAGTTCAAAACAAACAATATTATTCTTATCTTAAAACAAAATAATGTCCTAATGCTTATTTCTTAAATTAATAATTCAACCAGCTTAAGGAAATTTTCTTAAGGAAATTTTATATTTAACCAAAATAATTAAATATATAGCCATTCATAAGATGAATGACAGATAGGAGTTATTGTTATATGTCCATGGGAGGGCGACGTAACAAACGTCATTGACAGGCAATTTAGATTAGAGGCACAGCAGGGACACAGCGATATAAGAAGAAGATTTTTTTTTTTAAATTACAGGCTGCAGGGTCTCCACAGATAAAGACACCGCCACACACTTTCAGTGGGTCATAAGTGATGACTAAGAGGGATTACTTTTGTATGAGTCTAGTGTATAGGATTACTTTAAGGTTCTAAGAAAAGAAAAAAAGGAAATGAGAACATCTACAATTTCATGACAAAAATAGTCAAATCCATCTGCTGAAGAATATCATATGATATGATCCAAAGCTCAGAACAGCTTCTATATGGACCTTGTTGTAAAATGGTCACATATATGACACATTTGTTTCGTTTGTAGGACTTATTGAATAAGCGACTTCAGAGGCTCATACTGTGTGTTTACATCATTGGCACCTGCCTTTACAATTATTAACCCTCCCTACCTTTCACTCGGGATAAATAAAGTTCTATCTCATCTCATTTTATTGCTTCTCCATTCACCACAAATCCCACAAAGTACACATTTCCTGCATCGTTGTGATATTTATACACGTTAAATTACTTAGCAGACCAGAGGTGGCGTGTTTTCTGTCCGTGCTTCTCTGATGATTCACTATATCGGAGATGAAAACATTAACTCTGTCAGAAGTGGAATAAACAGTTGCAACATTTCCAAGCCATCCGCCCCCTCTGGCCGTTAAAGACAGCACATATCTTACATCGCATGAATACAGTTATCGATGATGAACGCAATTTGTTGTTGCATATTAGGCTGCATTAAATTCCATCCGTAAGATTTATGAAGAGCGAATGATGCAACAGATTTCCTGAAGTGCCAAAATGCTTTGGGGAACATGAGGCTGATATGTGAATATAAAATCTCTATGGGCACGCTCTGATGACAGTTTTATCAATGAACAATGTTCCCACAGTTTACTCCTGTGTTTTGTGTATCAAAATGTGGAAAACATTGTGGCTTATGTGACGCTGAAAAGTGTCGCATTTCTCATTTAGATGAGTGTTATGCAGGGACGGAAAAGCCGTGAACCCTCCCATAAAAATAATCTTTGGAACACACCATTTGCTCTTCAGCTAATGTGCGCAGGACTTGTCATACTTGACCAAAAATAAATACGTAACTTATATCCTTAATACAGTCTTCAAAGTGATGTTTTTATAGGCCCGTGAGACAGACAACTCCGCACTTCCTCTATTTTCATTCCTGTAATGAGTTGCTCCGTCTATATCACCCTCTATTTTTGACTTATTAATTCTACCTCAATCCTCTCCTCGGTCTCTTTCTGTCGTCATCTCCACTCTGAGATGACACGTCCTCCCTCCTCCCCTTCCTCCGTCATTCTTCTCCTCAGACCCACATCTGTGTCTATATATGAAACGGAGGATGACTGACAGGCCAGCTACTGGAAATACCTCTCACCCTTTTTTTTTTTTTCTTCCCTAGCGGCTAAAGCCCTTATAAAAGTGTCAGAATGGGGGGTGCTGGTAGGCAGACAGGGGTCTTATCTCCCCCAAACACCTGTACCTGCTCTACAGTGCCATTTAAGGCTTCATCGCTGCATAAATGGGTGACAATGCTGATTTTTGTGTCCCTTTAAGAAATGCTTCAGGGTAACCGATTAGAGGGCCCTGGGGATTGTGAACGCCCTTTTCTCTCCGAACACATCTTTATTCCTGAGTCTCAGATACTTTTGCTGTTTAAAAAAAAAATAAAATGTATTCTTGGCTCCTATATTTGCAAAGACGTTTTTGAAGGTTTTTTTTTTTTTTTTATTAAACTTGTGCGTTCGTTTCAATGTCTAAGATACAGCGTGTGGAGGCAACTTAGAAGTTCCTCATGCTCGGAGTAGCTGAAACTGAAACAAGGTGTTATTGGGAGGTTTTGGATTTAGCGTTTTTTAGCGTTTTTATATTCATGATTGCACCACAACTGTTTTGAGTCGTCTGTATGTGCTGTGAGCTATTTTAGAAAATACCTAAAACGCTAGTGTTGAATAATATATTTTCATTTGTATTTTTAAAAAAAAAGAAAAAAAGTGAATATAATATACTTCCACTAACGTCAGTATGGTAGAACCACTAAAAATTAGACGTAGGTTGTGTCATATAGACTTTGTGCTGGATATGCTAAGAGAGCATATTGCAAAAGGAAATTGTATAATACAAAAGGAGGTCAGAGTTAGGATTTTTAATCCAATTATTATTATTATATTACATCTTAATGCTTTTTTCCCCTGGAGTATCGGAAACATTTATTTAAATGTAAAACGTGGATTACCTCCAGTCTTGCAGTCGCTCTCTGTTGCAGCTCGACTGTGCTGACTCAAGCTGGACACCCAGGGAGAACTGTTAAATCTCTAACCCTTAATTAATATGTTGACTTTAATTAGCTGTCACTGTGCCGGGAATAAGGCAGTGGTACGGCCGTGGTAAATGTTAACAAAACACTCAAATAATTGGTGTTTACAGTGTTCTTAGAAATGTAACATAAAATGCAAGTTCTGTTATTCTTAGTTTGCCGTGGATTCAACAATCATTACTTGCTGAGGCGTGCTTTTCTTCATAAAGCAAAGCAGAAGAATTGGAATAAAAGCTAACACTTAAAAAAAAAAAAAAAATAGATGTCATATGTTAAACGTGTATTAAATAAATACATATTAAAAGCCAAACGTCGTATCGTTTTCAGCTTGAAACAAAAAAACAACAACTAAACAGTTAATTGTTTAGCACCCAGCAGGCCTTTCATGTCCTTTTTTCATAATGCAGTCGTCAAAGTCAGAGACAAGGAAATTGGAGAGAACCCACTAAAACACTTTTTTTTTTTTTTTCCCCCAATCTCCAAGAGGTGCAATTTCCTGCTGAGAAGCTCAATAGTTTTATTTCCGTGCAACATGCCTGTTAAATTTTTGTCGCCGGTTGAAATCTCCCTTCAATAGGGACATAAATGCCCATTACTTCATCTTCAGCTGTATTATTTTATTTAAGATTAAAGTGAAAGTGAAGCAATGTCATCAAAGTCGCATTGTCTGGGGAGAGAGCTGATTTAGTGGATGGCAGGGATAAGAGGCTGTTAATGGAGAGCAGGGCTTCCTGTTGGGTAGGATGCAGTTAGATGCCGCAGCCTGTTCAGTGACTGCTAATGAAGGACCAGACAGGTCACACACTCGGCTGTAGAAAAACCCGCTGACTCTTCTGGTGTGTTTGCTTGTGTTTCTTCTAATTGTGTGCGTGTGTGTTTCTCCACGTTTTATTTTTCTCTTGTGCCAGTCAGAGGGACCAGCACCTCCATCTGTTTGTTTTGTCCTTCCTACATGAGGGGGACAGACTATTAGAAGCGCCTCGCAATACCACAAACTCCATCATACAGAATTTACTTGTCTGACAATGTCGACCAAAACTGAACACTATAAACCTTTGTAGAGGCAGAATGTATGGCAGAGTTGCTGTATTGTGTTGCATTAGATTGTGCAGGTGTACCTCATAAAGTGGCCACTGAGTGTGTATACTTTCCGGCCAAACCATTATGACACATGAGGGGTGGACAATTCTCGACTAAAAACTACAAATAAAGTCTAAGTTGTCTCTCCTGTGTTTAAGACTTAAGAACAGGTAAAAAGGCTCTTGCCAGGATAATCCTTCCTTACATATTTTTCTATCTGTGAAACAGGTGGGTAAAACTATTTTTCCTAGTTGGAGAAGAACTTCTGGCAGGTGAGTATTTAATTAAATTTTTTTGGTGGAAGAAAACATAATTTTGGACGTTTTTCTTACATGGGGTAGTAGTGCCGATGACACGCCTCTGGTGGCCGTTATGGGGATCGCAACAACAAACATTTCGGCTTTTTTTTTCTCCCCCACCTGTTTTACAGAGAAAAAAAAAATTTATTTAGAAAGATTATCTTCACAAAACGTTTTTTTTTTATTTTTTTGAAAAAAATGTTATACTTGTTCTGAAGTCATAAACACAGAAGAGACAACTCAGATCAGACTTAGAAAACTATTGCCTCTCAGGGCTTCTCAAGTCAAGTCAATTGTAGGTATAAAACCCAATATTATAAATGATACATTTGCCCAAGAAGGCTTTTACGAACCGTACAAACACACACCTATTGAGGGTTCGGGATTTTTGTCAGTTCAATTTGAACTGGTGCTTCTTGTATCATTAAACCTAATGAGAAAAACCTAATGATAAACACTATACTGTCCTGCAGAGCAGCCATAGAACTGATGTGTGTCCTGGTTCGGCAATAAAATCCGAACGCAGTATGGCACACTTCTCCTGCTGTCGGAAGTGGTGATCAGCCTGGATGGAAGTGACACAAGCATCTGGTGCACACGTAGTTTAGCTGACTTTGCCAGCATTACGCACTGAAGACGCAAGGCGCGCATCGTGCTGCTCCGTCCTCCTTTTACATCATCCTCCCCTTGTTTCCATTAGTTTGGTCATTTTGAGACAAGACGAGGTTCCTAAAAGTATATGCAGTGTGCCTGTGTTCCTCTGAATGCAAATGTGAAACCATTTCTGGCCACACTGCAACATCCACATAGCTCTTACCATTCTGTACATCATGCAGATCACTGTCAGTTGTGATGGAATTGACTTTTTATTACATCGGCCAAGGAAGTTTCCGGCTCGGCTCTGTACGTCTGCAGGATTACGGAAAAAACTACCGGCATGAATCTTGGTGGAAGGGTGTAGCATCGGAGAAGAAAGAACCCAAAACATGTTGGAGCAGATCTGAATCATGTGGGCGGATACAGAAATCATTTTTCCCTTTCGTTAACATTGCGAGATAGGGCATTTGGCCATGGCCTAGTTTATGATACATGCGTTTGTGTCCTCAATATCACAGCTTTCCACTTTCATATATTTTTTCCCCCCTATTCAACGTGAACATGCATGCATATGGACTTTTTTTTTCTAAAAATGCTGTATCCAGCTGAATATGAGACCATGCTTTTGTTTCTCGGACAGTTTTCAGGGTTGATGACCAGACAATGACATATTATTCACAACAGTGAAGGGGTGTGTCCTTCAAAGAGTCTTGCATTGTGGGTCGTTTCTAGCCTGATTGTTATTCGGCTTGCACGTTTCTTTAAATCTATGTATAGTCTTTTAGAGTAAGTCAGGCCCCAAAACCAAGTACAACCAGCGGGAGTTTATGACGGCTTGTGTTACGTGTTTCACTGCTGCGGAGGACATAAATTCCTCACATGTGAAAACCAGTCAAAAACATTTCCTGCAGAAAAGACCTGAGGCCAGATGAACTGTCAAACAGCCAAGAATTGCTGCTGTCACAGACGATGAGGAGCACAAAGACAGTCTGAAAAAAAAATACTAACTGTAAGAGAAAATCATTCCGACCAAGAGCCTGACAGGAAAGTGTGTGAGCTTGTGACTGATAGACAAGCTACACAAATGTGGGATTTATGTTCGGCTTTAATGGAAGTATTTTCTGTCTTACTTTCCGTTTATAAATCGGGGTCGTCTAATATTTGGCTCAGTACAGTAGGTTTATTTTCTGTGCGATTAATCGATCTGGTTTCCAGTATATTACAGGACAAAACGTGTGGCATACCCTCTGTCCCTACAGGCCTGTCTCTCTGTTTCTCACGCCTGTCCGCTTGCCTGTCTAACTGTCTCTCTGTCTTCCTCCCTCTAACCATCTGTATATGTCTCACACTTGAAATAGTTGTCCATTAAATCCTTTTTGTGAAACAAGAGGGATTAAATCAGGTTCATCCTGCAGTTCCCCATGTTTTTCCTTCATTCACATGTTCTCTCTCTCCCTATCTCTCTCTCCCTCTCTTTTCCTCTCCCTCCCTCCCTCTCTCTGGTGATATGAGCTTGTTGGGCCCTTTGCCAACAGTTAGATCTCAGTGGGGCCCATCCATATGGCCAACATGTTCAGCAGTCATTAAAGGGCCATTTAACACGTCTAATTGTTCAACATTTGACACCTTGTCAAGACAATTAGCCCAGATAACTCCTGCATAAGACATTGTGATGTTGATCTTGTCACAAAGTGTTGCAGTATTATGCATAACTGCCTGCTTTTTTGATATTTACATTTCTTCAGACTGTATATGATGTAAAGAAATGGCATGTTGCCTTCTTCAGATTCTTGTTCTTCTGTCTCTCTCTCTTTGTCTCTCTCTCTCTATCTCTCTGTCTCTCTCTCTCTCTGTCTCTCTCTCTCTGTCTAGTTTTGATGTTTATGTGTGTCATTTCAGTGATCATATATTTATGTTTAGTGTAAAATGACTTTCAAAGTAAAGCAGTCTGGGTTACACAAAGTGGATATCGTCCAAAGTTATCCATTTTAGTGAAAGTTGACCTTTCATGCTCATGCTCATACTGAATATTGTATTCTTTGAGACATTTCCTGTGTTCACCCTCCGACTGAAACGCTACATTTTAGCTTGTGTCTCTTTAAGCCCCCCTCTCCGAAAAGCCCATCTGCTCTGATTGTCTTGAGAGAAAATGATGGTGCACCTTTGTAGATGTAGTTCTCAAGCCGCCCACACAGATGGGGGCGGTATATTATAAACTGGCTGTGTTGTCTTATTTCACAGTTTGTGGGTTGGTAGGCACTCCAGAGACACACGTGTGTGTGTGTGTGTGTGTGTGTGTGTGTGCATCGAAAAAGGGAGTTTTTCATGATATGTCCCTTTTTAAGATGACCTCTTCGTGTTTTCCCGGAGAGTGTTTACATCCTGAGCTGCACTGTAGGGATCGTAACACAGAGACTCGTATCGGCTTCCATAAGCTCTTTTCACAGAACGAGACCTGCTCTGAGAAATTGCTATAAGAAGGAGGAATAATTACAGCGACCGATTAGTCTTTCAATGTATATTTGGGCATGTGAGTATTGTATTCAGAAACACTTAAAAACAGCGATTCCTGGACTCACGCAGTTTAAAATGACAGAAGGAGAGACAGTGAAGTGGTGTTCCGGTAGCCTTCCGGTTAACACAGCTGACATAAAGCTCCCCAAAGCGTTCACACACATGGACGGCTCGACCCAGCCGACTGACGTTTGTCCATGATTTGTGACGTAACAATTGCTTTGGAAGTCAGCGGTGTTCCGGAATGCATTTGACATAAATGTGACGCGGAGACTTGAAGCCTCCAGTTCAGATGCACTGATAATTTACTTTTTCCGTGAAGTAGGAGACAGTTATTTTTAATTGAAAGAAAAACATATTCATGGATTCTGGACTTTTAAATGAGAGAGAAGGGTTAGATTTAATTCTAAGAACTTCTAAGTACATGGTTAGACTTTCGGTGAAAGAAAATCTTATTTTTCCAAGAAGATAATTTGCATATATCTGAAAACAAGTCTGTAAAGGATCCTTAACTTCTCTTTTTCACTTTCAGAGCACTGGAAAGGTTTTAGTCAATGATGATCTAAATGTTAGCAGAACCACCCAGATTTACCTTTTGCCTGGGTCAAGTCCTTTTGAGGTGCCAGTGAGCAAGGAATGCATTCTTCTTTCGACTAATAGATTTATTATTTAGTCTATAATATGTCAGAAAATAGTTTTAAAAATGTGATGCGTAAATTCCCATAGCCCGAGGTGTTGTGTTTGAAAATGCTTGTTTGATATCATGAGATATGATACAACACAGAGCCAGACCAGTTTTGGCTTTTTTGCTTGATAAATGACTTACACGGTTAATTGATTATCATATTTTTGATGAGTAATCTTCTGTCAATCAACAACTCAATGGATAAAATGAATATATAATGAAAACATTACTCTGTTATAGCATGGTAGCATTTTGCGGTGTGGCCCGCGCCGTTGGCTTATCGGGCCGATTCAACACGTTGAGCCCACCAGTGAGAGAAATCACTCCGATTGGCTGTTCAGTTTAAGCCAGTCGGTGCACGAGAAGAGCAACGGACATAAGGAGAACAAAAACAAATGACCAAAGTCTAGAAGGCAACCAGAGAGGCGGTGCATTATGTGAATGTGCGGGACATGGAGGACTGCGTGTGTGTGCATGAAGGTCTGCACAGCTTTATGTAATGTTTCTGTGTCATCTGATCAGAAAACAAATGACAATCTACTTCCTTGATGTTTGACATCACTGTTCATGTCCGTACGTATGTGTGTGTGTGTGTGTGTGTGTGTGTGTGTGTGTGAGACACACTGCGTGAAAGTAGATTCCTCTCAGGAGAGAGAAACAGAGTGTGAGGGGAGAGTTACCTCCTGGCGTCTGTCTCTCTCTACCTCATCCACAAATTTAATCCCATCGTCCCTTTTTCTTAATCTCCTCTCCTGTCTGTTTATCTCTCCCTCATTCTCACTATCGCTTCATCTTTCCTACGTTATTTTTTTCTGATTTCCAGAGTCGTCTCAAAACATTGTCCTCCTCCCTCAGTTCACACTCCCTACCCCCCCCCCCTCTGTCTTTCTACCTGTACCCTCCCCCTCCCGTTATCTTTCAGCTACAATCTGTGTCTATGTCATTGAGGAGTTAACAGGTCAAGCGTAAAGGCTAATCTAAATTTCATTCACTCCATCACCAGGGAGTTAGGAACAAAGCGGAGAGGGGGATATTGCTTCTTTCTTTAACACTCTCTCTCTTTCTTTCACTGTCTATTCTTGTCAAAGTCTCTTGCCCTTTTCCTTTCTCCCTGTTCTATCCGTTGCTCTTGTGTGTAAACCCTATGCTATTCGCCGTCATGCTACTGAAGGGCACTGTGTCAAAAGGCAGGTCAGCGAGCCTGAAAGACTGTCGGAATCTGGGACAGGAAAAAAAACTAACTTTTTCATAAATAGAGACACAGGAACATCACTTTATTTGCGGTTAGTGACATAATCAATTGGGAACTGGGGTGCTGCCTTCCCTGTCGAGAGCCTCAAGCTTACCGAAGGCTTCTAAAAAATGTGTGGAAGTGTCTCAACGGACACTGTACCATTTTAATATTTTACAATTGTTCATTCACGCTACACACAATAGTTTTTTGTTTTTTCTATTTTAAATCTTAAATTTCTTTCTTGAGAAATGCTGGTAACTTATCTCTTGGGGACACTAACAGGCTGTCTACAGCTTCCATTTCAGCCATATTTTGCTACTTGTCAGATTCACTCTTATCTGATGGCACAGATACTGTAAGTTTGCTGGTGCACAGCAGTGCTGTAGATAAACAAATACAGCCAGTTGTGTCAATCTTCTTTTAAATACACTAAGGGAGGTCAAAGGGTTCCAATTCCTCCAGCGCAATTGCGCACCCATAATACAGTACATTTTTGAATGGACATCAAAAGAAGTAAACATTTTCTCATGTATTCAGCTGACCGGCTGTGTTTGGAGAGACGATCTTAATGAGAGAGTTTTAAGCACTTTGTTGCTGTACACTTGAATCTGCAGTATCCTCCATGGTAGGTACAGCCTTGAATACATCTGTCTGCGCAACAGCTTGTGCTTCACATGTGCAGCTGCGACCCAAAGCATTTTTTTTTCTTTTTTGGAGGAGGAGGATATTTTTAGCTCACTCAATTGGGCCTCATATATATCACCTGTATATATTCCTAAATGTGTTCTTAAACTCACACTTGAGAAAGGTCCTAAAAAAGTCAGATCCATGACAAGTTCTTGAACTGCAAATTGTTCGTACCTGTGTGCTTATAACGATGAATCCTGCCGTCCTCGTACATTTAAAGAACGTGCCCGTTGATCCTAGTGAGCCGGTGAACTCACTGCCAAATGCCACTTCAAAATTTGTGAAATGGAGGCACTTCTGCAGGAGAGGACGCCAAACAACCGCGATATTTAGGAACGCCAGTAGTGGATGTAAAATAATACACAAAGTGTTAGTGGAGTGTTTATTTTAAAAGGACATTAATTCCTTTTAAAATAATGAAAATTATAAAAAATTTAAGAAATTAAAAAAATATATTATTTAAAATCCTGTACAACTGCAGAATTGACGAAAATGCATTAACCAATTATTTTGCAGAAGTGTGGTGTTGTCATTGGTGAATGTCAGAATCTTCGTGAAAACTGCGCGAGGTCATTTCATTTCTTACCGTCGGTTGGTGAACGAGGCCCATTGATTGTGTATTCAGGATCGGTTTAATTGTGTAATTATGTGTAATGGACATGTTGAGTACATCCTGCACCTCCACCACAGAATCGCACCCTGAGGAACAAACTTAATCACGTGCACTTAAGAGAACACATGGAGGGGGACTTTACATTGTGGCTGCCACTGCAGCTCACAACACAGTCACATGTTAAAAAATGTGTCTGCAGGACAGAAGTGTTAATAGTATGCAAGAAGCATTGACCTCCATGAGCGGTGTCACCTGTTCTTCAGACGATCCAGATGGGGCACCTGGACAAGCTTAATAATAGACCGCTAAGATGCTGCTTCATGTTCAAAGCCACTTCAGGGGAGACACTGCAGGTGAATAGGGTAAAGAATGTACCTAATAGATATCACCAGGACACTTTCCCAGTTGACATTGAGACAATTATTTTTTGTAATACAAGTATTTTGAAATGTTATTTTTAAATATGCAAATAAGGCATTATATTTCCACAACAGAAATCTGAACAGGTTCAAAATTCTTGTATTATTGTGTTGACATATTAGAGTCAAAGGTTTATGCAGAGGGAATTTTGCATATCTGTTATAAAAATCATGAAATGCTGTCAACAGCCAAAAAAAACCCCAAAAAAACAATTTTCACCATGTGGAGATTTCTGGCCCAGAATATAAGAAAAAGACTCATTTTGAAAAAACAGCCTTATACAAGATACAATATATGTATTGTATACATGTTGCAAGACCCTACAGGCTGATAGGGCAAACATCTTTAACTTAAATTATCACCAGTTAATAACTTACATTAAGACAATTATTTTTTAGTAGTGAAATAAGGAGAAATCTACAGGCGTAAATAAACACCTCATTATGTATTTTGGATGTTTTTTCCAGTAGTCGGAAAGTGGAGATTTTATGGATGCAAAATAGCCCATAATATAAAGAAATGAGTGCATAAAAAAACAAAACACTGTTTTTGCCTGTAGTGTCTCACCTTCAGGAGAAGAAGAGATCACCAAGTAGAAATAAATAAATAAAAATAAACATGTTTTTCTTTGGTGGTTAGATAATTAGAATTTATTCCAACTTGAGCAACCAAGAAATCCATTTTCAGACTCTTTGAGACAATTGTAATATGAAATCTCAACTTTCATACAAATTAGCTGTGAACATCCTTTCCTGTTTTCTGTGTTGTTAGCAGGGTTTTCCTATCAACAATAATAAATCAATAGTACATTTAAAAAAATGTCCGTAGCAGTTTTCATTCCTTCAGCAAAACATATTGTTAAAGGATGTATACTTCTGTGGTGTATGGTGGTCCTGGCTTAGGTTTCTCCAGAGTACCAATGGATTTTGTGTCATCATAGATCACGGCTTATCATGCTTTCATTTTTCAAACCACAGAAAACGTGATAACATTCTTTCACTAACTTAATAATAAAGACGGATGACTATGTCGGGCAGTAATAAGGGCTTTGCTAGATCACAGAATATGTTGAGTGTTACTGAACAAAATGAATAGAAGATTACGCAGCACAGGAAGCACAAGTTACAGGTTTTAGAAGTGTCTTCCCTTAGTCGCTGCAGCCCCAACGTGTAGCTACATTGTTGGTGTTGCGGTGGCTTCGGCATCGCCTACACCATAACTACTGAGGCTATATGCATGGGCTCCATTGTGTAATGGAATCATGTTTAAAAAAATGTTTTATTCACTTTGAGAACAACATCTACAGTAAGTAGGTTTTCAGTGGATATGGTGTTGCTCAATCACAAAATATGTTGAATCACTGAAGAGCAGACGAGTATTGACCTTTTCATTAACTTGCTGTAAGTTGCTCTTACAAATCAACACTGGCCCATAAATTTGTCGGAGAAATAGTCTGTACTTAGTAGTACTGATCAGTAGCTTCGGAGTTTACATGTGTAGCCTCTGTTGACGTTCTGTAACTTCCTAGTTCTCCACGTGTAAATCCAGGTTAATGAGGTACTGCACACTCAAACATGTTTTCTGAGCTGTAAACTTAATGATATGATTGTACTGTGATGAAATACATCTATACTGGTGCTAATATTGACATTTCAAGGCTCAACGCTGTCTACTGTCTATCTTTGTCATGGAATTCATATGAAAGCATTAACGCCCCTGCCCTTGAGTAGGAGTCTATGAAACGGCACTCATTTTCAAATATATGCTGATAAACACTCATCATTCACAGGAGTAAGCTATTCTTGTTAGCCTCGCTACATTAGTAGCTAGAAAAAGGATTTTTTAATTACAAAGCTTTACAACTTATCAGAATGTTCAGACATTAGCCTTCTAACTAACGAAAGTGTTACTTTACCACTCACTTATTTCATTTTAATAACTACGTTATTCACTTTATTTATGCATTTCTTCATTCATTATCTTTTAATAATCGTAATAGTCCTTTGGCAACACATGGCAAATGCCATGCCAATAAAGTCTATTGAATTCATTTTAAATGACTGCCCTCATCCTCTCTTGCCCTTGTATTGCCTCTGCTCCGAGGGGCTGCAGCCAAAGGCTCGAATTGACACTACTCTGGACCACCATGGTCGTTCAGCACGCTAATGTCCACTTCAGGGGATGTCACTGAGCAACTGCGCGTGGAGCGAGGGGGAGTGCAAGGCCGTTTGATGCACTTTGACAGTACTCTGAACTTAACTTAGCTCAGTAGTTGAACCAGGTGCAGTCGCTTTACAGAGAAGAAGGTTGATGGTTACTGTTGATCTACTATAAATCCCCGCGTTGACATAATAAGCATAAACATGACAGGAACCGGGCACTACTTCGCTTTATTCAATGTTTGGTCTTGGACTTATTAAAAACTTGTGCAATATGAGATTTTACTATATATCTATTACTATTATCTCTATTAGTAATTACTATCTAGTAATTCACTCACACCGAATGTACCTACTCCATTAGCTTCCTCCCCAAGTCCATGACCTGTGTAACCTTCTCAGTGATTATGTGTCATGATGGATGTGGCCAGGTACCTCCATTTAATCATACTGATAGTCATGATGGAGAGTTTACTACCTAGAACTGGCAGCATGGCAGTGACATATGTTCACACACCGACACACAAAAACACATGTGGTCTGCCAATACATAAGTCCCTTTGGAAACATAGCTAATGGTGCTCCAGAAAGCTAACCATCTGTAGGACTGAGGAGTGCCCACCCATTTTATTGTCCTGTCAGCTAAATTGAGGTGACAAGAGGAAGACCATAGTTCATTGATCAAAAAAATAAATCTAGAAATACATTTCTAAACTGAAAACAAGAAATCTCCATGTCCTTAATACAATGCAACAATCAAAATTACATGACACATTCATTTAATTGTAAAAGCTGTCTCATTAGAACTTGTGTAGCGAAGGACAGGGTAAGACAATAATGACACCCTTAATAAGCCCTTCTTCCTCATGCCACATAATTATCAAGTCTATAATTCCATATATTTTTAAAACTGTATCAAAATGTCTGTTGTGTTGTTTGAAAGGTCCAAGGCTAAAGGCCAAAAGCCAGGACCTAGACACTTCCCGTGAGGAATAAGGTAAAAAAGTCAAAGACAACAAAGCCCCTTTCCGATATGCTCTTTCCTTCACGAATGTGCTGAAAATTGTTCATGTCTCTCGTCGAATTGTGTGATTCTTTAGATGCACTGGGAACACAAATACTAATTGGTTGAAGGTAGTTTAGGAATTTGGTTTCTGCTTTTCATTAGCTCCTAGGACTATTTGAGTCAAAAGGGTCATGAGAAAACAAAGTGAAATTTCCCTGACGGACACTCAAAGAGACTCCTTATTATGCATGGCTCAGGGTGGAATAGGAGCTTAGGTCCTAGAGTGGAGGGTAGTCTACTTTGAATTGTGGAGGCCCAGCTGTTTCAGAGAGAAGAACAGCACAAAGGAGGAGACAGCACAGCACATGTCAGACTTCAGGACACAGCCAAAATTATAAATCATGGCACAAGAAAGTCTAGCATATCCAAGAAGGAAGAGAACAGTTGGCATGAGGGATACTGAATTGCCATAGTAGCAAACCATGTAGTGCCAAGAGAACCCTGAATTCTGGATCTTGGGCCATGAAACTATAACATCAATATAACAGTGGGCTAGTAAGAGTTGAGCATCTTTAGAGTAATAACCGACTGCTTATTTGCCTGCAGCAACACTGCAGCTAGGCAAACATCCACTACAGGAAGCTGTTCCACAAGCTAAACACACCTGGAAAGCACATACACTTCTTGGCAGCGTGTGGCAGACACTGCTTGCCAGTCACAATCTCAAATGTTACTTCTCCTTGACCTACCATTTTCACAAGTTGTTATATGGCCTTAACAAAATCTCACTTGGCTAGAAGAACCAAATGTCAAACCCACCCATGGTAAGTTATTCAATAGTGCACTCTGCTGGACCTACTGAAACCATATACATCACTATACATTACCTTGTGTAAAGGTCAGCTGCTCAGTCATCCACATGACTTACAACACAGTTCTTAAGGCAGTGAAACGCCGCTGGCACGTTACATGTGCCTTGCCGTATGTGCGCGACTGTATGGGCATCCTTTCAGAGGTTATGATGAAAAGGTTCAATCTTGTAAGCTTAAATTTACCAGCCACTATCACTTTAGAAGGTCCCTTTTTTTGGTTCAAAAAGTTTTACAGAATGTACTTGATAAATGTAGACCCAGGCAACGTGAAGCCAGGTAGAAGAAGAAGGATTGGCAGTACTTTGATTCTAAGTGGTTGTGTTTATGGGCTGATGATCTTCAACAGCAATATTATGCTGAATGAGATGTGTGCCAGTTCAGAAAACAACAAGGGCTACCTCTCACTGAGATTATTGAGCTCAGAAACAATTAGTTTTCCAAATGTCATAAACCTACAGATTCCCCACTCTGAAATATTTCCAAATCATCTTGGAAAACAGTTGTCTTTATGAGCTTGTCGCATTGCACATGGTTGTTTACCTCTAACTGGTCTATTTCTGTGTTAATATGTCATATAGGACGAATGTAGAGATAGGAAAAGTTCCCATGTTTACTATGTGCAAACTCTCACGCCAGACTACTCAGAATTATAGTGTAGTTGCCTTGAACAATGACATTTGGTTTGTTGTCGATATTGGTTTGGTTTTCAGTCACTTATCTAAACTTTCAGGAAAGTAGAGTTTCCCCAACTGTAATGACAACTTGACGTGAACGCTATTTTCAGTTAGAAAACGGTACTTATGATAACAGTGATATGACATGACTGCGGCATCAATAGTCGATGCATGTGTAAACAGACTGAACAAACATTCCAATGACCAAAGTTGTTCAATCTAAACGGACCTCGGCAGACAGCAGGTAGGGAGACTGGAGGCCACCTTGACCAAAACTACTGTACAGGCATACGAATGCACCACAGTTGAAAAACTAAAGCAAAGCTTTCATATAGCACATTTAATATGAGGATGTGACAGTGTGCTTCACAGATGAGCAAATAGCAGTAAGCGTGTAAGAAAACTGTACATAGACTCTGTACAAACAAACAAACTAAAAGTGTAAAGTAAAAATCAATCACTATAGAACAAAGCTCATTAGATACGTTATTTTTAATATTTCCGATAACTGTGGTTAAAAGGAGGACCGAAAACGCAGTACACACAGGTAGACAGGGATAAAAAGCAAAAAATAGCTGAATATAAAAAATAAAAAAAAAACAGTACAAAACAAAAAATGAGGGAGCAAGCTAAGATAAAAAGAAACAGAAGAAACCAGGATATGCAGGACCAGGAAACACAGATGACAAACCAACAAGGATCAACGGGACACACAGGTATATATACACAGACACTAATCACATGAACAGGACACAGCTGGAGGACGCAGGGTGATTAGACCCAGGACGGTCAAATCAGGGCGGGGCAAACAAATCGCAAAAGGCGGGAAAACACACAAAGACAGGAAGTAAAAGGATCATGACACTCCCAAAGTCACACATGTATACAAAATCTAATGAGTGAAGGAGATCTGAAAGGATGGGGTACAAATATAAAGGAAGAAGACAGGAAGGTGAAAGATTGAATAAAGTGCTAAAGGGAAAGAGGAGTTTAGAGGTGAGGAACGAACAAAAACGAAACAAATAGGTAAGCGAAGGGAGAGATTGTGGTGGGTGGAGAGGAAGGTGCAGGCGGGTGGACCCGGCAGATGGAAAGTTCAGACCTTGCTTGTTTTCCCTGAAATGTCACAACTGTAAAAAGGGTTTTATAAAGCATCAATCACGGTGGAGCTGCACCTCCAGAAATAGTCATGGGGCTTCGGAAATGAGACCCCCGCATTGAACTGCAGAGGCAATCACCAGTGCACGGTTCAGGTCACCACACTGCTCACTGAGTGGAGGAAATGGAGAGGAGAGGACCGGAGGAATAAATGAGTGTGGGAGAGAAGGGAAGGAAAAGAGAACGGTGAGAAGGGAACAGGTGGACATTTTGCTGCCCTTATTTTCTTATCTTCTGAAACCGCTTTTTAGGAGATCATTCAGGTTTCACGGACTGACATTGCTGGGGCTATTAAGTAAAACTCTTCGACACCATGCTGAAATGAATAGGCTGGTCAGACATGTGGTATAGAAATAACAAGTCTTTATACCAAAACCACAGAATACACCACTTATGGCCTGTTTTGTCCTCTTGTTTTGAATATAATATTCATAAGTATGTTTTCATCCGTGTATCATCACCTGAAACTAAGAATGGTTGTGTTTTGTGACAATAAAATGATCCCTTCGTATCTACATAGGGAGTGGGTTCTCTTTCACGAGGTCCGCCATGTTGCACCGCCATGTTTCTACAGTAGCTCAGAATGGACAAACCAAACTCTAGCTCTAGAGTGGGCCTTCTACTCTTTTACGTTCCCTGAAGGCCACCATAGGCTCTCTAGACGCTTGGGAGTAAGCGGACGGGTATTCGGTCGGTTCAAAATCTCCAACCTTTATAGCCTGTGTTCTCTTCTACACATTCCAAGTTGGAGAAAGGCACAGGTCTCTTATTCTTCACATAAGACATATCTGGCAAAGCCATTCCCTATGCAAGACTTTTGCTCACTGTGTTTGTGGCTCATAGTGATTGACAGAATGTGAACACGATTACTTCGGCTCAACTTTAGCCTTTTTAGAGAGGACAGTAGTGACTCGAACAACCACAAGTGGTTGCTGGTAAGGAAAACGTACATATATGGTTTTGTCGATGAAGAAATTGCCAATGCTGTGATTTTTCTTTTGAAGAGAGTATAAGACAGTGTGACAAAGAAGTTTATTTAGCAGCTTGAAAAAAAATCTCAAGGTCTCCTTACAATCCTTTTTCCAGAGCTTTCAACAATATCTCACAATCATAGCTGTTGTAATGAACAAACTTGCTCCATACGCTACTAGAGGAAAAAAATAGGATAGCTTTTAAGATCTGTAGATTCTTTTGAATACACTGGTTGAATATGCATGAATTTGTAAAATAAAGAAAAACTAGATATGGTCAAATAATCAGATTAAAAAAAACTGTCACATTTTTCATTCAGCTCCGACTACATATAAATAAATCTTCTGAGCAAACTTGCTTATACTTATCCTGCATCAATCCATGCGAACTATTACGGAACGCAGTGTTCCTTTGTGATTGAATGAAGATTTTTATGGCCTCTGTTACGCTGATTTTAGGCAGCATATGAAATTTTATATGACATGCAAAGTGCTTCAGGTCCCCAGGCGTTTATGGACAAAATATTTTAGTCTGACTTTGCAGAAGTGTGGGAAGTCTTTTATTGTGTGTGTGTGTGTGTGTGTGTGTGTGTGTGTGTGTGTGTGTGTGTAGAATCTTTTTTTGTGTGTTCTCAGCTTGATTAATAAGGAGATGCCTGGAGGTAATTTATGTTGGGTAAACAAGACAACTCGGTTGTGTTGCTGATTTTACATTCTCTTGCAGTCGCGACGGCTGATAAAATGTAAGGAGAGTGTTATTTGTTGTCCTTTTTATCGGCACATCTTAAAAGGAAAGGTGTAGGGTTTTGTGAATCTTGTTTCAAAAAGCCAGATAGTAACTCTACGTTTAGAAGAGAACGTTTAGGATTTTTAAGGCACAGTGCTTTAATTTCTGACCAAGATTTATCTTTTAATTTGTTCGAGAACTTAGATGCAACATCCTGACACAAACATGGTCAAGGTCAAGTTCGAACTTATACTTCTGGAGGCCTAATCAACAACGCTTGTTTACTGTAGTCTATATGTTACAACTCTAATATAAAGAAATTATCTTCAAAGCTGCACCAATCAATGTTTTCTAGAATTACTATGTACTGTACCTGATGAACACCTAAAGAGCTAGAATGGAACTCGGAGAGCGCAAACCCCGCGAAGGTCAATGGTGCAATCATTTGCTATGGTTGATCCCATTTCCCGAGTTGGGAAGTCCTTCTTCCAACTTCAGTGCGTTCATGAGCTTCAGGTGGTGATGTGGAATTAACATCTCGCAATGTTAATGAAAGTGAAACATAATTTGTTTAGCTGCAACATAATTCGAATCTGATTTTAAGAGGGTCTTCCTTGGCCCATGCTCCACCCTTCTACTAAGTTTCATGAAAATCGGGCCAGTACTTTTTCCGTAATGCTGCAGACAGACAGACAGACGGACAAACTAACAGACAGACTAACCCGAGGCGAAAACATAACCGCCTTATTGAAGGGATTATCACCCAACTACATATATATATATATATATATATATATGTGTGTGTGTATATATATATATATATATATATATATATATATATAATTATACATACCGTATATAATCGCACACAGTACAATGTACAGTTAAATTCTTAGATGCCGAGCTCCAGAACAAAACAAACAAATAAATAAATTGAATATAAATGAATCCAACAAATAGATAAAATAAGATTTTAAAAAAATAAATACAATAAAATAAAACTATGTAATATCATACAATATTACAATATAATCAGTATGATAAAAATTAGTGAGTTTCAGAAATTGAACAATATGGGCTAAGATAAGATATTTATTGTCCAGCAGGGACATTCGTCTACATCTCACAAGACCATAACAAAGCACATACATAGACATTGTGACACATTGAACATGGATTATATATACATACCCTCATCCATAAGCATGCTTAAATTTGCAGTAGTTGTTTAAAGTAATAAAAGACAAACATTTCCTATAATAAAACCAGGTATAATCAAACCAGATGATAAATAATTAAGTTGCAGCATTGTTTTCTTTTAACTATGAGCACAATCTTTTCCTTTTTGAAATGCAGTAACAAATAACTATTTTTTTTCTTCTTTTCTTCGGTTGGAGCACTTTCAGTCCAGTTCTACTTAGGTTGTATTTTTGGCTATATCCTTGTACTCACTGAGTTCATTGCCGAGATTTGAACGCAGCAGTATCGCTAAAAGACGTCTGACGAACCAAGCAAAAGGAACATTTTCACCATTGAACTGAATGTAAAAACAAAAATTGTGCTCCCTTTTTAGTTTTACCCGAAATTAAATGTTTTAGAGAATCTAAAACTTGCTTATTTATATCATGTCTGACCTGCTTTTACCCCATCTGACTTGATTGTGGTGATATTGCTGTGTTCCCAATGTTAGAACCGACAGAAATGATGGCCACAACTACTATAAACCATAATTTTTGCTCCAAACAGTATTCAGTAATAGAATTAAAAGTGAGGTCCCTCATACAAGCCTCAGAAAGACAGTTACAAATGTTATACATGTCTTCCATTTCTAAATGCTTGCTGTTTTCACTGACTTTAAGTGGCCTTAAATAAATGCCATACCTGATGCTGAGGCAGCAGGCTGGAGTACTGTCGGCATTGAACAGGGAAAACAACTGTGATGGGTGAGAAGGCTTTAACTGCAGTTATTGGTGACTGGATGAATCCGCAAATTGTCTTTCTTTGAACATTTTGTTGAGCCTACTCATTCATTTTGAAGAATTCATTCAGTGAAAGCAGTTCTGATGGCGATTCCGCGAAGGAGAGCATGGCTAAATTAGGTCATTAACTGATTAATTCATTGTTTCATTGACAGAATTGTTCACACAGACATGATTTCTATGGAAATTACCTGAAGCAGATGAAGAAGTTGAATCATGAACTCATTTGATAATTTGTGCGTGTGTGCGTGTGTGTGTGTGTGTGTGTGTGTGTGTGTGTGCGGTATCATTTTCTGTGACAGTTCTTTCATGTGCTGACACTTCAGCTATATGCTTATATGAATGTAAACATGCATTCTTATGCCATTTTCTCAGGTGCAGTGCAGGTAATATCCTGAGAATCAGGTCCGCACATTGTTCAGAGTTTCTCTTTTCGTACTTGTAGCACAATACAGGAGCTTGTCTGTGTCCGACGCGTTCTCACTTACTCTAAATCCTCCGTTTGTTCTTGGCGAGGGGTGGTGCTTGGGTAGAGTGTGCAGGGGGACATGACGTGGAATACACCGCGGACACTTAGCCGACTTGTGATTTGGCCATAAACAACCGAGTCTCTTGCTGTTCTTGAATTTGTCTGACAGTTTCGCTGCTGGCCCTTTACATCCCTCCAGTTAGACATTTTCGTTGCTGTTGAATGCCCCAGACGATGTCACAAGCCCAAACGCTTGGGAACCACTGCTCTAAAGTATATAGCACACAGCTGAGTGACAATCAGCCGCTCACAGTTGTGTATAAATGATACACAGTGAAAGTCTTATTTAATTGTTAATGCATGATAAAATACAGGTCAGGGGACATTTTTAAGCTTGTGCTTTTACAATCATAGAGTTACAATGGCTAACAAGCTGTAACTTGCTTTATTTCCAGCCTATAAAGTACAGCATATGAGATATGAAAGTCTCTGTTAAACCAAAATGCTAGCTGTCTGTCTCTCTGTCTGTCTGTCTCTATGTCTGTCTGTCTCTATGTCTGTCTGTCTCTCTGTCTGTCTCTCTGTCTGTCTCTATGTCTGTCTGTCTGTCTGTCTGTCTGTCTGTCTGTCTGTCTGTCTGTCTGTCTGTCTGTCTGTCTGTCTCTATGTTTGTCTGTCTGTCTGTCTGTCTGTCTGTCTGTCTGTCTGTCTGTCTGTCTGTCTGTCTGTCTGTCTGTCTGTTTCTATGTCTGTCTCTATGTCTGTCTCTCTGTCTGTCTGTCTGTCTGTCTCTCTGTCTGTCTGTCTCTCTGTCTGTCTCTATGTCTGTCTCTATGTCTGTCTCTCTGTCTGTCTGTCTCTCTCTCTGTCTCTATGTTTGTCTCTCTGTCTGTCTCTCTGTCTGTCTGTCTGTCTGTCTGTCTCTCTCTCTGTCTCTATGTCTATCTCTCTGTCTGTCTCTCTCTCTGTCTGTCTGTGTTTTAATTTCATTTAGCAGCTCTGCCAAATAAATGACTCATTGTATTTGTTAAACAGTTTTATAAAGAATAATATTCCTTTCTTTCATTCTGAATGCCAACCTTTGCTGTTGTTTTCCAGGTGTGTTGAGGCAAGCTAAGCACTCACTTTTGTGCATTCGAGGCCACCGTGTCAAATTACGCTTCAATTCAAAGGACTTTATTCGCCCCTTGAGGAGCAATAATGTTTGCAAACAAAAATACACACAGACCATTCATTTACATGCATAAAAAAAATGAATAAAAGGGTTTGTGTTGTGTTGAAGGGTTAGGTTTCCCTAGTGATTTTAAATGTCTGGCAAACTGCAATAATATATTCTTGTAGAGTCTACATTATAGACTCTACAAGAATATGACTTAACTAACTAACATGACATGATTCCTTATTTGGTGTAACAATGTTTTTTGTCACTTTTATCCAATGTGCATGTCCAGTTTGTAGTAAAGGAAAGGCTTACCACTTTTCTACATATAAAAATAAAAATGGAAGTATTTTGCAATGGTTGGTCCGATCGCCAGACTGGTGATTTTTCTTTGTTTGTATTTGGACAATTTTGTAGTTGGTTAAAACGGTCTTCCCCAAGAAAAGAAAGATTGGGGGATTGACCTGGCAGAGACGTGTCGATTATTTATGTTGTTTTCTGGGAGAGGCACTGGAAGCTGGATGTAAGCAGTAAGAATAAAAAAAAAAACAATTACTCTCCAGCTTACTTTTAATGGATGTCAATGGTATCGGTTGACAGTATGGACAGCATCCAAAGGCACTCTGATTGTTAGTTTAAAAATAATTTAGTCATACATTGAATCCACAAGAAGACTTATTTTAGTCGAAGTGCGTTGGTTCTCAAACAGTTTGGAAGGAGTTTAATTTTTCTTATCGTGACACTGATTTCTTCGTCTGTTTTCATACAAAAAAAAAGCTGTCATGGCAGACGGCGGCTCTCGAACGAGGAGATCCTAGACAGTTGCCAAATCTGTTTTTATAATGATGACGATTTGCTCTTTAAAATGTATGCAAATTCCAGACATTTAAAGACTGAAGCTTGATCATTTAAACCGAGGGCAGCCTTGAGTGTACATTTGTTGTCAGAAATAACCTTTGAGAAATGGGCTTCAGCATTTGGGTTCACTTATTTTTCTCAAACAACCATATTATATATAAGTGATAGAAATGACCCTCAGGTTGTAGTAATCCAAAATGTTCCTTTTTACCTCCAAATGACCAAATTTATGTGCAAACAGATTTGCGAGAGGCAAATTACATTCCTTGCGTTATCATAGATAGTACCTAAAAATATAATATTTTCAAGCCTAATTGTTTAAGCCTCTCCAGTTTTGTTGTCTCTCCTGTGTAGTGTTTATTTTTAGAAATTAGAATAGGTTGAAATCTGTTCATGTGAGCCCCCTTCCGACCAGTATTGTCTTCTAATCGCAGTCCTTAAGACATCTGACTGAAGAAGCAATTGTCAATTACAAATTTTCAGCGTGCTGCCAGGCGCATTCAAAGGTGAAACATGGAAGCTTTGAAATAAAGTTATTACCGAGGCAGCCGTTTCATTGCTTAAGAGTAGAAATGAATAATCGAGCCCGTCGCAATGGGGGGAAGAGAAAGGAGAAAAGGAAAAAAGAAGGAAATTAGAGATGAAAGACAGCCACAGGTTAGGCCACAGTGAAAACCGTTTCATTTGGCCCATCCTCTCATCTCCAACTTGAAAGCGGGCCTCTTTTGTTCTTTTTTACCTTCCCCAACCCTGCCCCCCCCCAGCCACACGCCCACTCTACTTTTCTTTTTTTCTTATTTTACTGAGCCTTCGCATAAGTACAACATGAATATTTCTGTGATAGCCTTCCACCATAACTTGAATTTACAAATGCCCTGCAGGGTACAGATATGAATGCTAAGGAACAAAATACATTTCACATATACATGTATATACTGTATATATGTATATATATATATATACAGCCTGGTTTCTAAAAAACATAGTTCATAGTTGAATGATTGGTTGTCAGAGCTAACTTCTCCAAATATGACCTTTTAAAAAAAAATATAAACAAAAGCAAACAATGTAAATAACAAGGAATTCTCTAATTGTGTTGGTTATGTTTTCCCTTTTTTGTGCTCACATTTTAAATCTTTATCTGTCCGCCTTCCTTGAGCCTATTTTGAGAATGTGCACCTTCTCTCTATGCATGCCTCTTTCTTTTAGCGTGTACCTTGTTTTTAAAGAAGTACTAAGGGCATTTGCTGCACTTGAGTAATCAATAAATAACAACCCCTTCAACAACCACCCTTTTTTTTAACCTACGTAATTCCTGATTTAGTGGAGCAGTATCTCTGTAACAGAACAGCATGACCTCTTGCTCAATTCAGGGAAAGCCAAGGCACATTTATAATGAATACAGATCAATTTTTACCTCTCTGGAGTCTGATAATTACTATTTTTCTATTTTTACATTCCTTAGAGTGGGGAAGGAGTGTTGAAGGGAATAAAGGGAAGAAATACAGGAATTCTGGATCTTAACACTATATGACTTCAGAGTGAAACTATTGGATGGATTGCCATAAAAATGTGTTTAAACATTCATGTACCCAACATGAATCCTCCTGACATTTCATGCAGCATCACCATCACGTCCAAACTGTAATTCGTCCAATACTTGGGTTGATGACCAACTGACGACCTGCAAAACCAACCACTCCAAAAAACGACTTTCAAGCACTACTACGCTACAACGGCAAATACTTTTTAAATGAATAAAAATGACTCCAGTCCTTTTTTATGGGCATGTTATGCCTTTTATTTGACGGCGATAGTGGAGAGAGACAGACTGTGTGGGGAAAGAGAGTAGGGGAATGACACTTCCAGGCGCTGTGCTTTTCATAGCGAGGCGCACCTTTCCAGGCGTTCTCGGTCTACTTTGGTCCACACCAGGGTTCCACTGACAGCCTTCACATCAGCCAAAAAGAAACTGAAAAATCAATCAACCTGATTTTGATTTGGCATGCTGACAATTAGAATTTAGCTAAATACAGCATCTCAGAGCCGCTAGCTTAGTCTTGTTTTTTAAAACCTAGACCCTACCTTATTGGGGGTTGTAGCTCACTATGATGTCATCATTGTGATGGGGGCGCACAATCAGAAAACTAAAGGAAATGACCTATTTTGCCCTTTTATATTAGAGGACTTGTGGAATCATTAAAAGGAAAGATTTCCTTTTTGAAAGAAGAAAAAATGGCAAGTTGCAGTGTACCAGTAAGAAATTACAACAAGTAGCATCGTAACAGGTTAAATAATAAGCTAACTGACACGAGAGAAGAATCACACACACACACACACACACACACACAGACAGACGCACACACACACACGCACACACACACTTCCTTTGCATTGTCACCCCCCCCACCATTTTTCTCTCTTCTATCTTTCAGTCTGTATTAGTTGCTCTCACACTCACTCTCACATATACGAACTGACAGAAAAGCAGATCTAGCCACTTTGTCCATCTGCAGGATGTTGAGGATTCACGGGCATACTCCCTCTCTCCCTCCCTCTCTCCCTCCCTCTCTCTCTCCTCTCTCTCTCCTCTCTCCTCTCTCTTTCCCTCCCTCTCTCTCTCTCTCCTCTCTCTCTCTCTCTCTCGCTCTCTCAGCCTCTATCTGTGCTATTTTGAGGGAGAGCAGTAAGTGAAGTATTGTGAGAGGTGATACAAAAGCTTCCTTCTCAAGGGAGGAGAGGGAGGGAAAGGCAGAGGGAGAGAGTTTGTAAAATATGCCGCTGACTATTCATCTCCCCTTCTTTCCAGCTCACTCTCCATCTCTAACTCTTTCCAGGCTCCAAGAGAGGCCACTTCATATGCTTGGACACAATGAATTTTTACTGTATTAAATAATGCAGGGAGTCTACAATTCCTCCATATCTCCTTTTTTTCTCTCTCCTTTTTTTTCCAGGCCATTTGAAACGCCAGATCCACTCCAGCACATTAGCCGTGAGTAACACATGTGACACATTATCATAAGTTCTGTTTTTGCTCCTGTCTATTACGACATTGAAACAACCCAGTGGAGATCAAAGCGACAGGCAGTTTGTGAATATGTTCACGTTTCCCCATCCGACAATTTTACGTCATTTTGCAAGGGAAATGCTCTTGTGTGCAGATAGTAATACATTGTGCATTCCTGTTTGATTTGCCATGATGCCCAAAATCAGACTATTGATACTAGGTTGAAATTGTTGCAATATAAATGGGTCACATGACGCCCCCACTCTCCTACAACGATTTAATGAAAATAATCCAGAAAATTAAGTGCAAGGAGATGCAAATCTTGTGGGTGAAAATAATATAAACCATATTTCCTCCCGCCAAGGAGGTTTTGTTTTTTCGGGCTCAGTTGGTTTGTCTGTCAGCAGGATTACAGAACTGGTCCGACTTCCATGAGACTTATTGGAAGAACCTATTACGTTTTGAAGCAGATCCAAATCACGTGGTGGATACAAGAATTATGTTTCACTTTCGTTAACATCGTGACATAGGGCATTTGTGCTGCATTCGCGTGGTGTCGGAATAATCGGAAAATTTAGTTCTCAAGGAAACGGCTAAAGCTCTGAACAACATGTGAATGCAGCATTGGAGAATGCAGCATTCTGGTTTGGTATTGTTTCATGAACAGTAACTCTCTGCCAACATTGTAACATCTTTGGTCGCTTTATTGATCATATGAAATTATAAAATTGGTCAGTCTCTGTATCCTCCAGGCAAAATATTGTATTGCTCAACGGAGGAAGCAATCTGAAGCACCAACTGTTAATCAATGGCTGAAGAGCCTCTCAAGCTGCCTAGTCATGAAAAGAGTGATGTATACTATTAAAAGCCACCTGCAGACATTTAAAAAAATATGGAGACACTTTATGCACTACACTAGAAATTAAACGGGGGTGGGGGGGATATAATGATTACAACTAGTACCTACTATCTTATATTCCTACTAATAGGTAGTGGTATAGACTGCCATGCAGGCAGTGCCAGTAAGATAAGATAAGATAGAACTTTATTTATCCCAAGGGAAATTGTTGCGCAACAGTTGCAATACACAGTAGGAAACAGTATAACAATTCTAAAATGTACAAATAGTGCAATAAATTATACAAAATATATATCTAACAAGATGTAACATAAGATGAGCTGAGATGGTTTAGGGCCTAAAGCAATATTAATGGCTGAGTAACTGGCCTACATGTGACTACCAGGACACAACGCTCCAACAGTGTCCAGCTCAAAGAGAATATTGTACCCAAAATAACTATAACTTTGGAAAATACATCATTTATTTACAGACTACTTAAGGCTCTTATGAGCAACCAGTAACTCAACATACATGGGCTGTTTTTGGTATTTTCTCAACAAGGCCTATCCTTTAAAAAGGAAAGGCAGGAAGGGGCAATGGTATAAAAGAAGAATATGAAGAGAGGGCTTATTTAGCATAGTCTGGTCTGTCTAACGTATCATAACGCTTTTGCAAGTGATGGTTTTTGTGCATCTATGCAATGCCATGGTTAAAAAACAAAGAAAATCAGAGCAAACTTTAAACTACCTGAAAATGTCTTCCTTCCTTGGTCTGGATCACTAACATCATATGGATTCAGCCGCATGTGGGGATCTGACAGTGACATCTTTATACTTTCAGTAATAGTAGCTGATAATGCATCTCATTTTCAGGCCTTTCTGCACCCCTGCATCCACATGCAGCAATTTGGGAGTCTGAAATGTCAACACTGTTGTTTGCCAGCAGTGTTATAGATGGTGTCGTCTATGACCGCATCTTTGTCTATCCGTTTGTGTGTCAGCGTGTGTACACATATGATGGCTGCCCACAGTGCGTATGCTTGACTGCTTCATTCCATTGCTCACTCCAGCAGCACTCAGGAAAATGTTAATGGAGGGCAGTTAACATCAGATACAGTTCACCACCATCTGTACTCGACCCACCATCACCCTGATGGAGAGATGGATTTAAGAAAAAAAAAAAAAGGTGGAGAGAGAGAATTACCAAGTGAGGTTAAGGATGTCAAAGAAAGTAAGGTACACCCACTGCTGTGTTGTATTGACCCAGTCTGCATGTCCAACGTGGTTGACGTTCGCGCCGGGAGCAGGGGGCTCCAACCCTCCCTGCAACTCCTATCAATGTTTCGACCCCCCCAAATTGTAATTAGAGAGGTCAGACCCCGCCAATCCCCCCGCAATTCGAACTATATATGTGTGTGTGTGTGTGTGTGTGTGTGTGTGCACATGCCTCATGGCTTTGTGACTGAAAGTGTGCACTGGTGTAAAAAGCCTTTACGTTGCTGTGTGAAGAAGGTGTGAAGCAGACGGACAGTCAGGTACATCTTGTCCAATGGCCCGTCTACCACTTTGGCTACTGTTGCTCTGTCACGGTTATCTCTCTCACACACACGCACACACACATTGCTCGCTCTGTTGCCTCCCTGACCTGAGATCGCTGTGTGCTGCTGCTCCCGTCCAGAGAAGCATTGGGCTGTAAACAAACACACACATGCATAGCACACTCACATACACAATGATTTATGGCCTGCAGTACAGTCAATAGGAGCCATGGCCAAGATGAAGGACTTGCTAGCTGGACACACACGCAAACAAACACACAAACACACACACAAACACACACACACACACTGTTTTCCATTAGCTAAGTATACAGGAGAAAGCTGCTCACCACATTGGCTCTCTTTATTACTTTCTGTTTAATGCCACTGTTGCCTCTGATACCTTGTGTGGAAAACTAAAGGTGTATACAACCTGTGGAAAACTTATAAGATGACATAGATTAGTGTGTAATTACCATGAAACCACCACTGTGAGTGCTGTTATTGACATATTTTGTGTAAAAAAAAAAAATTATTAAAGAAATTAGAAAAATAGTCCTCACTCTATAAATAGAAACGCATATGTTATACACACACCGTTGAAATCCACACGACTTAATCATTCTAGTGATGGCGCTATATTCAATGTATATTACCATTTAAAATCTCACTTTAAAAAGTGATTGTTAAAGCTTGAGTGCCGCACTTTTGGCTCCAGCAGCTAGTTTTCTTGAGTGGAGGCTCCAGATAAAAAACTAACTCGGCGTTCAGAGGATTAAAGTTAAAATAGATGATTCTGACTCATTCTTGCATGAATGAGGGCAATAGGTCGGCACAGATGCCAGACACCACACCTCCATTATACTGCGGTATCCTGCCGGCGATAGGCTTAAACAGCATTGTGTGAACTCGTTTGGAAAGGACTCGAATGTAATGGACTTTCGTTTATATGTAAAAGTCCCACACTCCAGCTTTAAAGTTACCATGACATTTTGACATTTATGTTGTTTGCTAATGGTTATGTAGCATGACTTTTAGAAAATAAAAAAACAGATGGGCTCGGGTGTAGCGTACAGTTCACATAACTCAATGTTTGACGGGAAGCATAAGGACAATTCGTAAACCCATATTCATATCAGCGGGGAAAAAAAGGTCTGGACAAATATCCATCAGATGTGTCCTAATGTCCTTTGGTGATCCCCTGACTGTCTGTCTGGCGCCACCAGCAAATCAAAATGTCAGTTGGACCAGTTTTTTGTTCATGACCAAATATGTGCACAATGAATGCTCTTCTCATCAAACTAAGCTTGACTTTGTGTTTGGTGCAACTTTTAGCATGCTCGGCCATTAAACTCAGATTGTGAGCATGAAGCATGAACATTACGGACTAAAGCTCAATATGTTTATTGTCATTGTAAGCACGTTAGCATGCTGAAGGTAGCGCGTTTAGCTCAAAGCACTATTAAGTACAGCCTCTCAAAGAAGCTGCCCTGGCTGTAGACTCTTCGTCTTGTTTGTCATTAGTAAGTCTCAGAATGTCCCACTAACACGGTTCTTATATTTGGAACACTGACGCTTTGCTCTATCTAGATATTCACTTTTTTTTTAAACTTGTGAATACAGGACAAAACCTTCTTTTTTTTTTGATAATAACTGTCCTTAAATGTGTATAATACTACTGAAATGCCAGATATAATGATTTTTAAATAGCCTTACTTGTTCTGATATCCTTCACATTACCTGAAATTGAAAGTAAATGACCCTTTTTTTCACCTCGTCTCCTTTCCTTCTCTTCCTCTCTTCTCTTGCCTTGTATCCCCTTCTCCTACCACATCTCCTCACTGACTTTTGTTTGCCTAATAAACACAACAGTATCTCTTAGCTTGGAAATAAAATCAACTCTTTATTTTTTTTTTAGAATGACACAAGCTGTGCTTTCACATAAAAACTACGGTCAATTAGACTTAAGACGCTGAGCCTCTCCCTGGGCCATAAAACATAGATAACAATGAGCAAACTGAACACTGGAAGCCAAGACACTTTCACTACTCATCTGCAGTCATTTTATTAATTTCAGGGCCTCGTTGAGAACTTTTTCTAGTATTTTTGTGGTTTCCATTGTAGTGGATGCTTGTTCAAATAGCTTCCTTATTGTTAAACTCGTCTGTTTGCTATCCTGGCTCCAAAATGGTGGAACAACCTCCCTATTGATCAGGTCAGCAGATAGTATTCACACCTTCCGTTACTACTGAAAAACCTCTAGCCTGTAGAAGGTCCCTGAATCTATTGTAATCGGAGGTTTCATGCTATTCAGAAAAGCAGCAGTAGTAAAAAGCAGCAGTAGTAGTAGTAACAGTAATAGTAGGCATAAAGTAGAAAATAGTAGTACAAGTAATGGTGGTGGTAGTTGTAGTATGGTTCAGCTTCGTGTGACAGAGGGTCTGCCCTCACCAGTGCGGTAATGTGATTTGACACGCACTGGATACTTATGTGACCCAGTAAGAAACAGTCAGCAGATACATACTGGCCTTGTGTGTGTGTCTATGTGCGTGTGTGTGCGTGACGGGCCACTTGTGAATCTAAAGAGGACTTTGTCAGAGTGTACCATAGAGTGGATCAGGTTCTCCTTCTCTTAAGCCGAACAGTGATGACTTGTCGTGAGTAGCCTGACCTGCAGCTTACCCCACTTCCAATCAAACTGGCTTAGCTGGAGAGGCTCACAAGGAGGAATGGTTGTAGCCCAATGACACAGGCAGACTGACGGATCAACATTAGGCAAGTCCACAGCTTCTCATTCTGCAGGTCAGCTCCGCTCGTTGCCCTTTCCTAATGCTAGTTCGCTCTACATTTGGCTGCATGTGTAAGTTTCTGTAAGTGACTTCAGTTATGAGTTCTGCATGAGAGATTACCTTAGCATGAGAACAATCACAAATAATAAAATTCAAATTCTTGTTTTTCTCCGATGTCCTCCGGCTGCTCTGCCTCAACTCTTTGTGATTTAGAGAGTTTACAGATGGACAGAAAGCTTTAGGCTACTACTTGCTAAATTAAAGCTAACCGCTAATAGCTGCTAATAACAGTAGCTGCTGTCAGTTAGTTAGCTTTTAGCTCGATTAGCCTTGCTGCGCGGACTGGGAGCTCGGAGCACCTAAAGAAGTATGTCCAATGTGTTGCAAAAGTATTTTAAGCATGTCAAAATGTAGTACTACTAATATTACATTTACTAAAGCCAAAATGGTTCATCTCCTTGGGTTCAAAGTTGACCTCAGGGCAGTTTTAGGCAAGGCAAGTTTATGTATTTAGCATATTTCAACAAGATTTAAAGAATTCAAAGTGTTTAAAAATTTTTTAAAAGAATAAATATCAAGACATAGTGCAAAAGAAGCACATTATTAAAGGACATTTAAATACAATTTAAAAACAGTCATTAGACAAAAAAAAAAAAAATGCTAAAATAGATGAAAGGCCATGGAGTGTCCAAAATGAAGAGTGGAGCCTCTTCTGGGAAGTGCAGTGCAATGTTGGCCTGATGTCAACAACTCACATGAAACCATTTAAACATTGCAATACATCTCAGATAAACCTGGTTCATTTACACACTCCTAAACAAATCACAGAACCACAGAGAGTTTTAAATGCAACAAAAGAATATATTGAAAGTACCAGTAAACAGCAATCCATAGAGTGTGAACGTGTGAGTGAATGAAGCAGTTCCAGCAAGAAAAACAGTCCCGAAAGTAAAATCAACATAACTCTGTTCCAGGTTTTCCCAGTACCATTTGGAAGGAGTGCACTCCCAAACAAAGTCAATTATTCACAGTACTTTCAGTTCAAAACATCTTCCTTCCAACCATATAGCCCTTATTCCTTATGGAGCTAAATCCAGGCATCATTTGAAAAAAAAAGAATTAACTGAAAGTTTAGGTTTTGATCTTGAACTTTGAAAAATACAATAATATATCTAAACTAAAGTCTACGAAAAGTTTTTTCAGGGTTGAATATTATTTTGATTCAGTTCTGTATTTCTTTGGAATAAATAATTTATTTCCATTAGTCACTTTTATATATATTTTTGATATTTGAGTTCTTGTTTTTTCATTTGCATATTTAATGTTTTCAGGTTCAGATCTTATTTTTTTTACATTTTTTTTTAAATCTTAGTTTTTATAGTTTCACACTTTAGGATTTGGCGTTTTCCCACTTCTTTGTTTTGCTGTCACTCACATTTCGTCAACGTCAATGTCAACGCTCCTCTCAATTGCTGCCAAGGTTGGTTAAGTGGCGAATGTAAAAAAAAAACAAAACTTGTGATTCAAACACCTCTGGGATTATTATAAATATTTCTATTGATGAACATGTGTTGAGATTTAGGTTTCTGTTTGTATTGCGTCACAAGAGGCTTCACACTATCAGATACCCATTCCTTTCTGCTTGGCTTTATCCTCTTCAGTCAATGATCAGACAAACACCTATAGGTTGGGACGGTTTTGCTCATTATTTCTGCCTCAAGAGGGTATATGTCCCTGAGAAATGATGATAGGACACGCACACAGTAAAAGCCTTTTAATTGGTGTAGGATTTGGTAATATAGTGGCAAATGTGTATATTTAGCAATGTAAAAACGTATGTAAGAATGTGGCTCACTAGCTCATTCTCTTCAGTGCGTTTTGAGCCGAGCGTAGACTCATCTGAGGAAGAAAAATATAAAAGGCAAGCACCATGACCGTATCCGAGTTTAGTCTATGGAAAGTGAAAACTCTGCACTAAAGTAGACCACTGACTTATTCTATTGTATCGGACTGAGAGAGAGAGACTGATTTGGTGTATCTCGGAGAGTGTGTCGACCGCTGACTCTGCCTTTTCCCGCGGCTGGGTTATCTGCGAGGGGTAATGAATGGAGTCCGATGGCGTTAAGTTGAGATGAATGGAGACGAGCTCCGGATTCAGCACACAGGCCTTATCATTACTGGAGTATGAAGGCGGTTATTAACCAACGCCTACAACATACTGTGTACAGGAAGGGAGCTTTAGTGATTCAATAGTAAGATTGCGCTTCCTTTAATAAAACGTCACAGAAACCCACTTATTCACACAGTGTTTTCTGTTGTCGTTAATGTTGATCCTTGATTGTGTCACTTTTTCACTTCACACAAAAATAAATGGTTGCGTAGAATGTCGTATAGGTGCTTTATTTCCATGCAAGATTAGGCTCCTTTGTGGTCATCGCTGTTGTTATTCTGAAAACCACAGGTGAAAACGTTTCCAGTGTAACGATGTTGTAATCTTAAATTGCGGTTTCACTTGTTTCAAACACTGTTGGCACCACACACTTCATTGTGTCTTTGCATGCTCTGAATAGTTTTTTGTCAGCAGAGGAAAGACGGGACGTTTTCTCGTGAACAAACACACAAGTTATGTTTGTATTTAGGGTTTCTCTCCAAAAGAAACCCCCACGTGTACCCTTGTGTTAAAAACAAATGGTTGAATGCATTTCCTTCATTTGCAAAGCCGACTTTTAAAATATTCAAAATCATGTGTCGTTTGTATTCATGTTTGTAATTCTTCATAGTCTCTGCATTTCTATGTCTGTTGTTCTGTCGATACCCTGCCGTTAAAAACAGTACAATGCCTCATTTTATTAGTATCGGCACTTTAAGAATGACAAAATTGTGTGCGTGTGTGTGTGTGTGCGTGCTTAGTTTGATGAATAGTTTGAAACCCATCACACATTGTGAATTGTGCTGCCCACAGGCATCCTTGTTCTTGATACAAACAAAGGGTGAACCCACATGTAAAAACATGGAACGTGTCCAGGCTCAGACTTAAGTGTATAGGTGCAAATTGAGGAATACAGGAACGAGTCTACAACTGCTTGGCCTAAGTTTAAACTTAATGCACGCGTGTTTTTTTTGCATACAACCAGCAATTAGCCATCTGGCACTCACTAAGCCATATGTTATAATCATATTACTTTCAAAGCGTATTATTTTACATAATAATTATACATTATTATTTACTTTTAAACGATCGATCAGCTTCTGGAAGTTGTGGCACCTTCCTTTTCTCCAGTCGTTGCCACAAAAGCTAAAAAGGTGCGATCCTTGTGAGTTCTTCTGGCTTCCCAAAGTCTCTTACATACCTCGGGTCTCTAGTAACGGTATAAAGGTTTTAGAGAAAAAACATTTGAAGTTTTAGGCGTACCAGAGAGTTGAGTGCTTACTTTAATCAAATGAAGGAATTATACAGGGTGGACTATAGACCTATATCACTAAACACCCAAGGCATGCATTCAAGGTTCAGAGTTAACCGTGACTTTGGTGTTTTCAGAACAGCCGCCATGTTTTTGTTTTCCTGGGTGAGAATCCAAAGAAAGGACCCGTGGCAGCCATGCGAGTGGTGCATTTGTCCAATCGGATGAAGCTTTATTCGTGAGCCAGAGTAAAAGACAACAGTTCTGATATTCTATTGTACTGCAAAGATGGCGGGTAGCAGTGTTAGGGCCATTTCCCTTCTGCTGCTCCCATTACATAGAACCTCCAACTTCACACTCGTCAGAGGGATCAAATGTCAACATACTGTAGTACATACTCTTTTTCTTTAGATACTCTCAGACACCATTTAAAATGTGTGACAACTCAAGGTTATACACCAATTATTTCCCAATATGTATATCCGTATGCTCAGTGTTCATGTAAACGGCACATGCATGTGTCCACCCCAACAACCTGTTTCTACCAGAAAGACATTATATTTCATAACACAAGCGAGGTTTATGAAAAAAAAAATGTAGATCAAAAGGGTAAAAGTACATTTCCAGTATGTAAGGATTAGGCACTCTTCTGCATGCAGATCCACTCAATTTTAATCTTTTCAGAGTGACGAGGCTTTCATCTGACAAGAGCGACAGTGAGTGCAATCAATTAGCCGTCTGGAACAATCAGCAAAGCATACTCAGAGCACTGTGCTGGAACAGTAGTTTCTGATAATTGGTCGACTGTCCTCCCACTGGTATGATGAATAACCATGGTGTATCTGGAAAAGAAAGTCTCTAATATTTTCCTAAAGTGGGATCAGCGACACTTCAAGTGAAAGTGAAGAGTGAGTTTACGAGACATAAAGAGGCAGAGAGAGGTAGATGGAGAGGGATGGAGGAGAGATAGTGAAATATATAGTGAGGGAGGGAGGGATGTTCAGTGTGTGGCTCATTAACTCAGTAGATGTAATCAGGGGGAGGGAGTGAGACATTTGGCCATCGATTAATGAGCAGCACGGGTAGTGTGGTGGTGAAGCCATACCGTACGTGCACTGACTGAACTCCCCCGTCAGCTCTGATGTAGCAGTCTGTGGATGATTATGTATACATTTTTGGATACAGATGCTTGAGGGGTTATAGTGCACATTGTGATGTGTGGGAGTTCTGATGTAGTACAAAAGTCATCACCCTTCTGTCATGGTTTAACCAACATGGTGATTGTATTGATTCCATTCAGGGGGGCGAGGGGGGCTGTCCATGCTCAGCGTTTTCACATTGATTTATTACATGTAAAATTATGTTTTTACCTGTGATGTCTTACATTATAATGTAGTTGAAAATCACATCTGCCTAATGTGAATTAATCGAATGTTAAATCATACAGTATGTCTCTGAATTTATCACAATTGAAATACGTTTAATATTGATGTTTTGCCATGATATATTACATTTCATATGGTAAATATATAACAAAAAAACAAAAAACATGTCCACTAAATGTATCGTATGTGAATTCTTTCGGATGTGATAAATGGCATGTCATGAGACAATTGTTAGTTGGTAGATATGACAATTCCACAGCAGTGGGGAATATTCCATCTCATCATATTTGCAATCCTCAGACCATCTCATCATATTTATTTAGTGACCATTTCCACTGTAAAACTGGGAAAATGCACTGAGGAAAAATAAAGATTTTTGTAGAAAGAAAAAAAAAGTACAGTATCAAGTAGTCTTGAGTTTCATTCAGCATAACAGCAGTAGGCGGGACATTTACTACTAAGGAAATACTGTAAACTGAAATATAAAATATTTGCAGCATGTGCATTTGCAGCATTTGCAGTATGTGCATATGCAGCGTAAATATGATAAAGAAATAAAGGATGCGATGGGTTTCTACATTACAGCATGCATCCCCACCACAGAGCAGGCATATGAGACACATTATGGCCCCACTGTGTGGTGTCGTCAAACTGACAGCACACAGTGATTTAACCCAGCTGGAAATGGATGGATCCATGCTTACCTTCAAAGTCATCTGTCTCCCGGCTCTGTGAGAGTCTAAAAGCCCCCAGGGACACAGTACAGCATGTTGGCCATTCAAGTACCTCTCAATTACTGCTTTTAATTTCCCTCCACTGCTGGTCTTTCTCCATTAGCTGTGACATTTCCGTGAGATATAGAACTATATAGCCACTTTTCTAGTTGTCGCCACAGTCCCTGTCTGCTGCAGAGGTTTGGTGAAACTCTGTGTTTGCATATATGGTGGAGAAAACTGTAAGGGTTTGAAATATTACCCAAACTTCATTTAGCTTCTAAGAAGATCATCAATTCCCAGGCTCGTCTGTGGCTTCAAGCCAAAAACATTTAATTTGATGAATTAAGTTTTTTACGTCAAAGAAGTTGCTATGCGCAAAACGGCTGAATTAAAAAGACGACTTTTTCAATTCTGACTTGGGTAAAGCCCTCATATTTACTGTGTGTCAGGTAATCCAATTTATTGCAGTTTGTTTGGGAAATGAGTTAGATTTAATACCATCTAAGTACAATCCTATTGGCAAAATAAAGAATACTTTGTATTATTTGTTTATTACAGATGAGCGAACACAAATGGCATGTGGAGTTCCCCAAGGGTCCATCCTCGGGCCTCTTCTGCTCAAAATCTAAATGGTGAAGGTGAAGAAATACATTTTCTATCACTTTTTCATAATGATTTTGCAATGGGGCATTCATGAGTTTGAAAATGAGGTTTGCTTCAGAAAAAAGATTTAGGGTGTATTCACACCTAGGTCGTTTGGATCAGTTATTTTGAAACCTGAAACGCTTGACCTCCAAGTTCGGTTAGTTTTGGGCATATGTGAACAAGGCAATCGCACTTGGATGCTGGGTAAAACAAGCCTCCTCGAACTCTTGAGCATTGTGTTTGCAATCAGAACGCAATTCACCCTACCATCCCTAACAGCTGGCTAGCGCATAGCCTGATGAATGGATGACAAATAGCTCATGATGATAAACATGTCTTGGCTTGTAAAAGTAATCTAATTAAGTTTACCTGATGCACCATCTGAAGAACAATTTTTGCGCGAGTGTGTGGCGGTATGCACCCATCAGAGTTCATCTCCGATAGGATGAATCAGGACATGTTTTCGAGTCGCAGTCAAAATGCTGGAAATGGATATATTGTTCATTTCGTTAACACTGGTATGTTTAGGACATAAATGCACTGAAAACAATTAGCAATACACACTACTGGTGCTTCATGGTGAAGAAAAAAAGAAGAAGCAGGTGGGACCATTTTGATATGAATCGTCCCAGTAATATTTCTGACCAATGAGAGAACATCTTGCTCGCACATGGCCTTTGTTTTCAACTTTCGCATCGCTTGAATTTGTTGTGTGAACACAACACCACCAAGGGGTAAATGCAACGATTGTATCATATTAATCTCTGAACCAGAACAACGAAAAAACTACAGGTCTAAAAAGGCCCTTAACCTGCTCATAAGATCAATGGAATCATGAAAAATGAGAGAAATAAGATTCCTTCCCAGCGGCTCTCTCTGGGTTGCTGGGACATTAAGTTTAGCTATAAGTCTCTGTACACACACAACCACACAAACACTTACAAATGTCTCAACACATGCAGTCATACACAGAAAACAATCACATTAGGTTTAGTCAGGCAGTTAGAGGCTGCCATGTTTTCGCTGCTTCCTGTTTGGGAACATGTATATCAAAAAAGGTTTCTCCCTCTGCTCTCGTTCTCTCTCGCCTCTTGATATGCCCTCAGGCTGATTTGGCAGCAGAGTGACCAAATCCGTCCAATTAGGAGTCATCCATGGCATGTTTGGGCCGTTTCTGACACTGCGATTTTGCACGCAAACAGGAAAGGAGACAAGTACAAGAAAGGATTACGGTTTAAGAATACGTCTTTGGCCTGTCAACATGGAGTATGCATATATATATATATATATGTGTGTGTGTGTGTGTTTTGCTGCGTTGGTTGTTTGGTGGCAGTGGTCCACTCATTTTTAATCTTCGTCATTTTTGCTCCGCAGGCACCGTGGTCACGCAGAATCTATTCTGTTCTGTGCCACGTCATACACATGCACGCGCTCACACACACACACACCGTATCTCTTCCGCTCAGCGCTGTGCCATTTGGTGAGTGGTCACAGAGTGTAGACACAGGAGGCAGCCAACTGTGTCCCTCATGTTTGGGCTTCACAGTCACTGAGTTCTTGTACAACTACTGCTAAAAAACTAAACAAAAAAAATGCTGATAGGCAAAGCCAACAAGTGATGGGGCATCTACGCACAGCTTCAACTTCTCGTTTATTACAGATGCAAACGCAAATTAAGTGCTGGTAATGACTCTTAATTTACAAGCCCAAGCAAAGCTTTCCTGTCAGGCAAGGAAAACAAAATCAAAAAATTACAGTCATGTGTCAAAGCTGAGCACTTACTGAGATGCATCATGCTCACACTTAACATATATACATCATGGGTGACAGTAGTACATTTCTACCTACTAAGATGTGATTTGATGCAGCAGGGACTGCTTTCATTTCTATGTGAAGGTATATTGGTTTATGGCAAAGACATTCCAGCACAGTGGGTGAATACATTGTTGCTGACATACCTGAATTGCTAAATAAGTATACTGAAGCTTGTTATATATATGATTTAGATAACTTATATTTTGTTAAAGGCAGAACATTTGCTGCATTTTTCTGTTTTGTATCGGTGTGAATTAAATACCTTTTCTGTTTTAGAATGGTTGATGGACCAATACAAGCAATTTGAAGACATAACCTTGGGCTGTGGTAATTGCAATAGGCATTATTCAAATTTTTCTGACATTTTATAGACGTACAATTATTTGAAAAAAAAAAAAAGTAATAAAAAAATCATTAGTTGCAGCCCTAGAGCCAACAACATGTTTTTATCAGCTTTACTTCAACTGCCGCAAAACAAGTGCACTCAAAGCACAATGCAGTTATAATTTGAGGGGCCTATATCAACCACCATAAAGTTATGTTTATTTCATTCACTAAAGGCCTTAATATCTAACGTTCTGTCATCTAGTCATATAGTTGATGTAATTGTAGCTATCGGCGGTGTCAAAATACTGGTTTGGTCAGTATGTTGGATCTATGGTTCTCACTTAAAAAGGTTAGTTTACCCTAAAAATTATTTCCCCCACTTATTTATATATAATATAATTTGTAGAGACATCTGCTGAAAACTGTTAGCCACTGGTTTCTTCTTTCTTTTTAGTCGATAAGAGCTTTGGCTACCAACGATGGTCGGTCAGTCCATCCATCCACCACATACCTAAACAATATTTTTATTAGATGGTTTGCATTGAAATGTTGTACAGATGATCACGGTGCCCAGAGGATGCGTCCTACTGGCTTTGATGATCCCCTGACTTTCCAACTAGCACCACCAGCAGGTTGACATTTTTAATTTTGCGTGAAACATCTATACATCTAGTAATCTATTTGATTACTAATTTGGTGGAAACACAGGTTTCACACAGGATGAATTATAATGGCTTTGGACTAAATACCTGCAAAACTAATGACATTCTCATCCGTCTCAGCTGTACTTTACATTTAGTGAATAAATATCGGCATATTGGCATTACTGCTTAGTACAGCCTCATTATCCGCTAGCATGGCAGTACTGTATATTAATGTGGCACCACAAACAGATTTTAAATAAAATGTTTTAAATATAATACAAAAACAAAACAAATAAAACCCAAACTATCTGCATGGTAATAAACATATTACTTCGGTCAAGTGAAAAAAAAATCGCTTTTTGGGATTCAGGTAAACTGACGATTGGGACACTATTCACGTTTGTATCCCTTGGTTGTGATTTAGTAGTATTAGAAAATAGTGTTTATTCATTCTAATATAGGCAGGGCTATGACTCATGAAATTAAAGGAAGATATGTACTGTATATGATAGTGGTATTTATTTGAGTGCTGCATGTAGGATACTATGAATAATAGGACATATTAGAAAATAGATTAGTGTTTAGATAACTATTACCCTGAGTATTTATCAATCTGATATCTAATTAGGTTACATCTAGCATATTGCTTAGGTTGTACACCTCCTTCATTTAAGGTAATTCTTCATTAAAGATTTAATAGTATGTAGACTGGGAACAGATAGGGAGACTTATACCAATTTACTGTTAATTGTTTGTGTTAAATTCTCCAAATCTGCAAATTACAAGAAAACAATCCCATTAAGCTTGGGCCAAATGAAAAACAATTGGTTTGGATTTTCACCTTTTAAAATGCTGATAATGACTCTGAAATGATTAATGCTTGCAATTTAGCTGCGGTGCACAACAGAACGGCTCGCTGCTCTACAGAGAATAAGAACTGAGGGAGTGAAAGGAAAAAATAAAATAAAAATAAAATGAAATGGCTCTAAATTGGAAATTTCAAATGACAGATGAGAACTGAAAGCTGAAAGCAATTAACGGAATCAGAGGACAGTCTCTGTGGCTTCTTGAACTCTGATTAAATGTTCTGATTGCCAGAGAAATCACTCCCTAAGAGGGAGATCCATAGCTGCCTGTACTGTAAAGTGGCCTATTGGTAAATCCATTATGCTCAGAGACAGAGGTGTTTTTAGACAAACGCTCTTAAGGACATTGTTAAACATCAAAGGGTAGTATTTCACAGATGCTACAAACAGAACAGCTTCCAGGCTTTTCTTGGTGGATCCTCGGCTGCTCCAGGCTGATGTGTTGCAGGCTTTTTTGCCAGCAGTGTCCCTAGACAGGCATGATGCTAAGCTTCGACATCCAAGATAGCAATGCAACCATTCGTCCAATTGTCTTGTTTGTCAGTGTTTCAGGCAATCAGTTGCAGTAGCTGTCGTCCCCTGGGCCTTCCACTCGAATGCATCCTTGAGTTAACAGTGGATTCAGGCTGATGAAATTTTCATGACCCAGCAAATGTAGGAAATGTACAGTCGTGTGGATTGATTGACCAGGGATAGCCATGACGGAGGAAGGAATGGGGAGAAAGAGGAGTAAGAAGACTTGTAATACTTGCCTGAAGACACTTGTACAGCAGTAGGCCCAGTTAAACATCATTTATTTTCTTTCTCTCCAAGCGAGAACGCTTTGAACATTCCCTACAATCCCAGTTGGTTTCCCTTTATCTCCTGGCTACTCTGCAGTCCAGTATACCCACAAAAAGGATTATGATGCAACGCTTGCTTTTATATCTGTTAAAATTCAACAGGAAAGGCCATTACCACACGCAAACCCGTATTCCTGGGAGTGCTCCGTGCATGCATTAGCTCGGTAAAGTAAAAAAGAAAAGCCTGCTTTTCCTCTTGCCATCATCACTTACTTACATCACCACTTACTTGCTGTGAGGGACTCACTTCAGTTGTGTAATGTACAACTTGGACTTTGGTCTGTTGTTTCTTGTGCGTTGCTTATTTGCAGCGTTGTATGTGTTTAGGGTGGTTTATTCAATTGTATATGTTTAGCTCGCTCAAACCACCACAGTGCAGCCATTTTAAAGACTGCAGAATGTGTGAAAGGCTACAACAGCTGTTAACTTCAGATCCATTTTTTCAACTTCTTTTCATGGAACATGGTCACATCAGTGGGGAAACAAGAATGCGTGTGAACAACAGAAACCAGCCTTTCAAAGACAACAGAGGAAATAAATGGTCTTCCTGTGACTTATGGATTGTGTTGCCTCCGGCGTGAATGCACAGCAAGTTGAGTGGCATTTCCATTCCATTTCCCTCTCCAAACAGAAAAAGGTTTGGGGGCCATGGCTTATTCATTGAGCCTCCATGCTACTACTTTTGTTTGTTTATGTGATTTTTAAAATGTTATCAATCTATTAATTTGAGTTTAACTCAGCACATATTTGAAATATGCGTTCACCTCACTTCCAACAAAAGGCCTTTTCCAACATTGACATTTCCGTTACGTTGGCTGTGTGGATTGGAGGTTGACCTTTTCGGCAGACCACCACTGCTGATGGAATGGCTCTGGCTGTCATGGCTCCCATTAACCCATAGTCCCTAGCTTCACAGGGTCATGGTTCTGTTATGTCAAGATAAGGTAAAAGATCATTCAAAGCCTTGCATAGGCCCTGCTCTACTTTTAATCAAACAAGCGTGCAGGGTTCAAACAGTGAGTGTGGACATGCATGCTGGAGATTACAGGAGGGAGGAAGAAGAATGAAGGGAGGTTACTGCAGACGACATGAATGAGGGCGGTTAGGGAGAAGAGTGAAAGCGCCTTGGCTGCTATGTTAATATGTTCAGCGGAGCGCTTATGAAACGAAGAGATGGAGGTATAAGTCAGTGACATTTTCATTAATTTGTTGTCAGGTAGATCCTCTCCCCACCGCTGAGCTTGACATATAAGGCTGTTTTCTCACACATTTCAGATGAATTGCTCAACATAGAACAGCGAGCTTGACTAGATGAAGAAATAGGGTTTGTATGGGCGCAGAACTGGCGTGAAATAAATATGGATTCCTCTATCACTTGCTGAAACCTTGCATTACTATGTAATCTCATTATTGTAAAAGCAGCTGCTCACTTGGTGTGTAATTATTATGCGATCTGAAAATAATCGGACCTGTGCAAAGACTGGATGTGAATATGATATTGAAAGCCACAGCATGTTTCAATGTAAAGCCAATTTCCCTCCGTCTACATCGCATTGATCAACTTTGAATGTGCTCTTTGTTAAGTCTGCACATTAAATCAAGAGAAAGATGTATGTGCTGGAAGGAAAATGTCAGTGATTTTGGATGTTTGTCGAAAAAGCCAAAAATGCTAAACCTTTACCCTCAGATTGTGTATTCATAAATTGTACTGAAACCCTTGTGTGGTTCCATAACCTTTTTATTTATACTGCGTGGTTAGTAGTAGGATGATGCATTTAGTTCATTCATGAATGTTGTTTTTGTTTTTGATGATGTGATGCACAGATTTGAAGACGGCTTTCAGTACAGTTACTTTAATTCTCCCTAATATGCTGTCAATACTTAGTATTTGCTGAGACGTGTCAATCTGTACGTGGTCTTTTACTGTCTGGCCTGTTTTTTGATTACTTGAGTCTCCCAATGAAGGCCACGATCGCATTGCAACAATCAACAATTTGGTCAATCGGTAAGTAAGAGATATTGGTTATCTTGTCCAGCCAGCTAGTTTTGCAATATGGCAAAAAGATAGTAATATGAAAGCTACAAATGGAACTCCATTTGCAAGTATACAATAGTAATGCTGTAGTTGAAGTGTATTACACGGCAGGTCTGATCTGAAGAGTTTATCAATTCTTCCTGTGTAGTAGTTTCCTTTGCCCACCAACTCCGAAAAGAAAAGCTAGATCGCTGCGTTTTAATTGCAAATGTTACTTGGTTTGAGAGACTTTTAAGTGCTTTCCTCTGTCAGTCTCTTTGCTCACTAATTGGCAAGATTCACCTCCGCTCATGTGTATGCTTGTACAGCTTTGCACAACATAATTGAGGCACCAAATTAATATTTTCCTCGAGATTTAATTCGCCACAGGAGTTTTAAATGTTTCTGTAATGGCAAATGAAGCGATATTATTGTGATGCTAGGCCATTGCAAATGCATATACAGTACATGGGGAAATAGCACTGCCAAGTGCTGACAGCATTGTTGCCTTATACTTAACATTGATAGCACAAATACCATTCGTTCTGCCTACTTCCTGTTTGAAGAGCTGAAAGCCCTAGGATCAGGAGGATTGTGGATGTTGGGTTCCTTTCCTTAAACAGGAGTTCTGAAGGAAATCCTTGCAGACCTGTTTGTGTGTGTTGCTGAGTATCTTTAAACCAAGATGCTTTTTTAATTTAAAGGGCATGTGTGGAAAGGCATCGCATGTTGCCGTTGTTCACCACTCGTATGTGTTCATTACGTAAACATCCCATGTCTCTCTCTGTTCCGTCTGTCCTTCCTGTTCTCTCCCAAGTCTGATCTTGTTACAAAATGATGGCTCATTATTTCCCCAAAACCTTTAAATGCAAAGAAGATCTTGTCGAGCACATTTTCTCCTCCCGTTGTCTTGCTTGCTCTTTTATAGCTGCATCCCTTCCTTCACCTCGCCACCCCCCCCCCCCTTCCTAACCCATACATCTTCTACCAAACCCATTAATCTTTATCCTTCATCATTCCCTCATTCATGCCTCTCTCTCTCCATCCCTTATCCATGTCACTGCCATCGCTGCACCATTCTGTCTTCATTTTCCAACATCTCTCTTCCTGTTGGGGATGTGCAGTCAGTTTCCACATGGTCGACTGTTCACTAAGTCAACATTCTTTGGTGCTTTGTTAAAAGACACTAAAGAGCCACTTCCTGTGAAGTTGGATTTTTTTTATATTTTAGCAATAATGTCAATAATGAGTGCAGAATGAATTGTCAATCGAGTTGCATCTTCCCTCTGATTCTTCTCAAATGTTGTTGTATTGGGAGTCATGGTTCTTTAAACTCAACCCATCTGTGCTGTGTTTTGGAGATGTTGTATAAATTTTCCGTTTGCAATGAATGTTGTTTTAAACATTTTACTTCCCTCAACTTGACCATTCCTTATTTGCTACAATGTTTACCTCTGCGTCCTTTTTTGAATAACTTTCTTTTCTGGCAATATGGGTTGAAGCTCATCTGGTTTTCATGATCCATCTATTTCTTGCTGCCTATCTTGGTTCAGGTTGCAGTGGCAGCAGGCTAAGATATCCTTTTCTTCAGCCATATCCCACAGCTCTTCCTCGGGGATCCCAAGGCATCTCGAGACCGGCATGGGTCTATAATCCTTCCAGCATGTTCTGGGCTTGCCAGCTCCTTTTTCATGAAGGAGCAGCAGCTCTACTCCAAACTCCTTCCATGTGAGAGCACCAACACATTTTTGGGAGGGTTGGCTCTGGCATCCTGCGAAGCATCTTTTTTTTTTATTCTCTCATGTCCATCTTTCATGGTCTCCATCCATTTTCCCTTCCCCTCTTATAGGACTCCTTTGGTCCCTATATCCTGTCCTTTACGCCTATTTTTCCATCACATCCCATACTTTCATCATTCCTGCCAGCATTCCCTCTCTTTTCCCTTTTGAATCCCTACCATCTTCCTCTGTCCCATCTTATTCTTTCTCCACATGTTCTTCCCATTTCCTCACCCCCCCTTCCCTCTTTTTCTCCCAGCAGGGGAGTGTAGCGTTGTCCTGTGGCAGAGAGGATGATTCATGATTGACTGGCAAGGGAGAAGGAGACATATTAATCAAGAGGCAGCAGTAGAGCTCTGCCATAATGCAAATGGAGTGTTAATTGAGTGCTGGATGGCTTTGAATAATGGCTCGGACCTTTCACTTCAATCAATGCACATCACAACAATGGGCTGACAGCGTGCTTTCGCAATGCAGGATACATCCCATAATGCTATGAAGCTTTTTCCACCTCTTTGTTTTACAATAACAGAAAAGAAAGGGTGGCTTTTTATGCCTGCATATTGGAATGTAGATGTTTATTGAGAAGAATCACAGGTTATTGATATGTTATATCAGTTATTCTCTGCATCTGTTTTAATATGCGAGTGTGAAATGAGATTGCGAAGATGAACGCGGCGAAATGGAATGGAATGATGATATTGTGTTTATTCAGCATGAAACTAAATCAGAAGAAATGAGCTTCCACAAGTTTGGTGTTAGGTGTAGAGAAAACCTTGGCTGATTTCTCGATCTGTATTGGTTTCTGTTGGTCATAAGGCTGAGCATTTTCATGTTGCAGCTCAAACTTCAAATAATCAGCCGCACTAATTATTTACAATTACAATTGATCAAATGACTCAAGTGTAAAATGTGTCAAATGTAGGGATCCTCAGGTCCAGAGCTGAACCGAGGCAAACCAGGCTCAGTGGCTGCTTTGAGCCCCCTGGTAACTAGAGGGCCGACAAGAGAGGGTGGCCCTGTACGCTTTCCCCTCCCCCAAAGCGGGGGGCCAATTTTTACATTTTCGATGTGAAGATGAAGAGGAGAAAAAAAACCTGATGAGGGTGAACTGCGGAAACAGCAATCAGGACAACCGGTGTTCTCTCTTCTCCAAGTTCGCCAGTCATTTCCCGGCCTGTGTTCTGTGACTGTACGCCTGACAAAAGTGAGAGTGAAATACAACTGTTTATTTTGTTTGTTAAATGCCAACAGGGTTTCTAAAACTGCAGCTCGGATAAGATAACCGTGTCCCACGTGAATATTTTTTCATGTGCAACTCCAGCAGCAACCTCTGTGGGGATCTGTCCAGACAACGAGTATCTATTATCTCAGTCATAGGTTTAGTTACAACTGTGGACTAATGCAAGATGGAAAGCAATGGATTCACATTGACTCTTGATTAAATATTGAGTATTAATATAGCTGGGCGCGCTGGGCAATATGGATGCACATCTCTCAGTAAATCATAACAATAAAGTATGCATGCAAGACATAGTAGAAAGAGCATTTTATAGTTTGAAAATGTATAAAATGAAATCTAGGGAAGCCTGTTTGAATGGGACTGATGCAGCCGGTAAAATTAATAATAGTATTGCGTGTGGGGGGAAAAAATAAAGCCTGAGCGATCGATAATGTAAACAGACTACAGCGTGCAGAGATGAGCTGGTATTTTATGGCTTGGTATGTCAAACCTTTGCCAAATCCTGTCAGGTACGGCGAACACACCTTTCTTCTCAAGAAAAGCTTCAAGTGCATCTCCTTTTCCTTATTTTAGCCAAAATATACCATCCAGTTTATTCAATACATCGTAGCAGCTTCAACAGAAAGTTTCGCATAAGCTGCAGCCATCTTGGTTGTTTTTCGGGAAATGCCTCAACGGCACTCTGCTGTACAGCCTCGTATTAGATCAACGTTTGTGATTGGCCCGGCACGTCTCAGGTGGCTGGAAATCTGTCCAAAGCAGAGAGGGACAGAGCTGCTTTGTTTTACTTGCCAGAGCAACCATTTTCCCTTCATTTTTGGGCAGAAATCACCCTTGCAATCAGTCTTTGTTGTTTGGCCACGTGCATGCACTGAGAGGTTGTGTCTTATCTCTGTTGAATATGCTATAAGCTGCAGTAATGGCGTTGGTTAAGCTACTGGCTCTGACTGCGACTGCATGTGCTCAAACACACAGAGACATGCATACGTGCGAACACCCACTTCACTCCATGTCAACAAACATCTGGCATAGTCTTATCCAGCCTGCCCCGTCCCTCGCAGGAGACTAATTGACTCATTAGCAGTCTCTCCAATAGAAAACAGAATGCAGGAACTAACTGGGCACCGCAATGCTATCCAGCACTACTCTTAATTACAAAGCATCAGGCTGCTAAATGAGCTCTGCTGAGGGACCCTGTGGGGAAAACAGATCGGCAAACACGGGATCTCACCCGCTGCAGAGAGGTGCTTCATCGCCATTACGCTGGAATCCACAGGATTAAGACAGACTTGATGGTGAGAAGACGCCTGGAGCCATGGCGAGCACTGCTGCTGGCAACTGTGTTTGAAAATCACTTTCTGTAACAGAGGAGTTGGGATAATGTGGGAAAAACGTGAGTAATGTTGTAGTGCTTATCATTGAGAGCACTGATATACTCAATTGAAATATCTATATGCATTGACAAACGGCTGCATTCTTCACAGTTCAAAGTTGCATTAGGCCCGTTTTCTTAATGTGGTACATTTGACCACAAACGGTACTTATTATTTCCACAATGTGTCAAGGGGGAAAAAAGGCATCGCTAGGACCCAGCATGAAATCTTTGCCGAACCACAAGAAGACCCTGTCGCTTGCAGCTCTTTATTTAACTGCGGCATCATGGCTGTTTCTTCTTGTCCAATTTCTCCCAGAAAATATTTCAAACTGATATGCTGGGGGGGAATTGCTCTGAAAAAAAGCCTCTTGTGATGAAAAAACAAAACAAAAAACAACAATTTTGTGTACATGTGGTAGCATTTGCAAACCTTTTCGATGGGAAACGAGCAGCATTTAATACTTGCTTTGAATGAACACATCTTAAAGGCTATTTGTGTTGACCTGTAGTAGTACAACGGAGCTATTAATCTATGGATGGGTGTGCGTTTGTATTTATCTCCTATTTGAAAAACTTAAATAAACAGCTTTGCAAAATGTTTTATGAGAAAGGAAATGCATTCAACACATTTGTTTGACCTCAACGACGCACACGATGCCAAAACTTTGTCTGTGTTTATTCACAACAAAGTTCTGGAGGGTAAAACCTTTTTGGCCTTTGTGGAATATCTTCTTTGAGAACGCACATGACAACACATATCAAACACTTACAGTACAAGAAAGGCTTCCCGTGCCCACCATCAATCAAATACATTCTGCTTATATTGCGAGTATATATGTATATGTACAGGGCCAGTTTTAAGGGATATGTTGGCCTGGCAACAGAGACCACACCCAGCCCACACATTTAGCCAAATAAGGCAGTATTCAGACTGGGTTTGCCAGGTTTTAGCAAAGTTTCCACACCAACTGGTCCACACTGACTAATGAAAACAATATAAAAAGCCAGATTGCCTGAAGAAGATAGTGGGCTTGTACGTGGCATGCTAGAATAATAGAAGGAAAAAAGAGACGTATACATATTGCAGAAGTCGAGGATCCAGTCATCTTGTCTGCATTTTGTACAACCGTCTCTAATTGCGTCCAATCTGCTAAGAAAGAAGTGAACTTAAAACACTAATCATACTGACTGGACTATGGAAGGATGACATTCAAAAAGGATGACGCACATTGCCCTACGCAAGTGATCAGTTTGTCGTTGCTTGAATGGGTTTTCTGGAAAAGTTTCACTGTTTTCTATACGAATACATACTGTATGAACTGCGTAGGGCAGAGAGACTTGGATCTTCCTTGCAACTGGAAGCACAACGTCTCTGAGTCGAGATTGAACCAGGTGTCAAGCGCACAGCTGTTGAGATCTCCGACTGTATCATAATAATTAGCTTATTATCAAGCTATCTGTTCCAGAGACAAGTCCTCAGATGGGCTGATTGAAACACTGCTGGGCTGACACTGCATTTTCCACTTCACTTCCTCTCTTTCTTTCTCTCTCTCTCTCTCTCTCTCTCTCTCTCTCTCTCTCTCTCTCTCTGTCTGACTTAGTATGGCGCTCAGTATGAATAAATAAAATCAATAATCCCATATAATTGACAGGATTAAATTAGCACATTAATAAACTGATGCTCCCCAAAAACTAATTACATTAATTAACCCAAAATGAGATGTTTCATTTCCTTGTGCTTTAACAATCCTAATACCTTACATGCTAATGAAGGAAGCGAGTGAGGTTTGAGGGAAGAGATGAGCTAGTGGAGCAGAATATTGATGTTAATAGTAAAAATATTCATAAAATATCCCTTTTTGAAAGTGATAGTACTGGGTCCACAGGATTCGTCATTTCCACGCTTCCATTCATTATCCTTTAAGGCAGCCATGCGATGCATTCTGGTAGAGCCACAACTCGAGAAACGGGGCATCATGTGGCCACTCCTTATTTGCATAAAGTTGAGGTCTAGGCAATTTTATGCAAATCAGGGGCGTCCAGCGCACTCTCCGCCTCTGGAAACGCCCGGAAAGCTTTTAAAATGCCCTTTTGTCGATCCTAAATAAAGAGAGATTCAGCAGCTGCCCGGCTTACCAGTAAATGTTTTCAGAAACACATTATTAACTATTTTCATAGTATAAGAGAAGAAAGTTTCCAGACGGGCCGCCACGCTGGTCAGTTTGAAATCTGGGAGCAGACAGCCCACGAGAATGGGTTGCCACAGCAACAATCACTCTTCCTCTGTCTTCACAATCTGCCTCAGCACCCCAACTGCATCAACACAGGGGTGTCAGAGAAATAACTGAGGGAGTTGTGCTTTTTTTTCCCCACACAGTCTGAATATATCCTTAAAGGGTAAAACTGTTGATATTGTATATTTGTCTTATTGTTGTATAAATCCTCTAATTTACAATGCGTTAGTCCAGCACTGTCAATACTACACTGAAATCCCTACACCGTTTGTGACACTCAGACACCAAGTCCATTGGTTCCCTACTGAAGATATAATTCTTTAAAAACAGGTCACGGATATATACTTTCATTTTCCTAAAAAAGCTCAGTAATATGAATGAAAAATACCAGAGAATGTGTTTTATTACACTGACCAGAAAATCTAATTTGTTTACATTTACTTTCAATGAGTACATCTGTTATTTGGTGAGTTGCTGCAGCTGTTGATGATGCAGTATAGCATTAAAAGTAATTAAACTGTTGATCAGTTTTAGATATTTTTTTTTTCTCACTTTTGTATCATTGCTATTAGAAAAAAGTCATATTTCAGTAATGTCCCGTGAACAACACTGTTTGCCTGAATGACAAAAGTACAGGACGATATGATTTTTATGGTAACAATTTATATACATTAATATGCATTACAGTATGTCCTATTTTTGTACAAGCGCATTTTTTTCCTAAAATGAAAAATAAGTAAAAAACCTTTTAATGGCACAAACAACAATAACAAAAAAAAACAAACATATATACATAACAAAAGGTAGTTACTCTTACATTTGCTAAGCTTTATGGACTTGCGGCGCATAATTGGTGAGTGTGTGAGTGAGTGTGTGTGTGTGTGTGTGTGTGTGTGTGTGTGTGTGTGTCATATCTAACCTAAGGTAAGGAGAATTGATTTCTGAGATGCAGCAATAATTACATTCCATGAGAACAATTGGATTTAAGGAAGGACGGGCAGTGTGAGCCAGTCAGAATGTGCAGGAAAATAACTGCAAACCATTTTTTAACAGCCGTGACAATCAAGGTCACATCTTCAGCAGTGTGAAACCAAGCGGACTGACTAATCAAGATTCTGCGAGGGTTAAGATTTGCCACATTATTTGAGGACTAAGGGAGGTTATGAAACCATCTGTTATCTAACCTCTACAGGGGACAGCTGCATGATGGAAGTACAGCTCCCCAGAGTTTTAAGGGTTAGCTGACCACAGATAATGTCCCCAGGGGCACAACGTGGCTGCACTGCAAAAAATGTAACACCAAGTTTCCCCACATATTAAGGCATTTGAAATACTATTGCTGCACTGACTACAATTTTGATTGAAAATACCTCAAATCTGAACATTGAAGAAGACTCGAGACACGTGTTGTGAATAAAAAGAAAATAATCCAATTCACCAAGACGTTTAAAATGAGGCTTCGAACTGACAAATTTCACTCAGCATTAACTTTCCAGACTGTCAGTGTCAAAAAAAACAATGTCTTACCCACAGTCTTCTAAGGTTACAAAAGCATTAGGAATGCAAATGCTAACATGTTGTGTTTAGGAAAGTAAAACATTGTGTTAAAGCCACGGGTGCCACATTCCAGACCATCTCTGAATCACCATCTACATCTCTGATTTGATCTGCAGTTTCAGTTAGTCTGGTGTTTGTTAAGGTTAGGAAAAGAGTGTTGCTGACATTACCTTCAGTGACAAACGAGTCACATGACTAAGACTGATGTGACAAATACAAATTATCGTTGACTTTTAGTTTGCGCCGGACACAAACACCGGTCTCCTGGGGGAAAGTCCTGTGTTCGTTTGATCCACCCACCTCTGGCATGGACTTTTGTGGTATTTATATTAAGCCAGGAGCTCTTCGTGTCTAATAGTGTGCGTGGTTCTGTATCTACAAGTTTAAGGGGAGTTTTTCCTTGTCACCGTCGCATTGCTTGGGGGGAATGTTGTGTTGTGTCTAGACCTCCTCTTTATAAAAAGTGTCTTGAGAAAACCTCTGCATGATCTAACACAATATAAGTAAAAATTGACTTGACTTGGACGACTTTACAATTTTCTTCACAGAATGATTTCCCGCTGGGTTCTACCCATGGGTGCCCAAGCGCCCACAGAATTGGCACCTATGGGTAAAGGATATGGTAAGATGTAGTAATGGTTAAATAAGAAAAATGGGCTTCTACACATTTAATTCTCCACTGTGCTATGTCAATGTCAAACTGCTGTCTGTTGCTAGTCCCGTCTTCTTGACGTAATCCTTTCATGGTGGATAATTCTAATTTCTCACTATTTGTGCGTGAAGCACATTATTAGCATTTTTAGAAATCATGCTCATGTCCCAAATTTAGGAGAGATGAGACTCGACAAAAAAAAATCCAAGCCTAATGCATCCCTGAAAGCTCTCCCCTGCTTCACGTGCCCACGGTAACCTCCGTGAAAACTTCCAAGGTCCAGAGGCTCCAAATGGAAATGGAAGACTGTGGTACTTGATTGTGTTCTCCAGTTAGCTGTAGAGGGCAAATAGTGGAGGGAGGGGTAATTGAAGGCGGTTCATTAGATGCTGATCCAGATCCCCCCAGAGGGCCGTGCGAAGGCTGGAGGGGATAAGCTTCATGCTGGACAGAGAATTAGACGGAGGATTTGGGGGAGGCTTTGGCTTCTTTGGACAAGTCCTCACTCATCATACACTTGAGACAGCCAGGCTCACTTTCGAACACCACCGCAATACTCATTATTAGTTGAGAATATTGCCAAGCAGCGCGATTTACATTTCTTGCTCGATTATGAACAAGAAAGTCAAAGTATTAGCTTTTCATTTTGCGTTTTAGAATCTATCCGTGCAAATTCCATACCATAACCATTATCAAGAAAGTTAAAGAAGGGAGGTTTTAGGTTTCAACTCGCCCCCATTGCTGCCATTCAAAATCAATATGCAGTTTATTATTATTAATTATTATTTATTATAATGTCTGACATATTAGTGTTGTTTTTTGTTAAAACATTTATAATAAAAAAAGAAAACCCCAGTGGTAACCAGACCCTTCCCATCAAAGACTCCAGAATCATAATATTCAAATGAAATTAAATGAAAACACTATATGCAGCATATTGTATTTAAATTAACAAGGGCTGATGGAAACAAACAAACAAACAAGGAAATATAAATAACAATAATGCTTATATATCATATTTATATACTGTATGAATGCCTAAACCTGTAAAGCTACTAACCAAGCCTCAAGAGTTTTCGTACAGACCCACGGTATTTTAGCTATGGACCATTCCATGTGCATAATATCTAGATACAGATGTGTCTAGTATTTTCTCACACAGAGAAATATATATTTATTTTTGCCAGGTTGAGAGATAAAAATAAGAATAATCATTAAGAAATAATAACTAATAATAACAATTTGGTATTTCAGTTTTTAGGATGTTATTCCAAACAGCGGTAACTTCCTGGAGTGTTTTGGTTGCCTCGTAATTGCTCCAAGCCTAGAAACAATCTGGTACGTAACCATTCGTAAAAACTGTTGATTTCACTTCTTACACTACACTTTTAGGACAGATTAAACAAAAGAGATATAACCTGTTAGTTAGTCAGTAAGGTGCTTGAGGCAGATATCGTTATTAGGCTATTTCTTCTTTAGTTGAAAGCCTGATGCATCTTGTCAAGAGGCTAAAGGTTGCCTTGTCCGTCAGTATCAATGTGCTGAGGGCCGCTGCCCATTATGAGGTATTTGACAGCCTGGGAGTGAGACCAGACTATTTGTCTAATTTGTGTGTGTGGGGAGTGGGCATCCCCAAGGAACACCATATGCTTGCATAGCACATCTGAGACGTAAATATAAAAGACAATATGTCGTCCCAGAAGACCCTGGGACGACATATTGATTAATTATTGAAAATTCCTTCCATCAGTATCTTTCATGACATAAATTCTCCAATTCACCAATCCATCCAACATCCATATGTTCTATTTACAATGAGACATTCATTGCATTTCTTGGTTGTAAATTGAAAATAAGTACATATCCCAGTAAATATGCATGTTTAGTGCTGAGACGAGTACAAAGTGAATAGCATCTGTTTTTTTCCTTGTAATAAGGCTAAAAAACAGTCCTGGCATTCCTTGCAGATTTCACGCCTGGCAATGTAATTGTGTGTTCCAGTGTGGTTCTGCATCAAGAGATCTTTAAAGAATAATTCAATCACATTAAGACACACCAGAGTCTTTATAACACGCTATTGGTATTTCAAGTTACGGTAGATTATCCATGCTCTTATTGTAAGAGGCAAGCGTCTTTCAGAAAATACGGACCTTCATTTTTTTGTTTTGTCATTGTGGGTAGCAATGAACATAAAGCACCCACTGTTGAGATAAAGCTCAAAAATCAATCAGGTTTATTTAATGTTTTCCAGCCACACATGAACTTTATTGAATCCTGGAATGAGATTGCACTGGTTTCATCAAATGAAATAAAATCATGAAAAGAATTGTGTTAAGCTGCACAGTACCTCGAAAAATAATGCCAAGGCATTTATTAATGATTCAATCGTATAGGTTTGTTGCCTTTTTAGAATTTGCCACGAGTTATAGGATGTAAATGGTGTTTTAGAGAATAACAATGTCCGTATAATATTAGTAACATTGGACTTTCATTTGTCTTTTATGTCTATTACTGCAGGTTTGATGTCAAATGATTCTGTTTCAGCTTCTTTTGTTTTAATTAGAGCTTAACTGTCCCATGTTGCTCTTATTTTGGATTTAGATACATTTAACAAAGATTTACTTATTAGTTTCACTTGATCCGTATATAAGTTCCAATAATTTAACTAGTATGGGTTTCAGGGGGATTTTTAGTATCCCATAAGGGTATAAATACACCTTTTATGAACACAATTCTGCTCTGGACAGTGTTAGAGAACACTCTTCTTTCCAACCGTGACACGTTTTAGTTTAGTTAAGTGGATCAGAGTGGTTACGGAGCTGTCTCTGGCTTGTTTTCAAAGATGAACACACCTGTTTGCTCACACATTAAGCAAATTCCCATTCCCTTGTATCACTATGGCAACAGCAAAGTGGAAGGAAAGGAAGGTGATGGTGAGTGTCCTTATTAACTAAGTGAGTTATAACAGCAGGCGGCTTCACCATCTGCAGCACTCTCCAATTACATAACGTTTACCACACTTACCACACAGAGGGACGCAGCCAAGGTGCGTAGGTAAACCACCGAACCCCACTCGTCATAGGGAAACACTCTTTGGCTCTCGGATGATTTTGTGAAGTCTTCAGATCGAGTGTTAAGAGGAAAATCACAGTTGACTCTTCGCTCTAAACAGTATGGGCACAGGCTGTCTTTTTTTTTTATCTCAGTCGCACTTGTTTTTTTGTAGGAAAAAAAGCATTTTGTCACAGGTAGAAACAGAATTCAACTAATTCTTGCATTTATCTCTACAGTAATTGGTTGTATTTCTGTAATGTCACCCAAACGGATGCAGTGGCCAGAATAACAAATATTTAATTTAACCATGTCAACCTTGTCTCTCTGGTTAGTCTTGAAATTACTTACTGAATTTGACATGTTATCAATTTGACTTGTTATCTACAAAGCCCTATTTGGCCTTCCTCATCAGGATCTCTCGCCTGCTCATCTGTCTGTCTGGTTGTTCGAATCGTTCCGTCAGAACTTGGAGAATTTGCTTTTGTTTTGTATTGTCTCTCCTAGTTATTGAATTACTCTGCTAGATTGCCTCCTGTCGTTTGAGCAGCTTTCTTTTGTTGTGGTTGTCTTTATTTGGACCTGATTGTTTTAGTGCATTGATGTGTATATACTATATGTTGTGTGCTTTTCTGTGAAGCCCGTTGTGGCTCCAAGGGAATGTGCAATATAAATTAAGTTTTGCCTTGCTTTGGTTTCTTTGTAATAGGCTATTTGCCTGTTGGTGCAATGGTATCACCTAAGTTGGCCTTCCATATTTAGGCCCAATGCCTGTGAAACGTGTGCATTAACTTGTACTAGAACTGTCACTTTTTATTTTGAAACATGAGCTATTGTTCAAACATGACAATTATACGTTTAAATTCAAAATTCACAATCTATAGGTGCATCAAGCTGTGTCTTGTACCCCAGAAGAGGGTGTTCATAAACTGCTCTTTCTCTATGATCATTAACTTGCCATTTGTTGCTCTCTTTATTAATTCAAAAAGGAGAAAACTATCATGGTGTTCAAACCATCTGAAAAGTAATGTGTGGAAGCATTTTAGAATCAACACAGTCTGAAATGTGAAGACAATGCTGAATGTGCCTTAAACTCGCATTCTGTCCAATAGCCATCAGCAAAAAGAAGTCCAATTGTATAGAAGTCAATGAGAAAATTACCCAATTTCTTACTTTATTAATTACCTCATTAAACATTTTCCTAATGAGTTTATGGTCTCAATTGCTAGCTTCAAGTCTTATTCAATACAGCATGATGTTCATTTTGTAAATGATGGTCCCATTTAGTGTAAAGTAGACAATAAAGCAGTGTATTGTATTGATTAGGGTAGGGCTACCTTGTGATTGACAGGTCACTCTCACAGGGTTGTCTCTCCATGTTTTTCTCTCACAACTTTACCCCTTTCAAAGTGTGTTTTTAGTTCATGGAAGTTCATTGTAGCATTTTGGTGGCCCAAAAAAAAAATCACCTTTTCAGCATCCCGTTGTACTTTTCTCCACCCTCTCGTGTCACTCCTGGTTGCAAAAAAACAAGATGGCAATAGCCAAAACGCCAAATGCTAGGCTTCAAAACCGTAGTCCACAAACCAATGGGCGACGTCACAGTGACTATGTCCACTTCTTATATACAGTCTATGATTCAACACCATAAATGGAAAAAATCATGGCAAAGGGTAAGCCTGTTTGCTACCACAGTCACAGAGCAAACAGACCCAGATCTTTACAAAGCAGTTTAGGATCAGTGTTTGATGTTTCAATCTTAAACACAGGTGATTAGACCTCCTCTAAGGACTGGCTATGTGCACATAGCGCTTGATTGGCACTTGTTTTGGAAATTACAGTTTTGTCTTCTTATAAGTACTTGGAGTCTGGTGACCTCTCGTCATTCCCAACAAAGCGCTCAACTTCAGCCTGAGCAGAGCTCTAGTCAGCCAAAATAAATAAAAACACCTGTGTGGATGTGCAGGATCTTTTAAAGAAAAGAAAATGCACACAAAAAAACAGGTCTTTGGATTACTGCTGAAATGACGGCCCAAGATCTTTTCAGTATGAGATATTTAAAAAAGCTAACTGTGAAAGCTCCATGTCCTTAAGATATAAAGCTACAGCAAGAGAAGAGCAATGGAAAAAAGATATTGTGAAAATGACGGAGGCTCCAAAAAAAAGTGTAACGACTTGGACTGTCAATTTGTTGACATTAACCAGGTATTACTAGACAGCATGCCTCATTCCAGCATTGTATGGGAGAAAGCCAGGGTCTTTGGCTCCATATTCTGCAATAATCAATGCAATATTTTATGTGGGAGATGTGACATTGTCTGCTCGAGGCACTGAAACCCAGCCTGCGTCTCCTCTCCCGCTATGCTTCATGGTCTCTTGCTGCGCTGCTTCTCAGCTGGGCTTTTCAGCATCAAAATCCCATCATTTCTATTCCTAATCCTCATTCAGTCAGCAACTGCTGCACTTTCCAAAACGCAAATGGAATCGGCTGCTGCCATCTCTCCTAGCCTCTAACCACGCCCGCGTTTATTACAAATCCATTACCAAGGGATATGCACTAATGTTATTTATCAAAGTACCGCATTAGATGTTTACACGCAGATGAGTAATCCAAAGTGGTGCAAACAGTAGTAAAAACTCAAAAACGGCAACATATACTGTATAACATCCTGCTTTCCTTTTTACTGTTTTCTTTTTTTTCCTTCTTTTCTTTTTTTTTAAAGAAAAAAGGTATTTTTCTATGCAGTTGAGTAACAGCAGCTGCTAGCATACAGGCGTGAAAACTCCACTTGCAAGCTGTTCTTATCACACTGCTGTAGCATCCCACTATCCTCAGAATCTGCTCTCTAGAATTTAGCATGATTTTATGGTCCTGTTATAGCCTTTATCCTACCCTGTCCTCTACGCTCATCTTTTCTTCCTTTTTTCGTTATCTCTCCCCACTTCTCTCTGTAGCATTCCTTCTTTGATTATCACCTCTCCTCTACATTTTGTTTATCACCTCCTCGTTTTCTCTCGTCTGCTCTGCTTTCAATAGCTACTCATGTCCTTTATTGGTTGTTTTCTTCTTTGCTCCATGTATGTAGATAGGTATATGCTTTCTATGACCTGATTGGAACAAGGCAGAGTATACAGCCTAGCAGTAGCAAAGCAATTTATTTATCTCTTTGCCTTGCTTGACCCCTTTTTGTGGAAAGCAGATTGCCTCTAAAAGTGTATTTTGAGGGCAAATCCAGGGTCCTGTTTTGTGCACAGGTAGATCTGCCATTTCCTCCCCATCAATGCCATGTCAAGGTGTTAGGTTGAGAACCCCCCGCAGGTTCGTTTTTTTTTTTCCTCCCAAATGCAGAAGGCTTTGAGAAATACGGTTTGGCCGTGGGCTTAGTGCTAACAAGAGCAGCAGCCAGCGCATGATCCTTATTGAACCTGTGCAAATCCAAAATGGGCCCTTCGTTTTTTCCATGTGCATCCACAGGATAAGAAAATGTCAGGTTTGGGTTGTTGTGAGAGCAGCTGATTCACTGTCCATAAAGCAGGATACTTGTAACAGAGGTGGCAGTTTTGTGGCTTTTCCATTATATACATTGTGTTCATTTTCCCATTGAATGGCGTGGGGGGAACAGAAGAACGGAGTCATTGAAATGGCGGTGGTCAGGTAGAGATTTAAGCTTTCTTGCAAAGGCATCTAATGGTCAGAGAGGATTGCTGCTTCCCACAAGTCCAAACATCTTGCTTTGAATAGGCAGTATACTTCTACTGTAGGTTTTAAATAGAGCCTCATATGTAAATCAGTCTATACTGATATATGAGAATGTATATTTTAGAGAGTAATTTAGAAACAGTGTTGCCATTACAGTATCGGCCTCCAAAAACAGTGTTGTCAACGCTCTTTGGGTGTCTGAACCACAGTGGTTGCTTAAAGTGGCAGATCGCCATAGTGCTTATGAAGGTTTCTGAGAGGAAATCCTGTTAGATCAAGCTCAGCCATGATCAGAAGGAGACTTAAGTTTGTATCATGGGTGCCCAAGGAAGTTGTGAACATTTCAACAACAGTGTGTGTCAGTAAGCAAAGGCCTCAGTTCACTTTATTCAAAGTAGGGTTACACGACGTGTGTTGTCAAACTTTGTCTGAATGCAGAAGTGTTTTCACCAGTACGGGAAAACAACAGTCCATGGTGGGGCATTCATAGCCTCCTGTTTCAAACTGATCTCGTTCCAAGAATTGTGTGTTGTCTGCGTGTCTTTATAGTCTGTTCATGATGAATTGTAGAAATTGGGATAATGGTGCACACACCCTCCTCTCCAATCACAGTGTAATCCCACACTACACTGGTTACCAAATAGTGGTAATAGTCATTTGTTCCGGTAATTAAAAGGCAGACAATATATCAATCACAATGCAGAATGTATCACGGATTGCCTTAACACATTTGAATGGAATGTTTTGTAACATTATGTTGTAAAGAATATGGACAAAAATAACAAATCAAGTCACACACTTGAATAGTGATAATATTGTGCTACACATCATTTCATCCAATTATTTTACTGTATGATTATATTCCAAGCAAGCAAGTGTTCAGTTTTTCTGAGCTATTACAAAAACTGAAGTCCAGAACATGTTTCCAGGCATCTCAGGGCAGTTATTAAAACAGAGTGGGGGGGGGGGGGGGGGGCAGAGTCCTGCAGCGGGAAACCCACTGAAAAAGCAGACAGGTTATCTAAGCGGTTTAAAAAAATGATAATAATTGTATAAATTCACGGGTATGGTCACAGGTAAAAATCAGCTAAATGCGGGCGGGCAGCAGGTGAGAACAAAAATAAGTTTGTTTGTATTCTTAACATCTAAATCCGTTAATATTATCAAGGATAATTAGCCGCCAGGTTGTTCTTTATTGTGAAAGCCCGGCACTGGTTGCAGCTTAAACCAGGGTAAATGAAGCACTTTAAAGACGATGACGGTTTTGCCTGAGTGTTTTAATCAGGGGCCGGGTTGCAGGTCTTATATTAACGGGTGGGTTCCGGATTTCACTTGGATATATTCAATCAAAGATTCTGTAATATTCCCCTGCTCTTGATCTGCCGGGAATGCTAAACGCTACCACATTACTACTATCTTCTTTATATTACCATCCCGCCCCTTACCAATACCCAATCTTACACACCCACAGAGAGGGTGGGTGGTGGAGGGCAGATTTCGACTCAACATGATGCATGGTAGCTCCACTGATCAATTAAAATGCCTCAATTAAGTATAATTGTGTATAGCTTGTGGTTTCATTCATCCTGCGTTCAGGATAAACAGTTAGTTCACATACCTTCACCGTCTGACGGAGGTGACAGTGAATTCTTCTCCTTTACTTGCTGCTCAGTATCTAGTGTGGGACACCAGATGGCAAACCTGAAGGTTGTAGCCCCTCCGTTGTACCTGCATGCATTATTCAAAGCCCATTTATCACAGGAAAAGTCCCAGTGTAGCCACATTAAACATCCGCTGGCTCGTTTGTTTATGCCTTATTTATGCCTTCAAAATACAAAGCAAGGTTCCATACTTGTACAATTAGTGACCTATATTTAACCCTGTGTGAACATCCCTGCAATATTTAACAGTCATCATTTCATTATGTCATTTTGTTATGCTACATTCTGTCTTAGAGGGAAATACATAAATATGGATGCCCGTCGTCGACCTTTGTACATAGTACACAGCATGTACAGTATAACATTCTTCTTGGGCTGCTCGTGATTTATCTTCGTGTGGTTGGAAACACTGGCGTACAGTCAACTACAAATAAACCTTTAAATGGTCTCCTTTGCTATTATGGTGATACGGAGGTTCACAGGGTATCTAACTGCAGTGAGCATGATGTCTGTGCACTGGATGTAATTACGTTTGCACCACATTGACTCGTTTTCTCCTTTGTCAATTTGCCTGCTCTCTGCTGGCATTCTGTTGAGCAAGAGAGTGCTGAATATATCAGGGTTAAGCAAGGTCGTCCCCCATTTTGATTTGCTTACATGTAGACACACACACAGCTGCAGAGCTGCAGTCAGGGTCGTGATCCGTGTGATCAATAGCTCAATAGCCAGCAGGACCTCTGGAGGCCCCAGATTTCACAGTGGGTGAAGAGAAACAACACTGTAGTTGTACAAGGTCTCAACACTGCATTGCAATAAGCTCCATTCTTCTTCTTTTTTTTGACACTGAGAACACTAATGGGCCTCGAACTATGTGTCCTGTACAACACAAAGTAAGCGTAGAAGGGTTTAAAAGTCAAGAAGCAGTCATCGGTTTAGAAACTCTATAAATGTACATGTCATACATGTCTAGATATATCTGATATTTAGCCTTGTGCAAAAATGTCAAATATTTCCAGTCAATTTAGTCTTCCAAGCAGAATGATCTGAAAGCATATGTGTATAAGGACAAAAGCACACTTGTGTTCTGTCAACTTCTTATGGTAAGAACAGCTAAGAAAGCTGTTTTTTGTGCCCTCCATTTACTACAAAAGATGTTTCTTATCGCAATTTCATCACACTATTTAAAGTAATTAAGTTTTAGCAATCTGCTATCACTACCATGGGAGGTTACTATAATTTGGCTAATCCCACACACACACACACACACACACACACACACACACACACACACACAC
>CALSBV010011200.1:20268550-20295356 GCA_943590825.1 Bovichtus diacanthus
CACACACACACACACACACACACACACACACACACACACACACACACCCATCCCTGGCACAGACTCGCTCATGGCCACAACGCTGAAATTTAAGCTGGCGCAGTGCCACAAGGAATAGGTGTGATCGTCCTGTCTTCTTCGCTTTCTTGTTCATAGTCCACGTTGAACGAAATATTCTTGCTGCTCTCTTGCTTAAACCTCTTGCGATTCATTTTTGGGCCAATAGTGCACATTCCTTGGAGTTCCATGCTACAGCAGTGAACTGAGCCCAACTACTTTGACGGAAAGCCCAGACCGGAAAGAACTAATGCCACCATATAAGCAATATAAATTTCAGCAATATCTATAACTCATGGACATGCTCTCTTTTTTGCAACGTTTCTTCAGGGAATTGTATTTAACGCAACATGGAGCAGATTTCCCCTGCACAACATCATTGTGCCCTTTTTAACAAAACCAATTGTATAAATCTTATTGTTCTTCTGTGTTGTTCTGGAGAGAGGAGCCGTGCGCTCTGCCAACTATTGGTCCTCGATGGCATTAAACAGTGTTTGTTCCAATTATCACCAAGATGAATTGCAGACCATCCAATCAATGGCTCTCAGATGATTTCTGCAGTGATGATAAAAAGGCAGAGATAAAGGGCTCAAGGTATTTCTCATACTCAAATGTCATATAGAAAGCCTGAGGGATGATGGGAGATTGGTAAACAGGAAGAGATGCCAAGGTCATAGTGGTCTTAATTATCTCGCAGAGAGATGGCAAAGAATTGCGGGTGTAAACACAAAATTATTTGACCTTCCTAATTGATCATTTTTGCATACTCATGTTGTTGTTGCTCATAGATTGAATCAACAGTACATTAGCTATGCCAGTCAAATGCATGAGGATATCCACGTTATCGCCACACATAAAATGGGTGATGCTGATGTTCAGTGACATGTGTGTGCATTCATTAATCTGAGTGGCGTGTTCTCCGGCCAGATTTTAAATAGCCCGTTTATTTCGTTCTGTGCAAGGATTACTGTTTATCATTCCCATGTTAATTACATTGGACCAGCAAATTAACCAAACAAATCGTGTTGCTACATGAAACAAAGTGCCAACACCCACTTCCCTCTAACAGTTACTAATTTGTTCATCAATTTAAATGGATTTTCCTTGTTGCGTCATATTTTGCTTCCTTGTTACCGCTTAATGGTTTATTATGGCCAGCCAATAAAGCATGGGAGGGAGGAAGTGAACTTCACTGCACTGTAATTTAATTTACTGTATTTGGTTTTCTAGAGCCGGTGATTAATCACAGAGTCCAGGCCAAATTTATCACACTCCGAGTGAGGGGTTGATTATTTCATTATGGAATTTACAAAAGAAAAGTCCTTGGTCAAATGTGCTCTTGCCGTACTGTTTACCACCAACCCACTCCATAAACACTCTACATTCCTGTCGCCCCTCGATTCTCACCTCCACCATCACTCTGGTTCGCCTCCTCTACTTCCTCCCCTCCAGGGATCCAGCACATATATAAATTACAGTTTTGTCACAATTAATTAAGGCCATGGAGAATTAATGACACCAATGTAAAAAAAATATTTTTTTTTATTTATTATTATGATTTTTTCTATTCCATGCCCTCTAGCTCAGTGGTCAACCCCTGCGTTGTTAAAAAAAAAAAAAAAACGCCAAATCTGACAAATAAAGGCACACAATGAGGGGTAGCCCGTTAGAAACATGCATTGATAAAAGGCCCAAAACACTACATTGCATAAATCTCGTATATAGACTGTCTCATGCATGGGAGTCAGATTTAAAAGTGAAATATGATAAAAAATTTGCACCCCAAGTCGACTCTTTGGTAGTCCACAGAAAGTGTGTTTAAGACCCCTTGCAAGCCGGATGAGTTGTGGATTTACACATACCTAGGTACTCTTCAAGTCTGGGGAAGTCCAGACATTTAGATTGTTGGACATAGTTATCTGTAAGAATCTGACAATTGTGCTACTATAATGCATTAAGTTGTCAGTTTTCAGATCGAGTCAAGTTCGGGTGCTTGAATAACACATATTTTGGCGGGTTGGGTGTTACAAATTGGCTCACATAACGTGCCGGGTGGGTAAAAATCCTTAAGCAGGTAATAAAAGAATATCACAGACTTTGAGTGTGACCATATCAGAACAGACATAGTTCCATATGTTTGGTCTACTAAATAGCTTACTGTTTTGTTTGAACTATAACTCTTTTAATTCAAGTTGAGCAATCATATGAGTATGGTGCACCTTTGAGTCTGTTGTTATATCATTAAAAAAATAATTGAATATGCTGCAAATAGCTTTAGATGTTAATGTTTAATTGATTTAGGCTACCAGGGAGAGTGTGCTCAGTGCATTTGGCCGATTTAGGTAATGTAGAGATGAAGTGCAGATTTTCTTTCTACCTACTCTTCAACTAATCGATTGGTCAATCGATTAGTTGAAGAGTAGGTAGAATTTCAGATTTTCTTTGATTGATTACAGCCCCAGTGAGTTTGTGTGTATTAACAAATGCATGGAAATTGCGTGGTGGCCTGCCATCGTCTAATTTCTCCCGCCACATTTTCATAATGTATTGTATATATATTATTGTATTGTATATTGTATATATTGTATAATGTATACAAAATATTTTTTTTACTTCTCAACTGGTGGGCGGGCTGGCCCTCATCGGGCGCATTTTGCCCTTGTGGTGCGCTGGGAGAGGCTCTGGCGTCGGCTTTAAAAGGCCTGGGGTGACTCTTTACAGCACACCTCCCTGCTCCCTGATTGAAAACAAGTTTCCCTGTACAAATTATTGCTGCGGGAAACACTGAAACACTTATTAGTCCCATAAAAAGCAGGCATCACACAGCTTGTAGAAATGCTTCACATAAACTGGAAGCACTGATGGAGTTCAATAATTTGGCAACTGAACTAGACTCTTGGTGATGGTGCACTCACATTAGCAAGATGATGCAACACTGTGATTTAGAGAGATAAACTATTTCATCATTCAGTGAAATGGACAAATCACTTGGTCAGATTGACGGGTAGAAACACATAGATTCAGTCAGCCTCCCAGTCAGTCGGTTAGAAAGATCTAAAGTCAGTCAGGCGGATGTATACAAAGTCAGTCATTGGGTCAAGTCACTGAGACAGATGGAGATGAAAAGATCAAAGTGGGGGAACTAGATGGACCAGCAGCCCAGATGGCCATGGAGGCAGATCCCAGCCCAAGTTAACAGTGTCCCAGCCAACACATTACCAGACAGAGCCGTCTCACTGGCAGCCAACTGCCCAGGAGCTCAGCAGGTTGGCACTGGATGCCAGCTCTTTTTCAGTCTGGGAAATGGGTCACACCAACACAATCACGGTCAGAGTTTGATGCTGCTTGGATCTTTGCACGTGTCTTTTTGTTCGACTGATAGAACTCACACTGTCGATGCACATCGTGTTCAGCAGTGCACAGCCAGTCGGAAGCGGTATTTAATTGAAACAGTAATGTACATTCAGCAGTCTGTAATTACTACTTTAAGGGACACAGAGCTGTCCTTTCAATTACCTAGCTAACCTGTAGATGCAAAGGAAATTATACGTGATTACAATACAATACAGTTAATATTGAAAATACAAATAAACAGGGAGCGTTATTATCCCTTGCATTTGACAAAGATTCAACTCAAGTCAATATGGATATCAGGGGCTTTACAATCTGGCATACAGTATGACACCCCATGTCCTAACACCCTTGATTTTGATAAGGAATAAACAATTTTGCTCTCGGTTGCTCACCTGTTTATTGTTTTTTTTGAGCAGGAAGAGACACATTTAAAAGTCCAATGTGTTATGTGAATATTTAAAAAATGTAAATATAAGGTCTCGAGCTTTTACAAATGAATGTCTTTGTCATGAGTAAAGCAAGTCCTAAACACAGTGTACCTCAACGGGAGACATCTTTGTCTTTTCCTCTTATGGTCACATTGCACTCAGTCTCAGTCTGGTCATCTAAACGGATGTCTGTAAAGCAAATAACTCGAGTAAATCTGGAAACTGAAGGCTAATTCAGTGCTTCAAGTCTTTCTTGTCAATTTGGTAAAACTGTGTTAGCATTACAAGCAGCGGTTGATGAGATAACGTCACATTACATTATTTCTGTTAATGAGAGTCCTTAAATGAAAATAAATAATACTGTAGTTGAGAATCCACTCTAGGGTTTCCATGTGAACAGACGGGGAGATATGCTGTCCAGTAGAGCTGACCTCAGGCAATAGAGAAAGTTATTGGTCAAAATGCTGTTTCAGAGGATTTCATTAGCATCGGTTTCAGTGGGCAGCGCTAGTGTCATATGGTTTAAATGTTGATTCATACAATTTCATTTGTACTGGTTTCAGTGGACGGTGAAGAGTTATGTGGTAGAGATGCAGTATCAGAGAATTTCATTAGTATTGGATTCAGTGGAGAGTTTTGTCTGCCACTTCAGAGGCCTTTTACGCTCTTCCAGGAAACCATTCTGGGGGAAATGCTGATCTACAGCCTGTTTTCAAGTGAAGTTTGCAGAGGACTTCAGAGGAGTCTGGCCCTTTTGGATCCTGTAATGAGTGACTGTGGACGCATAGTCCTTGAACCCTCAAAACTTATTACGCATCCTAGCGTCCCACAGCTCAAATCCTCCCCTCTCCCACTCATTCTCTCACTCTGTTCATTTAATCAACCGCAGCCTCATATTTCTTTCTAAAACCCCAATACCCAAACTGATCACTTGATCTTTTTCTAACCGTCTGAGGACAAATGCTCAGATCTATGCTTACAGCACCTGAACACCTATTGGACAGACATTTAAAAGGATGAATGGGTGGGTGTCACTTTCAGACATCCTCCAAAGTGAGGACTTGCCCGCTCACTTTTACAGGCGTGTAGTTTAGAGCTCAAGGCCATTCTGTTGGAAAAGAAAATGTGTGTATTTTGAAAAGTTCACTTACAGACTGCCTACAATACAATGGTTGGTGCTGATTGGAAATAAGTGAAGATGTGCATATGTGTAGGGCTGTCTTAGAGCACTCTTTAAGAAATCATGTCAGGACTAGACATGGTCTATCTAAGATAAAGATCAAATCTAGATACCCAACACAGAGTCAAAGGCTAAATAAGAAGTTTGGGAACTAATGTTTTCAATCTGTGACTGTATAGATGAGATCACATTTGACCAGATTACGTTAGATTATACTTAATTAAGGCATGCTCTGTTGCCGATGTTGGATGTTACCTCATTCTTGGGACACAACACTGTCATAAAGTTGAATATATGGTCATAGGGGGAATAACGTGATTTAATTGGTAGTGTGTGAATGGAATGTGAAAGGTCACATCTTCTGCTGTGAGAGAGGAGTAAGCCTTTTGTTGTATATCTCTATATGTCTATATTGTATATCTCTTCCTTGTCATAGCAAAGCTCTCCCTGGGAATCTAAAGGAAATATTGATTATCACAACATGTCTGTGTATTTGTTTACATGATTGGACACAACCAATGCATTTTAATCTTCCAATCTTCGTGTGTGTGTGTGTGTGTTACACTGCATATACATGAATGAGTTCAAATATCCTGAAAGGTTATCCTATTACTACGAGCAAAACCTAGAGTTCTGCACCGATGTATACGGTTGAAATATGGCCAGATATAAAAAAGAATAATAGGCAATTTGATGATGAAAATAGAGAAGAAACCAACTGAATTTGGGAACGGGAGGCATGACAGTTAAAAGATCAATATAGCTGTAGAGAACATGAGAAATAAAGCCTTCTTCTCATTCCTCTGGCCATCCCCTCGCTGTTCTGAAACACCTCTCCCCTGCTGATATCTTCCCACCCAGCCCTGCGGCCACACTTACAAACATTTTAGGAATACTCTGAGAGAGATCTTAACTTAGCTGAACATTTCCTCACAAGACTCCCAGCGTAGGAGTTATTAGGGAGAAGGCTCTGAGCAAGGAAAGGGCAAACAGTGAGGAGGTGTGGCTGAGCCTGTTGCTAGGTGATATGCACATTGTTGTTATTGGTTGATCTATCTATCTGACATCTGATCCAACTATACCTTCACAAAACTTTTTAGACTTCCGATGATGCAGATATGTGCCCCATGTGACCCGAACAACACTGTGGACTGCAACTAAAGCCCATCAGCCAATAAGCATGAGTCCATTATATCCACTATTGCTGTTGTCTTATGGTGAATGCCTCTTTAATGAGATTAAGATCAGCCACAAAATCATCCCTGCAGTCTGATCTACTACCACTTTATTAACTACCTAGTTGTGGATCATAATGACTAAATTGTGGGCTTGTTTACAATCTGTCTGCATGACCGCTTATGTTCCTTACCATGTTGGACTTCATTCTAGCAATGTCATTAATGTTCTTAAATCTTAGCAAATACATTTGGTGGCTAAAATGTGTTCATAGTCAATTGGACCTATGGTTAAAACGAAAACAAGACTAAGAGTCTACAGCCGCAGTTCAGAGAGGCTAACATCGGCATGCTAACATGCTGTCAATAACAATGCTAACATGCTGACGTTTAGCAGATATGTTATAAGCACTGTCACTATCTTAGTTTTTTGCGTTAGCATGCTAACATTTACCTATAAGCAATAAGTACGAAACATTAATCCTGCAATTGCTGGCCACTTGGGCACAGCACAAACAAGTTGTCCGCACATATGACTCTTCCTTGGTTTGTAGTTAGATGGTGAATGTGTTAGCTGCGTATGTACACATCCAGCAGCTACAGAGCAACGTTGTCATTCATTTGAAATGGTGTTTGTGTCCGCCTAATTGACGTATGTCCAATATTCAGTCTCTTTTAGTTTTCATCTCTACTAACTGCCGAGGGAAATATCTGGCTACTCTACTATGTTCACCAGCTTAGTCTCTAACGGGGTCTTTCTGCGGTTTTGGTGCTGAGCAAAAACACAAAAAACTGCTTCATACTGCGGCTGAAAATGATGCTATGAGAGCAAAAATGTGCAATCCCTCAGAGGTGATTGCACTGTACGGTGCAAAGAAATCACTGCCACCGAGGGTTACTCGCTTCATACGAGTGTCTGAAAGCTAATGCATTTATGAAATGATTACAGAAACTCTTGCCAAGAGGAAAAGCACATTAGCGAGAGGAAAATCGCAGTGTGATCTGCAGACCCTTCGGCATGATCCATGTTGATCTTTTGAAGCCTTTTTTTATTTAAACTTTTATCTCCTTCATTTGAAACACTACTGCAGGGGATTTTAGAGTTCAATGTTTGATTTTGTACATGGACAGCACAGCAAAGTACTAATACTGTCCATTTATTCCCATATCCTCACTTTTTAAATCGATGTTAAGCCAGAACAAGGTATTATGTACACCTTGGTGCATTTAGTTCTCATTTATGTTCTCATTATATTCATTTAGTTGTCTCTATGTCAGCATACATCACCCCAGCCTCTTTATTGAGCCATTGGCCATGATATGGCCACTCAGCCCAGGCATTGCACACACGGCCAATGGCGACTAATAGGCCCTGCAGTAAGGGCTCTCTGCCGGCTGTGTATGTGTCTCATTTTTGCTCCGCATACTTGAAAGTGTTCATGTCTAAATTACCCATTGCCTCAGGGTTGACTAGGATTTTGACAGTAAGCCATTTCTCTCTTTCTCTCACTCTGTCCATCAGCCTTGCTATTACTTAATTTTTTCTCAAAATCCCTCCGTTCGTATTTCTCTCCCTTGCTGTGAGCAACAATGTTTTCCATCCGGCTGTCAAGCTAATTTTTGCAGAAATGTTGGAAATTTCACAAAATCATCCCCGTTCCCCCCAACTGGTAAGAAGCAATTAAAGTTTAGTAGTTTAGATGATTTTTTGATTTGACTGCTGGAAGCAAGCAGGTGATGGCAAAAAAAATAAATTATAATATGCAATGTATGATATAAAACAAACATCACCACTATTAAATAATTGTCTCCAGAAGGCAAGGATGCTGCACTGGGGCGCACAGCTGTTGAAGAAAGTGAAAAAATTTAAATCAGAACTCAGAGGAGCGGAAGAGAGAATGATACACTGTGGAAATTACAGACACATTGGAATATGTCAGAAAGAACTAAGAGTTTGAAACAAAGCAAGCTTTCTTTGATCTGAGTCAGGACGCAAAATAACTTGAACAAGAGTTGAATGATACCAAAAGCTGATGAATCGGACAGATAGAAGGTGGTTTCGATCATCTGTATAAACTGTTGGCTTGTTTACAACCTGTCTCATCATCTGCTTATGTTTCTTGTCCCATCTGACATCAAGATACTGAACCCCCCAATTTGCTCCCGGAAGCACAGCCATCGCTGTGTGTGAATGTGCGTTCAGATTAGATCCTGACGAGCCATCAGTGTGTGAATGTGTGTGAATGTTGACATGTAGAGTAAGAGTGCTTTTTAGTGGTCGGAAGAATAGAAAGGCGCTATATAAATGCAGGTCCATCTCGCAGTACAATTTCACCATAATAAAATAATGATAGCCCAAACTATGATAATAAGACCCAAATTGAAATAAACCATAATTATCTTTTGATATCAGTAATTGATTGTTGTATTTCATAAGGAGATGGAACCAAAGAAATGACCTTGGTGTTAATGACTTTTAACCAGGCGTGCCAAGCCTACCGTAATAATGTTTTCTTTCGTGGCTCAACACTGCTGCAATTTTGAGGAAACCTTTTGTCTTGAGGATTTTCTTAATGAATTCATGATGAATTTGGATTGTGACTTCCTCTCTCTGTTTCTCTGTCTCTCTGTCTCTCTCTCTCTCTGTGTCTCTCTCTGGCAGTGATACTTTGTATCCCTGCCCTCACAAAGGCATAATCAATTCAAGAGTTTGTCTTGGGTCATTATTACCTGCTGGAGGACCATCTGTTCACTGAAGCTGGCTGAGGACTCTGCCAGACACACACACTGAAACACACTCATACACGAGCACACACACATATCTTGAAGGCTTGCCAGGTAGATTTGGACCGCAGAAAGAAGTGAGATGTCCAATAATTGTGCCTCTAAGAAGTGCTGAAGACAAAAACCTTGGTCCTAAGAGTGTTTGCACAATCATGTTTTTTCTGTGGGTTTATACGTACATTTAGTACACTATGCATGTGTACGTTTTTTTTTCTACTAATGTGACATTTGTGCGAGTGGGCGTGCAACGTGTGCATGTGTGTTTCAGGTACAGATGGTGAAGTCTATCAGGCATCTCACCCAGCCAAGTGGTTCAGCTACTGGTTAAGAGTAGCATGGCTAAATATAATTACAGCCACAACCTTAACAACAACCTGACTGACTCACTGCTAAAGCTGCTGTGAACAAAGGTGGGAAACTGGGAAAACAAAAAGATGAATGTTTGAACGTGTTTTTTTTTGCCTTTGTAGGCTAACATATTGCTTTCCTTAATTGTGTGTTAGTGTCTATAATCTGATCCCAGGCCTCAGAATTTTTCACCAGTTCAATTAAGTGTGTTGTGCTGATTAAACGGCTGTTTCACCAGCTGAGGGAAGAAAGAGTCGGAAAATGGCGACAGAAGAATTGCTTCAAAACAGGCAACAAGCGTAGATTAAATTAATACATCTGTACAGGTTTGTTGTAAGATCACAACCACAAATAATAATTGGCACATTTCTCGGATGAATGTTGTAACCTTGAAGTTGAAGCCGCCCAGCAAACGGTGAACAGACTGAAAACTCATCTCTCTTCATCGCGTCTTCTTCAAATGTTTCCTTTTTCTTCCCTGTTTTTTCTTTTTCTTTTGTAATCTGAGTAGAATTGACCAATCTTGTTGGAGCGGGCTTTGGTTACGTGCAGGTAAACAGTCGGTGTGGAGAGCATAAGAGGTGGAACGCGTTGGCAGAAATGCGATCTCAGAACCCATCGGCTCGCATCTGACGATGGTTCAGCGATCACATTAGCTTGTAAACTGGATACTTGTGAAACAGTCCGGTAGCATACATCGTCCCTTAACTACAACTCCATTCTCACTTCTCAAGTTGCTAACCGGACCGTAAACAATGACCCGCCCGAATATCTGTCATACGGATATCTGCTGGCTACACTGGAACCTGGAATTGATCAGTCAGTGACTTGATACTTGTATACTCAGATGTTCAATATATGCACCTTTTTACCTAAAAGGACTATGTGTATGTTGGAGGCAACAGTTGTTATGTGTGTGTTGTCCACTCTCTGTTGGTTTCAGCAAGCCTTCAGGTCCTTCCCCATCTAAGCACTCTGTCCGTCTGGCTAGGTCTGATTATCAGGCTAACTTAACCAACGTGTTATCCTTTCAGGCATCTGCTGCTGCTGCTTAACAGGAACTCAATCATGTTTTAGATTTACTTTAGCCCATGTGAATAGTTTAAGCTTACACTGGGATTTTTCTTCCTTCACTGGATGTTTGATCGTTTAGATACAGACAGGAAATGAGGTGCGGCATGCAACAAAGTCTGTCTATATTATGAATGTTAACAACAGTGAATGACGATATTTAAAAAAATAAATAAAAATGTGCATCCATAAATCTTATTAACTAATGAACTGATTATAATTACCTAAAGTTTGAATCAGTCGTAATCAATATTCTTATGCTGATAATGGAATTATCATATGGAAACAAGTGGGACAATACTAAATGGGTTGCTGAAATTATCATTTGAATCTGCAGCTCCCCTCGGCTTTATTGAGCTTCATAACAAGTTTCAGCTCATTGTGTAGCTGTCTGGCCATAACTTTACTGTTTTGGTTCACTTTCATTGCTCTCATAGCCTCGTTTTCAGCCACAGCAAGAGGTTGAATTCAGTGCAAAAGCTCTTAAAAGCCACAATATAGTACCTATTCAAATGGCAGCCAGACACAGTTAGCGACTAGCTGGTGAACATAGTGGAGGTTTCAGCAGCTAATGAGCCAGATATTTCCCTCAAGAGTTGGTAGAGATCAGAAACTGAGCTAATGGAGAGTGAATATTTGAATTAGATTCATCAGGTAGCCAGATACACTACTTTAGATGAATGCGTAAATCGGCAAATTCCTATTGTCATTGTAAAAAAAAAAAGTGTAGCTTTTTTTCCCTCTGCCCACCGAGTGGGGTTTAAAGTCAATAACAGTTTTGATGGCACACAGCACCCAGAAAAGCCTCTCTTATAGCTTTGTAGAAAATTATAGGAGTATAGGAGCTTAAAAAAAGTCCCTCTGTCTAAGATGTTGAAACTCGAATAGCTTGATTAATTTTAGAAACAGTATTTTTCCACACTCCATATCAGCAGAGAACATTGGTAGAAATGTAATTAGTTCATACATATTGCACACGCATCACAATCAGCTCTTTAAATAGCCCTTATGATTCATATACCCAGTAGCAACATGTAGTGTGTACCCTGTATAGGCGTACATGCCACTGTCAACACGTACTCAGTGTGACTCAGTCTAATTTTTAAGGGAGGGGGAAGGTGACACTGTTTATGTGTGTGTGTGTGTGTGTGTGTGTGTGTGTGCGTGCTGTGGCAGGTGATAATGAGTGATGTGTATTAGCTGTTCAGCAGCATGATCCCAGCTATATTTAGAAGTAACTTTGTCTTTGTGTACAGAGGGCTTCAGAGAAGGTGTGACTTTCAACAAAGTGGAAGTTCATCATGTGTGAGTCACAAGGTGGGGGAGCAAAAACGACCCCATTTGTCTCTCGGATTTCCTCTTGACATTTTTCTGTGAAAATATGGGTGTTACTCACAGGATATCTAAGCACATTATTGAATACATTGTTACAGTGCTAACGTGAAACACACTGTAGTGAAAAACACTAAACAACTCTAGGGGATGGAATGTTTTTCTCAGGTGTTTGTTTAGGAAATTCACCGTCAGAATCATAAAGTCAGAGAATCTTTTCAGATAACCAGAGGAAAAGTGTGTTTACAATCCTCATGGTGTTATAATAGTATTTATGCCTAACTTCGCCTGCCTGTCACGAACATGCGCCTCAAGTACAGCCACTTCTGTCAAATTAACTGCCACCTAATTCAAAGCAAGAGTGTATAATAGTGGCTTAAAAGAGACATTGTGCACATGTCACTTCGCCTGACATTCGTGGCCTTTTAGAGCTGTACTTAACATCTAGTTGTCGAGACATAGTGACAAAATGTATTAATGGAAACAGAAACCAAAAAACCCCAGTGTTTTCCATAGAAGCTCATGAGCTTTCATAGATGGGTGTTGACTCTTGATTTTAATGCCATTAGCCATTATATTTCTATCTTAGATTCCAGTTTTGGCTCCCACAGCTAGATGTCCTGCCAGACAACTAGCAAAAATTCTGCCAGCAATTCAATATGTCAGGCTGTGAGACCAGCAAGGGGGCTTTTCAGGCTGCATACAAAAGCTGTGTCCTTTGCTAAACATACACTAACCTGATCATCTACAAATAACCAATTGATTAGTGGGGCAGTATACGGGCTGGAACCACAATTAACTTCTAGAGACTGCCCAGAAGTGTTCCCATTGGTCAGGGAGGCAGCGGGGTGGAGCCAGAGGAGGCTTTGTAGTTTTTTTTCTGCTTTAGAGTATGGCCTTTTGGAACAGGTATACACACTTTATTTACCATTAGGAGGTGATAGGATAACACATAAGGCTGTGTTCAGACCATGTATGTGTTAAGAAGAACTGGATACAGCATTACAAAATGCTGCTTTAGATAGAGCATGTGCACCTCAGGGCTAAGCTGGTTGAGAGCCTGCACTTTTCATACGTATGTAGACTTCATGACTTCCTGTTGGCTTCCTGCACAAATGAATGGGATAATATCATCCGATCGACTTCACGCTTGGTGGCTGTATTGTTGAGGACTCAAGGAAGTGCAGAGATCTACGGGACATATTTATACGTAGTGCGTAATGTACACACTGTGTAGTGTATTGAGAGGGGACCCCTAATAACTGTTACACCGTGGAACTGGGTGGGGCTTGCTCTCTATCGCTAAAACATTAACTGTTAAAACCGCAAAATGGAATGCTGGGTACAGTGAAGCTGTTTGGATGAGCAGTTGCTCCAAGAAAAAGCTGCAAGCAGCAATTCTGGAGGCCAGTTCTGAGCAGGCACATTTTGAATGGTTACTGCACTAATTAATCAAATTCTGATAGTACAAAGAGTCATTTGAGGGGTTTCTCATGCTATGGCATTTTTCCTCACGGGTTTATAGCCACTGCAGTTCTTTGGATTGTGTCTGGGGAAAAATGCGTTTTGGTCATAATGTGATTCTGCCAGAATTTGAATACCAATTGTGGCCAAAATTTGCCTCACAGCTCAGCGTAGGGTCCTTGGGGCTTGGTTCAAACCATCAAAAGCACAGTGTCAGAAAAATTGGGCTCCTCCTTTATTGAGACCATTGCAGTGGGTCGCAGAGGTCTGGCAAAAAAAAACCCAGGGCAGGCAAATAAAAAAGCTAATCCAGGATCAACTTTTGGCACTGTGCAGCGCATCGTCAGGCAGGAATCAAGTCAGCACTACAAAATATACATTGTAGCATGTAGCCAGCATTGTGCATTCCTACTGTTTACCTCACAAACATTAAGACATCATTATTACTACTGTACATTACTTACATACTTTCCCGGCCTTTAAATTGGACTTCCTGGTTCATGTTCCATCCTCTCTTCAGTACCCTGTAGCAACATTCCCACATTGATGCAGACCCTTGTGTTGTTTGCCAGAGGGCTGTTTTCAGTCTGAAAGCGCTTTAGGTGCTCTCTGAAAAGTTCACCTCAGGGCAAAGAACTTCAGCATCACATAAAGACAAGCAGTCACTCTGTGAGATTCTAGTTTTAGAATATTGTGTTCATTTGTTGGCTACATTACCAGCCAGCCATTCAGAATATCAGGTTGCAAACATATTTCACAGCAGGGGAAGCACAGTTGTTACGAACAACATTAATTGCGGGTCTCCTATTCAAGTAAGCAATGAACGTGTGACAGTGAGCCAGCATGAACAATATCAGGACCCTGAAACTGAAGCAGCTAAATGGATTCCAGCCATCATTATTTGTATTATTTACACCTGTGCTTTTCCCACTGAGGCATGAAAAGCAATCCAGCTCACTCCTAGTGATCAGTTGGTGAGGCATTCTACCTACTTGCCAGACAGAAAATGAAGGTTAAGTTCAAATGTGAAAGCTCAGGCTGTTTACCTTTTTAGATGTATATCTAAATATCTATATGCCTCTATATATGGTACCGGTTCTGTTTGTTTAGTGTGGACTTTACCTGATCACTTGTACTCACTTGTACACTGAACAATGTGCAGGATTATTTGGTTTTTCGACAGTCAAAGGCACCTCTCCATCAGACTTTCTGTAGTGTGGCAACTTTGACGTTTCAAGTCATTAGCAATAACCACTGCTCAATTAGTATTTTCTGTTACTGTAACACAATGTTTTTTAACAATGCACAGATAATGGCAGTGTTTTTTGTTTTTTTTATCACAAAAGTAAATCACTTTTAGTTTTTTAGTTTCCTGCATGTAGTTCAATTGCACTGCCGCTCAGTTAGGTCACCTAATAATGTTTTTAAATTTTTTTTAACCAAAAGACAATGTTGGGAAATGATTGTATCTTTTAAATGTTGTCTTATCGTCTATGACATAGACAGCTTGAGGTCACATCTAACAACACATATCTCAAGATGGTATTCTAAAGGACAAAGTCTTATAGTGGTTTGGTGCTTGACAGGACAACAGTTTTGACCAAATTGCAAAGACGCCTTTTGTCCTTTTCAAATGATTCGTGCATGTTAAAAGATGCTGAGAGACGGTATTTCTCCTGCACTTTGAGGGATAAAGGCTTGTCTTTCTTGCTTTCCTGCCCACTGAAGTCCAGAGTGGATGAGAACCCCAAGCCCCAGCTAACTGATAGGCTTGATGTGTAATTAATGGTCTGACACGGGCTAATGAAGCTAATGGCGCTAACTGCGCTAGCATATGGGAGCCCTTTGGGGATCCACACTCGGCACTCTAATTTAGATAAATGACGCCCCAGGTTATGCTGAGCTATTTGCATTTCATTTGGTGGAGGCCAAGAGAGAACAGGGATTAAACGGGGGGATGGATGGGAGAGATCAAACAGCAGAGGTGTTTGGGGTTGGAGGGATGGAGGTATTTACGCTGGTGAATGTGTATGCTTGTGTGGGTGTAGATCTCCCCTGGGCCATGCATGATGTTGTAGTCAGATAAAAGGATTGGTAGCAAAGGTGGCTGAAGGCAGCTGTCAGAAATCGACAGAGTAAAAAAAAAAAAAAACTTCAGCACTGTGTGTGTGTGTGTGTGTTTTTGGGGATGCATACAGGTTTGTAATTACTGTATAGTTGCCCTTGGGAGACATGTCATTGTCAGCTAGAAGATCTCAAGAGGAAAGAGAACGTGCTGTATTTGGATTGCATCAGTGTAATACATGAGAGGCTCCGCCTGTCAAAACAGTCAGCCATCTACTGTATGTTGTAACCTACTAGTATGATACTGAAAGTAACCTTGCATGCATAAAGACATGGAGCATTTTATTTTATAGAATTCTGTATATTGCAAATAGTGCATTGGGATAGAAGGTGGCCTCATTGATCAACATTTGTCCTGCTTCATGCCAAAAAAGTCTTGAAGCTTAATTCACATTTACATCATCAATCACCTCACATTCACCAGTCCCTCGAGGGTTTTGTTCAGGATGTGGCATCACGAGCTAAAATGCCATCTTCTCAAAATGCCTAATCCCAGTATGTGGCATGTTAACATTTGGTAATTCACAAAGACACTTCTGATAGCTGTCACCAGTTCTAGGGTATTTTAAAAGAAACAATAACAAAATCTTCAATGTACGCCACATAGGATTTTGTTTGTAGTTCATCAAATATCTAGCAGTGCATTTCCAGCTTCGTCAGCCGAAAGAAGGGGGAAATCGAATCTGTGAAAGCCACCATGGCTGTTTCAAGAGTGTGTAAGTGTTGTATATAACTAAGTCTTGTATTTTAATCTCAGTGCTGCTCATGTTTTTTTGTTGAGTGTCTGAAATACACTGACTGTGCATCCAGGTGTGAGAATCTGGTAAGGCCACATAATGTACCGTGGGATCTTATTTTACGTGATATAGTTTGCGCTAGAGAAAGTGCAGTTGTTAGAGCGAGGCCCTCATGAAAGTTCCAACTGCAGAAAAAGTTTGACAAAACTGATTTAATTTCAAGTCCGCTTCCAAGCTTTTTCTGGACGTTTCAAATACACCATCAGTGGATGGACTATATGGATTTGGAGTTATAAATTGTGATGCACCGGTCCAATGTGTGGAATCGATACCCAATGCCAACTTTTTTTTTTTTTACTGTTGTTACTCATCACCACATGCGTGTGCTTCACAAAGAATTAATTTGAATATGAAGGCAGTGTTAAGACACAGCCCTCTTGTTTATTTCAATGGACCCAATCCGTTGATGATGCGGGGGAGACGAAGCAGAGGGCTCTGAAAAACAAAAAACAAAATATTGTGTGGCCAAAAGTCGAACCTGCAACGCTAGTCATCCAGCTATATGATGCGGTGGCCAGTGAAATACATGCTAGAAAGATAATATACTTGCCACCGTGATACATTTTTGTAGAAGTTGTAAAATCCTGCTGTAAAAGTCTCTTCGTATCACCAATGGAACATTGGAACAAGAACATTTTGTCGATGCATATGTTTGTTGAGCGTGGAAGTTCATTGTATATCTTAGAAACAATAATCTGACCAATACTCTCCTAAATCAAGGTCCAGTTTTTAGATGTTCCTAGCTTGTTTCAACCTCGTCTCATGGTCTTCATCGGTGGATGAATTTAATTACATTTTCATGGAGATGGTACAGTTGTCAGTCATGTGATGACAGGTGGTCAAACTGTAGGGGAGATCACAACCCCTGTGTCTGTTCAAGGAGTCCTCTGTTGTTTGATCTTCCCCGGTCAGCCACTAAATCCTGGTGGATGACCTGCATTAACCCCTTTTTTAAGTTCCTGTTCTAATAGGTTTTGCTCTCAGAGAGCCTGTTTCCTGTGTTTATTCAGTGTCTTATTCAGATCCTTTGCTATTTCCCCAAAGTCGCCAACTATCATCGGTTTAATTTTATCTGATGCTAAAATGGAAACTAATCAGGCAAATTCTAAACCTCGTAGATTTCAAACTTTATGTAATTATGTTGTTTTTCACTAGATAAAATAAAACTTCAAGGTGCTGACTATATTCACGGTAATAAAAATCAATGTGAAAATTCAGATTGTGTTCTGATGCTTCCTCAGGCAGATTTTGGCCATTAAGCCACCCACATCTGCCTGTTCTGTTTTCCAAAATCCTCCCGCAACAGAACAAGAAAACCTGACCTTCAACCGTAATGGACTGCATAACCTGTTGACTTGTGGGTAATGCAGTTTTTAATGGACTGGCTTGAACTTTTCAGAGCGGAGAATGCAGCATAAATGAGAGCGAGGGCAGGAAGCAAGGAAGAAAACAAAAAAAGAAAACGGGTATTGAGAGGAGGAAATACAAACAAACAGCTAGATAAGAATGTTTGGCTGTTATTGTTTTCCGTGTCTAACATCCTGAGACATGGCCTGTGGTATTCAGGAGATTTAATGCAGAGGAGAGAGAGAGAGAGAGATCCATAAAGCCTCTACTCTCCCTCAACACCCCAGGGGAAGCCATCTTTAATTCATGAACACTATAAAAATAAAGGTTTTTCTCTGAAGGCCCTGCAGCCTGTAACAAACTCTCACAGCAACATGGCACCGGGCAGATGTTGATGCTGTGGCTACGGATGGATATTTGCTTGCAAGATCCAGGCAGGTTATATTTTATGAGGAAATGAACAGAGTCTAGCTTTGGCTGTGCTATTAAATGGATTCCAATAAGCTGCGTGTTGATTCTGTCTCTCTGCAGACAACAGACCGACATATGACAGCCAGATAGTAATTGAACAGACTGCCAGTTAAGTACCACAGCAGCTGACTGATATACAAGGAGGGCATTAATGCATTCCATTTCACTTTATGTACCCATTAGAAGGGTATGTCTGGTGGTTGCACCCACTCTTAATACTGGCTTTATATTTGAAATATTTAAAGTCTGAAACGTTTTTTTCCAGATGTAATCGCATAGCTGTGATGGTATGTACTCTAGCTTGTTATATAACAGCATAATTGATAAATCTAGCAAGTAATTCAATAATCAACATGATTTAATACATGAGTATTTTATTTGTTGCTTTGGGGAAATACATTGTGTGTTCTGTTGTTATTTTTCTTCATTTTACACCCAGGCTCGAAGCAGACGTGCATTAAATATGGAGAGATGTCATATAATGGAGGCTGACACATAGCATGGTGGCCCAAACAGTTAGTGGTTCAGTGCCCTGCTTGAGGGCAGCTACCAGTCCACACTCCCTACCTGGTCCCAGCTGGACTTGAACTGGCTACTCTCCAGTTCCCAAGCACAAGTCCTCACTGACTGAGCTACTACCACCAGTATTTAGTATTAGTTCAGATTCTAGATTACAATGCTTTCCAAAGAATTTTGTCTATTCACAATATTGCAGTTTTGTTGTATTAATATATGATGTAGGGTAATGATTTATGGCAGTATGATTAAGGTACAGTTAAAACTACTGGATGGGCTTGGTAAAGGTTCAAAATATAGACAGTTACAGTCTGTAAAAATATCTAACCAGAATACTTCGTACTCCTTCAGTCTCAGATGTCAAAGTAATGCACACATCTACCGCAACTGCTTCTCCACAACTTTGGCACAAGAATGTAGCATCTTATGGACTGGAAAAAGCATTGACAGTGAACATAATTCATGCATCAATCACTTTTCGTCAGTAATGAATGTGGCCAAACCTTTAGCATATTAATATACATTTTAGGTGACAAGGTTGTGGTGGGAAGAGGGCAGGAAGCCAAATGGTATGTACGCATTAAAGTCTTTGAATTGCAGAAAATTGGACAATTATGTCGACAGTACTGTACATTGTCTGTTGTTTGAGGGCATATTGTGGTTTGTTGCATTTAAGATGTAATTTGCATACATTTTAACCTTTCAACTCTATTAAGTGCATGTGGGAACACATAGAACAAGTCAAAACTAGAAATTTATGCAAAAGATTTCTACTTGTAAGTGACAATGTACGGTATTATTAAAATGGCATTTAAATCTAAATATGAGTACCTTTGCATGTGGTCAAACATTTTAGTTGTTTCACATTAAACGTTAGCGGTCCAAAATCCAAATATATGGAGATTGCAACATTTAGGTGGCCATGTGATTTCAAAATATAAAGTAAATAAATTAAAGTTTATTTCTAGAAAACATTAAAACACATCTTGAACTGACAATGGTGGTGTACAAAATAAACAGCACCAAATTGATGTATAAAACAACATTAAAATGTAAATAAAGAGTAGAAAAAGCACAAAGCGAACAAACGCACAACAACAATGAATAGGTATGAACAAATACAGAACATGATAACAGTTTTTAATAAGCCAATAAATAAATGTGTCTTTAGTCTAGATTTAAAAACAGAGATGGAAGGAACACATCTGATATCCAATGGCAACTGGTGCCTCAGTTGTGGAGCAGTAACTGCAAAGTTTTAGTCGTGATCTTGGGACATACAAGAGAGATTTGCCATCCGTTCTGAGAGACCTAGGGGGTGAGTGCCAGTGAATAAGGTCTGAGATGTAACATGGGGCCTGGCCACTGAGAGTCTTGAACGCGATCAGCAAGGTCTTAAATTGCATTTTAAAGGAGACAGGGAGCCAATGAAGAGAGGCTAGAACTGGGGTGATGTGCTTGCACTATTTAGTACCAGTAAACATCCTTGCAGCTGCCTTTTGGACCATCTGTATGGGGGTAATGAAGACAGTTCTATTTTTAACAACAGAACTGATTTGACAGAACTTAGAATCAAATATATCACCAGGATTTTGCTCATATCGGGTCACATACAGATGGAGTTGGCCTAGGTTACTGACTAGCTTCTGGACATAAAGGGACCAACGATAATTACTTCAGTTTTGTTACTCTTTAGCTGAAGTAAATTATTTGCCATCCAGCCTTTAATGTCTTCGAAAAAGTCCAAGAGAGGCTGTAGGAAATCCCTAGATTTTAATACAAGGTACAGTTGTGAATCATCAGCGTGGAAGTGATAGAAGATGTTATACTTCCTATTAAAGTTTCCAAGATGGAGCATACAGGCATACAATAGAACTGGACCCAGGATGGAACCCTGAGGGATCCCATAGGTGACAGGGGCAGAGGAGGAGGAGGAAAACTGAACAATAGTTCCTGAAAATGTCTGATGACTAAGATATAACTTAAACCAGTTTAGTGCTGTACTCTTTATACCAACCCACTCAATATGAATGGAGTCTCTGTGGACACACTCAATCATTTGCTTTTATTTATCCACAGTGGTTCTTAACATTTTTTCCATTATCTCAGTACACCACTGGGAGACCTATCAGGGTGTGGGGGTTATTGTATAATCTGGATGTGTTTTATTCATGGATGTGAAAATATACAATGGATGGTAACTTTAAGGGTTGTTTTAATGTAGCATTTATATGGGATTATGAATAATTTGTGGTCCTTGCATTTCACTCTGCCCTCCCGGCACTTCTCTGTGAGGAAAAGCTATGATTGACAGCTTGTTTCATGCTCTTTAACTACGGCAGTTGACAAGGTTGTGACAAGTAAAATGATTGGTGAGGAAAAGTGTTTTGGGAAATATTCTACCTCTCTCGCTCTTTGTTTCTCTGCCCTGATCACACTAAACGACAGTCTCACCAGCAGGCCGGCGTATCAGTAATTTATGAATGCAGGGTGAATCTACTGTAGAGACCGCCGATGACCTGTCAATCCGTTTAGAGTATTTGATATCAGAGAAATTATTTGAAGGGCGACTTTGTTGCAGAATACTAATTCTGTTGTTCCTCACCTCTTCAAAGCCACACAGCTGTTTATGATTAGGGAGTGCTGTGAAGGTCAAACAGAGCTGCTGTTGCACCAGCCTTTTTATTTAAATTCAGAATCTGTTCTTAGGTCTGGCTCTGTGAATTACTGCTTTAGAAAAAAAATCCTACTTTGATGCGTAATTGCATATAATGGAGGGAGTTATGACTCATTGAATGAACTACATAATTGATTAAGCTATGTTTTTCTGCACTGTGGCAGCTCAGCGTTTCCTTTATTATTGACACGTTTGCCCAAAACATATTGATTGAGTATCGATGCACAACGCAGACATCTGCTATGTCTACTACACTATTGTGAATTATAAAATATAAAGTATGTTCAGCACAACAGCAGCTGCAAAGTTTTATAGCAGCAATTGGAGAAAAAAAATCTAACTTGAGTCTAAAATATAAACAACAAATTACTAAAACAGTGGCTAGGTGTAGCACATATTTGACATTGTGTATTATATAGCTTGGCAAAACCCCATGTTCCCATACAACTAAACTGCATTCTCAATTAGGTTTTGAGCAAACCATGTTTTGAACACGTGGTTAACATTGTAAATTGAAAGAAAACAAAAATGCAACAAAACAACTTGGTTAAGAAAAAAAAAAGATGTTGGTATAAAATAACTGTGTAAATGTTTGTTTTGTGATTTAAGCTACAGACTGGCTTTTTTATAATACTGAATTATAAAAAGCCAACGTTGACTTTTTAATTTTACATGGGCGACAAACACCGGCCTCCTGGCTGAAAGCCATGTTAGACCCATCCATTCATTCACCCGTCCAATGTCCATTTTCTCGATCTGACTCACTTCCCTCAAAGAACATTTGCTGTTTGCAATGGCACACATTTGCCTGTCAAAGTTCACCAATAATTGAGCTCAAAATGTCGATGCAGATTTATTTCCCCTGTTTTTCACTGTGTGCTTGTGCATTGAAGACAAGGCAGAGAGGTGGAGACTGATTTGTTAACAATTAGCTTACACAAAAGCTACTGGAGAGTCTACTTTGTCCCCACAGAAGGGAAGGTTTGAGATATGGAACAACTTTGATATTGTCAGATATCAAAGATATGGTTTTTGTTTACTGACAAGCAGAAACTGTACTTTTATTCCATAACATCATGTGACATCATTTGGATTTCCACAGCAACATTTCTAGGGATAATTAGTCAAAATACTCCAATATGCCACCTCATGTTTAAGCAACTAAAACTCTTGTTACATATGGGAATGATCGTGATCTTAGATATGAGGCAATACACAAATGAATGCAAACAGCCTAACAGCTACTGTACTGCAGTTCTGAATTTTAAATTGACTTTTTTTTTTTTCAACACAGATGCTTTTGAGTTGGCGTGGAAGTGCAGTTGCTCTACCTCAGTCCTCTGAGATGATGTGACTGTCACCTTACTTAAAATCAGGTCAGAAAAGGTGTGCAGATAGCAGTGTCAAATGTTGTTACACTTTGAAATGGAGCTGTAAGCTCAAAGAGCAACATTTTGTTTTTATCCCAAAACCCCGATGAGGGATGCAATCTTAAAAATTCAGTGACCCATCCAGCTGAGAAGACAGACACAAGTCGCCCCCTCACCACATGATTTATTGAAAAAGAGCTTTAAAGTATGGTGATGTTTCGGTCACAGACATCACCCATCAACTGCATCTAACTAGAAACGACAAGGCAGTGGAGCAGCAGTCAGAGGAGGACTAACAAATACCTTAGTTTAGAACTAGCCCAGGGACTTAATGTGAGAAAATAGAGTTGAATTGATGCTCCTGAGTCAGAACACGGTTAGAAAAGCTTCTTTCAAATATAATCCTGTAAACTTTGCTGATTGTTTACTTAAACGGCATCAGAAGCTCCAAATAATGAAACAATAATAGCTTTTGGATGACTTTGAGCCTTAGAAGATTAGGTTAAATTAAAAAAATCTATTCGATGTAACTCGGACATCATTTTCATCAAGTTATATTTCCCCTAAATTTTACAAGCATCTGTCAAATAATACATAATTGTGTTTTTATTTGTTTCAGTCATTTAAATTAGTCCAGTACTTTGGTGTAAAACCAATTACCTGCAAATCTTATGACATTCCCTTTTGCCTCAGCCATACTTTGTGTTTAATTCTAATTGGTAAATGTTAGCATACTTACAAACTAAACTAAAATGGTGAAGGTGGTAAACATGACACTTGCAAAATATCATCCTGTTGTCATTATGAGCATGTTAGCATGCTGACGTTAGCGCTAAACATTTCTAGAAAAGAAAACAAAAAAGGGTTGTTGTTGTAGTGCCATACATACACACTGCAGAAGATCTCCGCCTCCTTCTTCTGAAGATTAAATTGCCGTCTGTAGCACGTTGAGTACAAAGGTGATTATGGGATTTACAGTCTATGGCCGTATTATTGTAAGTTGCTGTAGATCATCAGTATGCAGTATGACTTTAAATATCCAACGCAGTTATCCTTTGATTTGTGACCGAACACTAAAATATTTCTAAGACTTATTGCATTCCACGGGGAAAGAATGTGTCAAAGCCGGTAGAAGAAGGAGGAAGTAGGGGGTAGACCTATCGTGGGTTTAATATAATGTAATGCAAAGACCATTTATGGAAAAAAAAAAAAAGTCATACTGCAGATTATTGGAGGGAATTCCCAACTACACAAGCTGCATTTTGTGATTGGGACTTCCAGATGCACCTTTAGTAATGAAGCAATGTAGTCCAGGTCTCTGTCATGGGGCCACCACAGGCCATGAGACACATTTCGTTGATGAAGAGTTCTAAAGCACGGAAATGTATGGAACTCTCTTCTGCAGGGGATGTTGATATTTGACAAATCCTCAAAACTCCAGAGTCAGTCCAAAGTTGTTTTTCCTTCACCAGTAGGTTAAGGTGAGAGAGAAATAATAAAAAGCATCCATTGTTGTAGTACACTCCCCTCAGCCCACAACTCCTTACTTTCCATGTTGCTACGGGTACACCTGCATTTGTACTGTTCTTATTTGTCACAAAACCAACATTTTTCAGTACTTTTCCAGCTTCCCCATCTATGACATTCAGCCCAAAGTCCATTTGTTTCTACTCGAGACATAACTCTTTAAAAAATGGGTGATAAATGTGTCGTTTTTTGCAAACGTTATACAAACATGTATTTGTCAGGGATACATTTTTCAGATGCAGATTGATATATTAGTGTTCTTCTGAGTAATTCCGGCAGCCGGAGAGTATATGTGGTACGCTACAGTGTGTGTTCATGATAATGAGGGAACATGTCACTCGTGTAGCGATGTGGCTCATCGATTGTTTTAAGTGTTTTTGGACAACAATGGAGCTCTATGGCACAGAGGAAGAAGATACACCTTTGGATGCAGATATATTCCATTCTGCTCACACATGCTGTATGGATTCAATTTGGAGAAAGTGTTTGCATTGAGCATAGGGTTCAGTATGTTGTCACGTGATGATTCAAATTGTCGTTGCATGTTGCTATATGCAGCTTTCTTTCACATAAGAGGATTTAGGCAATGTAAAATGACCCAAAAAATATATTAAGATTATTTGGTCAACATTAAAAATCAACTTGTGAAAAAACCTCCTCGCACACTGTTGACAATTCTTCTCGAAATGAAAGATACCTATTTTCCCTCTTGCCTGTAGTGCTATGTGTCAAATAATGTTGGTGTGAGTTGCTAGTGTGAGTGTTGGAGATAAATCCGCAGAGATGTCCGTCTTCCCTCCAGTATAATGAAGCTAGATGGCACTCGGGTGGTGGTGCTCAAAGAAGGAAAAATACATTTGAAAAACCTCAACAGCAACAGTCTCTTTAAAGAAATCATACCCCGGTTACTCAAGATATTCCACAGACCTTGTTGTGCGCAGGTTTATGCAGGAACACTCGTCAACTCACACCAAAACAATCTATATTGATTAATAGCGTTACAGGTTAGAGGAAAAATATGTATTTTTTATGTATGGATGTGATACAACAGGGAGGAAGTGGAAAAGGCAGACAGACGTATGGCCTTAGGGTCTAATCGTGCATATTTTTCAAGGCACCTGTGTCATCTTTACCAAAACGCCTCTCCGAAATCTACACAGCCAATGACATGCACGTACAGCAACAAAAAAGAGAAGAAAAAAACATCTACTTGCAGGCTTTTCTCACACCACCAGATATAAGTAGAAGGTTGGAAGCCCACTGCAGTGTGCGTGGCTGTAAGAGGAGGTCAGCAGTTAAATGAACTTTTGTTCCCTTTTACTGAGAGGATCCTTCATCTGCATTGAGCTAGAAGTAATGAAAGTGTGGTGAAGCATTCAAGATTGATGCCAGGGAACTCCCAGACCTCTTCCCTCTGCTTTCTACCCTCTCCCCTTCATCTATAAGCACTCTTTGCTTCCTGTTTTCAACAGTTTTGCTTTGTGTCTCTGCCACGGCCTCTGTGTCCATCGTCCCCACTCTCTGGGACTCTTCCTCTAATTGCCTCTGTCTGTGTATCCCTCTCTCCCCTTTGTCCTTTATCTCAATCGCGTCTTGAATCTGCTTAATAAAACAAAAGAGGCTACTCCGTCTAAACAAGGACAATTCAGCAATAACTCAGACACCCGGACCCATTCAGAGCTGAATTGATATGGAATTGTAAAATGCCCGACTAACAATCATCAGTATCGCCAGTAATGATTGTGTTCTTGTTTAATTGTATGGTTATGAGACTGACAATATCTTAAACACAATGGTGTAACAACTGACAAGCATTTATGCCAAAAAAACATTGATAAAATAGCATATATAATATATATATATAAAGTTACTGAGCAGCTTCACTGGAGCTGTTGGGGTTAAGGGCACCTCAGTGGTGGTAATAAGGGACAGGCAAGCACTGCTGATCCAGTCCAGGGGATTGAACCAACGGCTTTTTGGTTACAAGCCCGTGTCTCTAACCTTTACGTCGCTGCTGCCCCAATTTTTTATTAATTTGGAGATACAAAAGAGTATCTCTTATATGAAACTATAAAACAAGGCACACATGTAATGGAAGCCGGACTTGATGCTTATCATCTTACATCCTTTAAATCCTTGTTTTGTAGTTGTCCACTAGTTATTACAATACAATACATAAGCGTTGAGCTTCAAACCAGCTGCTGCTCATGCTTGATTTTTCCTTCCCCTTGCTTTGACTTTGGTGGTTTGAGCCTGTAATTGTTTGAATAGTAAAATGGAGTTTTCGCTGAATAATGCCCGATAATTTCGACTGCAGTTTTGAGCAGTTTGATTTTATTTTGCTGATTTCTTAACCCACCCCAAGCGGTTATTGATTGGGCAGATTTTTTATTATGGAGCGTGTAAAAGGGACTGTTAACCTTGATGACGTGCCAAGACACTAGCTGGGAGGTTTTATATCGTTGAAGTCACAAACACATACACACACACACATGGACACACACATGCACAAACACAAAGTCTTCATGCATGTGATTCCAGCCCTGCTAAGGTTTAATGATGCTGTTTAGGAGCCATAGTGAACTGAACCAGAGCTGGTTTTACACACACACACACACACACACGCACACACACACACACACACACACACACACACACACACATACACACACACATTCATCATTTCCCAGTTCTCACATACTCTCCACACCCCTAAAGCTATGAATTTCTGTTGCTAACACACACACACACACACACACACACACACACACACACACACACACA